>BTHU01000023.1:125569108-126169108 GCA_036184795.1 Tokudaia tokunoshimensis | reverse complement strand
AATCTGTGTTGCATGGCTTAATGTGCACAGTAGGACTGTAGAGTGTAAAATAAGCCTCTGTCCTAATGAAATGATGTTTATCAGACACCAGAGTTTGTGTTTTGGAGGAGTTTGCATATCATGGCAAGGGATTTGAGCTAGGTCATGTGTCTGTGTTCAGGGAGGAAGTCTGCATTCTGTGGAGTGATGCTATGCTGTGGATTGTCTCTCCTGTGCTGAAGGTTTCCATGATGTATGCTGTGTGTGATGTGTGTTGTGGGTAAGACTGCATGTTCTTGCAAGGGTTAGTGTGATATGAAGCAAGTCTGTTTCACCTGAAATTCATCTGCCAGGGGTTCAGTTGGTAGAGCACACATGGGGAGTAGTATTTATCTTAATGAGACTGTTTTGCTGTGGAGAGAGGCTTGCTGTGAAGAGTACTTACATGTTCTGAGAAGTTATATGCTTTTGGAAGAATTTATATTGTATGAATTAAGTCTATATACTTTTGTGTGGTCTGGATAAAGTCTGTGTGATGTGGAGATTTTCTGTGTTACAGGCAATGTCTTCATGCAGAGGTAAGACTCACCATGTGGTGCTAATAAATATCCTTTAGCTTGGTCTCTTGGTTGAAGAGAACCTGTGTGCAATCTAAAAGAGCCTAATGTCATGGAAGGTGCCCATGTGATAAGGGGCAAATTTTTTTGCTGTGGTATATAGTAGTGAGCCTCTGGATAGTGCAACACTCAGCTGTACGTCATCTGTGGGCTACCTCAGGTGTCTGCACAATAAAGAATTCTTTTTAATGGTTAATATGTAACACTTTTCTAAATGTGCTATTATCATTCCTATTTTACAGCTGAGGAAGCTGAGGCACAGGATGACTAAGGAATTTCATACAATTGTCAAGAAAGAGATGGAGGTTTGAAACCAGGCCTTTTTTTTTTTCCTGTAGCCACACTATAAGGATCTCTTTGGGTCCTAGGGATATTTGGGACCATAATAATTGGAAAAACGTCATGGTCATTGGTGAACCTATTTATTGACTGTGGCTGTGCTAGGAGGGAAAACAAGGGAGAAATCTCAAAGTGTTCTGAGGATTAAAAAATGCAGTGCTTATCTGCAGTAACAGTCGCAGTTTGAGGAGAGAAAAACTGACGTCTTTGGAATACCTCTTCCAGTCACTGCGGGAGTGTTTTTTTTTTGGGGGGGGGGGGAAGATCCCTCCCAAGGCCCCACAGCCGCATTCTGCCACTGCAGATGAACCAATGCGCATGCCCTGGTGAGCTCCTGTTGCCACGGAAACCAGACTCCAGTCATAAACAAATCACAGCCTAATATGGCGAGTCAGGAAATGACTGGAGCTGTGTCTATGAGCCAAAAGAGTCCCTTGCAATAACGGCAGGCAAAGAAAGCAGCCTGATACTCACCCTCTTTTTTCTGTCCAAAATCAGAAAAGACCAGTGGCTGTGGTTAGAAGTCAATAGGCAAGGGGTGGGGGTGGGTGGAACTGGGATGGAATAAGGGGTGAAAGAGAACAGCAGGTGATTTTTAACTGTCAAATACTTCTGTTACTGTTTAACTTACCTCCTACTAAAAGCCTGTATGTTTTCTGTCTTGACCCTTCCACTTGCAGTAAACAGAGATGGACCACAGCGATGTTTTCACGTCTTGAAGATATAATGACAGTGGTAACATGTATTGAGACTTACCCTCCATCCTTTAGATCCCGAGATCATATTACTGCCAGCAACATAATTGAAAACATTTCTGCATCTCATGCATTTCTTACATTTTCCTCTTATTTCCCTCTAGAGAATTCCAGGAACCAAATCCACACAGCTTTAACTGTCTGAATACTTGAGAAACAGACAAATTTGCATTTACCCCTGCAGTACTTCCTTTTAATCACACAACTGGAATGTCAGAATCATCAGAAAAAAAAAAAAACAGTTAACACCTGGAACAGTGTTCTATGTCATTGGATTCCCCAACTTCTAATTTGTAAAAATAAATAGATAAAGAAATAAAGATTTATAACTATCTTAAATATATACATATATGTGTGTATATATATTTGAGTTCTATATATTTAAGTTTTATTTGATATATACTTGCTTAAGAATGAATATATATTCATATCATATATATATACATATCCTGTTTGAAAATTACTGTTCTAAACTGTATACAGCTATGATTCTTGAAAAGTAAAATGTATAAACACAATGGTTTAGCAGGCTGCAGGATGTGGCAAGAAGGTAAAAGTACGATTGTGGAATGTAACCATCTTGAATAGAAAGAAAATGGCCGACCTGTGGAAAGCTACGCCCTATCTAGTGGGAGAGCAGCTGTTGACATTTCACGGCAGTGGAAGAAGGTTGTATTATTCAATACGCAATGCTGAAACAATTGGTGACCTATTTGGAAAAAACACAAAATTAGATCCTATTTTATACCATACATTTAAAATGAATTCTATACAAATTGCAGAGTTAATTGTAAAAAAATAAATTAAATTTCTAGAGAAAATACAGGTGAATGTATATGTGGAGGAATACCCTAAAAAAGAAAACACAAACATCAACTGACAGATGTAGATATTTTAAAATATAAAACAGTGAAATGCTCCCAAAATCAGTATCATAAGTGACAAAATTAAATAGTCAAATAATGACTTAAAAATGATGTTTTATCACATATGATAAACAAATTAAACAAGAAGGGAAGAAACTTGAAACTGATTCATACCATTTAATCCATGAATTCCACTTCTGAAATTTTCCTAGGAGGAAAAGAACAGAAGGGCACACAAAGATTTATATGGAAACAGATTTCTTAAATCATTTATAATAGCAAAAAAGCACAGTTATACCTTCATTATTTGGAGTTTAATAACACTCTTCTGTGATAAAACTACGCATTCCTTAAACACATTCCTGTGGGATATCTTAAAAGATGAAAAATTGTTTCCAATATATACTTAATGAACAAAGCAGAATAAAGACTGATTTGATCTTTATTTTTGTATTAAATATACATTTCTCTGCATATCTTTGTGCATATGCAGAGAAAAGGGACTGACAGCAATTATGCTAAGGTTATGTATAACATTGTACATAATCTTTATAATCACCTTTAAATTTTCCCAAATTCTGTACAATACTGTGTTTTTATAATAAAGGGAGAGCCAACATTTTAATGAGATATTTTAATAAACATATGAAAAGCTCTGAGAATACAGAGAAGAAAGTCTAGGAACAAAGACAATAAGAAGCAAAGAATAACTAGCAATGGAAGATTACACACGATTAACTCTTTATCCACCACAGTCTGATTCCAGCATTATTTGCATGTCAGAATGTATAGAATTTCTTATACAAGATGGAGTCCTGGAAATTTTTCTTCACTACACCAGAGAATGGTCACATGTCCCTGGATGCGTCAGTCACTCTTTGCCTTTGCCGCAGTGCTTTGCTGATTCCCCCCCCCCCTTCAACACGCTGTTCCCTTTCCCTGCAAAACATACCCCCAGCAGACATGTTCAACTTGGGGAATGGCTTATCTTCAACGACTTTCTAATAAGCCTTTTCATGCTCATATTCCTCTATGATCTCTGTTTTGTCATCTAACTCAAAAGCCAATCTGCCTATCCTATTATTATTATTATTATTATTATTTCTTATTCCTTTCAGGTCAGTTGCCCAAATCAATGTGAACATTTAAAAATATATGACTTCATCTTTTTTTCTGTTTTCTTACAGCAACCAGCATAAAAGAACACACGCAATTTCAGGGATATTGAGAAGCAAACAGAAATGCTGTGTCCATAGGAATCTGCTACTCTCTCACATTCCTTTTCAAAAGAGAAAAAGGAAAAGAAAAGCACCAAGAATATTCTATCGATTGTACAACATGACGTGCAAAAAGCAAATGGATTTTACAAATGAAGGTACAGTCAAAATATTTGTTACTTCTTTTTCATGATTTTTCACCCTACAACCAAATTTTAATCTTCCCAATTCAACACACGTTCATCTCTCCTACAAAGCAACCAGTCTTAATATTATTACAGTCTGCCCTCTTCATTTCCTTTCCTACGCAGACATGTCACGGCACCATCTTCTTAATTAAAAGCAAGTAGAATACAGTATCCTATCCTCCACTGCAAAATATTTTCCGCATGTTCACCACATACCAAGAAAACAAACCAGATTCGAGAACCCCTTGAATACTAAATCATAGCTATCATTTCATTATGTCTAATTCAAACATCATAAAGCTGAAATATCATTTTAATATCTTTAATAAATCTTGTTTGGATAGGTATCTTATCAGATTCGCAATTTATGTGGGTTCTGCATTTCCTTCTATCAAGTCATTCACCATTTAGGAAGCAAGCCTTAAACTAGGAACGTGACCACAGAATGAGAATATATTCCATTTTCTTGGTGCTATGGACTAGACAAATTCCTACACAGTTCTATGCTACTCTGCTTTATCAAAATGCATCACTTGCTTTAGAAAACAGAGCCTTAGCAACTATTTTATCAGAGCTTTCTCGGTTACTTACCAGTTGCGTGCTCTCTGTCTCTCCATCAGCTCTGAAGCTGTCGCACTGAAGGAGTGGGAGGGAAAAAGCAGCAGCGCAACAGTCTCTTGAAAATAAACTGCGCTGTGAAGAAGGGATTAGCCCAAAAGCAAGAAATGGAATGCTTCAAGATTCTCCTCCCAAATCCTCACAAACATTAGATCCTATTAAACACTGCACGCTAAAATTCATATGCTCATCAAAGGACAGAATTTAATGGTTCAACTTCTGGTACAGAACATACTTAAATGACCTTAATTTCCAGTGGAACCCCCACAACATCATGGGCTTTTGGCTCTCCCGTCTCCTAGCAACATTCTCGCATTAATACACTTTTCCCGCAGTAGTCCTATTAGACATTAGAGAACACTGACAAGGTCTAGTTTCTGCTGAGGATCACTATTATTCTGCTGCTTAATATACATTCTCCTCTGGGTGGGTAACATGAAAAGTAAGTGAAGAATTCAGTAAGAAGCCATTTACAGAAAAATTATGATACAAATTGCATTCCACAGTAAAAACCAGATTGATTCATCCTAGCTCAAGACAGTCTGGGAACAGAAACTTTAAAAATAAATAGAATATAGTCCACTTTTCCTTCCAAAACTTTCTAATCTAATAATCCACATAAATTATAAAATAGGTATTTTTTTAACTTTTCTAGAATTAACTTTAAGTAACATTCATAAGCAATTTTGTCTTAAGATTTCAGCCCAAATAATGAGTTACCAATAGGTAGAAGAAATAAGGAAAGAAGTTAAATAATATATTTAGCCTTTTAGCATGAAGATAAAAATGTGTACATCTCAGTAACATACCCTTACCTTTATAATCAGCTTTAGTTTTTCACTTTTGTTTTCAAAAATCTATACATTTAAGAATGAGTATTTAAAATATTACACAAAGGGCTTCTTTATTTTGCCAGGTAGGAAATTCCTGACAAAGCAGTTTAATATTTTTTATTACTTTTCAGATATTGATTTCTAAATAGTATTTATCACCAATACAAACCAGTTTACTGGAGAAATAGCTGGTTCTCCATTTGGTCCAAGAAAAGAACAAGGTTTGCTTATGTGCAAATCAGGAAATCATTCTAACTATGATAGACATACAGCAATAAGGTACAAGACAAAGGGTTAAGGCACTTTACTGGCCAAATTCAGTTCCAGTGGAGCAGGAAGTATGGCAAAGTCTCATTATGTAAGCCGGACTGGGATGAACCCCACCTTCCTCTTGTTGCCACCTCCTGAGTGCTACAATGACAGCTGCATGCTACCACACTGGGCAGTTTATGTCACCTTGTCATAAAGTACAATAATGATGGGAGTAAATGATAAAACATTGAATAAGGAAATTCCTGCATACACAGTGATTTGGAAAGCCTACAGAAGGACAGGTAAATCATTTCTTTATAGAAGAAGAATAAGGAATGACACAATTAGTAAATAACTCTTCTCAGAAAACACCAGGCTGGGCAGTGGTGGCGCACGCCTTTAATCCCAGCACTTGGGAGGCAGAAGCAGGCAGATTTCTGACTTTAAGGTCAGCCTAGTCTACAGAGTGAGTTTCAGGGCAGCCAGGACTACACAGAGAAACAAGAAAGAAAGAAAAAAGAAAGAAAGGAAGGAAGGAAGGAGAGAGAGAGAGAGAGACAGAGAGAGAGAGAGAGAGAGAGAGAGAGAAACACCAGTATAATCAGTGGCTTAGACAAGCAGCACACTGCTGGGTGAAATGTTGAGAAAACTTACTGAAGTGTGGAACAGATGATATGATTAAATACAAAACAGGGAAGCATTATCAATGGAGAAATGTGACATACATCAACTTAATTAAACTTCATATCGATAATCATGTAAGTAGAAGTATGCCTCCCAGTGGGGTAGAATGAGAAGAACACATCCCCTAGATGTGTCCTTGCCAACACTATAATCTAGATGTACTTGAACATGAAGGTGCAATCAGAAAAATGCACATTGTGGAACATTCTAGAATACAACTAATGTGAAACTTTCAAAATATTGCTGTTAGATGTTAAACAGGACGGGTAGAAAAGCTGTTCAGGATTAAAATTTAAAGAGACATGACAGAGAAGCAGGAGGGGGTTGAATGGGGGAACAGGGGGAGGGAAGAGGGCTTATGAGACTTTCAGGGAAGGGGTAACCGGGAAAGGGGAAATCATTGGGAATGTAAATAAAAAATAAAAATTAAAAAAACAAGACTTCAAAAACTTAAAACAATTCTAAGATTATGTCAGGTGGGAAAAGCCATATGCCAAATACATAGAACAGAATCTTTGTGTGGAATAAAAAGGGGGCCCTATGTTCCTAAACAAAATAGAAAATAAAGTCCAAAGAAACGTGAGAAAAAAAAAGAGACATGATAATTGAAAATGATGTGTGAGTTTAGAGTGTAATCAGAAAATCAGTTATAATTAATATTCTATAGGCAGTGGAAGACATAGATATTCTACAGCTAATTTTGGATTTATGTAAAAAGTCATTGGTAGGATAATACATGATGTAAGACTTGTTCTTATAAGACACATGATGAAGTACTGGGAGATAAGAAACCAATATTTATAGACTGCTCCATGGTAGTTTAGAAAATAATCATGAAGACAGTAAACAGTTGTTAAATCTGTCAAGTGTTAACTCTCTCTACCTTTCTGTGACCTTGAATTATTTTAAAAGAAAAAGGGGGTGAATCTTACAAACACAGAAGAAAATTATTTCGTAAAATAACTGTGAAATAACTACAAAGTTAGACTTTATACAATTAATGGAATTAATGAATTAGTAATCCGTAAGAGAAAGCTTTTCATACTGACCATCAGATGATGAATATTTATAATGTACCATCTAGTAATAAAATCCTGTTTCAATGACTGAAAAATTTGAAAGAAATGCTAAATTTGACAAATGACCCATTAAATATTACTGCAATTCTTTTGTTTAGTGTGGAAACAAGCAATTTATTTCTTTTGGTATTCCGTTAACATATTAATTAGGCAAATGAATTTCTTCCATATTGCCGTTCCATAATACATATACAGTAAATTAGTTATATCTACCTTCTTACCTACCCTCAAAGTTCCCATCTTCCTTTCCTTGCTTCAAGTGGCCCCTTTTCTTAATCTATTAAGCCCTCTTCTAATTTCAAGAGAGAAAATATGACATAGTCTTTCTACCTAGCATACTTTGTATAACATGATACCCACGAAGCCCTTTTATTCCCTTGAAAAAGATAGTATTTTATTCTTCTCTATGGCTAACTAGTACTGCATTGTATATATGTTCCATATATCCCTCATTAATTTTTTCTCCTAAATGGCAGATAGGTTTATTCCATGTGTCAGCTATTGAGAACCACAAAAAAAAAAAAAACCAAAAAAAATACCTATGCTGGTATGTCTTTTGTGTTTTGATGGAAGAGAATGCTTCTACAGAACAGACCACTTGTAAGTAACACAGTTCTCTTTAAAGCTGTTTTCTGTTTGATCTTGGTCTTTGAACATCAATGCAAAGTCTGTTTATCTCAAAGGATAATTGTTAAATTCAGAAAATAGAGCTTTGTTAGAGATACGTTTATTCAGCTTCATGAAAGGAAAACATCATAGTCCCAGAGCTGAAGAGGCAGAACCTGGGATGTCAGTATAATTCCAAGTCAGTGTAGTCTACATTGTGAGTTCCAGGTCAGCCTGAACTGTATATACAGCAAGTCTGTATCCCCCAAAAAATGAAAGAGAAAATAAATATGTAATATAACATTTCATTTGTTCTACTCTGGCTTCCTTCCTTGACACTGGATTTCTGACTGTCTAATGAAAATTCAGGCATTTCTTCAAGTTCTCAAGTCAGAAAATAGCTTTCCAATTTGTATTGAACAAGAGCAAAGAACAAACTAACTACAATAAATTATGAATCGTATTAATAATGAAAAACATATCATGTGAGCAGTGACACGTTTTAGTGGCTAACAACACTAACAATCATTGTTTCCTGAAGCCCACAATGTATAGAGGTTCTTGGAACATTGCAGGAAGTTAAAGACCTTAAGAGTCAAGGTGGGTACCCACACCCATTGCCAGCCGCAGTATGTTACATGAATCTGGCAGGCATCAACATAGCCACCACTATCCTAACCAGAATCTTAGTGAAATTTAGTGAAAAGAATACTTTCTAGGCACATTGGAGGACAATATCTCTTTGGTTTAAAAAAAATACTCCATATTATGGGGAACATTAGAAATGAGAATTATCTGTGGACTTGAATGGACTTTAGGCTCATGGCACACAAAAAGAGAATGTAGGCTGAATTTCAGGACTAGTTCCTACTCTCATGCACCAGGTCCCTTTCACAATCTGAATTTATAATTTGAATATGCAACAGCAGTGCTAAGCTGGGCACATGGCACACATAATCACAGCATTCAGAAGGCAGGAGGATAATCACTTTGATGATAGACTGGGGTAGCTACATAGCAAATTGCAGGCCAGTATGAGCTATATAGTAAGTCACTTTGTTAAAGATATGTAGGTCGGTAGGTAGATAGATAGATAGATAGATAGATAGATAGATAGATAGATAGATAGATAGATAGATAGATAGAGACAGACAGACAGACAGACAGACAGACAGACACACACACACACACACACACACACACACACACACACAAGTTCAACCAATTGTGGCAGTTTTCTTCTGTTTTGTTTTCTCTCCTGGAACCCAACGAAGCCATTGTCCTAAAGTTTTACGAGCCTAAAATATACTGCCAAGGCTTCAGCCATCTCTGACCCTTTTTCCCCTTTAATGTGCTCATTAGACACATGCTTTGTAGAAGCCACTGCTCACCATTCATCTTCCCTATCATAAATCCATGGCCTTACTCCTCTTTCTACTGCCTGAATAAGAATTTTGCATCAGTCCCTTTCATCAAAATCATTGTTGTACTCAAGCTTCTGGCACAGAGCTAGAGTTATGGGCAGAGTATCATAAGTTATAACTTTTAAAATATTCACTTGTTTCTGGATTGCCTAATTAGGTCAGACTTAAAACATGAAATTTTTCCTTGTGCTTCTCATAAGCACTCCCACTTCCAAGTTGCTATGATTTGTAGGTGGTGGCATTCAGTATAGGCTTAGTCATAGAGACGAAAATGCAATTGTTGCGTCATCAGATTCAAATTTCCCCCAAAATTCCAATTTTCTTTTATAGTCATTGGCTCTTAACCATAAGAAACTGTTTATCTCATGTATAATAAGAAATATTACTCTGCAATTAAAAACAATGAATTCACGAAATTCCTAGGCAAATGGTCAGATCTTGAAAATATCATCCTTAGTGAGGTAACCCAATCACAAAAGAACACACATGGTATGCAGTCACTGATAAGGGGATATTGACCCACAATCTCGGAATACCCTAGACACAATCCGCATATCAATAGATTTCTAAGAAGATGGAAGGAGAGACCCCTGGTACTGGAAAGACTGGATGTAGGGGAACGCCAGGACAGAGTAACGAGAGGGGGTTGAATGGAGAAAAGAGGGAGGGAAGGGGGCTTATGGGACTTTTGGGGAGGGAGGAAATGGGAAAGGGGAAATGATTTGGAATGTAAATTAAAAAAAAATAAAATAAATAATTAAAAAAAAAAGAAAGGAGAAATGAATGTGAATTACTAAAAATATAGAACATTTAATCACAAAAAAAAAGAAATATTTAAATTAAAACTATGCCAAATACTGGTTCTTGGCTATATTGAAAAGGATAAAAAACTTTTGAGGGATCAGGAGATGGCTCAGTGGATAAAAGTTCTTGCCACACAGTAATGAGTTCAAATCTCAGAGCCCACATGAGGCCAGACTTGTAGTATGAATGTCTGTAATCCAAGTGCTCCCATGGAAAGACAAAAGACCTAAACAGGATACTGCCCAGCACCTCATGGACTAGCTAGCTAACAAAAAACCCAAACAAATGAGGTACTTTAAGGTGATGGTAAGGAACAACACTCAACATTTCCCTGTGAATGTGTGGTTTGGCATGTGCATACCTCCATTTATACACACACACACACACACACACACACACACACACACATTGAGAGAGAAAGAGAGAGAGAGAGAGAGAGAGAGAGAGAGAGAGAAATAGATACACACATACAAATACTTTCACAATTTGATGTACTGAGTTAGAACAGGAATAGGGAAACAATAGCTGTTATTTGTAGTAATAATGTTTGCCATTTATAGGAGTATATTGTCAACATGTATGAGAAAATACACATGTCAAATTTTAGAATTTTTTACTTTAAAACAACACTGTTACATTACTCTAGTCTAGGTATTCTTCTAGGAGATTATCCTATCTTTTCTCTTCTCAAGTCCATAATTTCCCATAGCTTCACTCTTGGGTGATGGTCTTGTTTCAATTTTCACTGAGAAAATACAGGAGAGCAAAAGCAAATTTCTCCAGCTTCTACCACCGCATCCCACTGGGACTTACATTCTATCCAGGGGGTATTCTATCTGAAAACCCCCTGTCCCCAGTTTCTTTCTTCTTAACCTATCTACCTCTGCACATAAGAAGTCTGCCTACTAACACTGATCTAGGGGCCTAAACCATTCATTTCCTACATAACTCTGCTTTTACTACGTGGCTCCCAATTGCACACAAGCATCATTTTCCCTCAGCCTTTCTGGCTTCTTTGCTATTTATAGTAAATGTCTTATCACCTTATAGTAAAGGTCCTCAAAAAAGCTGCTATAACTTGCTGTCTTCATTCCTTTCCTTACCTTCTTGCACTAAGACTTGGCTTATGACAGATCCACCAAAAACTTCCCTTGGCCACATCTCCCAATAATCTCCACACAGCCAATTCACAGTCAGTTCTCATCCTGGCCCTGCTTAAACTATGCTTGGTTGCTTGTGGGGTTTTTATTATTTTATGTGTATGGGTATTTTGCCTTCCTGAGTCTCTGTGCATCATTTGAATGCAGAGGTCAGAAGAGGGTCAGATTGCCTAGGACTGGATTTACAGAAGGCAGTGAGCACCACATGGATGTGAGGAACTGAATCCAATGTCCTTTGGAAGAATAGCCAGTTCTCTTAACTGCTGAGCATCTCTTCAGTCCCAAGTTTTGGGTTTTTTTATTGTAATATTATAAATGAAATTATTCAAATATACTGAAAACTCAGACGACTGTAATGTTGAACCCACTTATCACCTCAATGATAGAATAACTATTTTCTGCACTCGCTTTATAAGCACATGTTATTTTTTCGTGCCCTTCTATCAAGAGCATAAACCTCGGAGCCTTTTTTTTTTTAATTTCTATTTGCTAAAGCCATCTCCAGTGGTATTGGTAAAGGGACAGAAAGAAAGGTAGACAAAGGAAGGTCAGCCTAAACTGTTAAGTGGAAGGAATGAAAGAGAAATACAGTTAAGTAGCCTCTTGTTCTCCTGTTCAATTCATACCAACTATAATGGTGGCTTAGTTTTTAATTCTGGGCACAACAAGTAAGGAACATTAGCTCATAGACTAAAACCCAGAGAGTTGGTAATAGGTCACATGCTATAAGCTAAACACTAGATTAAATGTGACTTAGTTAGAAAAAGACACGAAATGGGGACAGAGTGGGGAACTTAGAGGTGGATCTGGGGGCAATTAGAGAAGCTGGGGTGAATATGATCCAAATACATTGTATGGATATATGAAATTCTCAAATAATTCATTAAGATATTACAGTTTATAAAGAATGGGAATTTAGCTGGGTAGTGGTGACACACACTACCCAGCACTCAGGTGTCATCAGCAGGTGATCTCTGAGTTTGAGGCCAGCCTGGTCTACAGAATAAGTTCCAGAATAGACAAGGCAACATAGAAAAAAACTTGCCTTAAGAGAAAAAAGTATGTGGATTTATAAAATTCAGTCCAGAATTATCCTACGATTTCTCTTTTAGTAGCTCAGAAATTGAGACGATAAATGCATCTTCATTCATGAATCACAATTCAATTCTGTTTGCTAAATACATTGCCAGCGTGATCCTGCTGAGTTGAGAATTCAAATTCCCTACACTGTAGGGAAGAGGACCTTTGACATTAAAAAGAAATGCCCCGTGGGAATTTAATTTGTATTTGCTTATACAATGCTGCAAAATCTATTTTCAGCTCTTCTCTAATTAGTTAAAATTGTTTTTCTAATTTCATTAGCTATGTCTGATCTCTTTTCTATCCTCCTATGGGAACAGCAAAGTAATGAATGAATATGTTACAGACAGGCAGATTTAAAATTATAATAACTTATTTTTATTTAAGCAGCAATTCTACAAAGAAGAGTTCTTCCTTAGGAAGTGTGTATACATCTAGTCACCTCATTTTCCTGACAGACGTTTTCTGCAGTGCATACATATATGGTAAATACCATACACTATCAAGTGAGCAACTTGTATGGAATAAGCAAGTATACATTAATTAGGATGTTATTTATTGCCACTGAACAATGATCCTGATGATGATAATTACTATATCTTGTACTCAAATATTTCTTCTCACTATTAATCAAAAATGTGGAATTGGCAATTGGTGTGGTTTTTGATGTCTTTTTTAACATGTATCAAAAGCTGGGGAAAGAAACACCAATAGATAGCATGCTTTTCCCACAAGCATGAAGACCGTAGTATGATTCCCAGCGCCTAATAAAACCCTAGACCTGGAATCACACTTACAATTCTCCTGCTGGGGATGTGGAAATAGGAAGATCCCTGTTGCTCAATGGTTATCCATCCTCCCTCATTCACTAAACCCCAGTCCAATGAGAATCTGTCTCAGAAACCAAGGTGGACTGTAGGTTATCTTCTAGCTTCCACATTCAAGTGAAAACATGTGCAACCATGCACAAGCACACAATCCAAATAAAATTAGCTTTATTACAACAAAGCCATAGATCATCACATGTAATTAATGCTTTCTTAGACATTTTTATCAAACATATACACATATATGAACATAAATACAAATTACACTGACTTATATAACTTGTTCGGTTCAAAAAAATGTTAGAAGTCACTCTTACCACATATTGACCTTTTTCCTGCCTCTCCACCTGAAATGTGGCACCACGAAGCAAGCATGCATCTCTAGTTGAAATTTCAGTAGTTGAGAGAACAGAGAAGCCATGGTGGTTCTATATCAGAAGCAGCTGTGGAACCTTGAGGGCATTCAGTCAAACCTTGTGTTTAATCAAGCTTGTGGCCGCTTGCTTCAGTCAAGGTGCATTATCAAGTTGAACAGTTTTAGACAAAGTGCACCATAATGGAGAACACCATAAGCAGGAAGAATGGACTGAACAGAAGCTATATATGAGCAGTACACTCCAGCCACCAAAAATTTCTTGAGGAAGCACATTTATTTCTTACTATATTTATTTTGCTTCTTTGGATATTTTCCTTATTTACATTTCAAATGTTTTCCCCTTCCCAGGTCTCCCCTTTGGAAACCCCCTATCCCATCCCCCCTCCCCCTGCCTCTATGAGGGTGCTCCTCCACCCACCCACTCCCTTCTTCCCACCCTGGCATTCCCCTACACTGGGGCATCAAACACCCTCAGGCTCAAGGGCCTCTCCTCCCAGTGATGTCCAACAAGGCCATCCTCTGCTACATATGTGGCCAGAGCCATGGGTCCCTCCATATGTACTCCTTAGTTGGTGGTCCAGTCCCTGGAAACTCCAGGTATCTGTCCTGGTGACACTGTTGCTTCCTCCAAGGGGTTGCAAACCTACTCAGCTCCTTCAGTCCCTTCTCCAACTCCTCCATCAGGGACACCACACCCAGTCCAGTGGTTGGCTGCGAGCTTCTGCCTCTGTATTTGTCAGGCTCTAAGAGCCTCTCAGGAGACAGCCTTATCGGGCTTCTATTAGCAAGCACTTCCTAGCATCCACCATAATGTCTGGGTTTGGTGGCTGTATATGGGATGGATCCCCATGTGGGGCAGAATATGGATGGCCTTTCCTTCAGTCTCTGCTCCACACTCTGTCTCCATATTTCCTCCTGTGAGTACTTTGTTCACCCTTCTAAAAAGCACTGAAACCTCAGAATTTTAGTCTTCCTTCTTCTTAGGCTTCATATGATCTGTGAATTGAAAAGCTTAGGTAATCCAAGCTTTTGGGCTAATATCCCCTTATCAGTGAGTACTTACCATATGTGTTCTTTTGCAACTGAGTTACCTCACTAAGGATGATATTTTCAAGTTCTGACCATTTGCCTAGGAATTTCGTGAATTCATTGTTTTTAATTGCAGAGTAGTATTCCATTGTGTAGATATACGACATCTTCTGAATCCATTCCTCCGTTGAGGGACATCTGGGTTCTTTCCAGCTTCTGGCTATTATAAATAAGGCTACTATGAATATCGTGGACCATGTGTCCTTATTACATGTAGGAGCATATTCTGGGTATATGCCCAGGAATGGTATAACTGGGTCCTCAGATGTTCTATGTCTAATTTTCTGAGGAACTGCCAGACAGATATCCAGAGTTGTTGTAACTCTGTAGGAAACAAAGAACATATTGTCATGTGTATTAGTCAGTACAGCAAGATGGCATTAAAACCAATCAAAGTACCATGCTTAGACACTTCAGGATCACCTTCAAATAAATAAGTGTAAATGAGAAAGAAAACAAAAGGAACCTTGTTTCTGAGAAAACGTTGCTAAAATGTTTATTTCTAAATTATCTATTCCTGTGGGTGACCTAGAAAGGCACTGATTAAATATACTCAAAGATGCATTTTTATGTACGTAGTGCTGTAAACATCAAGTTAATGATAAGATTACTAAAAAAGCAATCTCTAAATTTTAAATAGATTAGAGCTGGAACATTGGCTTCATGGTTAAGAGCATTTGATCTAGCAAAGGGCCTAGGTTTGGTTGCCAGTACCTATGTGATGGTTCACAACCATGTCTAATTTTAGTTCCAGGGAATCTAATATGTCCTTCTGATTTCCACAGGCACTAGAGACATACATGGCACACATACATACATGCAGGCAAAACCTTAACACATAAAAATGAAATTTAATTTTAATAATAAATTATAATAAAGTTCTTAAAAATAAAATTTCAGTACAGTATTTCCTGATCACTTGATACTTAAATGAGAAAATGAAACCTCTCTCATGTCTTTCCTATTTGGCCTACCCAATTCTTTTATGATTATGATTATGATTTAATCCGTTTTATAGTCCAGTCATTATCCCCTCCCAGTCTGCACTTCTGACAGTTCCTCATCCCATTCCTCCTCCCCATCTCCAAGAGGATGTCCCCACCCCACACCCCCACCCCACACCCCCACCCCCACCCCACCAGACTTTCCCACTCCTTGGGGCCTCGAGTCTCTTGAGGGTTAGGCGCATCTTCTCTTACTGAGGCCAGACCAGGTAGTCCTCTGCTGTATGTATATGTGTCAGGGGCCTCATATCAGCTAGTATTTGCTGCCTGGTTGATGGCTCGGTGTCTGAGAGATCTCGGGGGTGGGGGGTCCAGGTTAGTTGAGACTACTGCTCTTCCTGTGGGGTTGCCCTCCTCTTCAGCTTCTTCCAGCCTTTCCCTAATTCAACCACAGGAGTCCCTGGTTTCTGTCCAATGATTGCCTGTTTCCATTCTTTCTGCTGGCCCTCAGGGCTTAACTCCTGTTTCCCCCACCCCCAAAACCTGATTATGTTTCCTTTTTTCCACTCAGGTCCCTCCCTCCCTCTGTCCCTAACTCCACATCTGATAGAGGGCTAAAATCTAAAATATATAAAGAACTCAAGAAGCTAACTTCCAAAAACAAACAAACAACCCAATCAAACAATGGGGTATAGCAACCAAAGAGTACATATGGAGGGACCCATGGCTCTAGTCACTTGGGTAACAGAGGATGGCCTGGTCAGACATCAGTAAGAGAAGAGGCCTTTGGACCTGTGAAGGCTCATTGCCCCAGGGTAGGGGAATGCCAGGTCAGGGAAGTAGCAGTGGGTGGGTTAGTGAGCAGGGGAAGGGCAGAATAGGATAGGGGTTTTTCAGAGAAGAAACAAGAAAAGGGGATAACATTTGAAGTGCAAATAAAATATCTAATAAAAATGTAAAAAAAAATGGAGTATAGAACTAAATTGAGAATTCACAACAGAGGAATTTCAAATGGCTGAGAAGTATGTAAAGAAATGTTCAAAGTCCTTAGTCATCAGGAAAATGCAAATCAAAATGGCCCTGAGATTCCACCTCACAACAGTCAGAATGGCAAAGATAAAAAACTTGGGGATGGGGGGGCAGCACATGTTAGTGAGGATGTGGAGAAAGAGGAACACTCCTCCATTGCTAGTGGGATTGCAAACTGGTACAACCACTCTGGAAATCAATCTGGAGGTTCCTCAGGAGAATGGAAATGGTTCTTCCTGAAACCCAGCTATACCACTCTTGGGCATATATCCAAAAGATGCCCCACCATGCCACAGGGCACTGTTCCACTATGCTTATATCTGCCTCATTTGTGATAGCCAGAACCTGGAAACAACCCAGATGTCCCACAATGGAAGAATGAATACAGAAAATGTGGTTCATTTACACAAAGGAATACTACTCGACTCTTAAGAACAAGGACATCATGAGTTTTGCAGGCAAATGGATGGGATTAAATGATATAATCCTAAGTGAGGGACAAGCATGCTATGTACTCACTAATAAGCAAATATTAGCCAAAATAATGCAGAATACCCAAGATACAATACACAGAACTCAAGGTTAACAAGCCGAAGGGCTCAAGTGAGGATGCCTACCCAATTCTTTTTGTTTGTTTGTGGGTTTTTTTTGTTTTTTTATTAGATATATTCTTTATTTACATTTCAAATGATTTCCCCTTTCCTGGTCTCCCCTCCTCGAAAGTCCCATAAGCCCTCTTCCCTCCTCCCCCTGTTCCCCAATCAACCCCCTCCCGCTTCTCTGTCCTGGTATTCCCCTACACTGCTGCAATGAGTCTTTCCAGGACCAGGGGCCTCTCCTTCCTTCTTCTTGGGCATCATTTGATATGTGAATTGTGTCTAGGGTATCCCTAGCTTCTGGGCTAATATCCACTTATCAGTGACTGCATACCATGTGTGTTCTTTTGTGATTGGATCACCTCACACAGGATGACATTCTCTAGGTCCACCCATTTGCCTAAGTATTTCATTAATTCATTGTTTTTAATAGCTGAATAGTATTCCATAGTGTAAATATACCACATTTTCTGTATCTATTCCTCCATTGAGGGACATCTGGGTTCTTTCCAGCTTCTGGCTATAATAAATAGGGCTGCTATGAACATAGTGGAGCATGTGTCCTTATTACATGCTGGGGAAGCCTCTGGGTATATGCCCAGGAGTGCCTACCCAATTCTTAAATATCTTTAACAGTGTTTAATACAGAACAAATTCTTTCTTCCAGCTAGCATGCTCTTAGAATGATCTCTTTCTCATCTCATCTCTAGCTCTTAGAATACAAGTAAGCTAGGTCAAAAGTTACCATTATACAAATCAAATAGAATTAAGGAATTCAGCATGTTGGAAAAGCTTACAGTGTTCCATGATCCATTTCCACATCCAACAGAACTGGTTATTAGATCGTCCCCTTATAGGATTACTTATTGACACAGAAATTTGAGGACTGACTATAATTTTTGCCTCTTTCTCCCAGGAATTTTCACTCATAAGAGACTCACACAATAATTCCTATTTGTCCAATAAAACTGTCACATAGTCAAGATGCAATGGTTCACAGTTAAAATTTATTCCTACACCTGTCTGTATCTATATACAGATAAATATGCACATATCTGATAGAATAGTTTTAGTGAAGTTTTCAACTCTTGGAAAATGTTAAATTACCATTATTAGCAGTAGAAGAAAATAGGCGGACAAGGATGTGTCCACAGAAATATTCTTTCATATAAACAATTCACTAGTTAAGAGTATCCGATATAAAGTTAGATAAGAACTAAATGTAAACTAATAAACTCAAAGGTAACAACAAATAATATTTAAAGTCATGTTTATGGACATAGATATACTTCATCAAGTTAAACCAAAGGATAGCCTGCTTCTTTAGCTGCTTACTTCTTTTGTAACCTGTCTGATTAAAACAGAGTTCTGAAAATAAACTAATTTTTTAAAGTTTTTTAAAGATTT
Source organism: Tokudaia tokunoshimensis (assembly GCA_036184795.1). Classification (NCBI taxonomy): domain Eukaryota; kingdom Metazoa; phylum Chordata; class Mammalia; order Rodentia; family Muridae; genus Tokudaia; species Tokudaia tokunoshimensis. The sequence goes on along the minus strand of BTHU01000023.1, from coordinate 126,150,339 downwards.
ATTTATTTATTTATTTATTTATTTATTTATTTATTTATTTATTATATGGAAGTACACTGTAGCCGTCCTCAAACACACCAGAAGTGGGCGTCAGATCTTGTTACGGATGGTCGTGAGCCACCATGTGGTTGCTAGGACTTGAACTCAGAACTTTTGGAAGAGCAGTCAGTGCTCTTAACCACTGAGCCATCTCTCCAGCCCTAAACTAATTTTTTTAGACAAAACACTTCTAGTAACCATCCACATTAATGTATTCTTCCTAACAAGAAATCACAGACAGTACCTCTTCCTACCTGTCAACTGCCTCCATCTGATAGACAAACTTGAGCTAACACTAAGGTATATCCACAGATCCTAACATTCTCGGGGAATATTAGACAAAACATTTAACTCTAGTAAATAAATACATCTATTTTAAACATATGCCTATCATGTTAATATTCTGCTTATAAAAATAAAACAGATTTGGTCATATAAACATACTCTTGTAAAAAATGTTCTTGATGTTTTAGATATCTATTTCAGAAAATATAAAGTCAAATATTTATATAGAAGAGCACACTTCTGAGACACATTAAGACATGCATTGGTTACCTTTTTGACAATTCAAGGTATACAAAAGAATAAAGAACCCAAGAGACAAAAAAGAATGAATGTTTTCTACAATAGGTAATTCATGTACTACCTCATGGAAATATTTTAAGCACCATTTTTAGAAAATTGGCAAGTATTGTTCTTCACCCCTCATCAAGGAAATGGAGACCATTACCAAAAACCACAACCAATCAGTATTCAGAGTTGTGGAGCCCAGTCCCAGTAGATATATCCACACAATTCCCACACCTAAGGCTTTGGGAACACTATGGAAGAGAAGATGGAGAGAATGTAAGAGCCAGAGGATTGGGGAGGATCTAGTATCATCCTAGAAAACGTCAGGAGCTATACCTATAAAATCTTACCAGCATGTGAGCTAAACACCAGTGATCATGTCAATCTGGAAAAAGAAAGTCCCCTAGGCCTATAGACAACTGAGGAAAACTGGGTGTGGGAGAGGTGGTCCTCTCCAGGAAAGGTCACACCAATTAGTTATCTGGTATCAAATGGTCAGCCCTAAAAACATACATGCAAGTAACATTATATAGACTTAACTAGCTACATATGCATATACAAATACATATGTTCGTGAAATAGTAATTGATTTTTAAAAGAGGCCATGAATTTGAAAGAGCATGAAGGATATGTGGGACGGTTTGGAGGACAGAAAGGGAGGAAGGTCGATTAAACTACTATCTCAAAAAAAAAACCTACACAGTTCAAAATAAATAAAAGGTGTTCTTGCTTGTCCACCCCCATCTTGGCATCCACTTTTGAGGACTTGTATTATTAATAGTATATCTGATACAAAGTAGCCTAATACAGTATTAAGGTGAGAATTTTGAACTAGCTCACTCATTTGTCCAGTTTAGGAAGAGGTTAGCACCCTGGTTATTATCTGGAACATAATCTCTAGCACAAGGCCGAGGCTCAACAACTGGGGATTTCCTTAGTGCTAACATGATGAATGTCCTTGCATAGAATTGTCCTGTTGCCACTGAACTAGTTTAAGTATTTTTAAAACAGGTGTGACAACCAAAGAAGAGGAAGAGAGTTAGTTGTTATTGACAAATTATTTTGATACCCCAAAGAGAAATAAACAGAGACTATGGATCTCTAACAAGCAATTAATGACTAGGTGTGAAATGAAATTAGTGGTAGTTTACAGGAGTACCCATCACCTACTGCAGTGGGTAAGAAACACAATCAAAGATCGCTTTCTGAGGCTTGGTGGTGTGTACAGTGGAGTTCTGGTGGCGGTGTGTACAGTAGAGCTTTGTTCAGTCTGCTCCCGTCCTGATGTTTGCTCCTGCTGAGGAACAAGTCAGTCAGGAAGCTGCACTGCAGTCATAGCTTTTAAAGATACCAGAAAAAATGCCCTTGGAACCTGTGGTAGCGATTCACAGAATTCAAGCTTACCAGCCACAACATGAAGTCACTGGAGAAGGTATGTGCAGACTTGATCAGAGGCACAAAGGAAAAGAATCTGAAAGTGAAATGATCTGTGTACATGCCTACAGGACATTAAGAATCACTACAGGAAATATATCTCATTTCCAAATGAGAATTTACAAGTGACTCATTGATTATCATAGTCCTTCTGAAATTGTTACAGATTCTTTCCATCAGTATTGAGCCTAGAGTGGAAGTTGAAGTGACCAATGCAGATGCCTAAGTCAACCATTTTAATAAGTTTTATTTTTTAAAGTAGGCAAGATTCACTATGTGAAGACTGAGTTCTTGTGCCAAAGACCATGCCTGAATATCCCAGATGTTGGCTCTAAAGCACCCATCAACCTCAAATACTGCTTGCACAGGTGTACCAGCCCTCCCTAGTAGTAAAAGCATTTCTGCTGTGCTTAAAGGGTATGACACAAGTTTCTCCCTTAGAAGAAAGCACTTGCCACACCAAAGGGTTGCTTTCACCTTCTCTACCCACTACCAATAACTTAGGTTATCTTCCAACATAGGCCTGATGAGTTTAAAAAATAAGACAACTAAAATAATTTCCCAAAAGTGTACTGGAACGTTCCAAGGGACCTCCTGACTGTTATCTGGGATTAGGGTTTGAGACTGTATAAACTAGTGAGATAGACGGTAAACTAAGGCTGTATAATCAAGAACTTTTCCATAAGTGAGTACATTTTTAAGAAATTGGATTAATACCTGATGCACAGGATGCGTGTGGACAAGCACATTCACTCTTAGTGTCTTAGAAACCCAGAAGAACTCATGAAAAACATTCAGTAAGGAAGAAATATTTTAGTTATCCCAGTGAACAGCAGAGGAATACAAGGACTCATGGAAGGAGTTGAAATGTGAACGTTTCTGATAGAGGAGGAAGCTAAGTGGGACAGTGGTGAAGCTGGATGGAGTTGCCCAAAACAACTGCATGAGGCTGCATGTTAATTCCCCAGAAGCACACCCCAGGACAAACCTAAAGAAGTATCAGCTCTGCTGTGGGTGGGACTGGATGTGGAATACATTACGAAAAGATCTTAACCCAAAAAACAGCACCAAACACAGCATCAGTCCTTAGTGTCACACCTAAGTGGTAGTGATCAGGGGAAGGCCAGCAGCACAGCTATTTGAGGCTACATTGATACTGTAGTTGGCAATAGATCAGCTTGAATTTGACAGGGAAACAAAACCACCATTGTGGGCCTGGATAAGCTATCAGACATCTTTGGTATTCTAAAAAACTAGGCACACGCGCAAGGCAGATCATACTGAGAGAACTGGAGATTAAAAAGATACCCATAAGCCAGATCACATGAGGAACTTCAGATCTCCTCCAGCTTCAGCATGCACACCCATGGGCACTTTCACAAACAGGTGTGTGTGTGTATAGACACACGCACTTTTCTTAAATAATATTTTATTAATTTGAGAATCTCATATGTATTTTGATCATATTCATTCTTCTTCCAACTCTCTCAGAACCCCCTGACATGTCCCTATCTACCCAACTTCATGACCCCCACCAGGCTCTCCCCTTCCCCTGTCTCTGTCTTCCCGTGTCTTCCCCTCCATCTCTTTCATAAAGTCCAGTTTGTGTTGCCTAACTATTCTTAGCCTGCCCTGGAACATGGTTAACATACCAGCGACCACAGGCTAAAATAAAACTGACTCTACCTCTCTAAGCTTCTACCAAATGCCAATATATCCTTGGCTAAGAATGGACATTAACCTAGAAAATAAAAGTAGGCCAGTAGTCCTGTCTAGAGGAGAAATCCACACTTCTTGTATGCTTTAAATCCAGTTAGGGATTTGCTTTTGTTTTTGGTTTTGTTTTGTTTTGACTCATCAAACCTTTCCTAATTTATTAGATTTCAGATCCATGGACTGGACAGGATAATCCCACGGCATGTGGTTTACATGGGAGCTGTGTCACACACATACAGGGAGGTGAAGCAGTACAAAGGACTGCTGGTTAAAATATATATACATCTTAAGTCATTCCAGCCACAATATCATTATCAGAAAATAAAGCAATCTCTCCATATATTGCTTCTCTTTGGGGCTGTTCCATGGGCTTGAACTCTGGGCCCTCCTGTGTTCTTGTCACACGTCTGTCATTCTTGCCTGCCACCTGTTTCCCATAGATAGTCCAGTCTGGAGGAAAGGACCAGGCACAGATAGTATAAGCTCTGACCCTGGATCCCCAAATGAGAGTCTCTTATTTCTCAAGTTGTGTCCCTGGGAAGTCATCTGTTTATAGATGCAAAAACTTGGAGGCATGCCAAAACCATCCAGAATCTTCAGAAAGGTTAGGGGACAAGGGAAAGAAATCCCAGCCAGCATCTCCTTCTAGAAGGTTAGCTATGTTTCATTTCTGGATTCAAATAACCTCTATGTGAATACACAATTGCAAAGAGAGGTCTCCTCTCTGTGGGGTCCAGAAATGGATATGGAAGATATCCTGGGTTTTTACTCTGATTAGAGGTGGTGTGTGGTGGAAGGAGGTCTCTCAGTTTTTCCTGTTTTGAGCACCCTGGCCACACAGATGTCCCTCATCTGGCTAGTCTTTGAACAAGTGGGTTCTACTCTCTGACTCTGAGTTCCCAGGGCACCCAGCTTTCTCACAGGGCACTGAACTGTCACTCAACTGGTCCATTCTCTTCACTTGTAGAAAATGGTTTCTCTCTAGGGACAACAGGTAAGCAGCCACCTCGGGTGACAAGTGTCCCATTCTGGAGCGCTTGCATTAGTAGACCAAGGAGCCAAGGCTGCCCACTTAACTGATACTGCTTCAAAACAGTTTTCACTCAGGCATCTGTGGGCATTTGTACAACCCTTGCTGATGTAGTCCAGAGGCCTAGAAGGAATTCCGAGAGCTAGGTAAAATCTTAGGTGACACCCCATTTCCACAATTCTGGACACACACATAGTGTGCTGGGGATAGTTTTCAGAGGCCAGAATTGCTAAGCCCAGCCCCTAAGAGTTAACACAATTTAAAACAAAAGTGTTATCTCTCTTGGCTCAGAAAAGGGTTGGGTCCTGTACCTACTGCTCCTTGACTAGTATTTCTCCTCCTCTTGGGCATGGCCAGTGTAGAAACCTATGGGAAGTTCAGGACCTGGCCCCAGCAGAGGGCACGTGGGGGAGTCTTACTCAAGGTCAGCAACCTAGGTTGAAGTATAGGATATTGTGTAGGATAGTGAGAGACCCAGCAGTAGAGGGGAAGTGTCATTGCACCTTGGAAAGGACCAACCTATACAACAATCAGACTGCAGGGTCTAGCCAGGAATTGACCCAGGAGGGCTACATCAAACAATCCTGGTGCAAATGCCAGGAGGCTGTCCTCCTATGGTACAAAGCCTTGTCTTTTATGAGGTAAGGGAGGGGCCAAGGGGGACCTTTAGCACTCCTTCCTTTCCATAGGTTTCTAGACTGGCCATACCCAAGAGGAGAAGGAGAAATAATAGGCAAGGAGCAGTGGGTACAGGACCCAACTCTTTTCTGAGCCAGTGAGTTCCAGGTGCATGCCCCAGAGTTACCTCAGATGGCTGAGGTAAGGGCAGGAAGCAGGGGAGGGGTTTCTTATGGGTGGGGATGTGGTTACTCTAGCAGGAGCATCCACTGAGAGCTGTGTGTACTAGAACAAGAAGAAAGGGGGAAGGGGAAGGAGCCAGCTAGACTGAGGAGGTACAGAGCCTCAGGAGGGGCCACAGAGACCTCCTGCCCCAAGGGCCTGCCCTTGGTGACACCAACCCTCCAAGAGCACTCAATCTAAGTCTCTTAGGTCCTGGTCACTAAGCACTGCTCATCCAGGTACCTCCAGGTCCTAAATAAGGAGTGGTCCAAAAATGGACTTCTTGAGAGAAGGGATGCTTCCTCTGGTGGTCTCCCCCTAAGAGAAGTCAGCCGTGGCCCAAGCCTTAGCACTGCCCATGGAGAAGGAAAAAAATACCAAAGAAAATTCACGTGACAGATGAGCCCTCCGCCCCTACCCTCCCATCCCCATCTCCCCATCTGCTGCCTACAGGAGTCTGCACATAGCCAGGAAGCAAGAAACCCCTTCTTCTGGGACAGCTCAGAGTTCTGATGCAGGTGTGAAAAAGTCGAGGCTGGTGGCTGTGTAGGTCTCCACATGGATTGTGTCCAACCATCTATGTGTTGGGACATCACACCTTGACCTCCAGCACCTCCAAGAAGAGTTTCACACTGCAGAGACGTTGCAGGGCATTGTCTGCTGTCTGCCGCAGCAGGGGCAGTGTCTGAAGCAGCTTGACGGTCCTCTGTGGCTCCTCATGGTGCTGGCTCAGTTCATAGTCCTGCAGTGCTTCACGAAACAGGTCCTGAAGCTTCTGCACTGCCTCCAGGTCCTCGATGTACACTGAATCTGAGTTGTCGAGGACCAGGGCCTTGAGCATCACAAACTCTTCCTTCTCTACCTTGAGCTTCTTGTACCTGTGTACCAGCTGCGGGATGGCTCAGTAAAGTTTCCGCAGCCCCACGAGTCGAAAGTGCTCCTCATTCATGATAGAGTCCTCTGCATATACCAGCTTGTCATCATAGGGCAGCAAGGGGTACATGATGTCCAGGATGAGGATCTCCATCCAGGCACTCTGCAGCAGGCTCATCTGGTCCCCAAGTGACAGACTGGAGAAGCCTGGGATGTACTTGGCCCAGCTAATGAAGACCACAAGCTCCTGAGCTGCTAAGTCAGAGAGAGTAGCCAGGGCCTTGATATCTCCCTCAGGTATATTACTGGGAGGCATAGCATATAGCCTATCTGGCTCAGCCACCAGTAGATATGAGACAATCTTAGTCAATACCTTTTTAGCAGGTGGGAAAATCTGTTAGCTCAGGTAGGGACTTTTCTCTGAATACAACCATCTCTTGTACTTCTGGCGGCCTCTATGCACTCACACTAGTTGGCAGCTGAACAGTTGTACTCAATGTTTCCTTGAATGGTTGTCTTGAACAATGCCTTGAAAGTCTTGCAGGAGGCCACTCCATAGTGTTAGCCTGAGGCAATGTCCCTGCACAAGAGGCACATGCCCTTGGGGATGACGTTAAGCATATACTCACACTTAATGACAGAGTCCTCCATGATACCACTAGTACAGTCTTCTTAGCTCTTGCAGTAGGGGTTGTGTCTCAGCTCCGCACCTGTGAACCTAGGCGGTGAGTCCAGACCATTGACATGGGTGTCCAGGGCCTTGCCAAAGCCACCATTGGCATCTGATGAGCCTCTGGGGCTGTGGTGGCTGAGGATATCAATGCCCACAGACAGGCTAGATGGCTCTGTCTTCATGAAGGAGCTACAAGTAGAGCCCAGGTGCCTGTCTTCAGTTAACCTTCAGTTCAGAAGCCTTCCAGGAATTTGCTTTTAAAGTGACTAAAAGCTAAAAGAACCAAAGAAGGGGCTCGTTGTAGATATCACCAAACATTCAGAGGCCAGACTCCCTTATAAGAGGTACTGGTAGCTGTCATCATGGCTTATTGCTTGGCAGAACACTGGGCTCTGCCAGAGTCTTGTTCTAATAACAGTCTGGCTAGATAGAGCACAGCCCCTCCAGTGTTTACAGCTTCAGCAGTTGCCATGGCCAGAAGCCTGAGACCTACCCTGTCTTTCCTGGAGAGTGGGGAGAAGGAGCCTTGAAGATTTTATTCCTAACCCACCATTTCAGAACGAGAGCTAACACTGCAAAATCCAAATCCATTCTGTGTACCAAGAACTGAGAAAACTTCTGCTCAACACCCTTAGCTCTATTGTGATCTAGGGGAGGTCTTTTCCCCAACCCCTCAGGATGAGATACACACATCAAGGTACTAATTTTACCCCAGCCATTGCATCAGGAGTTGAGATGATGGCTATTACAGCCCTGATACTCCAAGACTAGGGCTGAGTTCCACAGCTCCAGAATGTAACTGCAAAACCTGGTGACATCCACACTCTCTTAGCCTGATCGATGGGAGGTTTTCTCCTGACTCTGCAGCCACCAGTGGTGGAACAGAGCCTAAAGTCCCTCCGTTTCAACAATGAATGTGCATGGGTATCTGGGAAGGTTGTTACGTAAGCCATGGAGTGCTATAGATGTAAGAACTGATCCACTGGATACCTTCCTATCCAACCAACTCATGTTCTCCCCTACCTCTCCCCTGCCCCTGTCTCTGTCTTCCCCTGTCTCTCTCATCAGTCCCATAAAGTCCAGTTTGTGTTTCCCAACTGCTCTTGGCCTGCCCTGGAACACGGCCAACCACACCTTAAAAGGGTCAACAGCCTCTGCTCATTCCTGCACTGACTGGAGAAGTGTAGGATAAGATCTAGATACTGTAGATGCTGGTGCGAAATGTCTCAGCATCATTCAAGTTTGTCCTTGGGGATGGGAAAAGGGCTTATATATTCTTTAGTTTCAGTACTCCACTTCCTAAAACTAGAAAAAAAAATCACAAGGAAAGCACAGGCATCAAGGCAGGCATACAAGAAGTGGGAGTGGGTGGGTGGAGGAACACTCTCATAGAAGCAGGAGGAGGGGGTGGGATTGGGAGGGTTTTGGAGGGGAAACAAGGAAAGGGGATAACACTTGAAATGTAAATAAAGAAAATATCTAATAAAAAAAAAGCAGGACACCTACAAAGAACAGTAATTCTTCCAGAAGAGAAAGGAGTTTGAAGGAAATCTAAAAATGCTCAGAACAGATTTTAAAATGGTGTTTCCATTAAATTAAAGAAAGCCTTTTTACATATGAGAGAACTGCAGAAGGTAAGTAAAGGAGGAAGATATTAAAAACATATTTTATTGTGGCTTCCCAAATCTTCAAAGAGATACTGACATACAGTTCCAAGAAGCCCAAGGACTCTAACAAAATTTAATTTAAAAACTTCAAGGCAGGTTGTGGTCAAAAATATTATAAGTACTAGAAAAGAATGGGCATGTAGTAGCTCAGCTGATAAAATATTTGACTACCATTCATGTCTAGAACCACATCTAATGTGATGGCATATCCCTGCAGTCCCAGCACTTAAGAGGTGAAAGCCAGGAGAAGAGAAGTTCTAGGTCACTGGACCAGTTGGATGGCTCAGAAGATCAAGAAGAGTAACCGGAGTTCAATCCCAAGAACCCATATGGTAGAAAGAGAGTCAACTCTCACAAGCTGTCCCCTGCCATCCTTATACATACTGCACATGCAGGTACAATAAACACCATAATAAAATGTAAAGAAAAATTTAAGGTTATGCTTAGCTAGAGAAAAGCATTAAGTCACAGGCAATGAAATTCTCAGCAGAAAACTGACAGAGCAAAAAGCAACAGGGGGATTATTCAAATTCCTGAAAGAAAAACATTTCCAAACAGGAATTAGATAAGCAGCATAAATATCCTTCAAAAATGAGGGAAAGGGTACCTGACAAGATGGCTCATTGGTTAAAAGCACTTAACACCATGCCTGATGACCTGAATACACACACACATGAACACAATGACGGAAGGAAGGATGGAAGGAAGGAAGGAAGGAAGGAAGGAAGGAAGGAAGGAAGGAAGGAAGGAAGGAAGGAAGGATGGAAGGAAGGACGGAAGGAAGGACAGAAGGAAGGACGGAAGGAATGGAATGTTATGGAATGGAATGGAATGTAAAAACTCAAAAACAAATTGGATAAGCAAAGTCCTTTCCAAAGAAGCAGAAAAATAAGAGAACTCATCATGGCCAAACTACCCTGACTAGAAACACTTCAGGGGTACCACCACCAAAACAGGGACTAATCACTGCCACTCTTTGGTATTGGCAGTACCTGCCTGACTATTCCTGTGCCATCCTTTAAAGTTAATCTAAAAATTCTGCCCTCTGCAGATACTGTACACATGTGACCAGACACTCATGCAGGCAAAATGTTCATGCACATATATTTAAAAATGCTAAAAAGGAAGGAAAGATGTAAGTTTCTAAACAATAAATTAAAAACATGTTGATCTATCACCAGAGAAGAGATATAGTTCGTAATTTTAAATCCCACAAAGAAAAGTTCAGGGCCAGATTAGTTTGAAACATTTTTAGAGTTAGTAGTTCCGCACAAACTCTTCCAAAAATAGATAAAATACATTCTAATACCCCGATACACTCCATGAGACCAGTATCACTCTGATATCAAAGCCAAAACCATTTTGAGAATAATATAGATCAACATGATGCAAAAGTTCTCAGTCAAATACTCTCAAACAGAAACTGAAACATTTAACAGGATCATATACCGCAACCATCAGAGTTTATTCCAAAAATGTAAGTGCATTCTAAATAGAAAAAATACTCAATGTACTAATGCCATATGTTAGCTGTACAAAAAAATACTGGCATAATCTCAGACACAAGAAAATTTTGAAAACTCGAATATATTTTTATTATTATAAAAGATCACACATGATATAAACATGTATATAAATTCAAGACATAAAAGTTTAAAACAGCAAAGTAATACTGAGACAAAGTGTAAATTTAAGCCACTATTCTATGTTCATGAAGTTAGCATTCAATAGAAATTATCCTCAAACTGACTGATTAACATAATCCTAAATTCTCAGCAGAATTACATTTTTTTTTCTGGCAGAATTTGATAAGCAGACTCTAAAACTTAGGTAAAAATTTAGCAGATACACAAAATAATCTCAAAAAAGTACAGCAAAATTGGACGACATGCTTATATAAAATGTAGTGTGGAGGCACATTTAGCAAGTAGAAATATAACAGTTGATAAGAGTTATCCATTGTCAATGACCAGAACAGGACTGTCAAAATGGATTCATAACTAGAATGTTTATATTAACAAAGACAGCAGCTGCCAATGGGCCCTGCATCATGAATTCATACCAACCAATGTCAAAAACCTTTCCTTCTGCAGTGTCCTTTTATTTGGACTGCTTTCAGAGATGCTGAACACATTAGGGTTGGTCTCCCTTAATCTATTATGACAATCAACACACATAGCCATGCACAAGAGACATACCACAACCAATCGGATGTATCTAACCCCTCACAAAGGCTCTCTTTCCAGATGATTCTACGTTGTATCAAGTTGACAAAGTACAACCCTGATGAATGGTTTTGGATCCTCCATTTTGGTGTATCCTGAGATCCCTTGTCCCATTGTAACTGTGAATGATGAAGTACAGCAATCATTGACTGAGAAGGAATGCAAGTTTACATGATCACAAGGCCTTGTGAAGGATATGAAGTGAATTTTGACTAGACAGTGGGGATTCTAGAGGAGAGAGAATGCAAGGACTTATTACAGCTCCAAGACCAATTGGATAAGTAAAGGTGTAGGACATTCCATTTCTCTTCCTCTTCTAAGTCATTTTCAGAAGATGAAAGCATGAGGACTTGCTAGATGGCTTAGCTGGTACAAGTATCTTCTGTCCAAGTCTGATAACTTGCATTAGATCCCCAGGACCCATATAAAAAACAAGAGAGAAAAGACTCTGCAAAGTGGATGGGCCATGGCATGTGTGCATTCGTACACACACATACTAAATACACACAGCCATAAGAACAGTAAACAAAATGAATAATTAATTTTAAAGTACCTGGATACTGCACAGAGCAGCTGCCTCCGAACATGTATGGGAAATTGATCTGTAAAAAGGTTGTAACAATCCTAAGAATGTACCTCTCTTGGAATTCTCTCTCTCTCTCTCTCTCTCTCTCTCTCTCTCTCTCTCTCTCTCTCTCTCTCTCTCTCTCACACACACACACACACACACACACACACACAAAAGAAAACTTTTTAATGAAATAAAAAGAGCGGAAAAGAGATAGGTCTGTAGTTGAGAGCTTACTGTTCTTGTAGAGAAGTGCAGATCAGTTGCCAGCAATTGCACTGGATAGATAGCAATCATCTGTAACTTCAACTCCAGGGGCTCTGACACCCTCTTCTGAATTCCAGTGGCAGCTGTATTCACATGTGCACATACCTGCATACACAAACAAATACACAAAATATTTAAAAAGATAAAATAAAAAGACTATACGTACTGGCTGGGTTTGTATGTCAACTTGACACAAGCTGGCGTTATCATAGAGAAAGGAATTTCCCTTGAGGAAATGCCTCCATGAGATTTAGCTGCAAGGCATTTTCTTTTTTGTTTGTTTGTTTATTTTATTTTCTATATTCTACATTTACATTCCAAATGATTTCCCCTTCCCCGGCTCCCCCCTCCCGAAAAGTCCCATAACCTCTCTTCCCTCCTCCTGTTCCCCATTCAACCCCCTCCCACTTCTCTATACAACACTGCTGCATCGAGTATTTCCTGACCAGGTGCCTCTCCTTCCTTCTTCTTGGGCATCATTTGATATGTGAATTGTGTCTTGGGTGTTCCTAGCTTCTGGGCTAATATCCACTTATCAGTGAGTGCACACCATGTGTGTTCTTTTGTGATTGGGTTACGTCACTTAGGATGATATTTTGCAGTTCCAACCATTTGCTGAAGAATTTAATGAATTCATTGTTTGTTTGTTTGTTTGTTTGTTTGTTTGTTTTGGTTGTTTTGTTTTTTTTTTATTTTCTAAGTTTTTTTATTTACATTCCAAATCTTTTCCCCTTTCCCATTTCCTCCCTCCCCGAAAGTCCCATAAGCCCCCTTCCCTCGCTCTTTTCCCCATTCAACCCCCTCTCGCTTCTCTGTCTCAGCATTCCCCTACATCCAGTCTTTCCAGGACCAGGGGTCTCTCCTTCAGTCTTCTTGGAAATCTATTGATATGCGAATTGTGTCTAGGGTATTCCGAGATTCTGGGTTAATATCCCCTTATCAGTGACTGCATACCATGTGTGTTCTTTTGTGATTGGGTTACCTCACTAAGGATGATATTTTCTAGTTCTGACCATTTGTGTAAGAATTTTGTGAATTCATTGTTTTTAATTGCAGAGTAGTATTCCATTGTGTAAATATACCACATCTTCTGTATCCATTCCTCCGTTGAGGGACATCTGGGTTCTTTCCAGCTTCTGGCTATTATAAATAAGGCTGCTATGAACATAGTGGAGCATGTGTCCTTATTGTATGCAGGTAAAGCCTCTGGGTATATGCCCAGGAGTGGTATAGCCGGATCCTCCAGGAGTGTCATGCCCAGTTTTCTGAGGAACCGCCAGACTGCTTTCCAGAGTGGTTGTACCAGCCTGCAATCCCACCAGCAGTGGAGGAGTGTTCCTCTTTCTCCACGTCCTCACCAAAACCTGCTGTCTCCTGAGTTTTTGATCTTAGTCATTCTGACTGGTGTGAGGTAAAATCACAGGGTTGTTATGATTTGCATTTCTCTAATGACTAAGGATGTTGACCATTTCTTTAGGTGATTCTCAGCCATTCAATATTCCTCAGGTGAAAATTCTTTGTTTAGCTCTGTACCCCATTTTTAATAGGTTTATTTGGCTCTCTGGAGTCTAACGTCTTGAGTTCTTTGTATATGTTGGATATTAGCCCTCTGTCAGATGTAGGGTTGGTAAAGATCTTTTCCCAATTTGTTGGTTACTGTTTTGTCCAATTGACAGTGTCCTTTGCCTTACAGAAACTTTGTAATTTTATGAGGTCCCATTTGTTATTTATTGATCTTAGAGAATAAGCTATTGGTGTTCTGTTCAGAAAAATTTCCCCTGTGCCAATGTGCTCAAGGCTCTTCCCCAGTTTCTTTTCTATTAGTTTCAGTGTGTCTGGTTTTATGTGGAGGTCCTTGATCCACTTGGAATTGAGTTTAATACAAGGAGATAAGAATGGATCAAATTGCATTCTTATGAATGCTGACCTCCAGTTAAAACAGCACCATTTGTTGAAAAGGCTATCTTTTTTCCACTGGATGGTTTTAGTGCCTTTGTCAAAGAACAAGTGACCATAAGTGTGTGGCTTCATTACAGGATCTTCAATTCTATTCCATTGATCTGCCTGCCTGTCACTGTACCAATACCATGCAGTTTTTAACACTATTGCTCTGTAGTACAGCTTGAGGTCCGGAATACTGATTCCCCCAGAAGTTCTTTTACTGTTGAGAATAGTTTTAGCTATCCTGGGTTTTTTGTTATTCCAGATGAATTTGAGAATTGCTCTTTCTAACTCTATGAAGAATGGAGTTGGGATTTTGAGGGAGATTGCATTGAATCTGTATATTACTTTTGGCAAGATGGCCATTTTTACTATATTAATCCTGCCAATCCATGAGCAAGGAAGATTTTTCCATCTTCTGAGGTCTTCTTCGATTTCCTTCTTCAGAGACTTGAAGGTCTTGTCATACAGATCTTTCACTTGTTTGGTTAGAGTCACACCAAGATACTTTATATTGTTTGTGGTTATTGTGAAGAGTGTCATTTACCTAATTTCTTTCTCAGCCTGCTTATCCTTTGAGTATAGGAAGGCTACTGATTTGCTTGAGTTGATTTTATATCCAGTCACTTTGCTGAAGTTGTTTATCAGCTGTAGGAGTTCTCTGGTGGAGTTTTTTGGGACACTTAAGTATACTATCATATCATCTACAAATAGTGATAGTTTGACTTCTTCCTTTCCAATTCGTATCCCTTTGACCTCCTTTAGTTGTCTAATTACTCTATCTAGAACTTTAAGTACTATATTGAAAAGATATGGAGAGAGACGGCAGCCTTGTCTAGTTCCTGATTTTAGAGGGATTGCTTCAAGTTTCTCTCCATTTAGTTTGATGTTGGCTAGTGGTTTGCTGTAAATTGCTTTTACTATGATTAGATATGGGCCTTGAATTCCTGATCTTTCTAAGACTTTTAGCATGAAAGGATGCTGAATTTTGTCAAATGCTTTTTCAGCATCTAATGAAATGACCATGTGGTTTTTTTTCTTTGAGATTGTTTATGTAGTGGATTACATTGATGGATTTCCATATATTGAACCTTCCCTGCATCCCTGGGATGAAGCCGACTTGATCATGGTGAATGATCATTTTGATATGTTCTTGGATTCAATTGGCAAGAATTTTATTGAGTATTTTTGCATCGATATTCATAAGGGAAATTGGTCTGAAATTCTCTTTCTTTGTTGGATCTTTGTGTGGTTTTGGTATCAGCGTAATTGTGGCTTCATAGAAAGAGTTGGGTAGTGTTCCTTCTGTTTCTATTTTGTGGAATAGTTTGAAGAGTGCTGGTATTAGGTCTTCTTTGAAGGTCTGATAGAATTCTGCATTAAAACTATCTGGTCCTGTGCTTTTTTTGGTTGGAAAACTTTCAATGACCACTTCTATTTCTTTAGGGGTTATGGGACTGTTTACATGGTCTATTTGATCCTGATTTAATTTTGGTATTTAGTATCTGTCTAGGAAATTGTCCATTTCCTCCAGATTTTCCAGGTGTGTGGAGTATAGGCTTTTGTAGTAGGATCTGATGATTTTTTTAATTTCCTCAGTTTCTGTTGTTATATCTCCCTTTTCATTTATGATTTTGTTAATTTGGAGACTGTCTCTGCACCCTCTGGTTAGTCTGGCTAAGGGTTTATCTATCTTGTTGATTTTCTTAAAGAACCAGCTCCTAGTTTTGCTGATTCTTTGTATGGTTTTATTTGTTTCTACTTGATTGATTTCAGCCCTGAGTTTGATGATTTCCAGCATTCTACTCCTCTTGGATGTATTAGCTTCTTTCTGTTCTAAAGCTTTCTGGTATGCTCTTAAGCTGCTAGTTTATGCTCTCTCCAGCTTCTGTTTAGAAGCACTCAGAGCTAGGAGTTTTCCTCTTAGCACTGCTTTCATTGTGTCCCATAAGTTAGGGTATGTTGTACCTTCATTTTCATTAAATTCTAAAGTCTTGGATTTCTTTCCTTATTTCTTCCTTGACCAAGATATCATTGAGTAGAGCTTGTTCAGCTTCCATGTGTATATGGGCTTTCTGTTGTTTTTGTTGCTATTGAAGACCACCCTTATTCCATAGTGATCTGATAGGAGGCATGGGATTAATTCGATCTTCTTATAGCTCTTGAGGTTTGTTTTGTGACCAATTATATGGTCAATTTTGGAGAAGGTACCATGAGGTGCTGAGAAGAAGTTATATTATTCTGCTTTAGGATGAAATGTTACATATCCAGTCTGTTAGTCTATGTCTTTTTATTGGTGAATGAGAGTTTTGCTGGGTATAGTAGTCCGGGCTGGCATTTGTGTTCTCTTAGTGTCTGCATGAGATCTGCCCTGGATCTTCTAGCTTTCATAGTCTCTGGTGAGAAGTCTGATGTGATTCGGATAGGTCTTCTTTTATATGTTACTTGACCTTTTACTCTTACTGCTTTTAATATTCTTTGTTTAGTACGTTTGGTATTTTGATTATTATGTGACGGGAGGTATTTCTGTTCTGGTCCAGTCTGTTTGGAGTTCTGTAGGCTTCTTGTATGTTCATTGGCATCTCTCTCTTTAGGTTAGGGAAGTTTTCTTCCATAATTTTGTTGAAGATATTTAATAGCCCTTTAAGTTGTAAATCTTCACTCTCATCTATACCGATAATCCTTAGGTTTGGTCTTCTCATTGTGTCCTGGATTTCCTGGATGTTTTGGGTTACAAGCTTTTTGAATTTTGCATTTTCTTTGACTGTTGTTGAGTCAAGCTTTCTATGGAATCTTCAGCACCTGAGATTCTTTCTTCCATCTCTTGTATTCTATTGTTGATGTTTGCATCTATGACCCCTGATTTCTTCCCAAGGTTTTTTATCTCCAAAGTTGTCTACCTTTGTTATTTCTTAGTTGTTTCTACTTCCTTTTTTAGATCTTGGATGGTTTTGCTCAGTTCCTTCACTTGTTTATGCTTTCCTGTAATTCTTTAAGATAATTTTGTGTTTCCTCTTTCAGGACTTCTACCTGTTGATCCAAATTCTTCTGTATTTCTTTAAGTGATTTTTGTGTTTCCCTCTTATGAGCTTCTATCTGTTGGCCCATATTCTCCTGAATTTCTTTTAAGTGATTTTTGTGTTTCCTTTGTAAGGGTTTCTACTGTTAATTCATGTTCTCCTGTACTTCTTTAAGAGATTTATTTATATCTTTCTTGAAATCCTCTAATAGCATCATGAGATGTGATTTTAAATCCAAATCTTGCCTTTCTGGTGTGTTGGGGTATCCAGGGCTTGCTGTTGTCAGAGAGTTAGGTTTGGATGGTGCCATATTGCTTGAATTTCTGTTAGTAACTTTCCTAAGTTGCCTTTTGCCATCTGATTAACTCTGGCGTTAGTTGGTCCTGCTGTCACTGGATCGTGCTTAAGCCTCCTGTGAGCCTGCAAGGTTGTTTCCGCATCCATGGATGACCAGGTTTCCCCTGGCACAGATTGCTGAGGCCCTGCTCCTGGGTGCCTTTGGAGCCTTTGCCTCCATTGATGCTATACTCGGGATATCTCTGTGTACCTGGTTTTCCCTGTCTGGTTCGTCACTGGAGCAAAGATGGCGGAGGCTTCGGGACTCCCTGAAAGCACGGGTCACCCTGCAGGCCAAATGTCCCACGGCAGGGCTGGCACACAGACACCCACAGAGCAGCCCAGTTCTTGGGCGCAGGCAGAACCCTAGTGGGCTGTGTCCCAAGCGATGTTGTACTCCGGATATCTCTGTGAATCTGGTTGTCCCTGTCTGGTCCACTGGCATTTTCTCAATTAGTGTTCAAGGGGGGAGGGCCCATTGTGGGTGGTACCATCCCTGGGCTGGTAGTCTTGGGTTCTATAAGAGAGCAAACTGAGTAAGCCAGGGGAAGCAAACCAGTAAGTAACATCCCTCCATGGCCTCTGCATAAGCTCCTGCTTCCTGACCTGCATGAGTTCCAGTCCTGACTTCCTTTGGTAAGGAACAGCAATTTGGAAGTGTAAGCTGAATAAACCCTTTCCTCCCCAACTTGCTTCTTGGTCATGTTGTTTGTGCAGGAATAGAAACCCTGACTAAGCCCTTTGGCGACCTCTGTTCCGGGGATCGACTGCACTGAGGATACAGGTACCCAGGTTCACCCCAATATAACATCGCTTAGGACACAGCCTGTTGGGCTTCCATCTGCACCAAAGAGCGGGACAGCACTGCAGTCGTCTGGGCACCAGCTCTGTTGTGGGTCACCTGCCCTGCAGAGTGATCTGTGCCGAGAGAGTGCAGAGTGCACTCCGCCATCTTTGCTCCAGCAACAGGGCAATTGTGATCTCCAGGCACAGGGACAGTCAAGCATAATATCGCTTGGGGCTCAGGCAGCTTGTGTGCACCCTGCTCCCAAGAGCTGGGCAGGTCTGCGGTAACCGACACGCCAGCTCTGCTGTGGGACTTCTGCCCTGCAGAGGGACCCTCCCCCCGCCCCCCGCTCTGGGAGAGATCACACACACCCCGCACAGGGCAGGAGCCTACCAGCTTCCCTTTGGTGACCTCTGTTCCAGGAATCCACTACACTGAGCCTTTGGATGTGCAGGGATTCCCCAATATAACATCACTTGAGGCAAGGCACGTCAGGGCTCCAAAGTCACTCAGGAGCAGGGCAGGCCCCAGAAATCAGTGCCAGTGGAATCCTGGTAATCCAGGGGGTCCAGAAATAGCTTTGCAGGCTCACAGGAGGTCCAACCAACAGCCAGTGACAGCAGGACCAACTAACACCAGAGGTAACCAGATAGCAAAAGGCAAACGTAGGAACATTAATAACAGAAATCAAAGCAATATGGCACCATCCGAACCCAACTCTCCAACAGCAGCAAGTCCTGGATACCCCATCACTCCTGAAAGATAAGATCTGGATTTAAAATCACTTCTCATGATGCTATTAGAGGATTTCAAGAAGGACACAAATAAATCTCATAAAGAATTACAGGAGAACATGAATCAATGGTTAGAAGCCCTTACAAAGGAAACACAAAAATCGCTTAGAGAAATGCAGGAGAACATGGGTCAACAGATGGAGGCACACAAGGAGGCAACACAAAAAATCGCTTAAAGAAATGAATCAACGGGTAGATGCACTTTCAAAGGAATCACAAAAATCGCATAAAGAAATGCAGAAGAATATGGGTCAACAGATGGATGCCCATACGGAGGCAACACAAAAATTGCTAAAAGAAATGAATCAATGGGTAGATGCCCTTACAAAGGAAACACACGAGAATTGCTTAAAGAAATGCAGGAGACGATGGATCAACAGATGGAAGCCCATGAGGAGGAAACACAAAAATCGCTTAGAGAAATACAGGAGAACTTGGGACAACAGACAGAAATCCTGAAAGAGGAAACGCAAAAATATCTTAAAGAAATACAGGAAAATACAAACAAACAAGTGAAGGATCTCAGCAAATCCATCCAGGATCTAAAAACGAACCCAGATGTCCCTAAACTGAGGAATGGATTCAGAAGATGTGGTATATTTACACAATGGAATATTACTCTGCAATTAAAAACAATGAATTCACGAAATTCCTAGGCAAATGGTCAGAACTTGAAAATATCATCCTTAGTGAGGTAACCCAATCACAAAAGAACACACATAGTATGCAGTCACTGAAAAGGGGATATTAACCCAGAATCTTGGAATACCCTAGACACAATATACATACCAATAGATTTCCAAGAAGATGGAAGGAGAGACCCCTGGTCCTGGAAAGACTGGATGTAGGGGAATGCCAAGACAGAGAAGCAAGAGGGGGTTGAATGGGGAAAAGAGGTAGGGAAGGGGGCTTATGTGACTTTCGGGGACGGAGGAAACGGGAAAGGGGAAATGATTTTGAATGTAAACAAAAAAAACTTAAAAAATAAAAAAATAAAAAATAAAAACCTCAAAAAAAAAAAGAAATCAGGAGTCATAGATACAAACATCAACAATAGAATACAAGAGATGGAAGAAAGAATCTCAGGTGCTGAAGATACCATAGAAAGCATCGATTCGACAGTCAAAGAAATGCAAAATGCAAAATAAAAAAATATGTAACCCAAAACATCCAGGAAATCCAGGACACAATGAGAAGACCAAACCTAAGGATTATAGGTATAGATGAGAGTGAAGATTTACCACTTAAGGGGCCATTAAATATCTTCAACAAAATTATGGAAGAAAACTTCCCTAACCTAAAGAGAGAGATGCCAATGAACGTACAAGAAGCCTACAGAACTCCAAACAGAGTGGACCAGAACAGAAATACCTCCCATCACATAATAATCAAAACACCAAATGTACTAAACAAAGAAAGAATATTAAAGAATATTAAAAGCAGTAAGAGAAAAAGGCCAAGTAACATACAAAGGAAGACCTATCCGAATCACATCAGACTTCTCACCAGAGACTATGAAAGCCAGAAGATCCTGGGCAGATGTCATGCAGACACTAAGAGAACACAAATGCCAGCCTAGACTACTATACCCAGCAAAACTCTCATTCACCAATAAAAAGACATAGACTAACAGACTGGATATGTAAACAGGACCCAGCATTTTGCTGCATGCAGGAAACGCACCTCATGTCAAAGACAAACACTACCTCAAAGTAAAAGGCTGGAAAACAATTTTACAAGCAAATGGTCCCAGGAAACGAGCCGGAGTAGCCATCCTAATATCAGATAAAATTGACTTTCAACCTAAAGTCATCAAAAAAGACACAGAAGGACACTACATACTGATCAAAGGAAAAATCCACCAAGATGAACTCTCAATTATGAATATCTATGCACCAAATGCAAGGGCACCCTCATTCGTAAAAGAAACTTTACTAAAGCTCAAAGCACACATTGCACCTCACACAATAGTGAGTGACTTCAACACCCCGCTCTCTGAAATGGATTGTTCAGGAAAGCAGAAACTAAACAGGGGCACAGTGAATCTAATTGAAGCCTTGGACCAAATGGAACTAACATATATAGAACATTTCATCCTAGAGCAAAAGAATACATCTTCTCAGCATCTCATGGTACCTTCTCCAAAATCGACCATATAATTGGTCACAAATCAAACCTCAACAGATATAAGAAGATAGAACTAATCCCATGCCTCCTATCAGATCACTATGGAATAAGGGTGGTCTTCAATGACAACAAAAACAACAGAAAACCCACATACAAATGGAAGCTGAACAATGCTCTACTCAATGATAACTTGATCAAGGAGGAAATAAAGAAAGAAATCAAAGACTTTTTAAAATTTAATGAAAATGAAGGCACAACATACCCTAATTTATGGGACACAATGAAAGCGGTGCTAACAGGAAAATTCATAGCCCTGAGGGCCACCAAAAAGAAACGGGAGACAGCATACACTAGCAGCTTAATGGCACACCTAAAGCCCTGGAACAAAAAGAAGCAAATACACCCAAGAGGAGTAGAAGGCAGGAAATCATCAAACTCAGGGCTGAAATCAATCAAGTAGAAACAAATAAAACCATACAAAGAATCAACAAAACTAGGAGTTGGTTCTTTGAGAAAAATCAAGAAGATAGATAAGCCCTTAGCCAGACTAGCCAGAGGGCACAGAGACAGTATCCAAATTAACAAAATCAGAAATGAAAAGGGAGATATAACAAGAAAAACTGAGGAAATTCAAAAAAATCATCAGATTCTACTACAAAAGCCTGTATTCAACACAACTAGAAAATCTGGAGGAAATGGACAATTTCCTAGACAGATACCAAATACCAAAATTAAATCAGAATCAAATAGACCATCTAAACTGTCCTATAACCCCTGAAGAAATAGAAGTCATCATTGGAAGCCTTCCAACCAAAAAAAGCACATGTCCAGATGGTTTTAATGCAGAATTCTATCAGACCTTCAAAGAAGACCTAACACCAATACTCTTCAAACTATTCCACAAAATAGAAACAGAAGGAACACTACCCAACTCGTTCTATGAAGCCACAATTACGCTAATACCAAAAGCACACAATGATCCGACAAAGAAAGAGAATCTCAGCCCAATCTCTTATGAATATCGATGCAAAAATACTCAATAAAATTCTTGCCAACCGAATCCAAGAACACATCAAAGCGATCATTCACCACGATCAAGTAGGTTTCATCCCAGGGATGCAGGGATGGTTCAATATAAGGTAATCCATCAATGTAATCCACTACATAAACAATCTCAAAGAAAAAAACCACATGGTCATCTCATTAGATGCTGAGAAAGCATTTGACAAAATTCAGCATCCTTTCATGCTAAAGGTCTTGGAAAGATCAGGAATTCAAAGCCCATATCTAAACATAGTAAAAGCAATTTACAGTAAACCGGTAGCCAGCATCAATCTAAATGGAGAGAAACTTGAAGCAATCCCACTAAAATCAGGGACTAGACAAGGCTGCCCTCTCTTTCCATATCTTTTCAATATAGTACTTGAAGTTCTTGCTAGAGCAATTAGACAACAAAAGGACGTCAAAGGGATACAAATTGGAAAGGAAGAAGTCAAATTATCACTATTTGCAGATGATATGATAGTATACTTAAGCGACACAAAGAACTTCACCAGAGAACTCCTACAGCTGATAAACAACTTCAGCAAAGTGGTCGGATATAAAATCAACTCAAGCAAGTCAGTAGCCTTCCTATACTCAAAGGATCAGCAGGCTGAGAAAGAAGTAAGAGAAATGATACCCTTCACAATAACCACAAACAATATAAAGTATCTTGGTGTGACTCTAACCAAACAAGTGAAAGATCTGTATGACAAGAACTTCAAGTCTCCGAAGAAAGAAATTGATGAAGACCTCAGAAGATGGAAAAATCTTCCATGCTCATGGATTGGCAGGATTAATATAGTAAAAATGACCATCTTGCCAAAAGCTTCAATGCAATACAGATTCAATGCAATCCCCATCAAAATCCCAACTCAATTCTTCATAGAGTTAGAAATAGCAATTCAAAAATTCATCTGGAATGCCAGAAAACCCAGGATAGCTAAAACTATCATCAAGAGTAAAAGAACTTCTGGGGGAATCAATATCCCGGACCTCAAGCTGTACTACAGAGCAATAGTGTTACCAACTGCATGGTATTGGTACAGTGACAGGCATGTAGATCAATGGAACAGAATTGAAGACCCAGAAATGAAACCACACTCCTATGGTCACTTGATCTTTGACAAAGGAGCGAAAATCATCCAGTGGAAAAAAGATAGCCTTTTCAACAAATGGTGCTGGTTCAACTGGAGGTCAACATGCAGAAGAATGCAAATTGACCCATGCTTATCTCCTTGCACTAAGCTCAATTCCAAGTGGATCAAGGACCTCCGCATAAAACCAGACACACTGAAACTAATAGAAAGGAAACTAGGGATGAACCTTGAACATATGGGCACAGGGGAGAATTTCCTGAATAGAACTCCAATAGCTTATGCTCTAAGATCAAGAATTGACAAATGGGACCTTATAAAATTACAAAGTTTTTGCAAAGCAAAAGACGTCGTCAAAAAGACAAAGCGGCAACCAACTAACTGGGAAATGATCTTTACCAACCCTACATCCAACAGAGGGCTAATATCCAATATATACAAAGAACTCAAGAAGTTAAACTCCAGAGAGCCAAGTAACCCTATTAAAAAATGGGGTACAGAGCTAAACAAAGAGTTCTCACCTGAAGAATATCTAATGGCTGAGAATCACCTAAAGAGATGTTCATCTTCCTTAGTCATTAGGGAAATGCAAATCAAAACAACCCTGAGATTCCATCTCACACCAGTCAGAATGACTAAGATCAAAAATACAGGAGACAGCAGTTGTTGGCGAGGATGTGGAGAAAGAGGAATACTCCTCCACTGCTGGTGGGATTGCAAGCTGGTACAACCACTCTGGAAAGCAGTCTGCCGGTTCCTCAGAATACTGGGCATGACACTGCCGGAGGATCCTGCTATACCACTCCTGGGCATATACCCAGAGGCTTTACCTGCATGCAATAAGGACACATGCTCCACTATGTTCGTAGCAGCCTTATTTATAATAGCCAGAAGCTGGAAAGAGCCCAGATGTCCCTCAATGGAGGAATGGATTCAGAAGATGTGGTATATTTGCACAATGGAATATTACTCTGCAATTAAAAACAATGAATTCACAAAATTCCTAGGCAAATGGTCAGAACTTGAAAATATCATCCTTAGTGAGGTAACCCAATCACAAAAGAACACACATGGTATGCAGTCACTGATAAAGGGATATTAACCCAGAATCTCGGAATACCCTAGACACAATTCGCATATCAATAGATTTCCAAGAAGATGGTAGGAGAGACCCCTGGTCCTGGAAAGACTGGATGTAGGGGAATGCCAAGACAGAGAAGCGAGATGGAGTTGAATGGGGAAAAGAGGGAGGGAAGGGGGCTTATGGGACTTTCAGGGAGGGAGGAACCAGAAAGGGGAAATGATTTGGAATGTAAATAAAAAAACTTATAAAAAAGAAAAGAAAGAAACCCTGACTAAGACAAATTGGTACCAGCAATTTTGGTGTATTCCTGTGAAAACCTATATTTTAGGGAGGTCTGTGAAAGGAATTTGGAATTTGGGCTAGAAGAGCCATTAGGTGTTAAGAGCTTATAACATAATGTTGAAAACAGTGCAAACTACAGAGGCCTGGCTTGTGAAATTTCAGAGGGAAGATTAAAGACTCTTGTCAGGGCCATTGCTATTTTGATTGTGAAGATTCTGTGGTTTTGGTTAGCTGGAGCTGAAAAATCAGCTGTGATTAACAAGATACCTGAACAACTAAAGCGAAAACATTTTATTACTAGGATGATTGATACTGGTTAGCTAGAGTTAAGAAATTAGCTATGATTAAGAAGAGACCAGTATCACTAAGGTGAAATCTTCTGGGAAGTATTTCCTGAGAGCACAGAGCTGTGTTCCAGAGATAGTCACGGTTGTACATTTTATAGGCAGCCAGACTTGGTACTGTGTAAGAGTCACCCAGGTGGTATTGGTTTTAAAGGCATGAATGAGTCTGTCATGAAGAGCAGCTGAGGCTCAGCCCTGTGAGAGGCTGTGGAAGGCCATTGGTGAAGATGCAACCTCAGTTGCAGTTGATATCCCTGGACTGAAGGGGTCATGCAGAGAAGTTGAGACTTGGCACCATGAAAAAGAGGCTATGAGAGGCTATCTGTGAAAGTGCAATCCAGTTGCAGCAGAAGACAGCAGTGTTTTGGAGATCCCAGTGCCATGAGATGACCATCAAGAACAGCAACAGCAGTGGAGTACAGGCATCTGGAGCCTAGAAGACAAGGTGTGTGCTACAAAGGGCAGAGCTGGAGAAGTGACCCAAGCCCTTGGAGCCCAGAAGGTCATGAGTGGAACCCAGATAATCGACAGAATTTGATTTAGCTTTTGATTATGACTGTGCCCTGATATTTTTCCCTCTTGAAGTAAGAAAGTATTTTGGTGGAGCCCACAGTTAAGAGACTTTGAATGGTAAAAGACTTTGAATTTCAAAAGAAATTGGATATTTTAAAGTGCTGGAAATTTTAATATGTAAGAATTTGCAAAGACTGTGGGACTTTTAAAGTTATTTAGATCTTGGTGATGAATAAGAAAGTAAGGGTTGAAGCTTACTAGTGATGTGTTTGTGTGTCAAGTTGACAAGGGGTCAGTTGTACTGGCTGGTTTTGTGTGTCAACTTGACATAAGCTGGCTGTATCACAGAGAAAGGTCCCTTGAGAAAATGCCTCCATGAGATCCAGCTGTAAGGCATTTTCTCAATTAGTGACCAAGAGTGGGAGGGCCCAGCCCATTGTGGGTGGTGCAGTCCCTGGGCTGGTAGTGCTGGGTCCTATAACAGAGCAAGTGGAGCCATTTTCTCTCCAGCAACTATCCAAAGTGAGTGTGGCCAAGAGCAGAGGAGTGGTATAGCAGCTGGGACAGGGTTCTTCTGGGCTCCATCTGCACCCAGGAGCTGGGCTGAGCCACAGTCCTCCATGCTAGGGGAAAGCTGGTCTCCCAGGGGTGCTGAGACAGGCTTGCAGGCCCACAGGAGGGACAAGCTCCAGACAGAGACAGCAAGACCGACTAACACCAGAGATAACCAGATAGCAAAAGGCAAACTCAAGAACTTAACCAACAAAACCAAGGCGACATGGCATCATCTGAACCCAGTGTTCCTACAACAGCAAGTCCTGGATACCCCAACAAACTGGAAAAGCAAGATTTGGATTTAAAATCTCGGCTCATGATGCTGACAGAGGACTTCAAGAAGGACACAACTCCCTAAAAGAATTACCAGAAAACACAAACAGGTGAAGGAATTGAACAAAATCATCCAGGATCTAAAAATGGAACTAGAAACAATAAAGAAATCACAAAGTGAGACAACCCTGGAGTTAGAAAACCTAGGAAAGAGATCAGGAGTCCTAGATGCAAGCATCAACAACAGAATACAAGAGACAGAAGAGAGAATCTCAGGTGCAGAAGATACCAAAGAAAACATTGACACAATGGTCAAGGAAAATGCAAAATGCAAAATGCTCCTAACACAAAACATTCAGGAAATCCAGGACAAAATGAGAAGACCAAACTTAAGAATAATAGATATAGAAGAGAGTGAAGATTCCCAACTTAAAAGGCCAGTAAATATCTTCAACAAAATTATAGAAGAAAACTTCCCTAACCTAAAGAAAGAGATGTCCATGAACATACAAGAAGTCCACAAAACTCCAAATAGATTGGACCAGAAAAGAAATTCCTCCCATCATAAAATAAATAAAACACCAAATGCACTAAAGAAAAAATGAATATTAAAAGCAGTAAGGGAAAAAAGTCAAGTAGTATATAAAGACAGACCTATCAGAATTACACTAGACTTCTCGCCAGAGACTATGAAAGCCAGAAGATCCTGGGCAGATGTCATACAAACCCTAAGGGAACACAAATGCCAACCCAGGCTACTATACCCAGCAAAACTCTCAATTACCATAGATGGAGAAGCCAAGATATTCCATGACAAAATGAAATTTATACAATGTCTTTCCACAAATCCAGCCCTACAAAGGATAATAGATGGAAAACATCAACAAAAGGAAGGAAACTACGCCATAGAAAAAGCAAGAAAATAATCTTTTAACAAACCAAAAAGAAGAGAGAGATAAACATAACTACCTCTAATAACAAAAATAACAGGAAGCAACAATCACTTCTCCTTAATATCTCTTAATATCAATGGACTCAATTCTCCAATAAAAAGACAGACTAACAGACTGGATACATAAGCAGGACCCAACATTTATTACATACAGGAAACTCACCTCAGGCACAAAGACACTACCTCAGAGTAAAAGGCTGGAAAACAATTTTCCAAGCAAATGGTCCCAAGAAACAAGCTGGTGTAGCCATTCTAATATCAAACTCAGAAATCTGCCTGCCTCTGCCTCCCAAGTGCTGGGATTAAAGGCATGCACCACCACTGCCTGGCTGCCATTCTAATATCAAATAAAATCGACTTTCAACCCAAAGCTATCAAAAAAGATAAGAAAGGACATTTCATACTCAAAGGAAAAACCTACCAAGATGAATTCTCAATTCTGAACATCTATGCTCCAAATGCAAGGGCACCCACAGTCATAAAGGAAACCTTACTAAAACTCAAAGCACACATTGCACCTCACACAACAATAGTGGGGGAATTCAGCACCCCACTCTCATCAATGGACAGATCATGGAAACAGAAACTAAACAGAAACTGACCACTGACTTCAGCTTATTTTTTATAATCTATCGCTGCATTGAGGCAGAGGCACACTTCCAATGGCTGTGATATGCATACTAAGGCACATCCATTAATGAACATTCAGATTTTCTTAGACTATTAAGAAAATTCTGCAAAAGGCTTCAACAACGTCCAAAGTCCTAGATACTCAGTGAGTGGCATAGATTCATTCATTGAAGCAGAATGCACAAATATAATGGGTCTCAGAATTGTCTAACATTAGGAGCACCCAAAAAGCAGCCAGCAGGCACCACCCTCCTAATCCCCAAACATAACCAATCACACACACACACACACACACACACACACACACTGACTTACATTCCTTAGAAATTACCTAAAATTATGTGCAGATGACTCTCTAGAATTTAAAATTATTACAAATTTCTTTTTGTTTTCCCCATATTTCCAAATTTATAGAAATGACCCCAGGACACAACAAAAAGAATTGATCAGAAATAAAGAGATCCCAACTCCGTTGCTAAGAATTTGTGTGAGCTTTAGCAGGGCCCATTTTCTGTTTGGGTCTCACTTTCATCATATATAAAACCAGGAGACTGCATTGTGTTATCCATAACATAACATAATTTGAATGCGTGCACAATTCCTTTACTTTCTCATCTGATGGAATTATATTGCACATACCTGAGAATAACCACAAGGTGGCAGAATGTGTTCATCTAACGCATGGTTCTCAATGAATAATTCTACTTATTTTGCATTAGACTAAAAGACTCATTTTCATATTTCACACATTTCAAGAACGACCATAATAGCCCTATCAAAACAGTAAGGCTTGTGCTATCAGAGAAATTTATCAGAGATATATATGCAACTTCTCTGCCCATAATTAACCCTTACATTCCCCTCAGCACTACATTTTTATTTTATTCAGTAAGTCTTCACTTGTGTCATATTTGTTCCTTAAATCCAAAGTTTAACCATCATTCAAGAACTAGTTAAACTCTTTGACAATACCAATAACAATGACAGAAATATCATTGTGGTACCCCATTGTGTTAATCAGCCTTCCCTCACTATATAAATGCCAGAGATAGTGAATGTGCACTGTTTGAAGGTTTCAGTTGATGGTCAATTGGCCTTGATGTCTTTTGCAACTGTGTTGAAGCAGGACATCATGGAGCAGCATGTGGTGGAGCAGGCACTTACTTTGTGGCCAGGATCTAAAAGCAGACAAAGTTAAAGGGCCAGGTCCCACTCCCTCCTTCAAAGGCATTCCTCCAGTAACCAAAAGACCTCCTACCAGGCTCGAGCTTTTATAGATTCCATACCCTCCCAATAGCTCAAAGCTGTGTACCAAGCTTTTAACACACGGGCCTTTGGGGATTACTCCAGACTTGAACATTAATATACACAATCAATATATGTTAATAAAACACAAGGTTTTCAAAATAATAATCTCTAGAGAGAAATATAAAAAGATATACATAAAACTTACTTGAATGGAAGTGTATTACCACACAGAAGGATACAAAACGTGGTAAGGGTAAGTGAAAGGCTAGACCATGCTTTGGAAAAGTTAGTTTTCTGTAACTTTATCTTAATCTAATATAATTTTCTTCCTAAAACTGGAAAATATCAATCTCATCATTCACTGGCACAAGTAGATGGGTAAGATTAGTCTTTAGAAAAAAATATTAAGACATTAATATTAAGGTAGCAGCATGCATGCCTTATAAAAGTATCAGACATTTTTCATTGCAGTCATTGGAACACGGAAGCGGCAGCAGTCCAGCCACCATGACTGGCTTTTAACTTGTGTCCTAGGGATCCGAACTCAAGATGCCCATGCTTGTCCAGCAAGCACTTTAATGGCTAAATCATATTCCTAGATCTCCAATGGTATTTTTAAATGTAAAAATTCTATGATAATTATGAAAACTACTTTTCTTCTATATGCCCTCTATATACTATTTCCTTTTTCTAAAGAAGAAATAATAATACCTTTGCTATTGACCACTACAAATGTTTGATGATGATTAACTTAAGTTCCAAATTCATTTAGCTATATTTGAGGATCATGTGGTGTCAGTAGCCTGTGTTGTCCAGAGGTCAGGTTGATGTGAGTGCCTTGTGCTAGCCACAGAAGGCTATTGATAGTGTTTGAAGCCCATGCACAGCAGAGGGCTGTGCTGATGTCCATGGTATGTACTGACACCAGAGGCCTGGTGGATGTCCACGGTCCATGCTCCCGCTGACCATAACGGACAAGGAAGCTTTTTTTGTAGACTGACAGTGAAGAATAAGAGACATAGAAGGCTTCTGTGACAACCTCTCTGTACTACCCTAACCCACCCACCCCCAAATTAAATAGTCTTGGCAAGAAGGTATTGAAAAGAACTCTTAGAAATTGTGATAGGGATGCTGAAGTGTATCTCTCTCCACAATTTATGGCTTCTGGTGGGGGTGGGGAAAACTCAGTTTTCCTTGAACAGCAGGCCACTGGAA
The DNA here is from genome assembly GCA_036184795.1 of Tokudaia tokunoshimensis. NCBI lineage: Eukaryota > Metazoa > Chordata > Mammalia > Rodentia > Muridae > Tokudaia > Tokudaia tokunoshimensis. The sequence goes on along the minus strand of BTHU01000023.1, from coordinate 126,120,198 downwards.
GTTTAACCATGCTCCAGTGATATATGGGCAACACAAATTGGACTTGGTATGATTTCTCCATCTCCTCCTTTTTTGGGGGGGAGGTCATAAGGGTGGGGAGAGTGTGGGACCCAAGAGGATTAGGAAGTGAGTGTGATCAGGGTGAATTATGTGAAAATCCCAAGTAATCAACAAAAATATTGTGCTTAAAGAATTGTATAATGGAATTTCAATAACTGTTTAGAAAGAACTTATTAGACTAAGAAAACATAAAACTGGAAAACAATTCACTTTTTTCCAGATCATGCAGTACATACTGGACACAGATTTTAATTAAACTATCATTAGAGGCTGAGGCATTTGAGACCCTGTCTACACTGTCTCAGGGAAGGTAAATGCATGATAACAGTAGAAGGAAAAAATAAGCACACAAAAGACATTGGCTGGAGGTTTGCAGGGCAGAGGTTGGAAGGCAGATAGGGAAGGGCTGAGGATGCTGGTACATGTGTTTGACACCTTGGGACCTCTGACTTTAGACTCATTAAAGGGCTAAATGATTTCTTGGAGCCTTTTAATCTGCAGTTCTTGGTATGTTGACTCCTGTGGTATAGCCAATGGCTTTGTGGGATCATTGTATCATACCTATGACACAAGGGAATAACTGCTTTCTCCAATATACACAAGCAAAGAGCAAGGTATCTGTCCAGGCTGGGTTAAGAGAGAACATGAAAATGAACTTCACCAGTCCTTAGTTGGTGATAGGACTATTTTCAAGTAGCTGAGGTCAAAATTTCTTTTCTTTCTTTTTTATTTCTTGAGACAGGTTTTCTCTGTGTAGTCCTGGATGTCCTGAAAATGCATGCTGTAGACGTGGCTGGCCTTGAACTCAGGGATCCACTCATCTCTGCCTCCTGAATGCTGAAATTAAAGGCATGTACCACTATATCCATCAAGATCAACATTTCTTAGCCTAATGCTTTGTCAAGTAGAACTGCAGAGATGCCATGATAAGAGAATTCACCCAAGACTGGTCCTGACTTTGTGTTGTCTTGACTTACACTTGCTTCTGAGGAGCACAAGGGGATTCTGTGGTTCCATGGGTCTCTCAGGTTAGTCTCCCATTCACCCAACTGCTCTTTCCCTGATAACTGCTATACAATTTAAAATTTCATTTCTACCTTTACCCCTATGCCTCGCTGTTACTCCAATATCTTTTTCAACATAAAATGATCCCAACACAAATATTAATATAAACTTCCAGGATTTTTGAAATTTTTATAACAAAGTATTTTTTTCATTATAACAAAGGAATAGTGTGAAAATTCCTGACACTGGCTTAAATTTTTACCTGTGAAAGATTTGGCTCTTGAGATCTTGGATGAGACAGGCACAGAACATATCCTCTTGGTACTGCCTATGTGCACTTGCTATCATAATTGGAATGTCATCAAAAATTATGGTCAAGTCAAGGAGACACCACTCAGGTGATAGAATGTTTGCCTAGCAAGCATGAGACTCTGCGTTCTATCCCCAGCACTATAAAACACTTAGTAGGATGTTGTACACCCAAAGATAATCCTAGCAATTGAGAAATGGAGGCAATATCAGAAGTTCAAAGTCATCACCAGCTGTGAGTTCTAGCTACCCTGAGTTACATGTGACCCTGCCTCAAAAAACATATTATCATTGGCAGAATAAGATGGGGACGCTCAAGGATTCATCTAAACAACTGTACATCAGTAAAACCACTATTTCCTTTTAAAGCAGACAGCAGAGGTCAGCAAAGCCTATTCCACTTTTTCTCCCAGGGAGGACTCACAGGCTTTGACTTTCATGTTGCCAATTCCAGGCCCTTTGCAACCCATCCTTCCTCTCAAGGCTCTACGTGATAATTGAAAGATAGGCTCTCCTGGATATAGTGAATGAACCCTAATCAGCCAGTAATACTAAATGAGCAGAAACAAAGCCATGGTTTTGGGGATGGTACAATAACCACAAACACCACAACAGGCTTCCAGAGACATTATTTTGAAATGAATACACTCCACTCAGATTTGATCAGAAACAGGTGATATAATACACAAATAAACACAAAGCACATATACGATATGTATCACACTTGACTAAGAAGACTGCAATTAAGGGCAGCTATTTAAAACTATAATTGATAATTTTTAAGTAAATATACCCTTGGAACCAAATGCAGATGGCAAACCCACTATACAGCTGACCCCTGGGCATGATGAAGAAATAAACAGGAGGTACATTCCATGCTGTTAATTATTTTCACTACTACAGTTGTTTGCTATATAATACAGGTCAAGGGGTTAGCCTGAAGCTTCTCCTAATATATTAGTAAATAAATTTGAACAGATTTTAATTTGCTAATGGAAAGGTCTGGGCCAGTTGCAAATAAGAGGCTACTTTGTCTCCCTCATTAGCATGCAACCAGGCCTATCTTTCCCATTCATACAAAATGTTACATTTCCATAAAGTGTAGTGTAATTTGTCAGAAAAAAATCTGGGAACTATATTAGAATAAAGATAAATTTGTATCATGTGGTCATCCTCCACATAGAATCTTTATGATAATTGCATGTCTAACACCTGCCTCTAAATAATACTGCCTGCCAAATAATGCCACTCAGAATCTTCATAGTATATAAAAATGACAGAGAATAAAGCAGCTATTCGTCTGGATGTGTTTCTGTGTATTTATACTTAAGAGCTATAGCCTTTATTGCTATTCAGTAGCATGTCCCAGGTTTTGTTTAGACCATGACTCGCTTTCCTTAAGGATTTAGGATCCTTCTGAAAGCTGGTATTCAAATAATAGGACAAATCACTGCTTGCTATATAACAAAAGCCCCAGAGCTTGACGTAAAATGACCACATTGTCCATCATTTAATCAATTTGTATTCAGGGTCCCTCCCTCCACCCTAACCCTATTCCTCACAGTCTTTTACTTGATACATTAAAAACAATTACCAGAATTCTTAGGATTAGCCTTTCATACTAAAACTGGTAAAGAGCCCACATTCAAAACTTTGGAATCGATCTATTGTCTCTTTCTTTTTTTGTCTTTTTTGTTATAGAAAGCGTCTTACATAGCACAGGCTGGCCTTGAACTCAGAGGGAAGAATGGTCCCAAACTAGTAATCCTCTTGCCTTTACCTTCCCAATGCTGAAATGACAGGCCTGTACTACCCCACTTAGTTTATGGTCTTCTGTGGTTCTGGGACTGTTTGTGAGGTGCTTCTTGTATGTAAGGCAAGCATTCTCCCACCTGAGATCATCCACAGCATTGGAAAAGAAATCTTAAAATATCCCTTCTCATCATTCTTCCTCTCCAAGTCACTCACCACAAGCAGATACCTGAGAGGGAGGGAGAATGGGCTTGTACCCTTCCTTTCCCATCTTCCCCAAAGCATCCCTCAGGGGCAGACTAAAGAAAGACAGCTAAACTGACAGGCTCCTCAGTCGAACTTTAGGGCTCAGAAAGAGATATTGGGTACAAGAACCTAACAGAGCATCAGGAAAGAGCAACAGTGGTCCTTTAAAAGAGAATTTTAACTGAAGCTGAGGGATCATGTCACCCTCCAGGATAATGACACAGAAAAGCAGCAACAGGAAAAAATCTGGTTGCTTTAAGAAAGCCAGTTACGTAAGGACTGACCAAAAAAGCCCCTGAACTACTCTTGCTTGGGCTCTCATTCTTTCATTTGGCTGGTAACTTAAATCTGCATTTCCTGACCTGGACCCTCAATCACATATATCATACTAGCCTAATACTCTGTAGTTTAGGAAGCACTCTGCATATATTCTTGCTGGATTAGATGTTTACTGCAGCCCTGTGCAATTGGTAGGCTCAGAGAGGTGCAAAGACTAACACAGCAGGAACTTGGGTACTACCTCAAAGATCACAAATTCCAAGCTCTCCACTGTCTTATTATGTCTGTCTCCAAAATGAAGTATCTGAGAGTCTTTCCACATCTCTGGAGTGCAGGTTGACACTTAGAAACCACTCATGTTTCTCTACAACTTCCTCAGACTTAGCTAAGTCCCCAAACAACTTTGCCTTCCCCAACCCTCTTCCCTCAGCAAAGTGGCATGCCTCTTATGTAAGGATGGGAAGGGGAGTTTTTCTCCTGTTGATGAGCTAGTTGTGGGTAGAGAAGGAGCTGTAACTATGCCCTCATTTCTCAAAGATCTGACCCAGCACAGGCAGAACCTAGTAATCTGTGGAATGACTACGTAAGTTGGAAAAGTGGATTCACCTAAATCCCCAGTGTGGATGGCATGGCAGAATTCACAATCCCCTGCTATTTGACCAAATCGCAACTCAACACCACCCTGCCCCCATTCAAAGAGCAGGGGGTGGGGAAGAAATCACGAGGAAAGTGCCTGTCTAGATTCTCCTAAAGGAATCAAGACATCTTGCCCCCATCACTCAGGAGTTTTGGTGTCCTACTAAAAGACCAACTTGCAAAAGACCAAATTTAAAAAGACAAGCAAAAGAATAAGATAATGATTTTGCTACTTAATAACTGCAACAGAGACAGAATAATTAGAGAGGTCCAGGTAACAAAATGCTATTCCACTCAACAAGCACAGGCCCCATTCATCACTGAGTACTCAGCCATTCACCTGCTATTCTGTGCAAAAATAGAGGACCTTATTTTTAATACTCTCAATCAATACATTTCTGTAGTACTGTCATCTTCACATTGAAGAAGTGCAGTCCTTTTTCAAAGGAAATAATTGCAGGCCACAATAGCAGAAGATACATATTTGGAGTACAGGAATTTTTTTAGCAGTCATCCCCCCAGACAATCTGATAATAAAATGCCAGTAGAAAATTGACTGCTGGGCTAATGTGCACCGAGAGCTGTCCTTCAAAACCTGCTGCTGATCTAGTAAGTAGCTAGCTGTTACCTGTCATATAGATTTAGCACTATATTAACTTTAGCATTTGTTTCTCTGTGGAGATCCCTTCCTGTAGCATTCACTGCACAGCTTAGGTAACTAAGCATAAGAAATGGACAGGAAGGAATGCATTTGTTAATCCTTATGGATTTCCAAAACTTTAAACCCTCCTTGGAAATTGGAGGAACGAAGCAACATCCGAGGGCAGGCAGCTTAAGGATTAGATAATATATGCCAAAGTCAGGTATTTTTACTCCAAAATATTTTCTCTCCTGTTAAGGTAGGGAATAGACATTCAAGGCTCCAACAGACATCCTAGGATGAATCCTTCATCCTTCTGCTTCAGCTTCCCAAGTGCTTCACATTTTTTCTACTGTCCATTTCTCATGTACATGCTAAGGTATTCCTCGTACATGTTGCTGAAAGGTCATGAAAGCACAATTTTACCTAAAATGTAACCAGCTAATATGACCTTCATTGGTATTTCTTCACACAGACAAATTGAATGAAAGCTGAGGAAGATGCTGAATTCAGAGCATAGATGAATACTTTACTTTTTTACTCAAAAACAGAATTTGGCCTTCAACAAGAAAATCTTGGAATTCTGACTTGAAAAGAAAGAAGTAAGCAAGCCGGTAAACTCAATAATTGAAGCGTACAATAGGACATTTCCTCTCTTACAGTTACCTCAACTCTCCACTTAAACACAATGATGAGACCTGAGTGAGCATTTTAAAAGCAGACACGATTAAAGTTCTAAGTCTCCACACTATATTTGCCTTTATAGAATATTCATGAGCCCAACATTCATTAACACACCTTTAATCTTATCACTTAAGAGGCAGATGCAGGTAGATCTCTGTGAATTTTAGGCTATTCTGGTTGACATAGAAAGTTCCAGGCTAGTCAGAGCTCTATAGTAAGACACTGTTTCCAAAAACATTTTAATTGAATGTTGGGTGTGATGGTATGCATACACCTGTAATCCCAGGAATTACCTAGTGAGGATGTCTCTCTCTCTCTCTCTCTCTCTCTCTCTATATATATATATATATATATATATATATGTGTGTGTGTGTGTGTGTGTGTGTGTGTGTTATGTATATCAACACCTATACATATTCATTTTCACTCATATACTTTTAATTTTCTCCCTTGCAAGAGCTATAAAAAAAAAAGGTTGAAAATCCAAGCAAAGTTACAGGCTGGCAAGAAAAAAAAAAAAAAACAGAATACCAATATGATTAACGGAATTCTTGGCTGGAAATTCTGTTTATTCAAAGCCTGAAAGATTTATTCTCAAATCCCATAAGATTAAACACAGTTAAAACTTCTTAGATTTTTTCCAGTATATTTGCCTGACTATACATGTTGAACAGGTATAAAAACATATAGAGGGTTAAAATTAAAACACAAAAAGCCACACTATATTCCAGCTACTTTTATTTGAGACAGGGTCTCATTTTATAGCTCTGGATGTACTGGAAGTCACTATATAGACCATGCTGGACTTGAACTCACCAAGATTCTCCTGCCTCTGCCTCCAGAGTGCTTAGATTAAAGATATGTGCTAACATCTCACTCCTTTTTATAGGAAGGAAATAAAAAATGTACAAAGAGTCATTGCTGGGAAAAGTGCTAGAATAAACCTTCATTGGGTTATTTTATAAATGAATCTTTATGCCTGTGATGGTTTGTATATGCTTTGCTCAGGGAGTGGCACTGTTGGAAGGTGTAGCCTTGTTGGAGTAGGTGTGGCCTTGCGGGTGTAGCCTTTAATGCTCTTGTCCTAGCTGCCTGGGAGCCAGTCTTCCACTAGTAGTCTTCAAATGAAGATGTAGAACTCTCAGCTTTGCCTGCACTATGCCTGTCTGGATGCTGCCATGCTCCTACCTTGATGATAATGGACTGAACCTCTGAACCTATAAGCCAGTCCCAATTAAATGTTGTCCTTATAAGAGTTGTCTTGGTCATGGCATCTGTTTGCAGCAGTAAAACCCTAATAATACAATGCCCACTTTCCATTTCAATGCTGTCATTTAAAACTAGTAGATGCTTATTTGCCAACTGTTTATTCTAACCCAATCACTATCTTCCCAAAAAGGAAACTGATAAATATTAGTATAGATAACCTATGAATCTTGAAGGCAGCATCTCTTTCACTGTAGAATTAGAAACTGGAGGTGGTGTATATTCCTAGCATAATAGTCACTACCTTGTGTTGTTGGTGAAATTTAATAGAGTCTCCCAAAGTAGTCTTGGCTAGCCTAGAATTCACTATATATCTCAATCTGACTTCAAACTTGTAGTGAATCTCTGACTTTTACCTCCCAAGTGTTTGGATTGCAAGCATGTGTCACCATACCTGTCTACATTACCTCACTTCTTTCTTCCTAAAGTGAGAGATCCGTGCTTCAAATTCTTCCATGGGCTTACTTTTGATCATTTGGATGGAAGACTTAAGAGAAGACTGAAATATCTGTTTTCCTTGAGCTTTCTTCAGGTTGAACAAATAAGAAATGGAATATTTTCAGATATAACATTAAATATAAGCTTTGTTATTAACTAAAAGCATAAAGTTATAGTATGTATATTTACTACTTTTAGCTCTCTCTCTCTCTTTCTCTCTCTCTCTCTCTCTCTCTCTCTCTCTCTCTGTGTGTGTGTGTGTGTGTGTGTGTGTGTGTGTGTGTGTGTTCTTAAGCAAAAAAGTATCTGAATGTAACATGAAATGAAATAGCATACCCATGTATCCCATGATGTGGATAAAGATACTAAAAACCTCCTCCATAGCACTGCACATGAGGGGCAGAATTACCACATTAGACATTAATGGAATAATTCAAACAGTCACAATAATATGTTATATTCACAATAAAAAAATAATTACATCAACAGTATCTATTAGTCACTGAATACAGCTAATTCTTATTCACTGCAAATCAACTGTCAAGTATTGTCCTAGGCATTGCACACATGCTGTGTCATTTTTGTCTCTGCTTATGCATGAAGTATTATTATTATTTTATAGATGAAGAAACCAAGACGTAAAGGTGTCAAATGTTGGTTGTGGAATCCAGAGGCTGGCACTCCACTACTAAGATAAACTCCAGCCCATGGATGTCACCCTGTGCTCAGTGCTATAAGCTATGAATGTCATCTTTAAAATGTAAAGCTGCAATTGTTAGGCAATCATATGCTACATTCTTAATTCATAGATGATTAAGTGTATGCAATTTAAAATGTTGGGCAGTGTTCCCAATGAACTTGAACCTCAGTCTATGGTACAAGACTGACTCAATATTTTTATATGCTGACTTGGGCCTTGTCCTCCAGGCCCTTCAAATTGCCAAAGAATGGTGTCAGGGTTCTAACAGCTATTCATTAGCATATCTTTCTCAGCTAAACTCTCAACTTCTCCAGGACTGACCAAGTCTGATTCTTCTCCCTATCTCTAGCACCTAGATAGCTCCCCACACATAAAAGGTAGAGTTCTAATACAAGCATTTAATGTGTGGATACAAAAGTACTAAAATCCTGATGGTGATTTTTCATATAAGTTGCTTCTATGTTAATCTCTCCCACTTTAATGCTTGTGCCTGTTCAGATGCTAGTCTGTCTCCAAAGTCTTCTCTAACTATCCCAGCTGGAAAGGACCTTTCTCATATCTAAAATTCACTTTTGACATTTCCAGTAGAATTTAAATAGTTCCCAAACAGGCAGAAGCATGTTTTACTAGGAGTCTCTCAGCGGCTCTGTGGACAATACATAACAACAACATACTTGAGATGAAAGGATTCGCAATATCTCTAAGAAGGTAGATGATAAGAATCTTACAATCACTGTTTCTCTACATTTAAAAACCCACCAAAATTACCACATACCCATATGTCTCTGTGAGTAGAACAACTTACTTATTCTACTAGCACATGCTCTCCAAATTACCCTCTAAGCAAAATACTTACATGTGGCATGAACAACATGATTTTTCTTGCTGTTCAACTTACAGCCATTAGTATGTAACTCTTTAAGATAGTTGTGATTTGAATAAAAATGGTTCCCCATGGGCTCATATATTTGCATGCTTAGTCACCATGGAATGAAACTCTTTGAAATTATTAGAAGGATTAGGAGGTATGGCCTTACTAAAGGAGGTGTGGCTTTGTTGGAGAAAACATGTCACTGGGGTTGGGCTTTGAGGTTTGAAAAGCCCAAGCCAGGCCCAGGTGGATCAGGATGTAACTCTCAGCTACTGTGCCAGTGCCTGCCTGCATGCTACCATGCTCCCTGACATTATAATAATGGGTTAAACTTCTGAAACTATAAGCAAGCCCCAATTAAATGCTTCCTTTTATGAGAGTTGCCTTAGTCATAACATCTCTTCACAACAGTAGAACTGTGACAAAGATTCCCATCCAACTCATGCTTTACATGCTAAAGCTTTCACAGAAGGCTTGAGTTTGAATCACTAGACAATTAAATGGCATGTTAATTGCAACTGTGGGAAGTGATATTTCAATTCTTGTCATAATTATTTTAATATGTATATGTATTTAGGTGTTGTGAACATTAAATATATATGATTTTTGCCAATTATACCTTAACAATTTTTTTAAGGCAAAGAGGTAAGATGGCTCACTGGGAAAAGAGTTTGCTGGGAAAACCTGATTACCTGAGTTCAATCCCTAGAGTCTGTGTAAAGGTGAAAAATAGATAACAGACTCCACAAAATTATCCTCTTACCTCAATACGTACATATCATATATGTACACACATATAGAAAAAATCAGATTTTTTAAAAGAAAAAGGTCACATATTGACCCTACACCTTTAAACAATGAGAGCATAGTACTAGTGAGTTGACCTCAACTGGTTTGGAACATGGGCCCTAATCCTATCTTTGAATATCCATCTTATAGCCTCCAACATATATGCAGATATACTGAAGTGTCTCATAACTGAGAAGTCATATCACTTTGTGTTAAATCCATGTTCTGGGTACTCATATGGTAAAATTAAAATAAAAATGTTAAAGTAAAAGAGAGAAGAAATAGTTTCTCTGACCCAGAACAGCAATGGTGGTCTCCTCGTCTGTTAAGTACGATAAATTTAAATGATCTGTAGGTGAGATGATTAATAACATCAATTCAAACTTGCTTTCTCAGATGTTTAAAGATGGAAGATTCATTCAAGACCAGCTTGGACTAGTTAGGTTTGAGCCATATGAAGGACTCAGAGGCTCAGCCAGTTGAAGAAATCATCTCTTCACTAATAAGGAAATCAATATTTATCTGTGGTCATAAGGGACAGGGAGCACTCAACAAAAGCCCAAAATAGGTCAGCAGGAAACTTATTTACAGCGAACACTCCAAGAACTGTGGGTTTGGTCAGGCTGTATAACAAAAGAAATGAGCTAAAAATGTTCCAAAGTTATCCATAAAATCAGTAGCCAGAAGTAGGAGTGCTGATAGCAGAAATAAGACTCTAGAATATTAAAGCACTAAGTCATCTGTCTCATATCCTTGGCCAAATACCAAATATTAGCTGAAAAATTTCAGGGTAGAAAGCCTGAGGTAATACCTCCATACATAAGAGTGCTTGTTGGCGGGCAGGAGACATGGCTCATCCGATAAAGGCTAGGCTTACAACCAAAATTGTGAGTGCTTGTTGGTTTTGACTCTCCAACATCCACATTAACAAATCTGGGCATGACTGCATGCATTTGTAAGCCCAATGATGGCAGTAGATAAAGGGTATGGAGACAAGTCTAGCAGAAAATTTGTGAGCTACAGGTTCAATGAAAGACCTTGTCTCAGGGAGTACCCAGTCTCCTCTCGTATCCACACCTCATCACACGGAGTAGGAAGGAATAGAATGCACTATCAAATGCCTAGCACTGTGAATGAAGAAGGCAGAGGTATAACTGTCTTAAGCAGTGACAGATATCCTTTCATGCCTCATCCCAGTCCTCCTCTATTTATTTATTTATTTTCTCTATGAGACTAGGTGCTTATAAGAAAATCATTTGCTTTCTCTGAAGGCACAGGAAATATTTTTAACAAAATCATATGAGAAAATTTCTCCAATCTAAAGAATGAGATACCAACCAACAAGAGACAGAGAGAATCTCAAATTGAGCAAATAGTTATACTTGTATAAAACTAGAATGAGACTTTATGTTTTATTCAAATAAATACACTCTGGTTTTTGGAAAATAATATAGAACAATTGAACTTAGGTATTCATCTCTCAAAAATAGTTCTGGAGCAGCAGGAAAGAAACTCTCAATAACACATAATGATCAAAACATAACAAAGAATGGACATTAAAAACTACACGGGAAAAATATCAAATAACTCCTAAAGGCAGGCCCATTAGAATAACATCTGACTTTTTATCTTATATCTTAAATTTTTAATGAATGAAAATTTTGCCTTCATGTCTGTCTGTTTGACACATGTGTGCCTTGTACCTATGGAAATCAGAAAATGGCATCAGATTCTCTTGAACAGTATTTACAGGCAGCTGTGAGCCACTGTGTAGGTGCCAAGAATAGAACCTATGTTGTCTGCAAGCAAAACCAATGCTTTTAGCCAGTGAGCCATTTCTCCAACCTGCAATATCGAAGTGTTCAATGGAGACTGAAAGCTAGAAAAGCCCAGAAAACCTAAAATAAATAGATTAATTTTCTGATATAATCAAGCTATCAAAGTTAAATCAAGATGAAGCAAATGAACAGATTAATCCTAATGAAATAAAAGCAGTAATTGTACATCTCCCAAACAGGAAAAAAAAAGGAACTAAATGGAGTCAGCACAGAATTCTACCAGACCTTCAAAGAAGAACCAAGAGTAATACTTCTCAAATTATTGCACAAAAATAGAAAATGAAGGATCATTTCCAAACTCTATGAAGCCACTGCTTTTTCGTTATTCAAAATCTAGCAAAGGAGCCAGCCAATTACCTGTTTAGCTTCTCTGACATGGATTGGGTAGGCGAAGTAAAAGGACACTGACAAACAGGCAAACCTGACGCTCATTATCTTGTTATTAATAGTCTGAAAAACAACATTATGTCACTTCCACTTTAAGTTATTTTTTCAGCATCAATAATGGCATTGGTGAAGACAATGGTGAAAATAATAATTTCTTCAAATAGCATTTAGGGTATAATACAATATGGAATGAATACATGTGGATATGTGCATATCTGTGTAATACATATATAATATGTCCTCCACTTTGGGAAAACATTGTCTTCAAATGATCTGGTGCATGAATGAGAGATCTGTACTTCAGAAAACGGGTAGTTGGTTTATTGTCTGGAGCTTTTGATCATAAACTTAGGTAGTTAATTTGAGATGTGGCTTTATCTTTCTCACAGTCCTGGCACTTTTTCTCCTTTTGAAAAATATAGTTGGGCAATCACTAATCTGTTTTAAACAAATGAAGCATTCTATGTCCCATTTACCACCTCATCATAAAGAGAATTTATAAGTACTTTATTTAGAGGATTTAAGAGAAAATGTCCAAATAAGTCTCTACTCTGGCTTAAAAATAAACTCCAATATGATTTATGAAATGTTCTTATTTCTGCAAGGTATTGTGATTTCTGAAATAATGAAGTGTAGTACTTGAAAATCACATTTAATTTACTCAGAGGGAAGCAAGCTAATGCTGTGCAAGGTTGCTGGGGAAACAGAAAAGCTTCTTTAGGTCAGTGTTGTAGCAGAGAAGTAAGCTGATATTTCACAATTTATTCATGGTCATAGCTCTAAATTCTTTCTGATTTTTAGCAACATAGTCCTAATTTTGCATTAAATATTCACATATCTCATTAATCTGGTCGTTTTTGGTAGTTAATAGAGATTTTTGAAGCACAAAAAAATATGAGAATTTCAGCTGCTCTTTATCACAAGCCCTGTACATTCTAAGTAATTCTCCTAAAGCCCAATCCAGAAAAAAAAAATCTGGTTTCAGCCCCAGCGCAGCTCATTTTGGGCAATGGAAAACCATTTATCATTAAACTTTTAGATGAAATAAAATAGCATCCTATGCTTACAATGACACTAATTATTCAGATAATTCACAAAAGCCCTGATTTATGCTAAATACTCAGCTTTAATTAGCCAGAGCTACATAAAGGAAGCGGTTAGTCTTAAGATGAGTGTTAGAAAAGGGACATGTGTGGCAGGCACTATTAGTTGCTTTCCCAATGTCCATTCTCCTCCCTTGTCTCCCATTCAGGCAAAACCACCTCCTACTATAGAAACTGAATATGTCAGATACCTGCAGCATTTTAATTTATTCTTGAAGCTAAGAAGGGACTGTATAACTGTCTCGTTTTTGACCAAGAGAAGCTTCAAGAAGTTAGCAGGAGTGGGGCATGAATTCCTCTGTAACCATAACAACAACAAAAGTGGGGCTGGGGAGGATGCCTTCTCTTGCCTTCCATTTAACCTGCCTCATGCTTCCCAGTCCCAGCCCCTCACCCCCACCCCCCCACACACACACACACGATGACTGAAGATGTTGTGACCATCCCACAGTCAAAAAGGGAGACAGTGTCAACATTCCTAGTCTAACAATAGAGACATTTTAAGTAGTTCTAATGGCATTATTAAGTCACTAAATTAAGTAATCTTCAAAGAACCCTCTGTGGATGTGAGTAATAAGGTATTCTTATCATTTCAGTCACTCCCAGTCAAGTATGCTGGTACTTGCAGCCAAAATGACCACAATAACAAAAAAGAAAAGAAAAGAACGAAAGAAAAAGAGAAATTCCTATAATTTTTGTTCTAAAATCCACAATTTTTTCCATGAGCTAAATTTACCTATAAAACAGAATGCCAGATCTATGAAAGTCTTTTAGAAATCAAGTACAGTGTTTTTTAAAGGTGGTGGGAGATGATCTATTGATCTTTCCCAAGCTATAGACATTGCCTCACTTCCACATATGGAGATAATCACTGCTGTGACACATTTCAGTGATGAGATTATACCATCCATGGGGCATGTTTGGAGAAGAAGGGAGAAAGACATGAAAATGAGTATCATGAGTAACCAATATATTGCCGTGGCCTCATAATTTAGATGAGGGAACTGTAATTCAAGGGTTTTCTTTCAAAAGCAGTCCATAATAGGGAACACAGTGCCAAGTAGCTTTGCTTGTTTGCATGCTTGCTTGTTTGTTTTTTTAGAGAACAAAATCACATAGTTACCTAAGTATGAACAAAACCAACCTACCTGACCAGCACCGAGTGTGACCATTATTATTTGATGGTCAGCTGAGAACATCTATACATAGGAAGCAGAAAACTGATGAGTTCCTGACTGTTTGTCAAGTTCAAACTCTCCTGCCACCATTTAAGAACTTTACACTCCAGCTATTCTCCAAAAGTCTTGCTGTATTTTGTCAAACTCACCACTATTTCTTTCCTTTTTAGTGTTTCATACATATTCTAGGTTTATCCAGCCAGCATCTTCCCAATCAGGAATGCCCTCCAGTTTTCATATTGACCTTTCAAATACTTATCAAACATTCTTGGCATCATGTAAACAAAACTGCAAAGTCCACTCAGTTGCAACAACAAAAGATATTGCATTTTCCCTCTGCATTCTACATGTACAGCATGGTCTTCCTTCAAAACTGAAAATAACATTTTAAAAAAGAAATGAATGCCAGGTATGGTGGGTGGTACATGCCTTTAATCCCAGCACTTGAGAAGCAAAGGCAGGCAATCTCTGTGAGTTCAAGGCCAACCTGGTCTACATAGCAAGTTAGAAGAGCCAAAGCTACATAATAGACAGACCTTGTCTTTAAACAAACATATATATATATATATATATATATATATATATATATATATGTAGCTACTCTGTATATAAATGGGTATCATGTAAAATTTGAAACCAGACTGGTCTATATAATGACTTCTAGGACACTCAGCACTACATAATAAAAGAGACTGAGTCTCAAAATAATACAGTTAAATGAAATAGTAATTTAGTATTAAATTGGAAAACAATGAAGTTGTAATCCATCTACCTCATGATATAATACTCTACTTCTCTCTGAAATTGAGGACATCAGAATGGCTCTAAGCAAACTGTACACACACACACACACACACACACACACACACACACACACACCACTGCCGCCACCACCAAAGAACTGAAAGTCCAGAGATAATTTCACACACTGACCCAACTTACACATGATGAAAAAATAAGAACCAGAAGGCTATGTAGTTATTGGTTTAGCCAATGATCTTCAGGCAGTAAAATTTGATCACAAATCATGACTAACTACCTATGAATTTGAAATCAAGTAATTAATATTAAAATCAAAATATTTCTAGATATTTACCAATCTGAGAACTTACTGTTAATTAAACTAGCTAATTTTTTCTCTACCTTTTCCTTTCCTCCAGAAATATTGTAACTCCTATTCTTGGTAAAATGAATGAATACTATGGTAGCCACATAAAATAAAAGGACGTATCAAAAACAAGAGAGCTTTACATAAAATGACAGTTAACAGTGGATAGAAAACTTCCCAGGTCCTAAGATATGTAAAACTTGAAGTGTTATGGTAGAGAGTACAATGTGTAGCATTATTCTATTTTCATCTTTGGTGGGATAAATATAAATCATATAAATAAGGGCAGTGTGTCTTTCTAGGAAATTTACTAAATTAAGGAACAAGAAATGATCTCTGGATTTTGGTTCCAGCTCTACTTTTCCATTGTTAATAATTTTAATGCTTTTTCTATTAGAAAATACTCTAATTTTGTCTTTTCATTTCGCTGGTAATTTATTTTAAAAAAAACCCAAAGGTATATTCTTCTGATCAAATATGGCCATTCTATTTTTTTCTGGCCATGTTTGTACTTGTGTTAACAGCTTAGTGAAAACTACATTGAATATTATAATTACCAGTAGTCAGAATAAAAAAGAAAACCATACAAAGATGGAAGTTTTGAGACAAAAGGTGTGTTCCTGCTAAACAAAATCTCACTATACAAGGTTTAAAACAAGGAGAGGGGATTCATCACACATGATCTAAGTACATGGAGCTTACACATACTAGCTTTATGTTTGTCTTTAAATGTATACATTACATTTTATATTACATATTTTGTTATGTTATCCATTATATTATTTTACACTTATTTTAATAGCACCGTAATATAATTTGACACTGTGGATCATTAAGATTTCTTCTACCTCAAAAAAGGTCTCTAGGCTACTCAATTAAGAAAACCTGGATGACATGATCTCTCAGCTCCTGTGGTAGTGACATTCGCTGAATAAAAGAGACCTGCCTCAAAAGATGCTACATACAGAGCCCAAGGGAATTGAATGGGAGAATAAACAATACACAGTGAACAATTCTCTTCCTTTTAGAATATCATAGAAAAATGTAGACCAGAAGAATGGTTATTCTGACTTTTCATTTTAGAGACAATATACCAAAGTGCAAAAAAAAAATTGGGAAAAAAACTAATTTTACACACTCACACACACACACACACACACACACAACCAGTCTAGTTTCTTAAGATTCACAAAATTTCTTTGGAAGTCATCTGACTGTCATTTTTCATGAAAGGTAAATTTGTGACACACTATGCCTGGCACAGAATGCATCAGAAACAGCGAAAGGGGCAGATTTTCCTTTCTCATTTCAAAAATATGACATCATCTCACAAAGTTTTCTTAAAAATAATTAAATAAAAAACTGAATATGGAAAACCATGGAAGAAATATTTTTGTTTATAGATTGTTCAGTCATGCATGTGGATTAAATATGTCTAGCCTTTTTCTTCCTCATTCGTCACATGCAGACCCCCCAGCTGGCTACATCCCTGACGAGTAATTTTTTTTATAATGTTCTTATAAGTGATTACTTGCAGCATCTTATAGTCTTATCTCAGCTTGTGCAGCTTCTCATTAATATTCTGTACATATGGAAGAGTTTTCTATATCATTGTCTATTAACAAGGAGAATAATCACTCATTCAGTTATCAAGCAGTCAGCAAAGACCTGGCCTTGTGCCCTTAGTGCAAAGAATCATAGGATATCAAGAAGGCTAAATGTAGTTGACATTATGATAGTTACATTTTTTTATATAATTAGAGTCCTATAACCAAGTTGATCAAAGATAAGCAAAGAAGTATTAAAGTCTTTTAGGGCTAAGAGACCATATTAGTAACTCTTTGCCTCTTAGCAAAATGATAAAAGCCCATACTTCAGCCGACACATACCAATGAGGATTCTTCTATGGCAAACAAGAAAAGGTCATAAGTTTACATATAAATAGAATATTATTGCAAAATAGCTCTTTAAAGAAATTGAGTTAAGTGATACCAAGAAAATCCAAACCTGAAATGCAACTGGGTATAAAAGGGAAGACACAATGACTGAGTGAATCACTATCAGGGGACAAAGGTTCAGAAGAACTCCAAACAGACATTCTTTAGTGCAAGATTTTCTGTCTAATTTAATAATTCATTTCTCTAGCCATAGTTCCAGAATCTCTATATATACACCTGATGAAATAAATGTATGTTATATATCAGCAATACAAGTTAAGGGTCAGATATGGGTTGATATCCCTTTAAATACATGATATACTTTATCCCTGATATAGTTTCAAAGCAGGATGACAACACCTCAGTTGTCAAAGCTCTCTCTCAAGCCTGGAGTAAGGCAGGAATGGAGTAGCCATGGAGCATGGATAGGATGGAACAAAAAAAATTACAGCAAAAGAAATTATAAACTGGGGAATGGTTGGCGATGGGGATCAAGGGACGAGGTATGTAACAGTAAAGAAGAGGAGACAGAATCTCAGAGCTTACAGATGAAAGATGTGAATTCTCTTTCTACTCTTACTTTCTACTGCTATTAACTTTAGCAGCTAATTTTATATGTGTATCAGGAAAGAGTGTGCTCACACACAAAGTTGGGATGGTGATATCAATTCTGGAGTATTAACAGATGAAGTACTCATACAAGTTTTCAGCCATCAGTGATAATGGAGAAGTACAGGTACCCCATAGAGAACAGACTACACCAGTAAGAGAACAGGTGTGGATAAGGATGTAGTAATGGTTACAGAGTGCTGAGGGGGACAGCGTTCTCTAGTACCCATTCTTCTATTCATAATGAAGGTTCAATAGTTCACATAAAGGATAGAAGCTAGAGAGGGGTCTTCCATACACAAGTGTCTCATTTAGTGTCCTCAAAATTGTCAAGAATCATTCCTTGGTGGATGAGGAGAGGCGATGATGTGTATTATTACCAGATATCCCTGAAATCATGCCATCTGCATAGAAGGCTTCTTTGCTTCACACTTGAACAAGGCTACAGATCCCGCTTCCCAGTAATCTCAACTCTGGTGTTTGTATTTTCTCTCTAGACCCCTTCAGTGCTAACAAAGTGGAACATATCTTGGGTTTGCCCACAAGTAAACTCATGAACCAAAAAAGGCAGAGATAGAAAATTCTTGGGCCCTAAGTATGAGGCTTATCTCCACAAAATGTGTTGCTTGGCAAGAGGACACAGTAGAAACAGTAGATATCGATCCTCCAAAGCAATCGGGCTTCAAGAAACACTTTTCTTCTGACCATGTAATTAACAGAATTTAGACTGAATACATAAGTAACAGACCCAACTCTAGGAATAAAGGTATATAACAGAAAGTTCATAAGCAATAACTCCTTAAACTCAAGCTACTCAATTACAAGGTATACCTAATCTCTCAATAGAGTTACATACAAGCTGAAGACACCAGAAAGGTGTATTTTTCACTTTTCTGTTGTGATAAACATCATAACCAAAAGTGACTTATGGGAGAAAGTTTATTTGGGCTTGCAATTCCAGAGAGGAAAAAAATTCATCTTGATGGCAGTAGGCATGGCAACCTATGCAACCACATCTTAAAGAAAGATGGCAGAAAGCAAACTGCCAGTAGAGTCAGGTATGAATGCTTAATGTCTGCCCCTAGTGTTGCATTTTGTGTAAAAAAAAGCTCTACCTCCTGAAGGTACCATAACATTCCCAACCAGCAACTGCAACTGGGAAGCAAGTGTGCAAATACACATATGAGATGTCTCTATTCACACCACAGCAGAAGTCTAAAAGGTAGAGACATCAAGAAAACACCTATGACATAATCATGTATTTGAACAGTAAAGAAACAATGTATTCAGGTGCTCTCAAGAACTTTCAGTGTACTCATGAGATGATAAGTACCAGCTGGAGTGAAGAAAAACTACCATAGTGTCTGATGGTAAATGGAGCCACAAATCCCATTTATGTTCTTTCAAAGGGATCTATCAACCACTTATGTCCATTACAGTCAATTGACACATTCTGTGACATAGATCTGAAAATACTATAGATGGAGCTTAGCGGTAAAGGATTTCTATAGCATAATTGAGGGTCTGAACTCCATCCCCTAAAACAGAAAATGAAAACCCATGATGTTTACAAATACACAAAGGCAAGAGGAGAAACAGACAGATCCATAAAGAAACCATAAAGGATCCAGAAACGTGAGGCACTAGGGAAATGTGTCTGTTACTCCTATTCAGAAAATCAATTTACTGAGTAATCTCTAGAAAATATGTTCTCTTTGCCTGAGTGTATTTAGAATGATGAGCAGGGGTTACGTGGGATGATGAGTAAATCTAGGTAATTTTGGACGATTGCTTTCCTTTTTTTTTTCTTTTTTTTTTTTTTTTTTTTTTTTTTGATTTTTCGAGACAGGGTTTCTCTGTGTAGCCCTGGCTGTCCTGGAACTCACTTTGTAGACCAGGCTGGCCTCGAACTCAGAAATCCTCCTGCCTCTGCCTCCCAAGTGCTGGGATTAAAGGCGTGCGCCACCACCGCCCGGGACGATTGCTTTCCATTCCTGCAGTTATTTTCCTCTAATAGAAGTTAGTAAGCAAATTAACTGTTGATAATGGCTTTTACTTAAAGATATATTACAGGGCTGTCATGGCAGCCTAACAGGTAATAGCACTTGCCATGCAAGCCTGGTAACATGAGTTCAATCCTCCAAACCATGCACAATGTATGCTTGACCACTCACACACACACACACACACACACCCCAACAACATGCACAATAAAGATAGATCATACATTCTAAAGGTAAAAAGTAAATTTTCAGTTTCTTTTCAGTTATACAGAATTCCAAATGGTATTTTTAATGTTGATTGAAATACACAGCTGAAAGCCAATTGTTATCTTACATGGAATTTTTACAATGTGTACCAGAGGTTAGGGACAGTGAGGAGGAGAGATGGAGAAAAACTGCTCAACAGAGACTAAATTATAGTTATATAGGAATTAGACATTTCAGTAAGCTAGTGCATACTATGGCTACTATAGATAATGAAAGCATAGATAATGGAATATAGAAAATGAAAGTGTTTGGGAAGACATGTGCATAAAGGACTCTAGACATGACACAATGTGTACAGGCACTACTACCTAAGATAGTACCTCATACATGTGTGTAATTTGTATGTGTTAATTTGTATGTATTTCCAAGGGGTAAAAACCAAAAAGATGGTTAAAAGGCAATCTTTTCCACAGAAATACTCAGTAAGAAGCTGTTGTGAATAGCCCTGGAATTGTATTTTGATGTTAATTCCACTCCTCAGAGGGGCTGCAGATGAGGAGTTGCCTTGTGAACCTTCTCCCCACCTTAACTTTTCAAATAAAGGCTTGAGCCAATGATTGGGCAGGAGGAAGGGGGAGGAGCTGAGAGTTTGGGGGAGGAAAAAAGGATCTCGAGGGGGAAGGGGAGGAGCTATGGGAATCGATGGAGAGGCTGCGGAGAGCTGGTGGCCTGGAGAAACCGCAAGTTATATGGGATAACATAGATGGGAATAGAGTAGTGTAGTGGGAGATCTGCCCAATCTAGGTTTACAGCTTGTATTGCTACTGATTGAGTTGAGATTACGGGGTAATTGAGTTGGAAACAAAGTAGCAACAAAAAGCAAGCTATTTTTATGACCTAAAAAGAAACCAGAATTTGAAAACATAAAAAGACACCCATTAAAACACCCCTGTGAATTTCAGATTTATTTTGTTTGTTTATGTATGTGCATATGTATATGAGCCACATCGAGCATGTGGATACCAGAGGACAATTTGTATGAAAAGAGAAGGCAGAGGCAGGGAGGGAGAGAGAGATGGGGGAAAGGCAGAGGACTAACCAGAAGTATTTTCAAATTTCAAGAGCTGTCGTGGAGAAAAAGTGGTTTATATAGCTACAGAGGGCAGAATCTAGGACCATGTTTAACTGAAATGGATTTCAACTTTAAATACTGCAAAACCTCTTATGATACGTGATGCTACAGTGGAAGGCCCTACTTTGAAGAGTTTCTGAATAGACCAGGCAATGAACTTCATCTTATAGAAGTTCCTACTTTAGAGTGTTTATTGAGTCATATGATCTCAGACTCTAGTCTGAAGGCTTGTTCAAAACGGAATTCACAACAAACTACAAAAAGTATATAACACTAAATGTTTGGGAGTTCAAATTTGCAATGTCCAGCAATGAAACTGCAGAGCAATTAACTGCTTTAGCAAAAATTTTAAAAACTAATTGACCTCCAAGTCCAAAAAATTATGTTCTAGTTTAAGCCAAAACTAATTACTTTCTGCAATATTGCAATATCTTTCCCAAATTTTCAATGCTAATGTAGAAACGCTAGCCAGTTTCACTCTCCTTACATTCATGCACTCATGCTAAACCCTGCATTTAGCTTGTTGGCTAAAATGACCAACGCTTGAAATAACAGGTACTTTTAAAAACACAAGTGATGTTATTTTGGAAAGAAAGAGGGAAAGCATTTGACAGGGGCTATTTAGCAAATGTTCCAAGAAAGACCTTATACCCTATAGGCAAAAGAAAAGAAAGAAAAAAAGGTGGGATTCAAAGCATCGTCCTAGCACCTAGCACCTGGAACTGCCCCAGAAATGCACAGGAAATCCCACACTCTAAGAACAAAGTGTCCTCCAGGCAGGAAGCCACCAGTCAAATACTCCAACTTTGGATACTTATCAAAGAACCATAAGAGAGCCACAGGCAGAGGAAAGAACTTTGTGCCCATGCTAATGCTGTTTTTGGGTCTGAGTGGTTTCTTGAAAAAGAAACCTTGTGCTGTAAAAGGACCTGGGAATCCTTTGGTTCCAAGATTAGCTTGGAAAGGGAGAAAACAGTATTCTAATAATATCACTTTCTTTCTATCAGAGGATTGTGAGTCCTGGAGCAATGTACCACCTTAAGAGTAAAAAAAAGAGAAAAGGGGAGGAAGAAGGAGGGAAAGAAGGAGGGAGGGAGGGAAGGAGGGGAGGGGAGGGAGAGAGGGAGGGAGGGAGGGAAGGAGGGGAGGGGAGGGAGAGAGGGAGGGAGGGACGGAGGGACGGAGGGAGGAAGGGACAGAGACAGAGACAGACAGATAGAGACCCTGACATCTCTGATAGCAGAACAGAGCAGTACTGGGTTAGAAAACATAGGTGCCCTAACTGATGACTTAGGTACATTGGTGCAGCACCCCAGTGTAGACCCCTTCAGTTGCAATCACTGCAGTCCAGGTCTAGGTTAGAAGAATGTAGCAGACATAACGAGGTTTAAAGACTTTTTCCCAAACACATACCAAAAACTTCTTGACATTTACTGGAGCACAGTAGTAAGACTTCAGTGTGGACCGTGAGACCTTATAAAACTTGAGGATGTCTGAGACAAATGAATCCTTTAGCATTTTTAAAAATCATTCTAGGAAGTTTTTAGTCTCGGGCATAATGATCAGAGAGACATGAGGTACTTCAGCAAAGGTCCTATATTTATAAGCCAGAAAGGTCACAAGTCTGTCCATCCTCAGGAAACAAATCACACCAAATACACAGTCAAAGTCCTCAGGGGAAAAGAAAAGAAAGCAGAAAGTTGGCATCCATTTTAGCATCTTAGCAGCACACTGGTAAGTGATCTATCTCCCCAGTCCCTCTGAAGACAGAGCTCAGTAAGTGCAAGGCTTATGGAGTGGCCAGAGAGAGTGTGGTGTCACCATGGTATCAGACCACAGGAGGCAGAGCTGACAGAATGGTGGTCCAGCGTAGTTAATGATGTTGCTAGGAAACTCACATCTAGTATAATCTACCCACTCTGCTTTCTGTGCATCATTTACTCACCACAAATAACATGGCAATATCACCCATAAATTTGGAAGGATGCCCACCATAAAGCAGATGAGGAAAATTTCTGCAACTGAGGCAAGAGGCCTTGCTCACTACACACTGGCCATATAGCCAGGTGTCTCTTAAGGGAGATTATCAATCCCACAATGATATGCACCATCCACATGGCATGCCAGAGCTTTCTGTTACATCTGTTATGCTTCACATGGGACAGATTACACACCACAGAGAGTACAAGAGGCTGCATCGAGAGGCTGGCTGCAAGCATGGGAAGAAAAGTCATGAGTAAAACCTCAGGAAGAAACTGGAAAATGTAGGTGGGAGTAAAAAGCCTACAGAATTCAAGCCTGAGAGTCATTTGTATGGGTCTGTGGTACTTGAAAAGCACTAAGTGTTTGCTATGTACTGTGTTTACTGTTAAGTGGAGGCAAATTAGAAATAGCGTGGGCCATCTTGGAGTTTACAACAGAACAGTGGAGGGAGACCTATAAATATTCTCACTAGAAACCAATGTGTGCCATGCTAAGACACAGGGATAAACCAAAAAATATGAGGATACAAAGGAGGAAAGCCCACTAAATTCTAAAATGTGAAAGTCAGTAAAACTTCCAGGTCTGTCATGACAGACTATGAAGGACAGATCACTGTGCTCCCAGTAAGAGAAGGAAAACAGAAGAGGCATCTACAGTAAGAATAAAGAGAATCTCAGCAAATCCTAAAGGGAGGAATGTGGACAAGAGGCTGCTGTTAGGGCAGTGCTGTCCATCAGACATGATTTACATGCATTATACATATAGTAAGAGCACATATGAATCTCAGCATCATCTAGTTGTTGTCACACTAAAGCAAAAAGACAAAATTAAGAAACTAAGAGGATGTTTTCTTTAGCTTCATGTATTAAAATATCACTTCCCCATGCAGTCAATATAAAACTACCAATATTTTTATGTACATATGTACACATATTTGCGTTCATGTGAGTACAGGTAGCCATTTGTGCACATGAATGTGAAAGCCAAAGGATAATCTCAAGTGCCGTTCCTCAGGTCCTG
Source organism: Tokudaia tokunoshimensis (assembly GCA_036184795.1). Taxonomy (NCBI): domain Eukaryota; kingdom Metazoa; phylum Chordata; class Mammalia; order Rodentia; family Muridae; genus Tokudaia; species Tokudaia tokunoshimensis. The sequence continues at coordinate 126,096,018 of BTHU01000023.1, read as the reverse complement.
TCTACCTTTAAAAAAAATAACCAATATTTTACTTTGAGATAATTTATATAATTTTCATTGCTATATTAAGTGCCTCCGTTAGGAAAGCCATAATCTCAGGGGGATGTTGGACAGCACAGTTCTGAACAGAAGAGCAGAAAGGAAAGATCCAACTCTAAGAATACCTATAGAGATCTACCTGCAGACTATTCCACCCTTGCCAGTGCAGAAGGATCAAGTGTAATATGATGTCTTCTCCAAGTAATATATAACAGCTATCATTTATCAGGTTCTTATTGTGTTCTTCTTTTACATGTGTTATATAATTTAATCCTTTCTTGTATTTTATTGACATAGTAATTGTACACAGTAATGTATTCCCTAAAGATACTTCCTTCAAGTACATCATATACTTTACTATATCCATTTCGTTGTTATAGAGACAAACACCATAAAATAGATAATGCTATCAATCTCCATTTTACAGTAGGAAAATTGAGGCTCAGAGGTATGAGAGTGACTACTCAAGGTAGTAAGAAAGACCTATGTGATTAATTTGTCTGAGTATTATGATCGTACTGTCAATTCCTCACTGCCCCTGTACACAGTTTTGCCTTCCTCCTAATGTGCATCTAGATGTCTCATTTGACTAAAAGATGCCTATGCCAGGACTGTGTCTTATTTGACTTTGAATCTCCCTCAACAAAGACAGTAACTATTCCTATACCCAGTACTTTTAAATGAATGAAAAAAAATATCCAAGGCACAAGATTGAAAATCCAATTATTATTTCTGATTTATACCACTCTAGGTCAAAGCCTAGATAATTTTACTATATTATGCTATATTTATTTTTCTATTTGTATGCATTTATTATTAGCATGTGTGTGCATGATACACATGGATATGCATGCCATGGTGCTTATGTGCAGGACAAAGAAATCTGTGGAATCAGTTCTCTCAGTCAAACTCAGGTCATCAGGCTTGTGAAGCAAATAGCTCTACCTGCTGGGCTATCTAGCTCTCTGGTCTTATAATCCACACGTTTATGAGATGGTAGTAATGATGATGATCAACAACAATGATATTCATTATCAATGATTAAAGAGTTACCACCATTAAGGGAATCACTATCTTACTCATCATACTCTATGTTAAATATTCCATTATCCCACCAATTCTCATGGCTACATGGGCTACATACCATCTCTGCTCTTCTTTAGGAAGTAAAAAGTTAGAGGTGCAGAAAAATTGAACATGATCATGATACAGTCAAAAGCAAACCCAATTCTTCCAATTCCAAGTCTCTTGTGAGTGTTGAGCATGAAAGGTGCCTGCCCTGGGGAAGGATATAATGCTTTCCCTCCACAATGGTTAATACTATCAACTTGATAGGGAGTGCCTAGATTAGATGCATTGAGAAGCCCCATCCTAACTGTGATTAGCATCATTTCATGATCTGGGGCCCCAGGCTGTATAAACAGAGAAAAGTGAGATGAACATTAACATCTATAACTCTCTGCTTGACTGTAGATATAATGTGACCAGCCTCTTCAAGCTCCTGCCGCCATGATAGATTGCACCTTCCTTCAAACTGTAAGCCTAAATACACTTTTTCCCCCTTAAGTTGAATGTATTAGTTATTGTGTCACAGCCATGAGACAATAAATATTATATCTTCCAATGTGAATTTTCACATAAGTTCTAGAATACATATGATGGATACATTCTTAACTTTCCTTCCATTTGCCTAAACTATAAATACAAAAGGGGTTGTGTAAGACCTTTAAGCACCCCATGATTCCTCCTCTGAGGTCTAATTTACATACCCTGAAGTTGGTAGAAGACATTTTCTACTACATATATATATTTTCTATTTCCTGTTTTACTTTTTCTTAGCCTCATTTTCCCCAGGTTTAATGTTTCTGGTAAAACGACTGATGAAATCAATTCAGAAGAAGTTTTGAGAGGAAAAATGTTTGTGTTCTAGTAGGAATTCGAACCAGTAAAAAAATGTCTATTTCTTGGCTAAGTAACTGCTAATGTGAAATGAATTGTCAGCTTCCCATCATCTAGCAAAGGAAACAAGGAAAAGAATCAGGCCTTCTCTATCTTCAAACAAGTCATGCTTTCAAGCTGTGAGGAGAAATGAAGGGCAATAGAAATGGTAAAAATAAGAGGCACTTAAGTCCACACTTTGGGCTTGCTGTCTGACCACCTAAAAGCTGCTGAAGAAAATGAATATTTTAGCTTCTAAAGAGAATGGTCCAAAGCCTTCAGCTACCCCTGAAGAGAAATTTAAACTGACCACCATTGCTGGACTACCTAAAGGCAGCATGCTAGGATGCAGTTACTTTTTTTGATGTGCTAGACGGGATGCTAGGTTGTAAGAATGTAGTGTGGATCCTTGCTCTGCTACATACTAGCTTTGTGACCTTGGAAAAGTGCTAGAATCTTTGATTCTCATTTTAAAAATAAAAGATCGAGGATGATACCATCTAAAGGGGATCTAAGGAGAGGGCAAATAAAAAGATACCGGGGGTTAGGGATATAATATAGCTCAATTGATACAGAGGCACTGAGTTGCATCCAGAGACCTCCATAATCCCCGTATTCCAGAGGAAAAAACAGGAGGATCAGAAATTAATTCAAGATCATCTTCAGCTAAGGAGTAAACATGAACCAGCCTGGGTTACTGAAGATCTTGTCTCAAAACAGAAAAAAAAAAAAACAAAAAACCCACAAGCCTGTTAGGTACACGTGTGTGTGTGTGTGTGTGTGTGTGTGTGTGTGTGTGTGTGAAAAATTCCAGTTAACCAGTGAGTTTTAGGTGTTACATGCAAGAGTATGGTTCAGGGGTAACTTATAGGACTATGGTTGACTCAAAGGCACCTATTTGCTTCAGTAAAATCCCAACCCCAGTTGGGGGATGACTCAGGAAATTTGCTTCCCTGGAAGTAGCTATATAATATGCAAGTAATTCAGCTGGTCCCAGAATCTCCTTTCTCTGACAATTGTTGTCATTTGTATTACTATAGAAATAATATGCCTTCTCTTTGCTTAAACACCTTGCTGACTGGGGCTAACACGTAAATAAAAGTTGACCTCCAACATAAGATTTCCTTTATACACATAGTAGGCTTATGCATTTTATGTACACTGTCATGCTCTAATATCTTTCCAATCTCTACCCTACCTTATACTTCAAAAAATATAAACAGAGATGGGAAACTAGAAGTCTAGGTACTTTGGCAGTTATTAGGTTTATACAGCAAAGATATCACATATTGCCAGAATTATTTTTTAAGTGCACTGGTCTTATTTCTGTTTTTGAATAGTTGTTACCCAGGGTCATCTTGCCCACCTAACAGAACTATGCCTTCTCTGATAAAAGCATAGGGTACTTAATGACAGATCTGGAATTAATAATGTCTGTGAGCCTACACTGCCCTCCCTAAACTGCTCTTAAAGGTATGTCTTTGGTGTATGGGAATCAGGGACTAATGGATAGTCAGTCAGTGCTATCTCGTTTGTCATGGGAATCCGAGCTGAATAGCTGATCAATCCTGGTGAGTAAACATTTACATCCTAGCATCTTCAGTTTCACTTATCTCTAACAAGCCACTTAGCACACTACTTATCTTTGAGATATTTTGGAGGTAGTATTCCTTCAGCTAAATTACACTTCTGTGATTTAATATCTCCTAAGAAAATCTATTGGTAAGCCCTTTATAATACCAATTCTATCACTTTGAGATTTTCCTATATCAATACAACCCTGGGATGGAGTGCTGTGAATCTTCTGTTTAACTGTAACTTGTAAGTTTTGTTTACTTCCTGAGTCTTCATACACTATTTAGCTTTGTATGACAGTTGCTTGCTTTACAGAATCTTCAGGCCATACACTTTTACACCAAAAAAATGGTTGTAATTTGAGTCAAAACCTTGAAAAAGAACTCTGAATTAGGACCTAGCTCATGTACAAGCACTCTAGCTACCAAGACATTATTAAAACTCACTTGAAATCTCATTGATGAACCTAAGTGCATCCCTTATCTGCTCTGCTCATCACACAGAACCCTCAGGCAGACCAGGGTTGCAATTCCCATTCTACTCCACAGAGGTTTGTTTTGTAAAGGGAAACTTCTAGAGAAACATCTGATTCTCAGGCTGAGAAATGAAGTTCACATAATGGCTAGGGTATATATGCCTTGTGCCACAAAGCAAGTACACTTTGGCAGGGGATAACATGTTTAGTGTTTATTGTTGCTGTTTGTCATTTTGAGTTGGGCATCTGATGTATTGTAGGCTAGCCTCTAGCTTTAAGTCATTAGCAAAGGATAGCCTTGAATATCTGATCCTCCTTCTTCCATCTCCCTACCTGATTACAGGCATGTACTATGCCTAGTTTATTACAAACAAGGGATCAAGTATAGGGCTCTTTGTGTATGCTAGACACATACCATGCAACTGAGCTAAAATTCCAACAATTCTTAACCATTACTGAAACCTCAACTTCATTTCAGAGCCTTTGAAAATGAACCTGGGGCAATGAGACTCCCTTATTTGTTTTTCTTTTTCCCAATGTGGCCGTGGTAAACAAATCTTTAATTTTCACTACGAGTTATATCTTTTATTAGTATGTTAGGGACAGAAGGCTAAGCCTGGCTTGTTGGGGTTGCTTGAGTTTCAACTTTGACACCAAAACTCCAGTAACATTAATGATAATAACCAGTCATTCTGTGCTCCTTGAGCTAATGTAGCAGGAAGCACACAGCACCCATTCATGTGAATCGATTTTATCAGTCTTGTAGATCTATAGTAGAGAAAAGAAAAAGAAGTAATTGAAGGAACACTGACAGTAATTCCACAGTTTTTATGAGCCAGTATCTTTAATAATTAGTAGAAGTAAAAGAAGTATAGTGTGAAACCCATTACAGTATTATGAGATCCATACTAACATAATTAGCAAATGCAATAAATGAGTCTTGCTTAGATTCTGATTTAGACAAACCAATGGTCACAAGAAAACTGTAAGACAATCAGGAAAAAATTTAATTTAGACTACTATGGGTGACATTATGGAATTGCTGTGAATTTTGTTACACACCAAATGAGATATCATTTACTGTTCAAGTCCTTATCCATTGGGGATGAACTATGGAGTGTCTGTAAATGCAGTGATATGATATTGGTTTGTTCTACAGACCTAAAATATTGGGAAAACTTGGAAGAAAAATAGTGAAAACACAAATGTTAAAATGCTACTTCTTACTGACTGAAGTTGAGTGATGTCTACTTAGTGATGCACTATTCTCTTTTCTTTATTTCTGTATATGCTTGAAAAATTACCTAACCAAACAAAAATTCTTGAGCCAGACTTCCCAATTCTACTCCTCATAAGGCAAATAAGAATGGGCACATCTCTTACCTTCTCTGAGCTTCCGTCTGTTCACATATAAAAAGAAGATATTAACAGTGCTGGGATAAAAGGCTGCTGTGAGGGGTAAGCCAAGGCCCAACTGTAAAGTGTTCCAAAGAGTTCGGTATTCAGTAGGTGTTGGCTATGATCACAGCCCTCACCATCAATGAAAATCTTGAAGTTATGACCCTAAGGCTATCTACTGTAACCAGGACTGGGAGCACATTTAAGCCTTTCCCGGCTCTAGCATCTCTACCACAACACCTCAAGGTACCTTCTATGCAGGATACATTTCTCTGTCAACTTTGACACAACCTAGAATTATCTGAGAGAAGAGTATTTTAGAAAAGTCTTGTATTATTCATTTTTGTTTCATGTTTCTGTGTTTTTCCCAAACGTGTGTATATAGTGCAAGTGCATGCCTGGTGTCTTAGGTGGCCAGAAGAGGGCCTCATCTCGCCTGGAACTGAATACAGACTGTTCTGGGCTAGCTTTTCAGTGCTAGAAACAGAAATGTGGTCCTCTGCAAAAGCAGTCAGTACTCTTTAACAGCAGTCTTGAATTAAGACTCTCCAGAGTCTTAATGAGGAATTTGTGTAGATAACATTGGCCTGTAGACATGTCTGTGAGGATTGTCTTGGTGGTTAAACAATGCAGGAAGACACAACCTACTGTGAAATGCAAAATTCCCTATACAGGTATTCCAGAACAGTATTAAGAGTGAAGAAATGGAACTGAGGAAAAACAAACAAGAATCCACACAGTTGTACCTGCCTCGACTTCCCCACACTGATGGATGGCAACCTGGAATTGTAGGTCAAACAAATTCGTTCTTCATTAGTCCTTTTTGCTAAGGCTATTTTATTGCAGCAACATAAATGAAACTAGACACATAAAATCACCACAGTGAACAAGCTGTACTATGTCCCAAGGAAGTTTTATTTATAAAAGTAGTCAGCAGGCTGGATTTGGCTCATGGTTGTTGTTTGACTACCCCATGCCCTATGATAAAAAGGAAATAAAGGCTGGCTCTTCTGTCTCTAAAGCTGCATTATTCAATATTCTCAACTAAACCAAGCCATATCATAGGAAAAAAATGAATTTGACAAGTATTGCTTTCACTGGCAAATTACAGAGCTAACTTTTGATTGAGTATGCATTTGCATAAAGGCTAATAATCTGCAGATCATTTTAAAAATAGTATCATGGAAAATAACATGTCCTAAAGCAACTTTCTCTTCTACAGTAGAGCACTCTTATTCTCTTCTGGCGCCCTCAATCACTGCAGCGTTACAGGAACCCTGCTTAATTTTTTTTAAATTATACTACTTTATTCAATAGGTGCTCTCCAACTCAGCATTTATAAAAGAACTAAATTAGTCACTCAGCGGAGGTGTCTTCCTTCTGTTGATGGAGGGCTCTCAGGGCAGGAATGGGGATGACACACCTAAGGCATGGCATTTCTCCTATTTCCTTCATCATCAGTGCTCCTGGCCTGGTTCCCCAAACATACTATCACCAACTTCCCCAGAACCTCTTACTTTCAAACTCACTGCATGGGGGTGCTCCCATTTTTCAGAATGTTATGAAAGCAAGACAATCTGATGGACTAGTCCTCAAATGTGACTTCTGAAATGCTAAAAGTTAAGAAACATAATTAAACTGCAAATGCATTAACATTTATATAAAATATAAACCAAATGCTTATCCTGATTCACCAAACAAATTACACTTTGAACATTATAAAAAACCAGCTACTTATCACCCGCACCATTTGAAATTATTGCTAGTACTACAACTCCAAATGCCTAAGATGCCTTAAATACAAACCCTGAACATTTACATACTGATTTCATGAGCAAAGCAAAAGGTATTTGCTGGTAACAGTACAGGACTCAGCAATTTTATTGTCTGAGTAATCCTGGTTCGTTCTGATATGAAAATTCAATTATTTTAGAACGGGCCCTCTCATTAAATTTTGACAAGCAGTACGAGCCCAGTACCACTTATAGCTCGAGGAGACCGGGGGTGCCTGATAGCACCACACTGAATTTTAAAATGTAGTATTTTTGCAGGACAAGATTATCTGACAATTTTGTATTAAAAGAAGAAAAAATTAATCAAATACATTGTAATATTCAACATTGGTATATTTGGTCTTCTTTTTACAGATATTTTACTAAAATTTGATGCAAAAAATGTTTATTGCATGCTTTCTCCCACATTTCACAATTGAGCAATGTACTAGAAAAAATTATGTGTATGTCGGTAGTGAGCAGGAAGGATTTGAGGACACATTTTTTACCTAGTGCTCCCTTTATCAATTGAAATGTGTTTGTGGTACTTATAAACATGATTTCCAAAAAAAAGAAAGAAAGAAAAAGAAAACAGAAATGGCTTTATTTACATAGAGCCTGGTTTTCATTAGGATGTTTATTGTCCAAGAACAAAAAGCTCTCTAAAAGCAACTTTTGAGCAGAACTATTGTCTTTTAAAGCACACTTTGCAACTAATCACAAGGGGGAAACAATTTCATTTATTCCACACACAACTGAAAGAATAACGAAGTTTCTAAGTCTGGCTAGGTTAGTTGTATTTTTGTTCTGTCTTCTTTTATTTTTCCAATAATGGCACATTTAGGTGTTCTTAGCCCTCTGCCAAGAAAAGATGCACTTCCATGCACCAATCTTGTCTGTCCACACTTGGTCTTTCATGAAGACAGGCACAAAAATGGTTCCTTTGATATCCCTTTAGTGACTAAAACATTCAACTGTATGTAAAGGAGCCACCAAGTCAATAGCTCTAAAACTGGAATCAGAAGAGGAAACCTACCAAAGGGAACTAAAGAGCTGAGGCACAGGAAAGGCATCTGGCAACCTGCAGGGGCTGATTCTGAAACCAAGCAAGGGGACCAGAAGCAGGTCTGATAATGCTCTGGCTCTGTGCAGGTCTTGCCTCCACTTTTTACCTCGCTTTGGATCTGCTTCTAACTTTTTGTTAGTAGAAGTGCTGGTAGGGTGATGGATTTTGCTTTTGTTCATGGTTTTTGTTGTTGCTTTGTGATTTTTGTTTGTTGTTTTTTGTTTTTGTTTTTGTTTTTGAAACAGAGTCTCACCTAGTAGTAGAAGGTGACCTGGAACTCATAGTGTAGTTCAGGTTGGCCTCTGACTCATGGCAATCCTCCTGCCTCACCTCTTTAAGTATTGGGATTACTATGTGAGCCACCCTGCCCTGCCTAGCCCCTGTTCTTAAATCTTTTGTTCACTGGTCTTTCTCTCACTAAGATGTAGTGAGCTCCTTCCAAACTCCATTAACACACACACACACACACACACACACACACGCACACATGCACACAAGCACACGCATGTTTTATTGGATTTATTTTTGCTTTGAGGTGCTTTTGAAAACAGTAGATTGTGTCTCAACTTCCAAGTAAGTTTTCTAGACCTTGATGTTCGACTTTACAGTCGGACCTTGAAGTCAGGTGTGGTGTCACATTTCTTTAATACTAGCACTGGAGGCAAATACAAGTTCTCCATGATTTTGAGGCCATCCTGGTCAATGTATTGAATTCTATAACAGCCATGGATACATAGAGAGACTCTGTCTTAGTAATAGTAGTAGTAGTAGTAGTAGTAATAGTAGCAGTAGTAGTAGTAGCATCAGTAGCAGCATTAGTAGCAGCAGCAGTCATTGTCATCATCTGAGTTTGGTAAACCACATACAATTGTTCAGAAAACTATAATCATTGACAAAAACTGGGTTATATATATAATGTTTTGGAAGAAATAATGAGGAAGGAGAAACAGGCAAGGTACTTAGAATGCAAGTGTTTCATGTTTTTGTTGCACTAACTTAGAGGTCATTTTGACTTTCTCCTTTCTCACCTATAATTCTTCTCAGTAGGTGAGAGTGAAGGAGCAGTACCACTCAAGTAATTTTGAAATGATACTCTTTACTCTAAAACACTAGCGAAAGTTACTTACTTTTAGCCAGGCTTGGTGGTGGATAATTCCTTACCTTGGAAGGTAGAGACAATGATATCAGGAGTTCAAGGCCAGCCCTGGCTACACAATGAGTTTAAGACCAACCTAGACTACATGAGATATATCTTTTTCAGGAAATAAACAGGAATGGAGGTCACCATATTAAAAGGGGCCAGATGCATTTTCTCTCATATGCAAGAACAAGGTACTGGGGGACAGGGAACGGCAAGAAACTAAAATGTGAATTGTTATCAATATTAGCACTTCGATACCTGCTGCTTGCTCCTTCTGTTCTACTCACTAAGCTAAACTACTTTTAAGTCTTCTCCACCAGACTGGCCTCCTTAGTGTAGGAGGCTATAGATTTTTTTCTTAATCTCTATATCCTCAACACTTAATATGGGGTCTTATTGAATTCCTGATGCTATGAAATAAAATATAAATTCAAAGGAAAGTAGTCTCTCCAGAGGCCCCTTACAATCATGGTTTTGTTTTCTTCTTAGCAGCCACAATGTTTGCAATTGCTCTAGTTTTCAGGCTTCTTCTAGTTAGAAGTCCCCCCTACACACACACACACACACACAGAGAGAGAGAGAGAGAGAGAGAGAGAGAGAGAGAGAGAGAGAGAGAGAGAGAGAGAGGAGGTGAGCTCCAAGAGGGCAAACAATGAACTTGGACAGCAAATCCCTAGGTACCCCTATTACAGAGGATAGCTGGGAAGGATTTCTGAATGGGTGAAGACACTACTCTCTCTACCTTCTCCCCTTAGTTGTAGTTCCTGCAGAAATAGATTTTTTTCTTTTTCTTTTTTAGATGCTATGTCACTATGTAGCCAAATCTAGACTATAATTTCCTATATACTCTTAAGATAGACTTCAAAGTCACCTTCTTCTGCCCTATCTTCTCATGTACTGGGTCTATGGTGTTTCATCATATCCATTTCTCTTTGTTTAATAGCTTAGACAATGAAAGTCTTGTAGTGAAATAATTTTTATAGATGGCATCTCAACATAGAACACTTTAGAAAAGCACTCTCTGGCTGTCCAGAGAAGCCACACTCTCGGGTTATTGCCACTTGCACCATTAATGCTTACTTTAATGAGAAGAAAGCCAACTCCACAGGAAACAAAACTGTATCCAGCTCCTGCATATGGAAACAAGACCCAGTATGCACTCCCCCACTTTGCTCTCATTCCAAGTACCACCACCAACCTAAGACTGCAAACACTTGGAGAAACAGCCATGGGAACTGCAAAGTTTAATTCTATTGTTGGTGCATGTGTTTGCTGGGGCTGCATAATCCTTTTCTCAGAGGCCCTCACATAGCACCATGTGCAACTGGCACTTAAGAGGTGCTTCTGGATGAGGAGGAACAGCTGTTTTTATATTATGTAAAGCCACTCTTTTCTCAGAGTTGCACTGGAAAAAAACACAGGCAGTGGAAAGAAACAAAGAGGAAAGTACCAGGTTATGGCAACAGGAAGGAAATGTTACTGGGATTTCTAATTGTCCTCTCTCAATGGCTTGATTGAGTCTGAGAGACATTCAGCACTACCCTCTGCTTGTTGATAGAGAGAACAACCTGGTCTGCTGTTATTATCAAGCCCTCAGGTGTATTTCTTCACCTTGAAATTAGTTCCTGTGTTCAACACAAATATTAGGTTCATCCTTTCCACCAGGACTTTCCAGCAGCAAGAGAGGATACAGTGTGCGGCTGTAATGTCAAGTGTTACATTCTAGTAGAGGAGAGAGATGGGACAATCCTAGTAGGAGACAAGATGTTTTAAACAGACATGCTTGTCCTATCAGATTACAGAACAATGAACACAAAAGAATTAAAATTTTCCTAGGAAAGTCATGCTTGGGAAAGAGAAAGGCTGTAGCCTTGGCATCAGAGGAGAAATGAGCTTTCCAGAAAGAGATGTCACTCAGTTCTGACAACTTGCTGGTGAGACCTGAGAGTAGAAAATGAGGGAGCAATGATCAGAAGTAATACACCATGACCAGGCCTGCTTCGTCACACAGACGTCTCTCCTCTGGGTAAACTAAAGCTTCAGAAGTCACTGGGTCTTTTTATTTGTTCCTTTTCTCTCTGCTTCTTACTATTTCTTCTCCTTAATTGGCACACTGAGCCTGGTGGCCAAGCCTATCTTTTCGGGACATCCAAGGTCCAAGGTTCCATTTTTCTCAGAACATCTAGTAAGAGAGAAGGAATAAGAAGTGGCCAGCACCTCCATAGGAATACAGGAATATATCCAAGGATTGAATAAATAAGAAGCTTCCAAGATTTGGTAATGTTGAGTTTAGACTAATACCCAGAAGAATAGTTAGCATACAGACATGTAAAGTAGTTTGTTCAGGACCATCAGTCTGAAAACAGAATAGCATGAATTAGGAACCACTGGAGGGAAGGCAAACAAGCAATGTGAATCAAAGACACACTGTCACCTAAAATGCATGTTTCATGGCATCCCCTAACCAGCTCAAACATTATTCCAAGCCTCATATCTGAGGAAGAGGCCACACAAAGGGAATCACCTGCAGAGGCATACCTTTACTTCATCCTCATGTTATAAATAATAACTAAACAGATCAAGTCAGCACATGTGAGCAAAGAAGTGGTTTTTCCAAAGTACCATAGGTCATTCCCACTCACCCACATCACACCTCCATTACTCTTATTTACAGAAACTTCCTCTCCTCCTAGACTACTTCTATGGCATTTTGATTCCAAAACTTGTCAACCCGATGAATTAAGGTCCAAACCATAGCCATCTGCTTTCCACTCAATTCAGAAAATTAGCCAATTTTTCGACAATGCCTAAAACTCTTAAATATTCTAGCCAATTTATAGTAAATACTTGTTCAAAGGGCTTTGAAAAATTCCCTGTCACATTTTCTACTTTTAATGTGACAGGAGTTGGAGGTTTAACTAAGTGCATTTTAGGTAGCATAAAATACCATTAAAAAAAAAACAGATGGAACAACAGCCTCCAAAGGATAGAAGTGCTTAGTGATTTTAATTGGCCTGTGTGCAGAATTTAAACAGCATTAGCCTGACTCTACCTCACAAAACACTGAGCAAACAAGAGCCGTTTCCCTCCACTTAAGTCCTTTGAGCTGAGACAAGAATGAGCAGTTTGCATGGGTGGTACTACTCACTGATTCTTGCCATTAGGCAATTTTTCCTCTTTGGAATAAAAATGCCAATTAGTTCTTTTGCCAGAACACTGCAATGGAGCATTTTAAGCCATTTCTTTTCCAGACGTCTTTTGTGAAACCTTTCACACAGAGATTTGCTGTGTGGGATAGTCTACACATGGGAAGAAAGCTGGTGGGGGGTGGTCAGATTGGGACAGAAACCATGAAAGTAGACAGAACCTAGTAAATACATCACCTGAGGAGGAAAGAAAGGGTCTTTTAAAAAGGAAGAAAGAAAAGGTTGGCTGGTGAGGACAACAGCCTGCTCAAGACCCTTAGTGTGACTGCCCTAGCAGTGTGCATTAGCAAACTTGTATTTCAATGAGTGATATCATCAGTTGTTTGTGAGTGCTCTGTGGTTTCATCACATGGTTATAATTTCTACCATATTCCCCCCAAAATACCTAGGAAGACTTGAACCTCTTTCTCAAAGGTATGGGTCGATACAAAGATCAGTGCAGTAAAGCTCTTAGGAGTGCAGGCACTGAAAGATGTCCCTCTGTGACTAAATTCTGTCGGTGCTACCTACTAGTCTATTTAGTTAGCCATGTGGTCAAGAAAACTAGACAGACAAATATGAATACATGTATCTTGAACAGTGGGAGTGATAACATTCCCTAAATAGCCAGCACATGTAAACATTATACAAACAATATCTCATTTAACTACTACAGAACCCTTAGCAAGCAACTAGTAAATACAAAGCCTGGGGCAAGGGATGTAGTTTAATTGGTAGATACTCAGCAAGAATGAAAGTCTGGGTTTGACCTTCAGGTGTGGTGGCATGTGCCTATAATGTCAGTACTGCCAAGGTAGAAAAGGATCATAAGTTCAAGGTCACCCAGGACTATATAACAGGTTCAAAGCTAGCCTAGGATAAATGAGATCCTGCCTCAAAAAAAAAAAAAAAAACTAAAAAATAAAAGCAAAACCTAAGTCTGACACCCATATATAGCTTTGTCAGAACATTGACTTCAAAACCTATGCTTCCAACACCCAGATTGGAAACTTGTCCATTCCCTGAAGATTAATCATGCAATGTCAAGGTGAAAATAAGGGACTGTGGTGATTTGAATAAGAGTGGCCACAGCAGGCTCACTCGTTTGTTTTAATGCTTAGTCATCAGGGAATGGCACTGCTTGGTGTGTAGGAGGTGTGGTATTATTGGAGTACGTGTAGTCTTCTTGGAGGAAGTGTGTCACTGGGAGTGGGCTTTGAGGTTTCCACATTTCCCCTTCCTCCATGATAATGGACTAAACCTCCTCAAACCTGTAAGCTAGCAATGTCTAGCCTTCTGAAAAACAAAAAGTAAAATGCTAGCCAGGAATGTGTACAAGCCTGCAGTCCCAACACGCAGCAAAGCAAAGCAAAGCCCAGGAAAGAGAGTAAAGGAGTGAAAGGGCGCAGCCCAGGGTCAGTGGAGGGGGGTGTGGGCGGGGGAGCGGGGGGGGGGGTGGAGGGGTGCGGCCCGTGAAGACCTTGCCAGAGTCCTCTTGTCCACTCTTCCTTTTCCAAATAAACCACCTGGATGCTACCCCAAAGAGAAAAAAAAGGTTTTTCTTTATAAGAGTTGTCATGGTTATTTCCTTCCCCCTTCTAAATGGAACTGAAGCATCCTCACTTGGGCCTTTCTGCTTGACACTCTTAAGGTCTGTGGGTCTAGGTATTCTGTACTTTTTGGCTAACATCCACTAATCAGTGAGTACCTACCGTGTATGTCCTTTGGGGTCTGAGTTACCCCACTCAGGATGGTATTTTCTAGTTCCATCCATTTGCCTGCAAAATTCATAATGTCCTCCTTTTTTAAAAAAAAAAGATATTTATTTATTATATGTAAGTATACTATAGCTGTCTTCAGACACACCAGAAGAGGGTGTCAGATGGTTGTAAGCCACAATGTGGTTGCTGGGATTTGAACTCAGGACCTTCGGAAGAGCAGTTGGTGCTCTTAACTGCTGAGCCATCTCTCCAGCCCCAATGTCCTCCTTCTTAATAACTGAATGGTATTCTATTGTGAAAATGAACCACATTTTCTGAATGCATTCCTTCCTTAAGGGACATCTGGGTTGTTATTGGCTTCTGGCTATTATAAATAAGAACACTATGAACATAGTGGAGCATGTGTCTTTATTACATGTTGGAGCATCTTTTGGGTATATGCCCAGGAGTGGTATAGCTGGGTCCTCAGGTAATACCATGTACAATTTTCTGAGGAACCACCAGGGTGATTTCCAAAGTGGTTGTATCAGCTTGCAATCCCACCAACAATGGAAGAGTGTTCCTCTTTCTCCATATCCTCACCAACACCTGCTGTCATTTGAGTTTTTGATCTTAGCCATTCTGACTGGTGTGAAGTGGAATCTCAGGGTCGTTTTGATTTGCATTTACCTGATGACTAAGGATGTTGAATATTTCTTTAGGTGCTTCTCAGCCAAGCGATATTCCTGTTGAGAATTCTTTGTTTAGCTCTGTACCCCATTTTTAATAGGGTTAATTGGTTCTCTGGAGTCTAACTTCTTGAGTTCTTTGTATAGATTGGATATTAATCCTTTATTGGATGTAGGGTTGGTAAAGATCTTTGCCCAATCTGTTGGTTGCTGTTTTGTCCTATTGACAGTGTCCTTTGCCTTACAGAAACTTTGCAATTTATTTTAAAAACACAAATGTTTCAACTTAGAAATTGACAAAGAGTTTGAACAAATGCTTCCCAAAGAAAATGTACAAATATCTAAAGTACATAAAATATTGCTTCACAGTAAGAGTCATGAGGGATATACAGTTCAAAACCACATGGAGTTAGTCTCTCATTCATTACTTCACACCCAGTAGGACAGTCAAAATTGAAATGACTGAGAGAAAGATGTATTAACTTAGATACAGGGCAAATGCTAGTGGACATTTAAAATGGTTCAAAGCACATCTACAGGCACTTCCAGGACTAAGTAGTGACCAAGAAGAGATTCAAATTTAAACAAATAAAAACACCTTCCAGAAGATGTTTTGTTGTTTTATTTTTTGTTGTTTGTTTTCAAGACAGGGTTTCTTCTGTGTAGCTCTGGCTGTCCTGGAACTCCCTATGTAGACCAGACAGGCCTTGAACTCATAGAGATCCACCTCCCTCTGCCTTCCAAGTACTGTGATTAAAGGTGTGGGCCGTCATGCCCAGCTGTAAGAAGGTGGTTCTTAACATGCTTGTTTAGTCATGTTGATCAGAGACTGGGAACCACCTAATAGGTGAATGAATAATTTGCTTCCTATTAAATTCTCCTCAGTAAACAAAACAACCAAGCTATGTACACATACAGCAACATGCATCAACATTACAAACATCAAGTTGAGAAAAGGAAATAAAATTAAAATAGGACAGAAAAATGTTCCATTGGCAAAAATATGAATATTTAGCAATAGATTCATAGCTAAGGGATGGCACAGTAGCTAAAGCCTATGATTCACATGGTAGAAGGAGAAAACCAACTCTTACAAGTTATCCTCTGGTCTCCATACACAGTGTTGCATATGAACCCACATGTACACACCCACACACATACATTGTAGATACTGTAATAATAACAAAAATAATAAATTTTAAAGTAAATTAAATAAGAAAATACAGGAACAAAATAACAAAAATATAAATTATTTTTATAAAGTATAAAAGTCAGTTTGAAAGTACAGACATGCACATTATTTTCAAGGACATGAAAATAAAAATGTAAGTAATCTTAATATAAATGTTATGTTATAATTACTAAAACTCTTAAATGTTTTTACATCATTTGTTGTTGCTAATATTGTTGTTTATTGTTTTTATTTTATTATTCTTTTTTGAGATAGGGTCTCAGGTAGTCTAGGCTTTTTATGAAATCACTATATAGCTGATGACAGCCTTGAACTCTGATCTTTCTTCCTCTGCCTCCTAAAAGCTAGGACTGCTGTCATGTGTCACCATGCCCCTCCTGATCTTATTTTCTTTATTTGTTCACATCTATGTTTTTATTTGTATATGTGTACATGTATGTGTATATGTTCATGGAGAGGTGAACACTCATGTCGGGATACAAGTTTCTGCACATGTGCGTGAAAGCTAGAAGACAATCTTGAGTGTCTCCCTAGAAATCCCATCCACCTTCTGTGAGTGAGGATTTCTCACTGGCTCAAAGCTTACACAATTGGCTGGACCTGGCCAGCAAGCCTTACTGACTCCCCAGAGCTAAGATCATCGTGCATTCTAAGTTTTCAATCCATTTTTTCTTGATATAAAGTTGCAAAATCTCTGGAGAGAAAGAATGAGGATGGACAGCACAAGGAATACACTCTATGCCCTGAGTCATGCACAGAAACGGAAAGCTTTTCTCTTTAGAAACAGTACTATACTGAACAGATACAATTTTTATGGCAAAATATTCCTAAAACCTTTCACAGAAAACCGATCTGCTGGTGAAATGGCATGCATACACCTACGTGAACATATATTGCAACACTTATCACAGTGAAAGACTTAATAGCTATAATTTCTTTAAATGGTTGAAGATCTTAAAAGACGTTAATAAGAGAAGCCATCAATGGCCACTGAGCACATGAAAAGGTGCTCGATGTCATTAGACATCAGAGAAATGCAAAGAAAAACTATAAAGAGATATCACTTCACACCCACTAGAAGCACTGAAATTAAAATGATGATGTACTGGCCAGGATGAAGATATTCTTTTTAATGGAATAAAAAGAGTCAGTGATACAAAGAACAGTTAAGAAAGCCTATCAAGCACATCAAGCAATCAAGTGGTTGTTAAACATTTGAAAAGATAATTACTTGTACAGAAATCTAAATTAAACTACCAGTGAGCTAGCACATCTAATCTACAAAATTGGAGAATGAAAATAAACAGACCAACAGCACATGTCGCTGTCCTCTTCGGAATGCAAGGCATGCCTTGCAACTGAAAATGGGAACTGTTGCTTCCCTTTCAAAAATGCATACTCTTGGTTACAAACCCCACAGCTAGGAAATTATCTCAGAAACAAAAGCACCAGTATATAAAATGTGTATGACAAAAAAGAGTCAACCCATATTTACATTATGCAGCAAATAACCTAATGTTGCAAAGTGGAAAATGCATTGTACAGAGTATTTAAGTAATGGCATGTAATTTAAACATGTAATGGCATGTTTGAAGATGGGAACACAAAGGAGCACAGGCACCATGTTAGCACTGACCATCAGACAGGAGGAACTGGCAGAGGAAGAAGCTGTAAATGTACCATTCATAAGGAAAGGTGTTGTTTATTATATGAATTCAACTGTTGGAAAGCATCTGATATGAGTAAAAGACAAATAGAAAGAAAAGAGACAATCTATTCTTTCGGCCATCTCATTCTTTTCTCCTTTTTAAATGATAGTTCTTCCCTTGCCCACTTTACAGATAAAGACAGCACTGTCCAAAAAAAAAAAAATAGCACAAATCTTCCCCAGCTATGACGGCACAATACCTGGCACTGTAGCAATCATGAGGCTGAGGCAGGAGAGCTGAGTTCAAGTCCAGCTTGAACTACACAGCAACGCCCTATCTACAAAAGAAATTAATTTAATAAAAATATTTTAAATGCCTACCAACAACGTCAAAAAGTGTGAGGCACATAAGTATTCTGATCTTGTCCAATAGCCACATTAACAGAGTATAAAAAGAAATTATTTTAGGAAGATTTCACTTACCCCCAAGTACCAAAAATATAACTTCAACATCAAATCGATATTAACAATCTATTAGTGAAATATTTCACAAATTGTTGGACTAAGATTCTGAAATTTGGAATATATTTTACACTTCCAGCATTACAATTTACTGAGACTAGCCAAACTTAAGGAACTCACTGGTGTCCTCTGGCTGTGGCCACCATACTAGACAAATGTGGTTCTAGTACTCCAACCTCAGACCAATGAACTTGTCACCCTTTCTAAGTATGGCAGAAATTTTCGAAGTTTCCATCTGAAGGTTCACAGATTGAGTCAGTGACAATAAACTGCAAATAGACATATTAACTGGAGAAAACATACAAATGTATTATTTTGCACATGTGCAAGAGCCACACAAAATACCTAACAAAAGGTGGCTCTTAAGAGGCTTAAATGCTCCCTTTGAAGGGGAGAGGAGTGCAAGGGCAGTAATAAATAACTTGTAAAGATTTCTTTCTTTGATGACTCTTTTACTTGCATTATGCCTGTGTGCCACATGCAATTCTGGTGTCACAAAGCCAGAAGAGGGCATTGAATACCCTAGAACTGAAGCAACAAGTAGATGTGAGGCATTATGCAGATGCTGGGCACTGAACCTGAGTTCTCTGCAATAGCAGCAAGTGCTCCTAACTGCTGAGCCATTGCTCCAGACCCCCACCCCGGTTGAATAATAATAATAATAACAACAACAACAACGACAGTGGTGCCTGGCAGAAAGTTCTGTGGCTCTGGGTGAGGTGCTTCGGTCATTTCTTGTCTGTTAGGAGTCCACATTTATTTGTCAATGATTAATGACATTTCAGTACAAAACTTTGAAGGCATTTGTTTACTCTTTTAGTAGCTTGGATCTCTGGGCAGAAAGAACTTCAGTGCCACCTCTCCCTATTCTCCACAGGGAAACAAGACCATAATGGAGACACAATGTTGGTGGAAGTTCAAAGAGCCCTTAGGTCTGCAACTCCTTCAAACAGAGTGCTTTAGATCCCAGCAGCCTCACACCAGGCTGGGAACCTGAATGTGCGAGCCCCCAACAAACTGACAATAATATAAGATTTCTCAACATATATAGAACAGAAAATTAATTCAAAATCAAATGTGTAATGAATCTGAGGTGCTTCAGGGAGCACATGCTTGTGTTGTACCACATGCTTGCTTCTACGTATACAACATGTACACACTGCAAGGTACTTGCCATCATAGTATGCTAGCCAGCTCTGTCTGAAACTCCTAGGCTCAGATTCAAGACAACTTTATGTTACAACTGCAGAGTATTTACTGGATATGCAGAGTTAGCTGCTCTTTCAAAACATGATTTAATTACAGAAAACAAAAACCCTTAATGGTTCCCTACTGTCAATCTTCAGCATGTAAGCATCAAATTAGTGTATCTTTAGACTGCATTGTGTTAAAATGTCTGATTTTAAATTTTCTGTTCATTGGGCTAGAAGAGGGCTCAGTGATTAAGAGTATGTTTTCCTCTTGCAGAGGTTCAATTCAGAGCACATGATAGCTCACAATCGTCGATAGCACCATTTCCAGGGAATCTAACACCTATTTCTGACATCTGAGGGCTCCAGGAATGGATGTAATACACATACATGAGTACAGGTAAATATCTATACACATTAAGTTAAAATAAATCTTTTTTTGAAATTTCATTTGCTGTTTGAATGACTGCCTTTGGGGCCCTGTGTTGCTGCAACCCAAACAGGTAACACTTCCATGAAGATCGCTCTAGTCACAGTCAGACCGCATAAACAAGCAATGTACAGCGATCAGGAGCTCCTCGTGGACCAGGTGACTGCCTGCAGTGGGGGACTCAGGAGAAACAAAGCAGAGCAGGTAAACCTTTCAAATACCAAAGAAGTTGCTTGCATAGCTTTCTGCCTGTGCATTTCCATATCCTCATCTCACTAGAGGATCACAATTGTCTGAGGCAATGAGTGAAAAGATTATTGGGCCTAAGCAATAACCCTTAAAACAATTTACTGTGCTTGAGAAGTATATTTAATACTGTACAGCAGATAAAGTCACAGGAGTTAAGTGACTTTTCTATCTACCTCTCTGGGTTGTTGGTAAGACAATGTAAACAATGGATAAGGAAACAGTTTTATAACTGAGGAATTGCCATTATTCTTCCTTGGGGACATCAAATGATGAAGACTCAGGAAGTGAATCCTGGTTTGCCCCTAACTAACCAAGATCTCAAGTATTAAATATTTTAGCTGAAGTTAGCTGACCAACCAACATAAAAATCACTATACTCAGTCCAGCCATCTTTTACAGTTTAGTTCATTCAAGTAGTTACCTCAAGATAAACTTAGAGAACTAGGTAAGGATATCCACAATAAATCAGAAAGTGTGTTTGAAGAATATAATAAAAATATTCTTACGTATTCATGAGGCAGTAACAGCAGTTAGTACAAATGGCTAGATTAATAGAAAAATCATAAATAAAATTATGTTCTTAGAACTCAAGAGCACTTAGAATATCACATGTCAAAAATTTTCTAAAAACAGAAATATAGTCTCAAGTACATTTGCCAGAAAATAAATTTTTGTAACCATGTGTATATGTGTGGTGTGCGTGGTGTATGTGTATAGTGTGTACATGTGATATATGTGCCCACTTATGTAGGCTTGCACACTTATACTCATGCAGAAGCTAAAGGAGGATATTAGGCATTCTACTCTATCATTCTCTGCCTTATTTCACAGCCTAGAAACAGGGACTTTTCTGAACCTAGAGCCAGGCTGACAGCCAGCAAACCCCAGCAAACCTCCTGTCTCCAACCTCTGCCCAGCATTAACTTTACAGGTACAAGTAACCATGCATAGCTTCAAACTATTTAAAATAAGATGTTTGAACAGAGCAATATAGTATCTGGAAGAAAAATAGGAAGATGACAATCATGCAGGTAAAAGAAGAAATCAACTGAATGCATTTTTAAAAAGAAACAAAAAAAATGGGAAACAGAACCAGGTGCAACAGAGGACATATCTCATTGTGGGTACTACTGTTCCTGGGCAGATGAGCTTGGGATATGTAAGAAAGGTACCTGAATGTGAGTCTAGGAGCTAGTCAGTAAGCAGTATTCTTCCACAGTCTCTGCTGCTGCCAAATTCCTGCTTGAGCTTCTGCCCTTGTTTCTCTCAAAGGTGGACTGTAGCTTGTAAACTGAAATAAATCCTTTCCTCTATATGTTGGTTTTGATAAGAGTTTAAATATTTTATCACAGCAATGGAAAGCAAACTAGATAGAACATTGGGTTAGTTGAAAAACTAAAATAGATGAACAGGCCTCAAAGAATACTGTTGTGTTTTCAAAGGACAAGAGAAAGAAGACATATATAAGATCCATAGACAAATTTTATATATGTGTACAGATATAGAGATAAATATCTATGTACAGGAATATATGTATATATTCTTATGTACAAAAGATCTATATATCAAAGTAATAATAAACTCCAGCAGTAACTTAGAACATTCTTAATACATAGTAAACCATTCCAGTGTCTTGACTGAGGCTCATGATTCCCTGACACACCAATCTGCTCCAAACTGATATATAAACTCAGAGAAGTTGAACTCAGAATTCTACTTGCATTCTTTTAAGGAACTTATAAAGCTTACTTTAAAAGTTCTAATGAAAAGTAATAGTCCACAAATAGCTAAGTCAATTTTGAAAATAAGACCTTAACGGTAGGAATGCCCCCACTAGACAGAAAGATGCACCAAAACTTTGGAACAATGTTATTTTTAAGTATCTGTACATATGGTGTCCCCCAAATTCTATTTATCACTTAACAAAACAAAGTCTTCTTTTAAAAAATGGTCAATTAGAATCTGAGGCAGAAAATATACAAGAAAATATTGTAACATCTTGGCTTGCCACAAGGACTCTAGGAGGCAGCTGGATGAGGCTCCCTATGAGTAAAGATAAAGGTAATTGAGTTAAACATCAATAAAAATAATCTCAGCAGACTGAAGCGCATTCAATATATTTAAATCCCTGGGTTCATAGTAATATTATTTGTTTTTTAAATATTTATTTATTTATTTATTTTTACTTATTAGCTTTACATCCCATTCACTGCCCCCCTTCTGGTCATCCCCTTCCACAATTCTTCTCCTGAATCCTCTCTCTCCTTCTCCTCTGAGCGGGTGGGTGCCTCCCTGGGTATCCCCCCTACCCTGGCACATCAAGTCTCTTCAAGGCTAGGTGCATCCTCTCCCACTGAGGCCAGACAAGGCAGAAACTAGAAGAACATAACCCACATACAGGCAACAGCTTTTGGGATCGACCCAGTTCCAGTTGTAAGGGACCCACATGAAAACCAAGCTGCACATTTGTTACATATGTGCAGAGAAGTCTAGATCCAGCTCTGTATGCCTTTGGTTCATGGTTTAGTCTCCAAGAGCCCCAAAGGTCTAGGTTAGTTAATTCTGTCTGTTTTCCTGTGGAGTTCCTATCCCCTTCAGGGCCTGCAATCCTTCCTCCTTTTCTTCCTTAACAGTCTCCAAGCTCCATCAACTGTTTGGCTGTGGGTGACTGCATCTGTCTAAGTCAGCTGCTGACTGGAGCCTCTCAGAGAACAGCCATGCTAGACTCCTGTCTGAAAAATAACAGAGTATCATTAATAGTGTCAGGGATTGGTGCGTGCCCATGAAATGGGTCTACATTCCTTGTAGACAGGATAAATTTGGGGTTAAAAGTTTTGTGGGTGGGTTGGTGTCCCTGTCGCTCCACTGTAGTCTCTGCCTGGCTACAGGAGGTAGCCTCTTAAGGTTCCATATCTCCAAAATGTAGTGAGTCACAGCTAAGGTCAACCCCATTGATTCTTGGGTCTCTGTCTCATCCTGGAGGTGTCCCCCACATCCTCACTCCCATAATTGTAGATTTCTATCATTTTTGTGGCCATCTGGACAACTATCCTGTCCTTCTCTACAGCTGATCCTGAACCCCTTATTCCCCTCCCTTTCCCCTCTCCCACCCTGTACTTTCCTTCCATCTACCTCTTATGACTATTTTATTCCCCGCTCTAAGTAAAATTCAAGTATCCTTGCTTATGCTTTCCTTCTTGTTTAGTTTCTTTGGACCTGTGGAGTGAAGCCTGGGTAGCCTGCATTTTATGATTAATAGCCACTTATAAGTGAGTACATACCATGCATGCATGTCCTTTGGGTCTGGGTTACTTCACTCAGGATGATATTCTCAAGTTCCATCCATTTGTCTGCGATATTCACAATGTCTTTTGTTAATAGGCGAATAGTACGCAACCCCCAAAAATCTACCAGAGAACTCCTACAGCTGATAAACAGCTTCAGCAATGTGGCTGAATACAAAATTAACTTGAAGAAATCAGTAGCCCTCCTTTAAACAAATGATAACCTGGCTGAGAAAGAAATTAGGGAAACAGCATCCTTAACAATAGCCACAAATAAAATAAAATATCTTGGTGTAAGTCTAACCAAGCAAGTGAAAGATCTGTAGTGATATTATTAAATAAAACTAACTTATTGACTGCAATTATAAAATGCTAATAAGTCAATTCTCTTTAAAAACATGTTAATAAAGAAAAAGAATCAAATATTTATTCTTAATATTCCTAAATGAATTATGCCATTTGATATCCAATTAGCTGATAAGAGGATATTATCTTAGTATAAGTACAGTAGTTAATCAACAAAAAAACTTGAAAGAATTATAATTTTGATAATTATGTGTTCCTTGGTGAAATAATGATTCTGCATACTGATCATAAATAGATGATCACACTACAAAAGGAATGATAACTGAGCATCCTAAAAGAAGAGCACAGCACCATTTATGAAGGATTTTCTCAAAAATTCTAAAGACACCTCTAGATATTAGTTTGAAGACAGATATAGAAATATAGAGGATAGAAGGACATATTCAATATCAACACTAGTATACCCTCAGGAAAGTCCAGAATGGTAAATTTTACAGGACAATCACATTTACTCCTCAAGTGAAATGCAAGAACAAAAAGGTGGAAAGAGTAGAGAAGGTAACAGTTATGTGAGATGTGAAAGTTAAAGGGAGGATACTGAGGATGGGAGGATTTAAGCAGGAGTGAGGCCAGGGACATGGGGACATGATAGTGGGGTGGTTCAACAAAAGCCAAACATGAATGAAAATGCAATAAGGAAGCCTACTACCTAGCATGTACATTTATTTTAAATTTTTATTTTCTAAGTTTTTTTTTATTTACATTCAAAATCATTTCCCCTTTCCCGTTTCCTCCCTCCCCGAAAGTTCCATAAGCCCCCTTCCCTCCCTCTTTTCCCCATTCAACCCCCTCTTGCTTCTCTGTCCTGGCATTCCCCTACATCCAGTCTTTCCAGGACCAGGGGTCTCTCCTTCCATCTTCTTGGAAATCTATTGATATGTGAATTGTGTCTAGGGTATTCCGAGATTCTGGGTTAATATCCCCTTATCAGTGACTGCATACCATGTGTGTTCTTTTGTGATTGGGTTACCTCACTAAGGATGATATTTTCAAGTTCTGACCATTTGCCTAGGAATTTCGTGAATTCATTGTTTTTAATTGCAGAGTAGTATTCCATTGTGTAAATATACCACATTTTCTGAATCCATTTTTAAAAACTGAAAAAGATGGATGAGAGAAATAGTGAATTAAAATAATTTAAGAGGGTCTTCCCTTCCAGCCACGATCTGCAGCATGGAACCAGGCAGCTCCACAGCCTTCTGTGCTTAGCCCACCAGGAAAGAATGATCTTCCAGCAGCGATTTCACTTCAGAGTGAGGAGGTGAGATATCCACCTTTTATCTGGAGCAGTACAGCTAGGAGTGCACAGGGTATACGATCAGTGTTGCTGCTGGGACAGGAGTCTTCCCTTCCAGCCACCATCTGCAGCAGGGAACCAGGCAGCTCCAAAGTGCACAGACCCTGCCAGAAGAGAGTTGGTCTCCCAGGAATACAGGCACAGGTTTACAGGCCCATAGGAGGGGCAAGCTCCAGTCAGAGACAAGACCAACTAACACCAGAGATAACCAGATAGCGAACGACAAGCACAAGAACCCTACCAACAGAAACCAAGACTATTTGGCAACATCAGAGCCCAGTTCTCCCACCACAGCAAATCCCAGATACCCCAACACATTGGAAAAGAAAGAGTTGGATTTAAAGTCTCTTCTCACGATGCTTTTAGAGGACATCAAGAAGGACAACAAGAATTACAGGAGAACACAAACAAACAAGTGAAGGAACTGAACAAAACCATCCAGGATCTAAAAATGGAAGTAGAAACAAATAAAGAAATCACAAAGTGAGACATCTCTGGAGATAGAAAATCTTGGAAAGAATTCAGGAGTCATAGATGCAAGCATCAACAATGGAATACAAGAGATAAAAGAAAGAATCTCACGGGCTGAAGATACCATAGAAAACATTGACTCAACACTTAAAGAAAATGCAAAATGCAAAAAACTCTGAGCCAAAACATCCAGGAAATCCAGGACACAGTGAGAAGACCAAACCTAAGGGTTATAGGTATAGAAGAGAGTGAAGATTTCCAACTTAAAGGGCCAGTAAATATCTTCAACAAAATTATAGAAGCAAACTTCCCTAACCTAAAGAAAGAGATGTCCATGAACATACAAGAAGCCTACAGAACTCCAAACAGACTGGACCAGACCAGAAAGTCCTCCCGGCACATAATAATCAAAACACCAAATGCACTAAACAAAGAAAGAATATTAAAAGCAGTAAGAGAAAAAGGTCAAGTAACCTATAAAGGCAGGCCTATCAGAATTATACCAGACTTCTCACCTGAGAAGATGAAAGCTAGAAGATCCTGGACAGATCTCATACAGACCCTAAGAGAACACAAATGCCAGCCCAAACTACTATACCAGCAAAACTCTCAATTACCATAGATGGAGAAACCAAGATATTCCATGATAAAACCAAATTTACACAATATCTTTCCACAAATCCAGCCATACAAAGGATAATAGATGGAAAACGCCAACATGAGGAAGGAAACTACACCCTAGAAAAAGCAAGAAAGTAATCTTTTTCTAACAAACCCAAAAGAAAGTAACCACACAAACATAAAAAGTACATCAAAAATAATAGGAAGCAACAATCACTATTCCTTAATATCTTATAATGTCAATAGACTCAATTCCCCAACAAAAAACATAGTCTAACAGAGATGTTTTTCATGTGGATCTTCGATTTTATCAGAAAATGTTTGTGACTCCTCTTTCAATTTAGTACTGCTTTTTGTGTCTACCATTTTGACTGTATTATTTTCCATGATAATCTTTAATTTTAACATTTTTTTCTGTGTATTTCTTCGATTTTGTCAGAGTTGTTTTTCATGTAGATCTTCGATTTCATCGTGGGGGGGGTGTTTGTAGTTCCACTTTCAATCAATTTAGGAATGTTTTTGTGCCTACCATTTTGTCAGTATAATTGTTCATGATAATCTTCAATTTTAATGTTTTTCTTTATTTTTCTTCAATTTTGTCACAAGTATTTTCCATGTGGATCTTCAGTTTTATCAATGTCTATAATTTTACTTTCAATCAACTTAGGAACATTTTTATACCTTCCATTTTATCTGTATAATTTTCCATGTAATAGTCAGTTTTAACAGGTTTTTCTATATATTACTTGAATTTTTTCAAGAATGTTTTCCTTGTAGATCTTCAATTTTATCAGAAAGTGTTTATAATTCCACTTTCAAAAAACTTAGGAATATTTTTATGCCTACCATTTTATCTGTATAATTTTTCCATGAAATATTCAATCTTAACGCGTTTTTTATATATTTCTTCAATTTTATCAGAGATATTTCCCATGTAAATCTTCAATTTTATCAGAAAATGTTTATAATTTCACTTTCAATCAACTTAGAAATATATTTATGCCTACCATTTTATCTGTATAATTTTCCATGATAATCTTCAATTTTAATGTTTTTCCATATATTTTTTCAATTTTATCAGAAATATTTTCCATATAAATCTTCAATTTTTCAGAAAATGTTTATAATTCTACTTTCAATCAACTTAGGAATATTTTAATTCCTACCAATTTATCTGTATAAATTTCTTCAATTTTATCAGAGATATTTTCCATGTAAATCTTCAATTTTATCAGAAAATGTTTTTACTTCTACTTTCAATCAATTTAGGAATATTTTTATGCCTACCATCTTATCTGTATAATTTTTCATGAAATAGTTTTAACGTGGTTTTTCTATATATTTCTTGAGTTTTATCAGAAATATTTTCCTGGTAGATTTTCAGTTTTATCAGAAAATGTTTATAATTCCACTTTCAATCAACTTAGGAATATTTTTATGCCTATCATTTTATCTGTATAATTTTTCATGAAATAGTCAATCTTAACGTGTTTTTCTATATATTTCTTCAATTTTATCAGAGATATTTTCCATGTCTATTTACACAATGGAATACTACACAGCAATTAAAAACAATGAATTCATGAAATTCTTAGGTAAATGGGGAACAGGGGGAGGGAAGGGGGCTTATGGGACTTTTGGGGAGGGGGGAACTGGGCAAGGGGAAATCATTGGGAATGTAAATAAAGAATATAGAAAATAAAAAATAAAAAATAAAAATAAAATTAAGAGAGGGATAGGGAGATAATGTAGTACTAGCTATATGTGAGAATAGGATCCAGTCCTCCAAAGCCACAAAAATGCTAAGCAGTTGTTGTGGTTCACTTGTAATCCAATTCAGCTTGTTGCAAGTAGAAACAAGCCATCCTTGTAGCAAGCTGGCCAAATTGTCAACCTCTGGATCAAGTGAGAGACTCTGTCTCAATAAATGAGGTGGAATGAGATCAGTAGACAACCAGTGTCAACCTCTGACCTCCATAAATGTACACATGCACTTGCACACAGACCTGCTCCCAAACACAAATAAACACACAGTCATGTGCACACACCCAACACACATGCATGTAAATAATATTATGAGAGCAAAAATGCATAATGAAGACCAACAACTGAATAGCAAAGTGCAAATAACCTGGTTTAAATGACCAATAGCCCCAAATAAACATTGCTCAAAAGAGCTATTTTATCGACATAACTACCTATTGGCTAAAGCCAAATTAAAACCACAGTGAGATATATTACTCTACTCCAGAAACAGTGGCTCTCATCAAACAATTGATAGCAGTAATATGGAGAGAGAAGAGAATGCTCACATGCTGTTGGTATAAATGTAACTTAGATTTATTTATTATCTTGTCCTTTATGGAAAAGTTTGACGATCTCGCAGCAAGGGAGGTTAATCTAGTCCCAGGTATTCAATCATTGATAAGGAATATGTTTTTAATATCTAATCATGTTGTTATGTTAAACTCAAAAGATGTAATTTCCATAGAGTACAATGTGAATGCGTAATAGGATGCTTTGTGCATATATAATGTGTTCTAATTGCTGCCCAGCGTTTAATGGTCTTATCATACTATCTTTTCTTCCAGTAAGATGCCTGCTATTAGTGGAGAAAGTAGATCTGATTACTCTCAAGAAACTTTGTCAGCTTGTTCATAAAGGTTTACAAAGTCCCTTTGTTTGATTTTCAGAAGTTTTATAAATTTGACTATTAAACACACTCATTCTTATAAAGAAAATTTGTTAAAATTATAAGTAGACAGTTTATATAAAGATTATGAAATCTACCATTGCTATTCATAATCATGACACTACAGTGTATGATTATTTTGCTATTAATATCATTTACTTTTCTTTAACTTGTATTATCAAAATAATGTATCATGGTGTATCACTGCATATATTTTCCCAATTTAGTGTTAAACAACATCACGCTAGTAACAAATACCAGCAAATAGAGTCTTTATTTTCTGCATAAGTTTGCAAACACTTGCCAGCAAATCAGGAGATTTTTTTTTGCCACATTTACACAATATGTACAATTTTGTGTTAAAAAAGTAAGGAAGAATAATTATGACAGAAATTAAAGGATCCTTAAATCTTAAATAAATTTATTATCCTCCCTTTAGAGAAAAAGTGTGATAACCTCAAGATTATTGTTTTATTGACTGTATAAACTTAGGAAAATGATGGAGAGAATATTAGCAATTAAAAAGTAAATCAACTGATAACATAACCACCATGCTGTAATGGAATAAGTGTAGTACTGATATGAGTATTCATCGATATTTTCCATTCATGTTATGGAAGAACACAAAAGTCAAACAGCAAAGATACATCTGTGTATATCAATGACATGAACAATTTCTTTGCTGAGCCAGAAAACGGCTTTCAAATACTGGAGGAATAATTCTTCAAAATTCTATGTTATTCACAATGTACCAGCTATAAGTCCCACACGATTTTAAATTTAATTATGCTACTAACAACACACATAGAAAAACAATAAAATCAATGAAACAAAAAAATTAGTTCTTCATAGAATTTAACAGTATTGATAAAAAGTCTCTGAGAGGGCAGAAAAAAAAACCTAAAATCAATAATAAAAAGGGAGGCATTATTACCAGGTCTAAAGAAATAAAAATGCTGGTAGCTATATACAAATAAGAATTTCATGGAAACAAGTCGAATAACCTAAAGACGTGCAAATCTTACAAAAATTAATGATGAAAATCTGAGCGACTTGTGAGAAGCCAGACTAAGTAAATACAAATCCCCCACAAAAGACTAGCAGCAGGGGAAGCAACTAGGCTACCTGCAGAGCTTCACCTCTCCCTCAGCCCCTTCAAAGCTAATCCTTCAGTCCTGCTCCCTGAGCTCTGCCAGCAGACTACCTAATGTAGCCTCCCTGCCCCCATCTCCGGTGAGCCAGATCCTCCTTTCCAAACCTTCTTCCCCCAACTCATTGTTTTATCCCAGCCCCCAACTTTGGCAGGCATTCCCTGAGAACCCACAGGCCACCTGAGGGAAGCAGGTAGCCTAACTGCAGCTCTTCACCTTTCCCTCCGTTCCTGCAACTCCAGACTCCCAGGCTTATCCCCATCACTGCAGCACAACACCTGTTCCAGTTCCCTCTTGCTCTCTGGCCCCCATGGGTTCAACAGATCTTGTAAGACCTTCTCCTTCAACCTTCCTTTCCATGACTCTTCTTCCCATTATCCCAGCCTTCCATACCAGCAGGCATTCCCTGGGAATACACAGGACATGAAGGAAAGGGAAGCAGGCAGCCTAATGGTGGATTTTCACCTCCCCCCTCCTCTCTAAATCCAATCCCCAAGTGTAATAGGCACCTCTGCAGCAGACCACTTGCTGTAGCCTCCCCCTCTTCTCTGCCCTAGTGTCTGTTGAGCTCACAGATCTTCTCCTCCAACCTTCCCCCTGTTATTCTAGTTCCCAACTCCAATATGCTTTATCTGGGAACCCGCCAGTCAAGCCCACCAGAGAAGCAAGTAGACCAGCAAAGGAGGAAGATGAGTTTCAAATCATCACTCCTATCCTCCATATCCAATCTCCCAGTTTCATACCCAGCTCTGAGACAGACTGCCTGTTGTGGCTTCTTCATATTCTCTGCCTGCATTCCCAGGTGAATAAGCAGATCCAGCCTCACCACCCCCTCCCCCAGCTCATCACCATTCCTAAGTGTCAGCTCCGAATACCTTGGAACACAATTTACTTGGAACCACCTACCCTCTCTGAGTGGCCATACCTATCATGATTTCAGAAGAATTTCCTACCAGGAAAGACACCACCACACTCTCCTAAGAACCAGAGAGGGCAATGGAAACTGAGGAACAAAGTTTGCACCCAAGAAAGACAACCAGATGACAGTTCCTAGAATTACAATCATCCCAAGCCCAGATACCTAGACACCAGTATAAAAACACAATCAGTGCTGGAGCCCTGGCTCAGTGGGTAAGGAGACTGACTGTGGACCCCGGTTCAAATCCCACCCACTGCTTGATGGCTCACAGCAATCTGACTGTAACGTTGTTTTTATGCCAGGCAGTGGTGGTGAACGCCTTTAATCCCAGCATTTGGGAGGCAGAGACAGGTGGATTTCTAAGTTCGAGACCAGCCTGGTCTACAGAGTGAGTTCCAGGACAGCCAGGGCTACACAGAGAAACCCTGCCAAAACAAAACAAAAAACCAAAAAAAACCAAAACAAAACAAAAAACCACAATCAATAACAGCCCAGCAACCCTACCACAGCAGGCCCTGAGAAAAGAAACACAGCTGAAGCACAAGACAAGGACTTCAAAACAGCTGTTTTGAATATAGTAGTGACCCTTAAAGGGATGATGAATAAATCATTTAAAGAAACCTACAAAAACACAAGCTGAGAGAAATCTGGAAATGAAAAATTTAGGAAATTAAACAGGAACCTGAGAGGCAAGCCTCACCAACAGAATATAAGAGATCGAAGAAAGAATCTCACACATTGAAGACACATTAGAAAAAACAGATACAAAAAAAAAAAAACATGCCCTAGAAAAAACAGATACCTCATTCAAAGGAAATGATAGATCTAAAAGCTCCTGGCACAAAACATCGAGGAAATACTGGACACTGTGAAAATTCAAATCTAAGAATTATAGGAATTATTTTTGTGCCAGTTCAATGGCACAAAAATATTTTCAACAAAATCTTAGAACCATTTTTCTCTAAATTAAGGAAGGAAATGCCAATCAAGGCACAAGAAGCATTCAGAACACCAAATAAACTGGACCAGAAAAGAAATCCCTTCTGCACATAATTAAAAGAATTAAACCAAGATTTAAACATAAAAAGCAAAGAAAAATATTAAAAGGTGAAAGGTAAAAAGACCAAGTGACCTATGAAACTGAACCTATCAGAGTTACACGGGACTTCTCAATGGAGACTAAATTCCAGAAAGGCCTGGACAGATGTTCTACAGACTCTAAAAGACCTCTGATACCAGCCTAGACTACTATACCCAGCAAAATGTTCAATTGCAATAGATGGAGAAAATAAGACATTCCATGATTTTTTTTTTAAAACAAAAGTGCCCTACAGAAGGCACAAGGAGGAATACCACACTCAAAAAATACGAGGAATAAATAACTTCAGATCATCAAAGAAAAAGGGGTGCAACACATACATACATGCTCAGCAATGACAAGAAAATAACTGGGATCTGCACTGCTTATTGATCTATCTCAACACCAATGGTCTCAATTCCCCATAAAAAGACAGACTAACAGAAGCATGCAAAATTAGGATCTGTCTTTTTGCTGCACAGAAGAAACACACCCCATCAATAAAGGGTAATAAAGAGTAAAGGGCTGAAAAAAAACTTTTCCAAGCAAATGGACCCAAGAAGCAAGCTGGTGTACTTATTTTTAATAACTGACAAAATATACTTCAAAACTAATCAGAAGAAACAGGAAAGGCCACAGAATACTCATCAAAGAAAAATCCACCAAGAGGACATTGCAATTCTCATCTATATGCCAAGTTCATAAAAGAAACACTGCTACAGTTTAAATCACATAGTGACCCTAATACACTGATAGTGGGAGACTTCAATACCCTGCTCTTGCCAATAGTCAGGTCATCCAGACAAATGAAATGTTAAGTAGAAATGCTGGAGCTAAATTACATCATAAACCAAATGGGCATAGTAGATAGATATTTACAGAACATTTCAGAAGAGAAAAATACCCTGTATTCTTTCAATAGAGGGCTAATGTTGAAAATACATAAAGAACTCAAAATCTAGATATTGAGAAAACAAATAACCCAATTAGAAAATGGGGTACAAACCTATGGGGGTGACTTTAACTGAGACTCCTAGCAGTGGGGGATATGGATCCTGAAGTGGCCACTTCTTGTAGCCAGGCAGGACTCCAAGTGGAGGGGTAAGGACAGCAATCCACCCACAAAACCTTCCATTCAAAATGTATCCTTCCTACAAGATGGGCAGGGACAAAGAACAGACTGAGGGAATGGCTAACTAATGACTGTCCCAAACTGAGACCCATCCCGTGGGCAAGCACCAATCCCTGACACTATTACTGATACTCTGTTGTGCTTGCAGACAGGAACCTAGCATAACTGTCTCCTGAGAGGCTCCATCCAGCATCCAATGGAAAGAGATGCAGAGACCCACAGCCAAGCAATAGACAGAGCTCAGGGAGTCTTACGGAAGAGTTGGGAGAAGGACTGGGACTCCATAGAAGTCCAACAGAGTCAACTAACCAGTACCCTTGAGGGTTCTCAGATACTGAACCACCAATCAAAGAGCAACCTTGGGCTGGACCTAGACCCTTTGCATATTTGTAGCAGATGAGCAGTTCAGTCTTCATAATGGGTCCCCCAAGAACTGGAGCAGGCAGGCAGGCAGGCAGGCAGGCAGGCAGGCAGGCAGGCAGGCAGGCAGGGGAGGGAGTGTTAGTGTGGGGGTGACACCCAGAGGAGGATTTCTTCTTCTCAAAAGAGGAGGGGAAGGTGGAGTGAGGGGAGAACTCGCATGAGGAGGTACTGAGAGGAGAAGAGTTGGAAATTGAATAAATAATTTTTTCTTTAAAAAGTACACATAGTCTTTATGATTACTGATGTAAAAAAATCTTCAACAAAATGCAACAAAACCAAGCTTGGCTGTGAACAAACAGAATTGGACACCATGTCAAAGTGGGAGATTTACTCCAAGAAAACAAGGAAATAAGAAATACAAATACAGGGGCTAAAGAGATGGCTCAGCAGTTAAGAGCACTGACTGCTCTTCTGAAGGTTCTGAGTTCCAATCCCAGCAACCACATGGCGGATCACAACCTTCGGTAAAGAGATCTGACGCCCTCTTCTGGTATGTCTGAAGACAGCTACGGTGTACTTAGATATAATAATAAATAAATCTTTTAAAAAAAGAAATACAAATATACAAATACAGCCAGAAATCAGACAATGTAATACAGCACACGAACAGGATGAAGAGAAAAATAAACACACTAATGATAGTGTATTTCTGTATCTCAATTGATACAGAAAATTAGATCAATGAAAAGTAATTATCGGCAGCTCCAAACCCTTCTGTGCTAAGCCCACCACGAGAGAGTGATCTCCCAGCAGCGATTTCACTTCTGAGTGCGGAGGTGAGATCTCCACCTTTTCTCTGGAGGGGTACAGCTAAGAGCGCACAGGGCATACGATCAGTGGAGCAGCTGAGACAGGAGTCTTCCCTTCCGGCCAACATCTGCAGCAGGGAACCAGACAGCTCCAAAGCCTTCTGTGGACAGACCCTGCCAGAAGAGAGTTGGTCTCCCAGGAGTACAGACACAGGTTTACAGGGCCACAGGAGGGGCAAGCTCCAACCAGAGACAACAAGACCAACTAACACCAGAGATAACCAGATGACGAACGGCAAGCACAAGAACCCTACCAACAGAAACCAAGGCTACTTGGCAACATCAGAGCCCAGTTCTCCCACCACAGCAAGATTTAATAACATCAAGATGGGGCTGGAGAGATGACTCAATGGTTCAAAGCGCAGACTGCTCTTCTCGAGGTCCTAAGTTCAAATCCCAGCAACCACATGGTGGCTCATAACCATCTGTAATAGGACCCAGTGCCCTCTTCTGGTGTGTCTGAAGACATCTCCAGTGTATACATGTACATAAAATAAATAGTTTTTTAAAACATAGCATTAAGATGTTAATGCTACCCAAAGTGATCTATTTTTATCAATGGAACCCTTAATCAATATCTTAATAACTTTTGCAGTAGTAAAAACACTACTGAAAATTCACAATCTTGATTAAGACTAGGAGGCTCATATTTCCCTAATTACAAGCTCAGTAAAGGCTCTGGATGTCCTTTTCTTCAGTCTCTGCTCCACTCAGTCTCTGTATTTTCTTTAGACAGAAACAATTCTGGGTTAAAATTTATAAGATGGATGGATGGCCCCATCCCTCAACTGAGAGGCGTGCCTATCTACTGGATATTGTCTCTACAGGTTCTATCTCTTCTGTTTTGAGTATTTCAGCTAATATCATTATTATATATATTGGGTCCTGGGAGGCTCTTGCTTTCTTGGCATCTGGGACTTTCTGGTTGCTACCCCCAGTTCCCCATTCCCCACTGTTACACCCGTCCATTCAATTTCCTGACCCTCTGCACTTCCTCCCCTGCATCTCTGTCTCTTCCCACACCTGATCCTGCCCCCCTTTTATCCTCCCCCTCCTCTCACCCTCCCAGATCCCTCCCTCCATCTATATTTATTTAGTTCCCATAATTATTTAGTTCCTCCTTTTAAGTAGGATTGAAGCATCCACACTTTGGTCTTCCTTCTTCTTAAGCTTCATACGATCTCTGAGTTGTATCATGGGTATTCTGAGCTTTTGGGCTAATATCAACTTATCAGTGAGTGCGTACCATGTGCGTTTTTTCATGACTGTGTTGTCTCACTCAGGATGATATATTCTAGTTCCATCCATTTGCCGGCAAATTTCATGAAGTCAGTGTTTTTAATAGCTGAGAAGTATTCCACTGTGCAAGCATTTTCTGTATCCTCTTCACCTGAGGGACATCTGGGTTGTTTCCAGCTTCTGGCTATTATAAATAAGTCTGCTATAAACATAGTAGAGCATGTGTCCTTGCTATATGTTGGAGTACCTTTTGGGTATATGCCCAAAAGTGGTATAGCTGGATCTTCAGGTAGAAGTATTTATAATTTTCTGAGGAACCACTAGACTGATTTCTAGAGTGGTTGTACCAGCTTGCATTCCTACCAGCAATGGAGTAGTGTTCCTCTTTTTCCACATCCTCACCAGTATCTGCTGTCATCTGAGTTTTTGATCTTAGCCATTCTGGCTGGTGTGAGGTGGAATCTCAGGGTCCAGAGACTGTACCACCTAGGGATCCATCCCATTTGCAGACTCCAAACCCCAGACACTATGGCTGATGCCAAGAAGTGCTTGCTGACAGGAGCCTGGTATAGAGGTCCCCAGGGAGGCTCTGCCAGAGCCTGACCAATACAGATTCAGATGCTTGCAGCCAAACATTGGACTGAGCACAGGGTCCCCAATGGAGGAGTTAGAGAAAGGATCCAAGGAGCTGAAGGGGTTTGCAGCCTCATAGGAGGAACAACAGTATCAACCAACCAGAACCCCCAGAGCTCCTAGGGACTAAACCACCAACCAAAGAGTACACATGGAGGGACCCATGGCTCCAGATGCATATGTAGCAGAGGATGGCCTTATCTGGAATCAATGGAAGGGGAGGCATTGGTCTTGTGGAGACTTGATGCCCCAGCATATGTGGATGCTAGGGTGGTGAGATGGGAGTGTGTGGGTGGGTGAGGGAACACACTCATAGAGGCAGGGGGGATGAGATAGGGGGCTTGCAGGGAAGAAACCAGGAAGGGAGACGAAATTTGAAATGTAAATAAATAAAATAACTATATATATAATAACTATATAACTATATATATATGAAAGTATTTTTGTGAGTTTGTCAAGAGCGTTCACTAGGATAATGACAGTTGTTTCAACGAATTGTCCTAGGAAAACTAAATGGCCACATGCAAGAGAATGAAGTTACCAAGAATTCATTTGAAATGGGTCAAAGATTTAAATGTATTATCTGAGACTATAAGAGAAATGCTTAGAACAGCAGTTCTCAACCTGTGGTTAGAAACCCCTTTGGGAGTCAAAATGACATTTCACCAGGGTCACATATCAGATATCGTGTATATCAGATATTTATGCATTCATATTTATATTATGATTCATGATATTAGCAAAACTATGGCTACGAAGTAGCAACTGCTGTCGAAGAAAGTATAAAGCAGGACTGGGGAGAGGGTTGAGAGGGAGAACCCTGTCCTTAGCAATGTTGGCATTTTGAGGTTTGTCGTTGTTGTTTTCTGTTTGTTTGTCCCTTTGTAGACCAGGCTGGCCTCCAATGCACAGAGCTCTCCCTGCCTCTGCCTCCTAAGTGCTGTGCAATGTTGTTGTTGTTGTTGTTGTTGTTGTTGTTGTTTGCCAAAGCTGTACAGCAGTGGTTCTCGGTCTTCCTAATGCTGTGCTACTTTAATGCAGTTCCTCACGTTCTGGTGACGTCAAACCATAAGATTACTTTTAGTGTTGCTTTCATAAATGTAATTTTGCTAGTGTAAACATCCGATATACAGCATATCTGATATGGGACCCCTGTGAAAGAGTCATTGGACCCCACAAAGGGACCATAACTCACCCGTTGAGAACCACTGATTTATAACATTGCCCTTGGCAGTGATTTCTTTTCTTAAATGTTATGTTAGACACGTGAGCAATGAAAGAATTAGACTTCATTAAATTTTCAAAATGTTTTGCATAAAAACAACTCAAAATGGGCCTTAACAGTTGAAACCATGCATATGTCGTATTGCAAACAGAACTGTGTATTCAACAACAAACAAAAAAAAATACCTCAATTCAAAGTAAGCAAAGGATGTTGACATTTCCCTAAAGAAGATATATAGATGGTCAATCATCAATCATTAATCATCAATGATGGGTGAAATGTAAACCAAAACTAAAAAGAAACACTGCCTTGTGCTCATTAGCATGGTTTTGATTTAAAAAAAGCAAAACAGAAACTTAGATGTGTTAGAGAAAAAATGGAGAAATTGAAACTGTTGAAAATGTTAGTGAGGTATAAAATGGCACTTATTGAGTTATATAAAATAATATAGTAGTTTGTAAAAAAATATTAACAATACCTAATCTAAAATTTCTATTTATAGAAACATGTCCAATGCTTTTAAGGTAGGGCCTCAAAGAAAAGTAACATCACTTTCATAGTCACATTATTAACAACTAGCAAAAAAAGTAGAAGTAAACAAAGTGTCCATTGGCTGACAACTGCTAAGCCACATGTGGGAAATGTGACATGGCACCTTATTCAGCACTGAAAAGAAAAAAATATTCTTTTTTTAAAAAAAGTTTATTTATTTATTTATTTATTTCTATGTGAGTGCACTATAGCTGTCTTCAAACACAACAGAGGAGGGGATTGGATCCTATTACAGATGGCTGTGAGCCAACATGTGGTTGCTGGGAACTGAACTCAGCACCTCTGGAAGAGCAGCAGTCAGTGCTCTTAACCACTGGAGCCATCTCTCCACTTCCAAGGGGAAAAATATTCTTAAATGTGCTACAACATGTAAGAACCTTCAAGATGTACCAAGTAAAATACTACATAATTTCGTTTATAGGAGATACCTGGTGAAAATTAAAGAGGCAAACATTAGAATAAGATCACCAGTAAAGACAACTGGGAAGTTTGGTCGATGAGTACACAATTTTATTTATTTTCCTTTATTAAGTTTTGGTGATGGAGGAGACCCTGCACGTGTATTTCTGTGGCATATCTCAAGAACCTTCTACCTTGTTTCTTGAGACAGGATCTCTCTGGGGATTCAGGGGTTTACCACTTTTAGTATTATGAGAAGAGAAGAGTTGAGGAAATCTCTAGTGGTGATGGCTGTGCATGGGGAGTGTTTTTCACATTGCTGAAGCAATTTTGAGCACATTTTAAGTGCTCAGGAAAGCTAAGCACCACAGCTTATTCTGTAGAAGGATCCCCACAAGTTCAAGGTCAACCTGGGGTATGTCCTATGTCCTCTGCCAGAATGGGCTATAGAATGTTGATTCTATCTCTAAAAACTACAACCAAGATAAATATTAATCACTTTATATAAATGTACTACACAGAAGACTCAGAGTCAGAAGAATTTCCAAGGATTCTTCTCTGCAACAGGCATGCAGCAAGCACAGACACAACAGGGCATAAAGGAGAGCAATATATATGCAAGAGGGAGAAGCAAGTGGATCTCTGTGAGGAGTTCAAGGCCAGCCTGGTCTACATAGTGAGTTCCAGGACAGTCAGAGAGCTACATAGTGAAACCCTGTCTCTGAGAGGTTAAAAACAACAATCCTTCCAAGAAAAAACCATTGGACAAAGGTGCTTGCCACCAAGCCTGATGACTTTTCCATATTTACGACCCACATAGTGGAAGGAGAGCATTGACTCCAGCAAGTATGTGTGTGTGCATGTGTGTGTGTGTATACATATACATATGTATGTATATGCACATACCATATACAGACACATACATATACAAATATATGCGCAAACTAAGCCCCAAAAATATTAGCTATAGAGAATCATGTTAGATTTGTATAATGGAAATTTGGTAGTCATTAAAAAAACGGGAACCAACAAGATGTCTCAGCAGATAAAGGTACATGCCACCAAGTCTAAGGATCTGATTTCAATCTTCAGGAGCCACATGGTGGAAGGAAAGAAGCAACCCCTATAAGGTGTTCATTGACATGCACAAACACATTCCCATATGCATACACAGAAACAAACAAAATACAGTGTCATTGATTTTTAAAAACTACAAATGTTAAGTGTGATGGCACACACACGTGCATACTTAGTATCTATTCTTCAGAAAGTTGAATAAAGGAGTTGGTCAACATGTCAAGACATTCTCATAAAATTTCAAACCTGAAAAATGATACTACAGAGTTTTTTGTAACATGGAGGAAATAATTACAGAAAACCGAATATGAAATCTTTCAGAGAATACTGTTCCCTCTGTGGTTGAAAAAAAAAAGCAAGGTTAAAAAAAACTGGAACTATATAACCAAAATATTAAAAGTAGTCTGTATTGAAGAGGAAAATGGAACACAATATGAATTCTAGAACTGAAAACTAAGGAAATGAAGCCCATCCGCCTAATTCTACTATTAGCCTTAAGAAGACTAGATGAATTCACGAAATTCCTAGGCAAATGGTCAGATCTTGAAAATATCATCCTTAGTGAGGTAACCCAATCACAAAAGAACACACATGGTATGCAGTCACTGATAAGGGGATATTGACCCAGAATCTCAGAATACCCTAGACACAATCCGCATATCAATAGATTTCTAAAAAGATGGAAGGAGAGACCCCTGGTCCTGGAAAGACTGGATGTAGGGGAACGCCAGGACAGAGTAACGAGAGGGGGTTGAATGGAGAAAAGAGGGAGGGAAGGGAGCTTATGGGACTTTCGGGGAGGGAGGAAACGAAAAAAGGGGAAATGATTTGGAATGTAAATTAAAAAAAATAAAATAAAATAAATAATTTAAAAAAAAAAAGAAGACTAGATGGAGATGATGGCTGTGTCAATGACCTGAAGACAGATTCAGAGAAACACTCTGAACAACAGAACTGGGTAGTAGTGACCAAGTCGAATCCCAGCACTTGGGAAATGAAGTCAGCCCAAGCTCTGCATCAAGACCTCGTCTCAGAACTGAGCATAGTGGTGCGTGCCTCCCATTCCAGCTTTTGAGATGCAGAGGCAGGGCATTTCTAGTCCAAGGCTAGCCTACTCTACGCATAGCCAGACACAGACCAGCTAGGGCTACATAAAGAGACTATTTCAGAAAACAGAACAAAAAGACCTTGTCTTTAAAACAACTGAAGAAGAAAAATGAATGATTGGGGGTTTTTTGTTTATTTTCTGGGTTTTGCTGTTTTGTTTTCTGTTGTTGTTGTTTTTCACAACAAAGTCTCTCTGTATAGCTCTGGCTGTCCTGAAACTCACTCTGTAGACCAAACTACCAGCTGAACGTTTTTTTTGTTTTATAGGGTTTTTTTTGTTTGTTTGTTTGTTTGTTTGTTTCATGAGTAAAACTTGAGGACTTGGGGGGCCATAGTTTAACAGAACTTTTCCCTCCACACACCAAAATATAGATATCACCAGAGGTGAACCAATGGGCTTTATTGCGGTTCATTACAGGAATATGGGTGAGAGGCTACTTACAGGAGCAGAACTGACTCACGGGCAGCTGCATCATCAAAGCCCGCCCCAGAGTGGGTGAGAGCTCACAAGCTGGCGACCCGGAGCCCACTGCACAGCCTGCAGGCAGCTCAACAGGCTGAAGCCCATCCTTTTCAAGTGACTCAGTTGGTCTTAACCTCTTCCAAGCCCCTTTGCTGAGCTCTGCTTCTTCCCTGCCGCCTGTCTGGTCCGAGAGCTTTCTTGGCAGCTTGTTGTGTCTGGAGGAACCTTTATTGTTTACTCATGCTAGGAAGGGACATAAAGAATCTGACTAGTTTCAGGGACTTTTGAGTTGTTTATTTCTGCCTCTAAGGGAGCTTCCCTGGGGGTTGGAACGTTCCACCCTCAAGAAAACTGCTACACAACAAAGCCCTTTCAAATAACCTATGTATTGAAAAACTCTAACAGGAGTACAACAAGAGTTCCGGGAGAAAAAAGGCAGATAACCAGGCAAAAGAAATGTTTGAATAATGGTGCCTCAAATTCTCCCAAATGTGTAAGATACAGATTCAAGAAGCCTGAAACTTAAACAGGATAAGCATTAATAAAATT
Organism: Tokudaia tokunoshimensis; assembly: GCA_036184795.1. Taxonomy (NCBI): domain Eukaryota; kingdom Metazoa; phylum Chordata; class Mammalia; order Rodentia; family Muridae; genus Tokudaia; species Tokudaia tokunoshimensis. The sequence continues at coordinate 126,054,322 of BTHU01000023.1, read as the reverse complement.
GTACTCATAACTCATAATAGTGGTATTATTATTTTGAATACACACACAAATATATCAATACACGAGTACATACTTGTATTTGTAATCCTGTATAAAAATAGCAGAGATATGAATACAAAAATCAAAGAAATTCATTGAAAATAACAAAATAATTAGCTTGGATTGTAAATATCCCTACACATTCCTTAAGAAGGAAAACAGAAAATCCCTTTCTAAAAGTTACATAGTTCCTAGTTCTCTTTGTGACAATAGACCTAGAAATAGCAACAGTAGGCATCCCAGACACTCAGAGTGTGGTATCTGGCTAGTATTTGCCATCCCCAGCTTTTTACTTTGTAAATATGGATGATGACCTTGAACTCTTTATCCTCCTGTCTCTGTCCCCCTGGTACTATGATTACAGATATACACCATTATGCCCTTGGAAGAGGCTATTGAACCCTAATGAAATCTAGCAAAAGGTACTGAAAAACAATTTCAGTGAGCTTCCACTGGCTCCAAATCTCCTTCCTCCAACACACAGTACAATGATTTCCATAAGATGAAAGACAGCAATGACAACATTGGAATTATTAGAGCATCTGCCCAAACTGTCAAATAAAAGGAGAGCATCAAGCATCTATCCTGTCTTTCCAGCATATGCTCTACTTCAGATTAATTACATCGGACATTACGAAGTTTCTTTCTCTCTCTAGAAGTGTAGACTTTGAAAGTCCCATGACTTAGAGAATGGTGGAGGTAGGAATTAAATGTCACCAATTATGGAACTAAGTACAATGTCAGTAGGAACATTAATAACTGATGGGTCAAGCTACCAACACCAAAGACCACTGACTGATTAACCGTGATATCACTAAGGCTAAGCAATCAGAGAATATGCACTTCTAAATATAGCACAGTACTCACTACTAATAAGATAAATGTAACAAGTCTTTGTGCAGAACTTCAGAGGTACATGGGATCTAGAAGAACCATTTACACGATACCAACAAGATGTAATAAACTAAATCTTGGTATGGAATTCTAAAGAACAGATAAGCTGGTCCCTTCAACAAGTAAGCCACATTAAAATGAAATGAGATCCTGTTGTGCCAGAGGAGGAACATGAGAGGCATGCTAAATATATGCACTATCCAAACCTTGTGTGGATCCTAACACATCAAATGAAATTTGAAATGGAAAAGTAGGGCCAGGTTCATTTGGTAAACTCTTTGACTTGTATGCTTGAGGCCCTAGGTTATACTTCAGCACTGCATAATCAGACATAGTGGTTCATATCTATAATTCTCCTGGCAAAGCCAGGAGAGTCATGAGTTCAAGGTCATCCCTGACTACATAGGAAATTTGAGGCCAGCCTGAGATGCATATATAAAATATATGCACATATTTTATATATATATACATATATATATCTCCAGAAAATATCAACATAAAGTGTAAGATAATTCTCTATGATTTTGCCTCTCTTGCCTGTCCTGTCCATACTGGTATCTGATTGTCACATCCAACAGAACACTACTTTGTCCTGGCACAAATTAACCTTTAAATCAACGAGTAAGCCTAAATCTATAAAAATATTATCTTTGACAGATTAAATCATTAGGTCGTGTTTTGGTGAGGAATTTCACAATGAATATATTTGGCTGTCACTGTCAAATCCAACTAATTTTAACATGACTAAAGTAGTACAACCTGGAATAGTCCGCCTCAAGAAGAGCTGAAACAGAACCTAACACAATGCATACCAGATAATAGGTGCTCAATAAAATTTTAATTTCAGACTGCCCTCATGGCCCTGGGACCCATTCTACCCTACTGACCTGACATTGCTTGAAGCATCCCTCCAGTGGACATCTTTTCTCAGCCTGGGGTTAGAAGCACACTGTGGATGCTGCTGCTGCTCTCGCAAAATTATCACTACTTAGTTATTAATGGTCGTAATGCAACAACCATTACAAACTCGACCAGAAGTTCCCTCTAATCTTGCTCCATCTGAACAGATTATTTTCCTTCGCGGTATGATAGCTCTTTCTTAATGAAGCTTGTCCCAGAAGCCACCATTGCCTCTCTATAGCTCTTTGGGTAGGCAACTTCACAAAGGAAGGAGGAAATGAAGCCCCAAAGATGGGCTAGAGATGTCTACCACCCTGTGCTTCTCCACAGGTTATACCATCTCCTGTATAGACCAACTTTTTTTGTCAGGGTATCAAAATGGCCATATTCCATTCTCTGCTGTCTCATTATGGCTTCTGACTTTCTGAGGTACTTTACCACCAAGCTTCTTTTGTACATGATGAGAGGGGAAGGGAGGAGTTGATAATCTTAGTGCATCTTCATAAAAGGACCCTAAGGACTTGCCACATCATAGGACCCCAGGGATGTAAATGCAGCTTGGTCCATCTAGGACTTTCACTGCCCATACAGAAATAAAAAGCTATCTCCTTCTGGAAAAAAATATGAAACAAGGGGGCAGCCGCAGCAAACACGGGTGGTGATTAGAATGAAAGGAGAGAGCTAAGCAAGTGGATTAAGGCCTTTGCTGTGAAAAATAAAGCCAGGCACTGGTAGGACAAAGGCTGCTGACGCTGGAGCAGTGAGTCACACCGCAAATGGAACATGAACAGCAGCATAAAATCCTGGCCTTCCATAGAAAACTCAGGGTGAGGACCAGCTAGACAGCTCAGCAGGTAACCACTCCTGCTGTAAGCCTGACGACATGAACCCACACAGTGCAAAGAGAGAATGGACTCCTGAAGGCTGTTCTCTTATCTGCACAGATGGACACACGTGCACACACACACACACACACACACACACACACACACACACTAAATAGGTAAAATAACTTTAAAATATCCAGGTGAGAAGGGAGAGTAATCAGAATGCATTATAAGCAGTTATGAAATTGTCAAAGAACAACTTGTTAGTATAAAGTCTTCAGAGAGAGTAAAGGATATTTTTACTTATTTATGAAAATTATTACTAGATAGAAAAGGCACAACATTAACCAGCTCTAATGCAAGTATCTAATTAAATTGTTCAAATGGCTACGTGGATAGATGAATGGTAGATGAACTGAACAACTGCTAGACTGTAGAAGACAGAACTTTTTCATTAAATATCTACATGCTGATAAATAGTAAAGTACATTTTTGCTAATATTATTGTTTCAGAATTTGTTGTTGCTTTCAGAATTTGTTATTACTTTCCAAACAGGGACGCAGCAAGCTTAAATTATGTCTGAGACTCCTAGTTCTTAGCTGTTTGTATGTCTGTGTATTTGCTCACGTGCCTGTGCATGTGCATGTGCATACGTGTACATAAAGGAGGCCAGAGGTCTATATCAGATACCTTCCTCAATCATTTCTCCAATGTACTTTTTGAGACATGGTCTCTTACTGAACCATGAGCTTTCTCATTTGCTAGGACAGCTAGGCAGCAAGCCTCAGGGGTCCCTTCTTTCTAGGCCTCCTGGGACTACAGGCCCAAACCATCAGGCCTGGATTTTACAAGAATGCTGGTGATCAAAGACAGGACCCAGTGCTTGTGTGACAAACACTTTACTGAGTGAGTCATCTCCCCAGCTCTTATTTGTGGAAAAACCCACAGTCCTTTACCGAATCTATCACTTACTCTTGGTTGCAGATAGCCAGAGAGTTGGTTTAATTGCCTACCAGCCAATGAGCTTTCCAGTGAACCCTTCAATTGGTCTCCCAAGTAAATTATGATCAGTGCTCCCATTCCACACACTCACAAAACAAAAAGGTATCTCTTTTTTTTTTATTTTATTTTATTTTTTTAATTTACATTCCAAATCACTTCCCCTTTCCCGTTTCCTCCCTCCCCGAAAGTCCCATAAGCCCCCTTCCCTCCCTCTTTTCTCCATTCAACCCCCTCTCCTTACTCTGTCCTGGTGTTCCCCTACATCCAGACTTTCCAGGACCAGGGGTCTCTCCTTCCATCTTTTTAGAAATCTATTGATATGCAGATTGTGTCTAGGGTATTCCGAGATTCTGGGTCAATATCCCCTCATCAGTGACTGCATACCATGTGTGTTCTTTTGTGATTGGGTTACCTCACTAAGGATGATATTTTCAAGTTCTGACCATTTGCCTAGGAATTTCGTGAATTCATTGTTTTTAATTACAGAGTAGTATTCCATTGTGTAGATATACCACATTTTCTGAATCCATTCCTCCGTTGAGGGACATCTGGGTTCTTTCCAGCTTCTGGCTATTATAAATAAGGCTGCTATGAACATAGTGGAGCATGTGTCCTTATTGCATGCAGGTAAAGTCTCTGGGTATATGCCCAGGAGTGGTATAGCCGGATCCTCCGGGAGTGTCATGCCCAGTTTTCTGAGGAACCGCCAGACTGCTTTCCAGAGTGGTTGTACCAGCTTGCAATCCCACCAGCAGTGGAGGAGTGTTCCTCTTTCTCCACATCCTCGCCAACAACTGCTGTCTCCTGTGTTTTTGATCTTAGCCATCCTGACTGGTGTGAGATGGAATCTCAGGGTTGTTTTGATTTGCATTTCCCTAATGACTAAGGATGATGAACATCTCTTTAGGTGCTTCTCAGCCATTAGATATTCTTCAGGTGAGAACTCTTTGTGTAGCTCTGTACCCCATTTTTTAATAGGGTTACTTGCCTCTCTGGAGTTTAACTTCTTTTTTTTTTAAAGATTTTTTTTATTTTATTTTTTAATTTACATTCCAAATCACTTCCACTTTCCCGTTTCCTCCCTCCCCGAAAGTCCCATAAGTCCCCTTCCCTCCCTCTTTTCTCCATTCAACCCCCTCTCGTTACTCTGTCCTGGTGTTCCCCTACATCCAGTCTTTCCAGGACCAGGGGTCTCTCCTACCATCTTTTTAGAAATCTATTGATATGCGGATTGTGTCTAGGGTATTCCGAGATTCTGGGTCAATATCCCCTTATCAGTGACTGCATACCATGTGTGTTCTTTTGTGATTGGGTTACCTCACTAAGGATGATATTTTCAAGATCTGACCATTTGCCTAGGAATTTTGTGAATTCATTGTTTTTAATTGCAGAGTAGTATTCCATTGTGTAGATATACCACATCTTCTGAATCCATTCCTCCGTTGAGGGACATCTGGGTTCTTTCCAGCTTCTGGCTATTATAAATAAGGCTGCTATGAACATAGTGGAGCATGTGTCCTTATTGCATGCAGGTAAAGCCTCTGGGTATATGCCCAGGAGTGGTATAGCCGGATCCTCCGGGAGTGTCATGCCCAGTTTTTTGAGGAACCGCCAGACTGCTTTCCAGAGTGGTTGTACCAGCCTGCAATTCCACCAGCAGTGGAGGAGTGTTCCTCTTTCTCCACATCCTCGCCAACAACTGCTGTCTCCTGTGTTTTTGATCTTAGCCATCCTGACTGGTGTGAGATGGAATCTCAGGGTTGTTTTGATTTGCATTTCCCTAATGACTAAGGATGATGAACATCTCTTTAGGTGCTTCTCAGCCATTAGATATTCTTCAGGTGAGAACTCTTTGTGTAGCTCTGTACCCCATTTTTTAATAGGGTTACTTGCCTCTCTGGAGTTTAACTTCTTGAGTTCTTTGTATATATTGGATATTAGCCCTCTGTCGGATGTAAGGTTGGTAAAGATCATTTCCCAGTTAGTTGGTTGCCGCTTTGTCTTTTTGACAGTGTCTTTTGCCTTGCAAAAACCTTGTAATTTAATGAGGTCCCATTTGTCTATTCTTGATCTTAGAGCATAAGCTATTGGAGTTCTGTTCAGGAAATTCTCCCCTGTGCCCATATGTTCAAGGTTCTTCCCTAGTTTCCCTTCTATTAGTTTCAGTGTGTCTGGTTTTATGTGGAGATCTTTGATCCACTTAGAATTGAGCTTAGTGCAAGGAGATAAGGATGGGTCAATTTGCATTCTTCTGCATGTTGACCTCCAGTTGAGCCAGCACCATTTGTTGAAAAGGCTATCTTTTTTCCACTGGATGGTTTTAGCTCCTTTGTCAAAGATCAAGTGACCATAGGAGTGTGGATTCATTTCTGGGTCTTCAATTCTGTTCCATTGATCTACATGTCTGTTACTGTACCAATACCATGCAGTTTTTAACACTATTGCTCTGTAGTACAGCTTGAGGTCCGGGATACTGATTCCCCCAGAGGTTCTTTTACTCTTGAGAATAGTTTTAGCTATTCTGGGTTTTCTGTTATTCCAGATGAATTTTTGAATTGCTCTTTCTAACTCTATGAAGAATTGAGTTGGGATTTTGATGGGGATTGCATTGAATCTGTGTATTACTTTTGGTAAGATGCTCATTTTTACTATATTAATCCTGCCAATCCATGAGCATGGCAGATTTTTCCATCTTCTGAGGTCTTCTTCAATTTCTTTCTTCAGAGACTTGAAGTTCTTGTCATACAGATCTTTCACTTGTTTGGTTAGAGCCACGCCAAGATACTTAATATGGTTTGTGGCTATCGTGAAGGGTATTATTTCTCTTACTTCTTTCTCAGCCTGCTTATCCTTTGAGTATAGGAAGGCTTCTGACTTGCTTGAGTTGATTTTATATCCGGCCACTTTGCTGAAGTCGTTTATCAGCTGTAGGAGTTCTCTGGTGGAGTTCTTTGGGTCGCTTAAGTATACTATCATATCGTCTGCAAATAGTGATAGTTTAACTTCTTCCTTTCCAATTTGTATCCCTTTGACCTCTTTTTGTTGTCTAATTGCTCTAGCTAGAACTTCAAGTACTATATTGAAAAGATATGGAGAGAGAGGGCAGCCTTGTCTAGTCCCTGATTTTAGTGGGATTGCTTCAAGTTTCTCTCCATTTAGATTGATGCTGGCTACCGGTTTGCTGTAAATTGCTTTTACTATGTTTAGATATGGGCCTTGAATTCCTGATCTTTCCAAGACCTTTAGCATGAAAGGATGCTGAATTTTGTCAAATGCTTTCTCAGCATCTAATGAGATGACCATGTGGTTTTTTTCTTTGAGATTGTTTATGTAGTGGATTACATTGATGGATTTCCTTATATTGAACCATCCCTGCATCCCTGGGATGAAGCCTACTTGATCGTGGTGAATGATCGTTTTGATGTGTTCTTGGATTCGGTTGGCAAGAATTTTATTGAGTATTTTTGCATCGATATTCATAAGAGAGATTGGCCTGAGATTCTCTTTCTTTGTCGGATCTTTGTGTGCTTTTGGTATTAGTGTAATTGTGGCTTCATAGAACGAGTTGGGTAGTGTTCCTTCTGTTTCTATTTTGTGGAACAGTTTGAAGAGTATTGGTGTTAGGTCTTCTTTGAAGGTCTGATAGAATTCTGTACTAAAACCATCTGGACCTGTGCTTTTTTTGGTTGGAAGACTTCCAATGACGACTTCTATTTCTTCAGGGGTTATAGGACGGTTTAGATGGTCTATTTGATCCTGATTTAATGTTGGTACTTGGTATCTGTCAAGGAAATTGTCCATTTCCTCAAGATTTTCTAGTTGTGTTGAATACAGGTTTTTGTAGTAGGATCCGATGATTTTTTGAATTTCCTCAGTTTCTGTTGTTATCTCTCCCTTTTCGTTTCTGATTTTATTAATTTGGATACTATCTCTGTGCTCTCTGGTTAGTCTGGCTAAGGGCTTATCTATCTTGTTAATTTTCTCAAAGAACCAACTCTTCGTTTTGTTGATTCTTTGTATGGTTTTATTTGTTTCTACTTGATTGATTTCAGCCCTGAGTTTGATGATTTCCTGCCTTCTACTCCTCTTTGGTGTATTTGCTTCTTTTTGTTCCAGGGCTTTCAGGTGTGCCATTAAGCTGTTAGTGTATGCTGTCTCCCATTTCTTTTTGGCGGCACTCAGGGCTATGAATTTTCCTCTTAGCACTGCTTTCATTGTGTCCCATAAATTAGGGTATGTTGTGCCTTCATTTTCATTAACTTTCAAAAAGTCTTTGATTTCTTTCTTTATTTCCATCTTGACCAAGTTATCATTGAGTAGAGCATTGTTCAGCCTCCATGTGTACGTGGGTTTTCTTTTGTTTTTGTTGCCATTGAAGACCACCCTTATTCCATAGTGATCTGATAGGAGGCATGGGATTATTTCTATCTTCTTGTATCTGTTGAGGTCTGATTTGTGACCAATTATATGGTCAATTTTGGAGAAGGTACCATGAGGAGCTGAGAAGAAGGTGTATTCTTTAGCTCTAGGATGAAATGTTCTATATATATCAGTTAGTTCCATTTGGTCCAAGGCTTCAATTAGATTCACTGTGTCCCTGTTTAGTTTCTGCTTTCCTGAACGATCCATTTCAGAGAGCAGGGTGTTGAAGTCACCCACTATTATTGTGTGCGGTGCGATGTGTGCTTTGAGTTTTAGTAAAGTTTCTTTTACGAATGAGGGTACCCTTGCATTTGGAGCATAGATATTCAGAATTGAGAGTTCTTGATGGTGGATTTTTCCCTTGATCAGTATGTAGTGTCCTTCTGTGTCTTTTTTGATGACTTTAGGTTGAAAATCAATTTTATCCGATATTAGGATGGCTACTCCACCTCGTTTCTTGGGGCCATTTGCTTGTAAAATTGTTTTCCAGCCTTTTACTCTGAGGTAGTGTTTGTCTTTGACACTGAGGTGTGTTTCCTGCATGCAGCAAAATGCTGGGTCCTGTTTACGTATCCAGTCTGCTAGTCTATGTCTTTTAATTGGGGAATTGAGACCATTGATATTAAGAGAGATTAAGGCATAGTGATTATTGCCATCTGCCATTCTTGACTCTATTTTTATGTTTGAGTGGTTATCTACTTTTGGGTTTGATTCAAGAAGGTTATTATCTCATTTTTTCCAGGGTGTTGTTTCTCTCCCTGTATTGGAGGTTTCCACCTATTATCCGTTGCAGGGCTGGATTTGTGGAAAGATATTGTGAAAATTTGGTTTTATCATGGAATATCTTGGTCTCTCCATCTATGGTGATTGAGAGTTTTGCTGGGTATAGTAGTCTAGGCTGGCATTTGTGCTGTCTTAGTGTCTGCATGAGATCTGCCCAGGATCTTCTGGCTTTCATAGTCTCTGGTGAGAAGTCTGATGTGATTCGGATAGGTCTTCCTTTGTATGTTACTTGGCCCTTTCTTTGTTTAGAACATTCGGTGTTTTGATTATTATGTGACGGGAGGTATTTCTGTTCTGGTCCAGTCTGTTTGGAGTTCTGAAGGCTTCTTGTATGTTCATCGGCATCTCTCTCTTTAAGTTAGGGAAGTTTTCCTCCATAATTTTGTTGAAGATGTTTACTGGCCCTTTAAGTTGCAAATCTTCACTCTCATCTATACCTATAATCCTTAGGTTTGGTCTTCTCATTGTGTCCTGGATTTCCTGGATGTTTTGGGTTACACGTTTTTTGCATTTTGCATTTTCTTTGACTGTTGAGTTGATGCTTTCTATGGAATCTTCAGCACCTGAGATTCTTTCTTCCATCTCTTGTATTCTATTGTTGATGTTTGCATCTATGACTCCTGATTTCTTCCCAAGGTTTTCTATCTCCAAAGTTGTCTCCCTTTGTGATTTCTTAGTTGTTTCTACTTCCTTTTTTAGTTCCTGGATGGATTTGCTGAGATCCTTCACTTGTTTGTTTGTATTTTCCTGTATTTCTTTAAGGTATTTTTGCATTACCTCTTTCAGGATTTCTTCCTGATGACCCACGTTCTCCTGCATTTCTCTGAGCGATTTTTGTGTTTCCTCCTCATGGGATTCCATCTGTTGATCCATCGTCTCCTGCATTTCTTTAAGCAGTTCTCGTGTTTCCTTTGTAAGGGCATCTAACCGTTGATTCATTTCTTTAAGCAATTTTTGTGTTGCCTCCTTATGGGCATCCATCTGTTGACCCATATTCTTCTGCATTTCTTTATGCCAATTTTGTGATTCCTTTGTGAGTGCATCTACCCCTTGATTCATCTCGTTAAGCGATTTTTGTGTTGTCTCCTTGTGCGCCTCCATCTTTTGATCCATGTTCTCCCGCATTTCTCCAAGCGATTTTTGTGTTTCCTTTGTAAGGGCTTCTAACCGTTGATTCATGGTCTCCTGTAACTCTTTATGAGATTTATTTGTGTCCTTCTTGTGATCCTCTAATAGGATCATGAGAAGTGATTTTAAATCCAGATCTTGTCTTTCGGGTGTGGTGGGGTATCCAGGACTTGCTGCTGTTGGAGAGTTGGGTTCGGATGGTCCCACATTACTTTGATTTCTGTTAGTAACATTCCTACGTTTGCCTTTTGCCATCTGGATACCTCTGGTGTTAGTTGGTCCTGCTGCCACTGGCTGTTGGTTGGACCTCCTGTGAGCCTGCAAAGCTATTTCTGCCCCCCCTGGATTACCAGGATTCCCCTGGCACCGATTTCTGGTGCCTGCCTGCTCCTGAGTGACTTTGGAGCCCTAATGTGCCTTGCCCCAAGTGATTTTATATTGGGGAGGCCTTGCACATCTAAAGGCTCAGCCTAGTGGATTCCTGGAGCAGAGGTCGCCAAAGGGAGACTGGTAGGCTCCTGCCCTGTGCAGGGGTGAGTGATCTCTCCAAGGGGGGGGAGGCGGCGTCCCTCTGCCAGGCAGAAGTCCCACAGCATAGCTGGCGCGCTGGTTACTGCAGATCAGCCCAGCACTTGGGAGCCGCATACAAACAAGCCGCCCGAGACCCAAGCGATATTATGCCTGTCTGTCTCAGAACCTGGCTGTCCCAACCTCCCAGTCACTGGAGCAAAGATGGCAGAGGGTACTCTCCGTGGTGCCGCTCACCCTGTAGACGTGATGGCCCGCAGATCTGGCACCCAGACGACCACAGCGCTGACCCGTTCTCGGGCACAGACGGAAGCCCCAACAGGCCGTGTCCCAAGTGATGTTATATTGGGGATAGGGAGCTTGGGGTACCTGTCTCTTCAGCGCAGTCTGTGGGAACAGAGGTCACGGAAGGAAAGCTGGTAGGCTCCCGCCCAGTGCGGGGTCCCTCTGCCAGGCAGAAGTCCCACAGCAGAGCTGGCGCGCTGGTTACTACAGATCAGCCCAGCACTTGGGAGCCGCATACACACAAGCCGCCCGAGACCCAAGCGATATTATGCCTGTCTGTCTCAGAACCTGGCTGTCCCAACTTCCCAGTCACTGGAGCAAAGATGGCTGAGTGCAATCTGCACACTCTCCGTGGCGCCGCTCACCCTGTAGACACGATGGCCCACCGATCTGGCACCCAGACGACCACAGCGCTGACCCGTTCTCGGGCACAGACGGAAGCCCCAACAGGCCGTGTCCCAAGTGATGTTATATTGGGGATAGGGAGCTTGGGGTACCTGTCTCTTCAGCGCAGTCTGCGGGAACAGAGGAAAAAGGTATCTCTTAATAGGGATTCATATATAAAATACAGTTGGGTTTCTTTTTTTGAATGATTTAGAAATATCTAATAATATTCACTGCAAATTCTTTGTGCCTCCAGGCAGGAAGCCTGCAGCTAGGGCTCCCACCGCATTGCACACTGGTGCCTCACACCAAGCTGGAAAGCTTGTGTGTGTGTGTGTGTGTGTGTGTGTGTGTGTGTGTGTATTTCAAGGAGGTGGGGCTGGGGAAATGTCTATTGCCAATGAAACAGGCCCTCGCTTATTTGTAATAAATACTTGTCAGAAAGAAAGCAAAATTCTCAAAGGCTATTTATTACGCTCCCAACATCCTTGGGGTGCTGTGTTGGGCAGTGTAATTACAGAAAATGTTTTGACCCTGCTTCCTTTTGGACTGCCTTGCGTGAGGCCCAGGGAGTGAGCCCTAGTAACCACTCTTCATTTTTTTCCGGGCCATTGTAACCCTAATGAGATCCATTCTGATTGCAATTAGAATAGTGCGCAGCAGGTGAAGCCGTATGGAGCATGGTCATCTTGAAGCTGTAGCTGAAAGGGGGCTTTTGTCTACCCAGCTCTGTACATGCATTTTTGAAAACCAAGTCACACCTGGTCCTGCCATGGCCCTGTATGAATAGGAATTTCTTAGTGCTGAAGCTTCAGTTCATGGCTGGGACACAAAAAGGAGAATTGCCTGGTGCCTACGGTGTGCTAGGTGTCACATTAGGCTTTTTCTCATACCGCCTCCTAAGCCATTTCAATGAGCTGGCAATCATAAACGTTTCACAGAAGTTCCAGGGCAGAGAGGTCATCAGGCCCATCCCAAGCCGCTCAGTTTGAAAATGACAGCAAATTAGGCTAAGCATGGAAGGCAAATTCCTGAGTGCATGAGTGTGTTCTGTGACAAGGGGAGGTTGTCACTGAAAACTTCAATTTTGTTTTGTTTAGATATGTTTCAATGCCTGGTTTGTATGAATTGATTGCCACAAAAGATTCCTTTATTCAGAGGGTCGCTAAACTCTTTTTATGCTCCGTTATGTGACAACTGAGTGGGGACAGGTGCTGACTGCACAGAAGCCCCCACAGCCCACCTGCGCTTGCCATCTTCCATTCAGAAGTGGATTGGTTGAAAATCAGATCTCAGAATCACATATAATTGTGTTTTATACTCCTTTCCAGAACTACTGTGCTGATTACAGTCTGGATAAACTGAGGTTTGAAAACCTCTTTCACTGCACATAATGATTCCTTTTTATTGGAGCTACAGTCCCCTGTCCTTTCCCTCTTCCACACCCTTCCCCCGGCTTCCCCTCTACATCTGCCCTCTGCTCCAGCTAACCCAGCCAATATAAGATAGATAAAGGAAACTTAGAGTCCACAATTCAGGGTCACATTCGTCTATTAAAGCCTAACAAAGAGTGAAGCTTTATGCTGAAGAAAACAGGTTTACCTTGAATTTGTGAATTGAGAGGCTTTTGAAGGAGCCAGAGAAAACCTTTAATATTAGGTAAAACCTATTATTCCATAGGCTGTAATAAAACAGTATTTAATTGTAGGTGGCCACGTGGCCTAGCATGCTAACCCCCAGAAGAATGCTCACTATGCAAAGAAAGGAGCTTAACTTCTAATTACAGAATTTAATTATCGAGCATAAACACCAAAAAGGGGCAGAATTGTGCACTTGTATGTAAATATGTAAAATAATTGATAGGAAGATAAATTATTTTCAAAAATGAGCAATTTACTCTTCCCAAGGCCTCTATGAATCTCTACCATTGACTGCAGCCCTTACCTCGTGCCTCTTCTAAGCATGTGAAAACTTACCCAGTTTTCTGCTCCAAAACCTTTCTCTTCAAACCATTGTCCCCACAGGCAGGCTCACCCTTCCTCCAGGACCAGTGCCATTAAGTCCTAGTCATGGTGGCATTAACATGTTTAATCTTAGAGGGATTTGGCGTCAGGTCAACCATTGCTTCCAGCTTTGCTTGACCTTATGCCCCTATGCTAGGAGCCTGCCTTCTGATCTACTGTCAAAAGACCAACTGCCTCCTCTTGGACCTGCCGCCATGTCTATACTCTGAGTTTTACACTCAACTTGTTCAGTACTTCAGGCTAGAGAACAGGAGAACAAGGTATGTCCCCTAAAGTCTCCTCCCACAAGTATAGGTACTTCCCCTCAAAACTCCAGTGTGCCTACAGCCTGCTTTCCTGAAGCTGTCCACATTCCCTAATATCATGTTCTGCATAGAACATCATTCCACTGCCTCCCACACCAGAACACACCCATGGACAACTGTTTATTCTTGTCCAAATATCTGCCAAGTATCATGAGAATACTGTCTTCCACAAAAAAAAAGTGAGCAGACTCACTTGGGTTGAACCTAACAGCGTTCCTTATAATAGCTCTCCTTAACTCAACCTTAGATTCATCATCAGTGGAGACCATTCATGTTCGAACTACAATAGTTATAAAATAAGAACATTTGTACCAGGTGATGGTCACAGACAGAAACAAGATTCTAAAAATATAAATCATACAGTTCTAATGATTTTGAAAGCCAAAACATAGCTGGGCAGTGGTTGTGCATGCTTATAATCCCAGCACTTGGGAGGCAGAAGCAGGATTTCTGAGTTTGAGGCCAGCCTGGTCTACAGAGTGAGTTCTAGGTCCTACTGCACATGGAAAACATGTGGATGGACACCAGTGCAAAACTACTATGAATGTGAAGGCAACAATAGGAGATCACTAAAATGATGCAGGATTCAAGGCACTTGGGGAGTTTCATAGGTTTCATATAATATCAGGTCAGGCATGGCCTCATACTTATAGTATTGTAACCATTTTCTCTTTGTATTGTCTCCAAAAGTTCTACAAGCAAACACCCATTATTTTGTTATCTAGAAAATATATTAATTTTGTCTGTTCATGTCTGTGTGTATCTATGTATATATGTATGTATGTATGTATGTGTTTATGTATGTGTGTATGTATTGTGTGTTTATGTATGTGTGTATGTATGTATGTGTCTGTGTTTGTGTATGTGTGTATGTATGTACTATAGGTCAACACTGGGTATTTTCTCAACCACATGTCACATTATTTAATTGAGACAGAATTTCTCACTGAACCTGGAGCTCAATGATTTGTCTATGCTAACCGGCCAGCAATCCCCTGGGATCCTTCGGTTTCTACCTCCCCAGTGCTGGGTTCGCAGACACACTTTACTGCTGAGTCTGGCTTTGAGTCTAAGTTCTGCAATCTTCACAAAGCCAGCTCATGAAGTCTGATAGTCATGCTGTGCAGCACACACTTGACTAAGCCATCTCCCCAGACCCATGATGAGCGATTTTTAAAAGAACCAACCAACCAAAGTTAACAGATATCTGCCTATGATTATAAAACAACATGATCTGAAATACTGACCATGTCTATCGCAGATTGTTAACAGAATCTAGTGTGCAGAGAAAAATGGGCATGCTGTTTGTTGGCAGGACAAGGTCAGACACTGGGACAAGGAAGGGTTCACCACACCGGGGTGAATTATCAGGTTCTTGGACAGGTAAAAGAGATGAGGCTGTAATAAGCAAGAGTCACAGTGGTGCTACAGTAATGCAACCTACTGAGCTGTGCACACAACATACTGATCATGTAACATGTTAACCATAGCAACGGTCTATGGCAAGAAGTGTAAGATGTACAAAAGATTAGGACTCTTAACAATTTCATTTGCCATTGTTTGCTTATTCTCTCAGAAAATGACTTATACATGGTAGATGTTCAGTAAATATTTGTTGAATATATGATATACATATAGTTGCAGACTTAGTCCAATTCCTATCTATGTGTGAAACAAAGAACAGGGTTATTAATAAATGAGACAGTCCAAGTAGCAAGAATGGTCACAATAGGAAGATTGCTTGTGTATTTTTCTAACTCAAAAGGAGCATGAAGTATTAATTCTTAATTATCCAGTGTTCATCCCAGAGGAGATGGGAAAAAATATTCAACAGGGTCCATTGTGAGCAACACACTTATCTACATCTCATTAAGATAAATCAATTCTTGGGATCCCCACAAGACAGATGGTCTTTCTACTTAGCTTTAAGAGGTGACCCCAGGCACTACACAATTTCAGGGTCATTTTGAAATTGTGCTAAAAATTCCTATTACCACATTTTCTGTGAACAAGTGGAAAAAGAAAAAAAGGAAAGCAATTACTGAAACCCCGTAAGCAGAGGAAGGGTTAAATACAGATGCTGTTATGAGAACAGCCTGTTTTCTTCATCCCACATCTCTGCTCGGGCTCCACATGTCCACCATGGAGTAGAGCAGGCATCATCAGAGAGTGTCTGGGTTTTCTTGCAATGCCCCCTCAGTGCCAAGGGATACACTTTATGTACAAGTCTCACCTAATCCAAAGCACTTTCAGTTTACCTCTTCACAAGCAAAGTAAACAGGAATTGTTCACAAAGTTTCAACACGATGAGTTGCCAGTGCTTTCTTTTCTTTTCTAGGCGTAGCTCAGGTCAGGGCTAGAGCAGTTACCAGCATACTCAAGGCCTATAGGGTACAAGGGAAGAAAAGGAGAAAGGGGGAGGGGAAGCACCAAAATAATATCTGCTCATCTCCAGTCAAAAGAAATAGCAGCCTGGAACAATGTTTGGGAGTCTGTTCTTATTACATGTCTATTATTTTGTTAAACATCATGACAAAAAACAATTCAGGGAAGGAAAGGGTTTATTTGGTTTATATTTCCTTGATCACAACCCATCACTAAATTAGGGCAGAATTCAAGGCAAGAACCTATCGGCAAGAACCATGGAGGGGTGCTGTTTTCTGGCTTGCTGTTTGGCTCAAACTATGCTAACTTTCTTACATAGCCCAGGTGGACATACCTAGGGATGGTGTACCCATGGTGTACTGTACCTCCCACGGGAATTGTCAATCAAGTGAAACCTACCTGTAGGCCAATCTGATCAAGGCAATTCTTTTAAGAGTTTCCCCTTTCTAGGTAACTCTAGGTTGTGTCAAGTTGACAAACACAAACAATAGATGAGCCAACACAGGGCCCCCATAGAGAAATGGAACGTGTCCTTTATTGTACTAAAATGCCAAGTTTGGCCAGTGTCAGATCTGAGATTCATATTCATAAAACAGATGGGAAAAGGTCAGAATGGTGCTTTCCAGTTTTTAAACTTAATTGTATTCTTTTTAAAGACAATGTCTCATATATTTCAGAGTGGCCTCAGATTCAGTATGTAGCTAGAGGTGACCCTGCAGTTCTGATTTTCCCACCTCTACCTCTATAGTGATGGCATTATGGGCATGCACCAGCACAGCAAGATTATAGTTTATATGGTGTTGATTATGGAACCCAGGGCTTCATGCATACTAAGCAAGCGCTCTACCAATTGCCCTACATCATTAGCTATGTTTTTTTTTAATGGAATCGTGTTATTCAAGCTACGGAGATCCTTTTGTCTCAGTTTCCCAAGCAGGTAGTAGCAGCTGTGTGTGCTAGCTGACACATGCAGGTGGTGCTTCCTTTCAGCATGGTTTACAATGCTGAGTTGTAGACTGTGAAGGAAAACATCACTTTAAATTTTTATTGTACTTATCATCATCATTTTTATTCTTGTGAGTGTATACACACTTGCACACGCTAGCCCAATGCCATGATGTCTAAGTGGGAGTCACTTCTCCCCATCCTCTGTTGGTTCTTGTGATTAAACTTGGAAAGCCAGGCTTGTGTTTACGCAGTAAGCAATTTTACTCTCTGAATCATCTTGCTCATACCTGAAAAGTGTTCTAAAAGGCCCGTCTGTATACACACTCACCCCACTGGGCTGGAACTTGGAAAGAAAGGTGACTTTTTCTATGTTTAGTTTTCTAATTCGTAGACAGTTTCAGACATGTGTACAATAATTTCAGTCACTGTCAGTCCTCATTCCCTACCCCTGTGCCCTTCCCTCTGCAGATGATTTTTTTTCCCCAAGGGCTCCTCCGGCTTTTCTGTCTCCCCTGCATCTGAGCATAAGTGGGAGGTTGTTTACTGGAGCAAGAGCGAATTTTGAAAGAGTGTGTTGGTTTAAGGATGGAACTAAGGAAATAACACATGGGAAGGGACAAGCTTGCCACAGAAACCTTGAACTTGAGGGATCGAAACCAGGTTGTCAGGCTTTGCACAAAGCACTTGTGCAAGACATTTTCCAGGGGAGACACGCTATGCACTCATCTACACACTTAAGATATGGACTCTATGATGGACTAAGCCAATAGTTCCACCAAAGTTTATTGGGGTTATATATAGGAGTGTGGAGAGCGGGTTACTTACAAGAGTAAGGGACAACTCAAATGGCACTGAATCACCAAAAAGCCCACCCCCAGCACAAGCAGCCCCTCATGGTTCTTGCACCCCTGGAGCTCTGTGCATGATTTACAAGCAGTTGCAGAGGTCAGAGTCTTTTCTCTGGTAGCTGATGTCAGCCCTCAGCGGTTGTTTACTGCCTCTCTGGTTTTGGACAGGGGCTTGGGGGGTATTGGAAGTTTCAGCTTTTTCAGACAAGTAAAGCTTATTTGCTAGCTGAGTGTCAGGGTCCTCCCCAGTCTTTCACAGAGGAAATGTTTCAACTTTGAGAAAACCAGTCCACAACAACAGCAGCGCCTTTACCTGCTGAGACACCTCAAGGCCCTGTCTTTGAAAATTAGCATTCAATGTAACAGTTGCTCTGACCAAGTGTTGTTTTCTTAACATCCTTGGGTTTAGTCATTCCTCCCTCCTCCCTCCTCTTTCCCATCTCCTTGCTAAAATCTCATCCCATTTGTCCCCAGCATTCCCCTTCCCACTTCAATATCAGGTGTGTTCTATTACACTCCCCACCTCTCTGCTTTAAAGCCTCTTTTCTTCCTTTTCGGGACCCCTCATTTGTTAATACACACACACACACACACACACACACACACACATACACACACACACAAAGCTAAGAAAAGAGAATATGTACTATTTGTCTTTCTGAGCCTGGGTTATTTCAGGTATATATTTTTAAGTTCCATCCACTTTCTTAATATTTTATAATTCCATTTTTTCTTTACAACTGAATAGAACCCCGTCGTATGAGTGTGTCATATTTTCATTATAGGTTCATCTGTTGATGGATATATAGGTCAATTCCACTCCCTAACTCTTGCATACAGAGCATCCATAAACATGCCTGTGGAAATAGGAAGTAGGCTATAAGGCCCCTTGGGTATATGGCCAGGAGTGCTAGAGCTAGGCCATAGAGTAATTCTACTTTTAGTTTTTGGAGACCCTTTCAGCCTGACTTCCTTAGTGTCTGTGCCAGCTTGCATTCCCATCAACCATAGGTAGTCTCTTTCCTTAAGTCCTCACCAGCCTTTGCAGTCATCTGCTTTCTTAATAACAGCCGTTCTAACTGGGGCAAGTTGGACTCTCAAAGCAGTTTGAATTGTATGGCAGCAAATTCAGAAAGCTTGTTGAAATGAATAGCTGATTATGATTCAGTGGGGTTTTTCTGAAGGTGGAAGCAAATGATCATTGGATCTCTCTGCTCTCAAGGCTGCCCAGGGTGCTTCTGCCACTGAGCAGGCAGTGTGCCTTCCTGCCTACTCACAACCGCCTGACCTGGACTTCTCAGCATCCACTGCGCGCCACTTCCACTCCTATTTCTGAAGCCATTTGGTGGCCTACAAGTGGAAGTAGATTTAGGGTTACATCTAATTTAGTGAAATGGCCAACAACATGTGAGCATGTGAAAAGTTCTCAGTATTACATATACTCAGTACACTTTTATATGTTTTATTTTTAAGAAATGGCTTAGAATTCACTATGCAGATTAGACTGGTCTGGAACCCACAGAAGTCCCTGTGCTTCTGCCTCTGGAATGCTGGGATTAAAGGTGTGCACCACCATGTCTGGGGCATTTTTCTTTTTTTAATGACAGATATAAGCTTCATATCTTAGTGCCTGATCATAATAACATTAAAATCAATTCTGTGTTCAAGGTTCTCCACTCTGATGCTCCCATGCATGGGGCTCATGTACAGCAGTAATTCAAGAAATAAGTTGAAATGAATCCAATGGGGCCCTAAAGAAAAGCTATGCTTTGTCCCTTTACTCACTGTAATGAGCCTAGTACTTTAGCTTACTAAAGATAAGCTAGTTCCTTGCAACAGTTAGTGTTGGGAAACTTCCCCCTCTGCCTCTGGGTATGAAGAGTGGGAATCTGGAATCTTCTCCCTGACAAACTTGAAAAATAGCAATTATTATTGGCTAATAATGAGACTGCCTACAATATCTATATGGAGTGATGAACAGCAGTGTTTAAATCATCTCTGAGACATAAACTGTAGAAAACCAATATGCTTGCTGCTTTGGGGTGACAAGCTACACTGGAGATAAAGAAGGTAAAGTTAATGGGGTGAAGTGCATGAGATATTTGAAGACAAGGAAAATGAAAGGACTTAGAGCTCCACTCCAAGGTGGGGATACAGGGATGGAAATGCAAAGGGGGGAAGGGTAATTAAAAGGCTGCTAAACATAGGAGAAAGTCCAAATCCTTTAAACAATCCCATGTATGTGTGTGTGTGTGTGTGTGTGTGTGTGTACTGGCAACCGTGACTAGACTATTGGCTCTCTGAGAACAGGGACAGGTACCAATCATGTCTGCTTCCTTTTAGTATCCCAAGAAGCCAGTATCTATGGGTTTTGCTCCTGCCAGTGGATAGAATGATGACCACCAGCTGGGCCCCTCTCTGCAAGTCAGCCTGTTCTTCCAGCACAGAGGACCTAAATGATCTGAGCACCAACATAAGACACCACATCAGATATGTATTGGATTTTACCCTGGTTGAATGAACCATCATGCAGCCATTTATATTTCCAGATTTGATGGGACAGCAACAACTATATCTCCCACTTTTATTGCTGTCTGCAGTAGTCACTACTTCCCTAAACACTCAAAAGAACAATAGCAAAACTTCATTCAATCCAAAATAACCACTGAAGTAGTTTATTAGGAAATTGTAGTTCAATAAAACATTGAGCTCGGATCATCAGAGGAAATAGGCCTACTAGAATGTATACTTCTGCAATTCACCCACCCATCTTTATTGGGAAAAACTTCAAATATTATTCTTCCAGAAGTTGGCAGGATGACTAATCATTCCAGTTTTCCCAAGAAAGGGAGGATATAGTTTCAAAGACAGGAAACTTCCAGTGATAAAAATAGGACCATGTTGGGCAAACTAAGCCACTTGGGGACCCAAGTAGCAAGGACTCAGACTATTCACTACCAAATGCTTACAGAGTAATGCAGGTGCTTCACATATTTGCTGAAGGCAGGAAGAAATAAATGATTCTGTGATGTCTCTGAGATAGATACCTTTGGTACCACAATTCCTGTCTGAAAGTCCCTTCATGTCATCTCCCTGCCTCATCAAACAGAGGGAGGATCATGGACTTATTGTGTGTGAGCATTTGGGGGTTAAAAAAAAGACTCGAGAGATACCTTAACAAGCAACTGAAATTGAGTTCTGCTTGTCTTTGTTGCCTTAGAGGGTGAAAATAAATGAGTAGTAAAGTTGATTCTTATTTTCAAATAAATTAAACATTCAGAAATGTGTGTTTGTTGCCCACTTTTAACAGCATGTTCCTTTCTTAAGCCAGACTCCAAGCCAGCCTCCTGTCCAAGTTTTCTGTCATGCCTTTTTGTCTAGTCTGTTCAGCTGTTTTTAAAAAATGTTGAATATCAACAAAGGCTCTCAGGCAGGCATTGTCAACTTTTATATGAAGCAATCTTGGTTGAATGAGAAGATCCTAGAGCTTATAGTCCCCTCTTCTGTGCTGCCCCGGGCTGGGCTTGAATGTGTGTGACTGATAACAGGACACATTTCTACCTTTGTTATTACATTCCTGTTCCATAATTCATTGGCTACTCTCATTGTAGGAAAGATATTTATGACAAAGTGGGCAGGACAGCAGGTAAGTGCTTTTAGGGGAAAGCAAGAGTCTTGTAGGGCTCTTCATCCAGACATAGGATCATTAAGAGCAGTGTTCTCTGTACCTTGTCATTATGATATGGGTTTCTGGCTGCTTTAGCCAGGTCCCTGGCCCCTACCTTTTGGTAATCTTGCTCAGACAGGATGTTTTTCAACAGTATGCAGTAGCATTTTATCAAACTACTTGTCCTGCATTGAAGGTGAAAATGCTGTATGCCAACCTAGAAAAGGCTTTCTTTCCTCAGGTTGGTATGTGCTCCTTTCAAGAGGACTCTAGGAGCTGCTCATCTATAGATTCCTTCATGTGCAGAGAGCTCCCAGGCTCAGAGCAGGTGCCTTATACAAATAAGGGTCTTAACATGGGCTCAGGATGTTGGCTCCAGATAAGTTTCACTTAAAATCTGAGATTAGAAACGGAGAAGGCAAAAGCAAGATTGTAAAACTGAACTCTCTGTGATCCTGTGCCATAGAAATGCTAATTTGGCCAACCATGTGCATTCAAAAAATACCCTCACAAGAGTTAAGAAAAGCAAGGAATTTTTTTAAAAGCATAATATAATAGAAGACTCACTGGAAAACTGAGCAAAATATTCAGGAGTTTGAGACAGAAAAATTGTGAGTTCTAGGTTAGTCTGGATTACAAAGAGAGTTCCAGACAAGCAAAATCATCTCTCCAAAAAAAAATGAGATGGAGAGGAAGGAAAAGAGATCGAGGGGCAAGAACTCACTGAAGCATTCAGAAAAGATGAGTTTGCTTTACCCAAGTCATCTCTCACTCAGCTGCCAGCAGTGCACAATGAAAAGATGTGTCATCCACAAGGAAGAAAGAGGAGAATGTAGTCCTGGAACTTGTTAATCAATTCCAGATCCTTGGGCAAACAAGACATCTGTGATGGCCCCAAGAGTTCTAGCTCTAAGCAAGTTGGTACAAGTGATCTAAGCATACATGCTATAGAATCAGGAAAAAGCAAACTCAGTATAGACCCTGCATTCTGCCCACACCATTGCTAGCTATTTGCAATGAACTTCGATGTCTTAAAATCCTTACTAGCAGGCCAGCTATGGGAGCTGTGTGCTTTGTAGTCTTCATCACTGCATCAGCTTCAGCAGCAATAGAGTTCATGATGTTGTTGATCCAGCACCGGAGGCCATAGCATTTTAGCAGAGATGTTTTCAGCCATGCCTCCCAGAAGAACAAAAGCTTCCACTGAATAAGTCTTCCTGGAAGCCTTAGACAATCTTACTATTAGAGAGCATTCCCAGAAAAAGCTTTGGTACAAAGACTAAAACAGTAACTACTACTACTACAGTACACAAACATAACACATGAACATAAAAATCAAAGATGAACATAAAGATCAAAGATGATCATGGAACCATGACATCAATTAGATTATATATATACATATATATGTGTATATATATATATATATATATATATATATATATATATATATATATAGAGAGAGAGAGAGAGAGAGAGAGAGAGAGAGATCTATTACCTGCTTGATAAAAGAATTAAAATAGGAATTTTAAGGAAATGCCAAAAACATTCCAGAAATTCTCAGCAATTTATCTAAAAGTCTACAAAAGATTGAAATTAATTTTTTATCATTCAAAAACTCTGGAATTGAGAAATAGAATGCATGAAATGAAAATTCAGTAAAGAACATCAAAAGTAGTCTTCTTGATCAAATAGAAAAAAAAATCTGTAAACTTGGAGAAAGCCTATTTAAAAATTTACAGTCAGAATTCCACAGGAAGACCCTACCTGCCCTTGGAGGTTAGAGGTAAGGTAGCGCAGGGTCAAAGGCACAGACTCTGAGATCAGGGGAGAAACACGGCAGCAAGCTCATCTGAGCACTGCTGCAAGCTCTTTTAAAATCTTCCACCGGAGCCCCATTGGTCCCAAGAAAGCATCTCTTCTAAACAGTTGTTCCAAGGCTGGTATTGTCTGCATCAGCAATCTAGTCTCTCAGGCAGTCCTCAATCAGGTCCTCCTGCAGGAGATGATATTGTGGCTAAGCAGTCCCCAGAGTTTACATAGAGGCAGCCCTGACATTGCTGCTACACTTACTAACACACCTCTTCTAACAAGGCCACATCTCCAATCCTTCCTAAACAGTCCACCAACTGGGGACCATACATTCAAATATATGAGAGTATGGGGACCTTCTCATTGAAACCACCACAGACATCAATATCAAAGACACAAATTCCTATACATCTAGTTATATGCTTCTAAGCATAAACCCTACATGCCACAGAGAGAGGGGAAGGAAATGTATTACCATGTGTCTTAGTTAGGGTTACTACTGCTGTGATTAAACACCATGATAAAAGCAAGTTGGGGAGAAATGGGTTACTTTGCTTACACTTCCACATTGCTGTTCATCACCCAAGGAAGTCAAGACAGGAGCTCAAACAGGGCAGGAACCTGGGGGCAGGAGCTGACGCAGAGGCCATGGAGGGATGATGCTTACTGGGCTGCTCCCCATGGCTTCAGCAGTCTGCTTTCTTATAAAACCCAGAACTACCAGCCCAAGAATGGCTACACCCATAATGGGACTGGAACCTCGCCATCAATCACTAAGAAAATGCCCTACACCTTATCTACAGCAGGATCTTTTGGAGGCATTTTCTTAATTGAAGTTTCCTCCTCTTTGGTGACTCAGCATGTGTCAGGTTGACATAAAACTAGTCAGCATACCACACTAAAAGAAAAAGAAAATTAGTTCCAAGAAAAATTGTTGTAACTAGCTAAGCTGTTGTTCAGAAATGAAGGAAATACTTTCCCAAAAACAAAAACAGGAGTTTATCACCATCAGATCTGTCTCACAAGAAACTTGAAAGTAGCTGAAAATGAAAAAAAAAAGATGATGCTGATGCTGATGATGTTGATGTTGATGTTGATGATGATAGGTTACACAAAATATTTGAAAGCATAAACTTCATTGGTAAAAGTAAGTACACTGTGAAATTGAAATCTAGTATATAATAACTTTAATATGAAAATGAAAAGATAATACTATGAAAACAAGAAAAATGACAATATTTCATTACGAGATGTGCAATATAACAAAGCTTTAGATGGTGGAAATAGGAATTCAAAAGTAAACTGAAGATGTTCCTTGGTGCTAGAGTACATGCTTAGCACTGGGTACAGTATCCAGGATCAAAATATAAAAACAAGAAGAATTACATTTCTTTTGTCCTTTTTTTTTTAAAGGGGAGACAAGCAAGATTGATTGAGAGGTGGAGACAAAGCCCCTGCATCATGGAGGGACCTTTTATAAAAAAGGTTGTATTTTTTTTCTTTTTCAACTCTAGGGTTCATGCATCTCAGATTGTCTTTGAATGTGCTAGCTAGCACAAGATGACATTGAACTTTGGTCCTCTGGCCTCCACTTTCTGAATACTAGGCTCTTACCATTCTTGGGAAAACACTACTGGAGATGAAACGCTTTCTAAACTGTTGCTTAGAGCTTACTGATACCATGTACCTTATAATCAAGCTGAAAAAAAACCCTGACTCCTCCTCCAGTATCTGTGGCCTCACTTAGAAATAAACAAAATCGTAAATGGAAAAAAGAAGACAAAGAGGGAATTAAATATAATTTCCATATTAAATCATGAACTTTGCAGGTAAATGGATGGAATAGAACAGAACATATTGAGTGAGGTAACCCAGACCCAGAAAGACAAGTGTCTCATGTTGTCTTTTACTGGAGGTTCCTAGCTGCATATCTTCAGATGTGTATATATAGTTTCCAGTAACTACAGGAACCACGAAAGTAAAGAAGGGACCACAGCCAGGACAGGGGAATTGGGGAGCAAGCAAAAGGGGAACAGCAGGGTACCAGGAATCTGATCATGGAAATTAGAATGGGGGCATCTCTTTTAGGGAGGGGGAAAGAGTTAAATAGAAAAGAAGGTTGGAGGTGGATAAAGGGAAATAGCAGGGTACAAGTGCTCTAATGGGGGATAGAAAGGGAAGTAAATACATGAGAAGGAGTGAGAGGTAAAATAATGTATGTATGGCTGTAAAAGCCAAAGGTGATCACAGTATTAACTACTTACCTTTAAAAACCCTATGCTACACCTAATTCAGTGTATACAGCGTATAGAAATACATAACATAGTTTTAATGAACTATTCTCATCTGGGCTTATAACACTCCCACCAAGAGCCAAAGACCACCTAACAAAACTACAATACCAGACATGAGAGGTCCTCCTGTGAGTTGTTAGGCGGGGCTCTCTAAGAGATTCCCCAAACATACATTCTATTGCTATTGTCCTTGATTACACACCCCCAGACATGGAAGGTAAATCCCTGTTGCTGAAGGCAACATGCCTAAAAGTAACATTATCTAAACTCAACAGGTTTTATTTCATAATATCCAGATATGTATATACAAATACGCATATGCATGTAACAAAACTGATGAGAAAGAGAACAAGGATTTGAAGGACAGCAGGAGGGGTATATGGGAGGTTTTGGATGAAGAAAGGGAAGGAAGAAATACAGTAGTTAAAATACAACTACAAAGGGCTGGAGAGATGTCTCAGTGGTTAAGAGCACTGACTGCTCTTCCTAAGGTCCTAAGTTCAGTTCCCAGCAACCACATGGTGGCTCACAACCCTCTGCAATGTGATCTGATGCCCTCTTCTGGTGTGTCTGAAGACAACTACAGCTTACTCATATACATAAAATAAATAAATAAATCTTCAAAAAATACAACCACAAAAAGTTTAACAAGTATAAAAAAGATATATGTATGTAAGTTTCCCTGGGGAAATCAGTAAAATTGCTGAGGAAAGAAAACAACTATGCATACTAACCCAAACACATGCTAAGAAAAGAAAATGAATTGTCTTCCTGTTCTGTTTATTATATTTATAGTAGATTTAAAAGAGCTTAGTCATTCATATTATTTGTCTTGCATGGAAAACGTTGTCTAACCTTAAAGAACTTTATTTGAGGCAACCGATCACAAAGAGAACAAGGGTAAGTGAGGCCCTTCACCACCATACCAGATGACCGTGAGCAATGGTTGCCCTTCAACTTCTGCTTTTACACTGAGGCAGTCATGCCAGACCAAGTCATTCCCGGTTTATCAGCCATGGTTCTCTGAATAAGTATGGAAACTGTGGGCATGGTCAGTGGTGAAGTTTGTGCAAGGAAGACTAGGGGAGCATAAACGTGAGGCTAGACCCACATCTGCCATTCTTCACTTAGCAGAGCATTAGGAGTAAAGACAGGGGATGGCAAAATGGCATACTATGTGCCCTAGGCCAATAACCAGGATGTGTGGCGAGACAATCAGAGAAATGTGTATGCATTTTTGCGGGTGCATATGCATGTGCAGGAGCACATACATTTATGCGCGCATGCGTATAGGGGCCAAAGGACAACCTTGGATGTCATTTTTCAAGTACAGTCCACTTTTTTTTTTAAGAGACATGGCCTCACAGTGGCCTGAAACTTGTCAAATAGGTTAAGCTGGCAGGACAGCAAGGTCCAAGAATCTATCTGTGTTGCCACCTCAGTGCCAGGATTATAAACGTACATGAGTACACCTGCTTTTTATTTGGCCAGTGGAGATCAAAGCAAGTTATCTTGCCAGACTTAAGAAATCCATTCTATTTTTATTGTATCTATTTGGGGGAGGGGCATTAATGTGGAGGCCATGGAACAACTTGCAGGAATTGCTTCTCGCCTTCCACCATGTGAGTCAAAGGGATGAGCCAAGGGAAGTCCATACAAGAGAAGACGGACAAGAGCTTGAAAAGAAGCAACAGAGAAGTAGCCAAGCCAAGAAGCTGGAGAGCTGGGAGGAGGGGTCCAGGGC
Source organism: Tokudaia tokunoshimensis (assembly GCA_036184795.1). Lineage (NCBI taxonomy): Eukaryota > Metazoa > Chordata > Mammalia > Rodentia > Muridae > Tokudaia > Tokudaia tokunoshimensis. Next base: position 126,027,102 of record BTHU01000023.1, on the reverse strand, counting down.
CCATTGCAGACACCTGAAAGCTTTGAAAGCTCGTTTAGAAAGGTTCTTTGGAGCAACTCCCGTCTGGGTTGTGTGGAGATGGGCAGTTCAGTTCACACGTCAGCAGGCAGCAGCTCGATCCAGTCGCAAACACTTCAGTGTTTCGCAAGCAGTCCAGTTTGGTAGACTGGGGTTAGCAGCAGGGGTGACATGACCTAGCAGAGACAAGTCAGGCCACAGGCTCAGCTCGAGTTAGCAAGTGAGGCCATCAGGAACAGCAGGAGCAGTTCTCTGCTGTGCCTCTCTCAGCAAAGAGCAGCAAAGAGTCGAGATCCTCAAGCACGGTACAGTTAGCTGTACTAGAAAGACAAGCTCTGGCTCTTTCACTTCGTCTGTCTCTCTGCGCTGCACATTCCAACCTGGCTAGCCCTGGAACTTCTGGGCAATTTTCCTGTCTGCGATTCTCACCTAGCTGTAGGAGTTGCTAGACAGGGTTACAGATGTGAACCATTGTACCAGAGCATTCAGCTTTATTATGTGCATTTCAGAGACTGAACTCAGGCTTTTCCCCAGAGCTCGTTTACCCACTGAGCTATCTCCATGGCCCAATCCTTAATGATTCAAGAGTGGTCCAAAGCCCAGGAACTTCAGGTATCATTGTGTTACAAGCTCATTGTACATGTAGATATCTTGCCTCAGATCTGTTGGATCAGAATATACATTTTAACCATATCCCCAGGAGATTTGAAACACATTTATGTTTGAGAAGCACTGCACAGAACAGCGAACTTTCCTGCTAAAGTTGAGATACTAAAGAGGTTTTGCTGACCATACTCAGTCATGGTTATTACTCCCCCTACTCTTCCTGTCCACACTTTTATAATCTATTAAAAATCTAAAATCTGACTATAGATGTAGCTTAGTTGGTAGAGTTCTTTGCTTGTGTGCACAATGCCCTGGATTTGATCCCAACACCACCTTAACCAGGTTTGGTGGCACACACACCTAATCGTGCCACTAAGAGTTAGAGGCAGGAGGCTCTGAAGTTCACAATCATTCTCTACTACACAGTAAGACCAAGGACATCCAGAGATACAGGAGACCCTGTCTTACACACAAGCAAACAATAACCCCATCCTTTGCAAGAAAAAAAATGTAAAATCTATTCTTTGCTCACAAACACAAGTAACAAGGTGACCAGAGTCCTCCTTGGCTGCTTTCCTCTAAACCATAGCCCAGCCAGGATGCAAAAGCCTTGGAATAAAGGTCTGCAGGAAGAAGTGCTCCTGGAACAAGTATTTCTCTATATTACAATCTTTGCATACATAAAATAGAGCCAAGAGCATATGTACTCACAGGGCTGTTGAGAAGAGAAAATAAGATCGTGTAGCTGAAGCACTTCAGAAAGAAGGCTATTATCCTGATTTGTCTCATTCAAAGGGAAAGAAGAGCTGAGTGTCCTAGAATACAATATAGTTGTTCTATTGACCTACTCAAGTCCCTGGCCCCCGATGCTTCTGCAGCCCAGAAACAAGGCAGTTTGGTCAACTCAAACCTCAGAAAATAAAAACAGAAAGAACAGGTTTGGAAGTCATCAGTCTGTAAAATCTCCAGTCACGTTTTTGCTTTTGTACCATCCTCAACCCCCTCCAACACTCTATAGCTGCTCTAAATTGGCTTTTCACTTGGATTCCCCTACTTATCTAATCTGTGCCCCAAATCCCCATAATCCTATTGACCACAACATATTTGTATCAATTTTGTAGGGCTCACCATGTACTTTTCGCTTGTGCTAAGTGCTTATATACATTAAAGCATTATCCTTATAACAGCCCTGTTAAGTAGCTATTATTACATCTAATATTTTACGGATGAGAAAACCAATTCAAAGAAGTAACTTGCCCAAGGTCTCACAGCTGTGGCAGATCTGGGATTCCAAAGCCTCTGCTAGTCATAGCAAACACACCCAGCTGAAGATGAGAGTGGAGATTGAGATTTACAGATAGTAAATATGCAGGGAGATGGAGGATAGGCCAGGATTTTGAATGCCATGGTACCCTCTCGGGAGGTGAAGGTTGGTCAGAAATGGTATCTGGTATTTCCTTAATATAATCTGCAGAGGTAACAAAAGGCAGGTTGTGTGACCAAGAGGGGAAAGGTGGATACATGGATTATTTCATGTCTCCCTCCACACATATGACTAAACTTTTCTAGGCCAAGGCAATAAATTGGCAATATGATCATCACCTCCTGCTGGATGGCACTCATGTTTTGTTATCCAGCACCTGAGCGTGTCTAACAGCATGCACAGTCTGAGCTACTGCTGACACAGACTCCTATGGAGAACGGAGTCGATGTGCTTGAGGCCCTGCAAGCCATGTCATCACTGTCTGTGCTTGGTCAAGGTTACTATTTTGCCTTTTGGATATACTATCAATTATCCTGCCAACAGAGATACTGGACCTTTAGTTTTCTTACAATATAAGAAACTGACTTTAATTAAACCATCAGTAACTTGAACCTAATTATTTCAGACAGTATTTAATTAATGTTCTATGGGTACCTAATATAATTAAGGTTCCTTTAATAAGACCTTCTGTGACATTAAAATATATGACCTTTATCTTCCTTATCTACCACATTCTGACAACTCAGATTTGTCATTTTCACTAAAAGGTATAGTTTGATTAAATAGAACAGGTTATAAAATTAATCTGGCAAATTATACTTGTTTGTTTCTTTTTTTTTCTTCCCCCTCAAGGCCTAATAAGTTAAGTCTTCTAATTAGCAGTTCAGATCCAAGTGTTCATACCACCATTTTACTTTTAATTTGCCAAAGTGTTTCTTTTGTACATGAATTTTTGTGACCAAAGCAGATAACAACTATCCTTTATTAATCATGGTGAAAGGTTCCATCTTTAAGATACAAAAAGGAATGAGCTGTTCGTTACTTTAACAATGACTAGTGATTGTCTTAAGATGTCCTGCCTTTAATAAGGGGCTTCAGTTTCTAGTATTAACAAGGCAATCAAAATATTCAATCCCTATAGGCATTGGCAGCAAACAGAATGCTCTTCTGAAAGTGACTCACGACAGGCAGTGTTTATATATTTCTCACCTCCAGTTCAGAAGCTCCCCTGTGACCCAGTTTGTAATTGTCCTCACAACCTTCCACCCTCACACTGCAAATATGCAAGGCCTGATTCAAGGAAAAGGGAAGCTATTCGTCTCTTGCTTCTTTTGCAATCTGCTAAGAAACTATCTTGCTTTGGAGTTAGGAGCTTTACCTAGGAAGCTGAGAGCTTGCCTAGCATGTCTAGAGCCCTGGATTACCAAAAAGAAAAAGAAAAAAACAGAATTATTTTGTTCAATAAATGTGGAGAAAGGTATGCTAAAGAGAAATACAATCTGAGTGGCAATCCTTAAAGTCCCTAACTCACATTTGAGACCACCAAAGGCCAGTAGTATTTTAGCATCTAGGACAACTGAGTACTGCTTCCTCTCAGGGTAGGGGGGAGATCTGTTCCGTGTGTGTGTGTGTGTGTGTGTGTGTGTGTGTGTGTGTGTGAGTAAAAACTGAGAAGGGGGAAAGTAGTAGAGATGGAAAGGAAGGAGAGGGGTGAGGGGGTGTATGGCCACTATGAGATTTGCAGGGAGCCTCTCCTGACTCTGTTGCTAAGGGAGATTTCACAATAGAAAGGACAGTGCCTGCAACTGTTGTGGTGTTCAAGAGATCTCTCTGCAGTAAAGGGAGCCTTCTAACTCCACTCTAATTCATATAGTAACCAGGGCATAGTAGACACTTGAAACAAGCCTAGAGAAACTGAACTTTCGATTTTAATTAATTTGAAGTAATTTAAAATTTAAAGCTTCACATGTGACGAATGGTTACCTTACTGAACAAAGGCGTTGTTTAACAGCTCATCTCCTTCATTTTACTCAAGGAGAGAATGTGCAGAATAGACAGCCAAATGGTAGGTGACTCCCTTTGCTGAGTCTGCGGACTAGGCTGCAAATCCAAAATTCAAGCTCAGTCTCTGTTTCTTTGGACACCTTTCCTGGTTTATACTACTTCCCTTCCCAGCAGCTCTGGAGTAATTCTCTAAGGGATAATCTTCACATATGTTGACACTGTCATTTCTCACTAGTCCAAGGACTGGTAAAACTAAACAGAAAAGTCAAGAAACATTAACTCCATAAGCCACTTCCATAGGGACAAACATGTACACACACACACACACACACACACACACACACACACACACACACACAAACAAACACACACACACACACACAGAGAGAGAGAGAGCGACAGGCAGAGACAGAGACAAAGACAGAGAGGAAAGCATGACAGCTTTGAAAACAGAGTCAGTGTTCTGGAGCAGTGTTAATTGACTGTGAGATCAGAGCAATCTGAAGTCAAATTCCAGGGGAGCATACTTGCACAAATCTGTGATCCCAGCACTTGGGAGGCTAAGGCCGAAGAATTGCAAGTCTGAGAAAAGCCTGTATGACATAGAGAGATGCTGTCTAAAACTAAAATAAAATAACTAGTTCAATACCAGCCCAGGATATGTAAGACCCTGCTTCAAAAACTAGACAATAGAAAAAATGATTCTTCTACATTTAAGATCGAGGGAGCTCGCTGAATGCGGATTTTTTATCTTACAATTTGCTTTTTAACTTTAATTACTAAGTTTGTTTTGCTGTGTTGGGGAATCAAAGCCAAGGTCTCACTCGTGCTAGGTAAGCCTTCTACACTAAGTTGCATCCTTGGTCCTCAGTCTGTCACAATAGCAAAAATGCAGACCTCTACGAAACAACTGACAAAATATACTGAAACCTAGATGTTTTCAACTCTCTGGTGATTAGCCTCTGAAAACAGAGCTCTTGAAAATAGGAAGTTTAGAAAATGAATAGTAGCTGGAAAAAAAAACACACCAGGACAAATCTAGTGATATTTTAGAACATTTGTTATCACTCACGCAATTTACACGAGAAACTGTATTTACTGACAGCAATACATTTGAATTAACAAAATAGTTGCAGGATGAACTTACATGTAATAAAGACTGACAGCAATACATTTGAATTAACAAAATAGTTGCAGGATGAACTTACATGTAATAAAGACAGTTCTAGTCAGGTGTGGTGGTTGGTATGCAATTGTAATTCCTACCCTGGAGGCTGGGGCAGGAGCTTGCAATAATAAGTTGAAGGTAAACTAGACCTCACAAGAGGAGCTTTTTTTAAAATTTCTAATACCCTAATATTAAATATAGAGAAAGTATTTCCTAAAACAGAAAATAATTGTATTTCAACACATGAACGTCTTGAATCAAATGTTCGCTATCGATCTATTGTTGAGCTAAACAAATGGGATTTTTTTGCATACATTTTCTCCATTTCATAAATGTGGATACACAGCCATAATAAAAAACTCACCATGTTAACATAGAAATAAGATATATGTGGGTAAGGGAAAACAGACTTGGATGTATGAATTTTTTTTAAAAAAAAAATGAAAAACTTAGAATAATTGCAGCCAGTATGTCATGACAGATACAAATCGGGCATCATTTGAATCAAACTGAATTTAGATGATAGACTTTCATGGAAAACCTAATTTACTTTGAATTCCCGGTCATGACTTATGCACGCTTTACACGACAAGGTTAAAGAGATTACATCTGGGTTCCCATCAGCAGCATCTGCTGGTTAGTTCTCTGCACGCTGATTTAATGAGAGGTCAAGGCTGTCTGTCCAGAGGACTTCTGATTCAGGCAGGTGATGGGAAGAAGTCCTCATTTCCATGGCAGTTGATGCTGGGGCTTTCAGAATTGATGTCTCATCACCCTAGCACTTACAAACTATCCTGATATTTGTCTCCAAACTAAACTTAGAAGCAAAAATCACAATCAAAGCTTTCTTTTTTTTTTTTTTAGTACAAAACAAAAGAAGAAATGTTCTTCTGAGTTGTAGGTTTTTCAAAACCTGACTTACATGTATTTTCTTAAAAGTACAGTCATTGGAGAAAAGTGTATGTTTATGCGACACAATGTCATACGCAATTACATAAGTAATCCAGATGACAGGAGAATTCATTAACAACTTTTTATGCTTCATCAACAGGGGGAAAGAATACAGAAATCATTCATCCTAAAAATTCTAATCCAATTTTTAAAATAATTTAAATTCATTAAAACATTTTCTATTTTAATTCACAAGTTGTTCAGAGAAGAGCTTCAAGATGTCCCTGTAATTATTGTAACAGGAAGGACCTCGAGCCATTAAACTAATCTCTGGCAATTCAGTGTGATTCCCCTTATTTATGCAGCACTCTTTTCTGAGTGTGCCCAAGTCCCTCTTTGCCTTCACAGAAATGGTCACCTCTAAGCAGTGTATCACAAAGAAGCTCAAATTCCAAAATCAATCAAGCCATTTTGCCAAAGACGGAGGATTTACAATCGAGGAATCTGTAATCATATAGATGTTTTATGGTAATTATCTTTCTTTTGAGCACACATTTGTGTCCATGAGTTTTGGGAGGGGGGAAGACAAGCGAGGTAGATATGGTTTGTGGTAATTTATTAGGATGAGACTGAGAAATCCCAAGCATTTTATTTTTATAGTAAAACCCACTTCGCCCAGGCCCCGCTCATACATCACTGTACAACTGGACACAGCTCTTGACAAATCACAGTTAAGATATTCATTTTGAGTATGCATAAAAATTATAGTAAGAAGATGGGCAATTTTCTCAACAGGCCTATCATAATCATGAGAAGAACTGATTATTCGTGGTAGGGGATACAGGATGAACAGGTGTTTGGGCTCAAGAGAATACATTAATTTCTCCAATTTCAACAACGAAGATCTCTACTAAAGATGATAGAAGTTTTCTTTTGCCTGTATCTTTGAGGGAAGCAGCCATGGATACAGCAGGCGAGGCTGAGATGTTCTGAAGTCACTTCATATAGACGGTTTACCCACTTCAGAATGGATTTTTAGCCTGTGCTTCTTTTCCATTTGTTCACTAGTGTGTATCAGTCTCCAGTCAGTCTTCATTTCTTTCTCACAGAGAACTGTCACCAAACTACCACGCCAAAGCAAAGGTTCTAAGTCTCCTGGCATCTGGCACAAACCTCTAACTGCTTGAGATAAATCCAAAGGAAAGTGCACTCAGCCACAAGCAGTGTAAAGACTTGTGATAGGTAATAACTTAGAAGTAAGCCAAATTGACAGTCCACCCAAAGTTTAAATCAAACGTTTAAAACTAGCTCAAAAGTCAGACCAGAAAAGTTTAATTGCAGGACAATGAAAGCAAAGAAACCACCTTGCTAAGTCAATTTCTGACAGAATAACAGTTTCTCCCACCCCACATTCACAGCAGTGAGTGGATACAGGAGTCGACATGATAAACATCATGATACTCAAATGCCACACAGTCTGAAGCATGCCTTGCCCAATTTTAAAAATATGTGAAAAGATAATAACAGAAATTTCCTACTTTTTATTCTCGCTTCCAACATTCATGTTGTGTACTGACTAGAAAAGGAGAGGGGCTGGTGGGTATTGCATTCTTCACATTCAAACAATTAATTGCCTGTTATAATTATAGCAGGACATTTAAAAAAAAAACAGATGCCCATTATGTATCAGTATCATCAACCCATCAGACTCAAACTATAAACTATTTTCTTGTCCTATGGCTGCTCAAATGTGGCATGTGTCCTTTTTTATAGAAGCCTACAGATCAGAACGTGAGTACTGACTCTCAGCCAGTTAAGAAGGTACTGCCTTGAAGAGAAGAGATGTGGAGGGCAGGGAACTGGCCCGAAGAGCGATAAATAACCTCCCAAAGAAAAGGACCTTGGACAGACTCTTCAGTGTGTACTCTGAGATGCCCATTTCCCTAAGACCAAGTGTGACTTTGCCCTAAAGCATCTGCCTAGAACCCTTTGGGTCACGTGACAAACTCCTACGATCAGAAATATTGTGACTCCTTATTAACTTCTGGATTCCTTTTCAAAATACAGGCTGCCCCTTCTCAGCTCGGGCCAAGAAACAGAAAAGGTTGAATTCCAGGAAGTGAAAACTGCTTCCCTGCCAAAGTCATCCACTCTTCGGGTCCAGGTGACCTCCTGGGCATTGTGCTGGGGAGCAGCTGGTCAAGACTTCCTACTCCAGCCTTCGCCTCCTCCCCTCCACGACACCATCCCCTCTGTCCTCCAATCTAAAGAGGCAACTGCTTTCTGCAAGACCCACCACTAGGTGCTGAGGACACAGAGGCTCTGACATGAAGAAGTTCACATTCTTTTCATCAGGAAGCAGGTCAGCGCATTCCACAGTGGCCGGGGATGACAAAGAGTTCAGTACAGGAGGCTCTGCCCACACAGAAGAGATAGCCAGTAGTAGCTCTGCTCCCAAAGAAGACACACACTACCACCTCTCTTCCTGGGCCTTGAAGTACCTAAAAATGGTGCCTCCCCACAGATTGAAGTAATAGGGAAAGGAGAATTGGCAACAGCAAAGCGGGAGTGAGCAGGTAGGAGATGATGGAACAGGTGGATGGAAGGCCATACACGCACCTCCATCCCAACTCCCTGAGCGCGCCAACAGAATGGCGGAGGCTTAGCAAAGAAGCAGGCTTCTGCCAAACACAAAGCACAGCGTCTCTTTTGTTCAGAATGTTTTCATAGAGCTTAAGGCAGTGTGTCATACTTTGAAACAGTGATATACAAACAATTGGGTTTCTACAGTGGAATCTCTTTACCCCACCACCAAAACAAAAGCCTCTACAAAAATCTCAAGAATAAAAGAGACAATCAGAGCTGCTCCTGGTAAAGACTTCCAAGGGTCTTTCGGAAGACATTGAAAGCTCCATAGCCTATGCTGAGGAACTTCTTCCCATTACACCTCGAGACCCACAAAACAGCAACAACATCTTCCTCATAGTCTTTTCTTATACTACCACACTAACCAATCAATAGCTTGAACTAAAGTGATCTAAATTGAAAAGCAATGTAAGAGATGGAAAAAGAAAAAGTGGTATACCAGAAAGAGGCTGGATGTGTCAATGAACATAGGAATAAGTGACTTGCCCCACGCAGTGACTGAAGGAAAAGAAAATTGGGATGCAAAATGAAAAATGCTGCGCACAAGTAACTAGAAGCCTGGTGCAGAGGTAGAGAGAAACTAAATGATCATTAGAACTTTCTGTAATTAAAACAGCATTTATAAAAAGTCAACATAGGCAAGAAAACAAAAAAATCATACAAGGAAGGCTGGTTGGCAGACAACACTAGAGATAAAACATGAAGTTAGCTCATTTTACTGAGAAGGAAGGAAGGCAACATTGGCCTCAGACAAATCACAAAGACATGCTACATCCAAAGGTTTATCTTTGGTTGAGGATGTAGTTCAGTTCATAGACTGCTTGCCTAGAGTGTATGGGGCCCTGAGTTTGATTCCCAGCACAGAATAAGTGGACATAGTGGCACATAGCTATAATCCAAACATTTTGCCCAGGGTTAATAACCTGCAAAACTGTGTTCATCATCATTCATTCATTAATTCATAGTCCCTATTCTATGCTAAACATTCATATGCAGTTAGAATGCATTAGAAACAGGTAATATCCTTAATCTTCTAAAACTTATATGCTGTTTGACTATGGGACAAGCAATAAACAGCATTTGGGAGGTAGCAGAAGCTCCGTAGACTATTTCTTCCCATTACACCTCGAGACCCACAATACAACAACTACATCTTCCTTATGTTCTTCTTTTCTGACACTATCACACCGACTAATGAATAGCTTTTGGGATCCAATCCAAACATCATTTGGGAGGTAGAGGAAGGAGGATCAGAAAATCAGGGTCATCCTTGGCTACCTAGCAAGTTTGAGTCAAGCCTGGTATATATACATACATATATACATAAGTACATACATACATATGTACAAGTGGGGAGCCAAAGGATAATTCAAAATAGATAATCAAAAAGGTTTGGATATAAGAAAGCCTAGAATTTAAGAAGTTATTTCCATAAGCCAACTATTTTCCTAAACCAGAGATTGTGAGATGATGCCTTAGGGGATAGAAAGCAAACCACCATGGACTGAAGAGCTATAAATGACTGAGGATTTGATTGGTCACCTCTGGTTATCATCTTTCCAACAGGAAGCAGAGTATCACCTTTGCCTGGAGCTTCATAGTCAGATATTCAGTGAGCTGCAGAGCTGCAGGAAGGGAAGAAGAGGAGTGAGAGGAGGGAATGAGGAAGAAGAGAAAGAAGCAGAAGGGTAGAAGGAGGAGTAAGGGAGAACAGAAGGACATAGGGAAATGAGGAAAGGGGAAGAGGAGGGAAGCAGACAGATATGTTCACCAGCTAATTAATCTGAAGCCAGTCTGGCCTGGAAGGGTGTCCAGAGTCTTTCATTTGCCTTTCTTCTTAGTTAATAATTCGAATTTTTCCAGGTCTCTCCCTTGTTGTCTTTTCGTAGTTACTATTGTGAAGGTCACAGCCGTCCTCTGCTAATGACCCTAAACTACCTATATGTTATACCTATTATCTACTCTATGGCTACAATAGACAAAAACTAATGTTTTCTCTGTAATGAAGGGACACAGGATGCTACCTTACACACTTGACAAGTTTGCTACAGGATTCCACAAGGATGAGATTTACTCAACCAACCATACCAGTGTGCCTACCTCAGCATCTGGGTCTCAGGATCACTGGCAAATCCTGCTGATTCCGATGGCATCAGTACTCTTCATCAGAGCCATTTTCCCCCACATTAGCTGTTCAGTATGAAGAAGGGTTTCCCTAATTACACTCATTGCCTTCACTCCAAAGTATGGCTCACTTGGGGACATACATCTACAAGGCTGGGTTGTTACAAGGATTAAATGAGATCACATATATAAATAATGCTTTAGCAGGCACTCCATCATAATAGCCATCATTATTATCATCAGCATTTATTCATTCAACCAAGCAGGCACTCAATAAATATTGATTGACTGTATGAATGGATGGGTAAAAAAAAAAACAGTTCCTACAAGCAGGTCAAGTTAGACAAAAGGATGCAGACAACTTCGTACTTTTCAAGCCTGTTTGCACGTAGTCGTACCCAATATCTGTTTAGGGCTCTTCCTCTTAAGGAGCCCTTTTACAAAAGGTTTATTTAAAAAATTGTACATCATTCCTATGTCCAGCAGACATCAACACCCTTACCCTATTTTCCCCACAGTACTTATCATGTCTTCTCAGATGTTATATTTTAATTTTGTTTTGTTTACCTGCTTATTGCTGGTCCCACAGTCAAACAGCATATAAGTTGCAGAAGATTAAGGATATTGCCTGTTTGTAATGCATTCTAATTGCATTTGAATGTTCAGTACAGAATAGGGGCTATGAATTGATGAATGAATGATGAAAATACAGTGAGTTTTGCAAGCTGTTAGCTTTGGGTAAAATGTTAAAGTTGATTGATAGGCAGGCAACAAAATTTGAAAAGGATCAGTAAAGGCTGAAATTAGAAATAAAAGGAACCTGTTCACCACTGGCCTTAGTCTAAAAAGACCAAGGTGCATGTAGGGATCTGTCTTATGGGACTCAGCATTATTTTATACTTCTGCTCTCAGGAGTACCCGATTCTTCATTTACAGATGGTATTTTAGAGTACACAGAAAGCCTTTTCTCTATCAGCCTCTGAGATGGTATAGTTTCTAGTTTGCTCTCAGTTGCTGTAATGAACCCTGTTCAAAACTGACTTGAGAGGGAAGCTGAATCTCACATCTCCAATGTCAAATGGACATTGTGTCTAGGGAAAACAGTAAATCCCTGAAAAATCAACTAGGGTGGAAACCCAGTTGTGCTTGAGATAGGAAAGAAGAAATCACTCATAAAGAACAAATGAATAAAGGAACTATCTAAGCATAAAGATTATCTGCGTTTTATGGTTGAAAAACTGAGGGACAGGAAATGATTCCTCTGAGCTGGGAAATAAAGCAGCTAGATGATCAGGTGAGGTGGCACACATCTGTTACCTCAGAATTTAAGAAACAGGTGTATTCCCTGAGAAGTGCCTCAGTGGAGCCTGCCTAGACAGGAACGAGCTAAGGGATCGCCTGGGCGCCTTGGACTCCAGCCTGGAAAACCTGCAGACCATGCTGACAAGCCGCAACTTCAGTGTGGACACCAGCGCCCTGCTGGACCTGTTCACCTCCGCAGTGACCGTGCCTGACCAGCATTCAGGAGCTTCTATCTCCACAAGAGCCTCTTCCCAGGCCTACTGAGGCAGACAACAGTAACCCCTGCTCAGGAAAGCAGCTGCTGCGCTACATGGCTCAGGCTCTGTTCCTGCTGGCCCCTGATGCTGTGGTCACAGGGAACAGTGAGCTGCCTGTGCTCCTTGAGCTGCGGGAGAGCTCCAACTGCGTTGAGGGAGATAATTACACGGACGATCCCACCATCTCTCTTCTGACAGGCACTGAACCCCACAGAGCCAAGGACCCTACTGTCTCCTAGAGGTCTCAGGAGTTGTCAGGCTGGCGTGGGCCTGTCCCCCAACCTATCCCTAGGATATGGCTGGTCCTAGGGAGACAAGACAGTTGGGTAGTCCAGGGGATCCTAGGTCAAGCCACCATAATCCCAGTGGAGCACAGATGGAACTTGGGCCTGGGCAGTACCTTGGATCAAGAGGAAGATCCTGAGGGCTGCATACCTGCTGCCTTCACCCCAGCCCCTGGTCTACTCTCTGGTCAGAGCTTCACAGCCACACTTGGACTGAAGTCCCCTTTAACCCTACACACACACACAGAGAGAGAGAGAGAGAGAGAGAGAGAGAGAGAGAGAGAGAGAGAGAGAGAGAGAGAGAAATAGGTGATTTTTAGGCCAGGCGAGTGACATAACATAATCCCCGATCCTTTACTTTTGGGGATGTGGGAGGTGACATAAAATCTCTCTACAAGAGGCTGACCTCAAACTCACAGAGATACCCTTCCTCTGCCTCGCAAGTTCTGGGATTAAATGCATTCGGACTGTTGCTGGTGCAGTGACTTGAATAATGCCCCCAATAGGCTTATACATTTGAATACTTAGCCATGGTGGGGGGTGGCATTATTTGAGAAGGATTATGAGGTGTGGCCTTTTTAAAGGGAGTGTGTCACTGGGAATGGGCTTTGAGGTTTCAAAAGCCCATGCCAGATCAGTCCCTCCTACTCTCTCATTTGACAGAATCAAACAATGAACATCTTTTAAGTAGCCAATCATTTGTCACAAATTCGCACATATGTTACTGAATAGTCAAACACGCCCCACCCCTGGGAGAAATACTCCACAGCCAAAACATTTCAACCCCCAAATCTAGCCATGTCTCCCACCCTATCTTAAAATCCTTCAAGAATATGGAGATGGTTTAGGGAGTTCCTGAAAAGGCCAATTATAATTAATAATAACAATCATTTAAAGACTCTGGGGATTGATTAGAAGTCTACAACAAATTGTAAAGGTCTTGTTCAACACAGCTTACAGAACCTCAGTGGTGTGTGGATAATCCTTTACAGTGGAAGACTGAGGTATTCAACCTACGGTGATGCCTCCATTATCCCAACAGCTGCACATTATATAGACCATTGTACAGATTCATATCTGTTGAAGATCCATTAAGTGAAACTCTGAGCACAAACTTATCAATTCATCCTCCTAACCCCTAGCATTAATATGAAGCGAGGGGACAGAAATTATTAAGACTCTAGATATTATTATTATTATTATTATTATTATTATTGAACTCTCTCATGGTTCTAATCTTCAGTTTTAGCATCCCTTCACCTATTAGCCAAGAATGCAGGCTTGTCCTCCAGATCCTCACTTCTCTGCTTTGTTAGGACAGCCAGTGTGAAAGCACATAGAGGATAAAGACCTAAGTTTTAATAAGCCCTAATGTACACACTCATTTGGAGACCAGTTTTGCTTACTCTGAGATCCAAATCACTGATGCCACCAAACAGGTAGAACTCTGTTCAAAGTAGAAGGTGGCACACCTTTAGGAACATATATAGTCTCTAATGTAGATGGTTTGGTACCTGGAGACCTTTTTAATAAAAGAAATTAACCCATTCCTCCACAGAAATAAAGATTATATCAGAGTACACAACTAGCAAAGAGAATGTGCACATATTTGTGGCCATGTGCCCATTACTTCACTGCCTCCAAAACAAAATTCAGTATGATGGCCAGAGAACCAGCATAAGGGTGAAAAAGGTCATCCGTGACCACACCAACACTAGGCCGCTATAACTCATTCATTTTCCAAGTCTCATAGGCAATTCCAGAACTACACTTTAAAAAGACCAGTTTCTTCCTACTGAGCTATGAACACTTTGGGCCCACGATGGAAAGACTGTGTGGTTTAGTTATACCCATTTCAGTGCCTACAGTGACATAGGATGAGTGATCTAATAATAAATGTATTAAGGAGAGACATGAAAGCTGTCTGCAGTTTGCTGAAAACATGACATGGCAAGGAGCCAAAAAAGACCCTTTCTCTCTGATTGTATTTAACTGTAATCTCCTAATTCTTTTGAGCCTTTTTCTTTACCTGTTAAAATATAAAATAAGTTTGACTCACCTATGCTTCATGGCTCATAAAGGTGCTGTGGTGACGATTCTATCAATATTCAAAAATGTGTTGAGTCCTAGGACTGATGTTCCTCTATTAAGTTTAATAGTTACTTCCATAATGTTTATGTCCCCAAGTCAAGTTATGAGATGCCAGTAAACTGCATCTTCTATATTTTTCTGTTTTTAAATATTTTATTAGTTCTTTGTGAATTTCATATAGAATATTGTGATCATATTCACTCCCTCCTTCTCCTCCCTGTAACTCCTCCCAAATCCACCACACTTCCTCAATTTTGGTCCTAGTCCAAGTTATTTTTGTCTTTTTATTGGATATTTTCTTTACATTTCAAATGTTTTCCCCTGTCCAGGTCTCCCCTTCAGAAACCCCCTATCCTATCTGCCCCTCCCCCTGCCTCTATGAGGGTGCGCCCCCACCCACCCACCCACTCCTATCTTCCCGCCCTCACATTCCCCTACACTGGGGCATTGAAGCCCCTCAGGCCCATGGGCCACTCTTCCCACTGATGTCCAACAAGGCCATTCCTCTGCCACATATGCAGCCAGAGCCATGGATCCCTCCATGTGTGCTCTTTGGTTGGTGGTTTTTGTTTCTTTGGTTTGGGATAGGGTCTCTCTGTGTAGTTCAAGTTGGTGTCCAATGCAATATCCTCCTGCTTCAGCTTCCCTCTCAAGTAGCCATGTGTATTATCAAGTTGCAGATGTGTACCACCACACTCAGCTATCAAATCCCTTCTTCATGGATTTAGACTAAAACTCTGCTCTGAGAAGTTAAAGAAGACCACCTAAGGAGCCAGGCGGGATAGCAAGGCTTGTTGGGCTGTTGACCACTACCACTTTTCTGTGCTTAATTTGTATCCATTGAGCCTACTTACACTTTCAGCAAGTTTAACAGTCATCAATTCATGACAGACTTTGTGCTTCAAATGCAATGTCACAGACAAGCCATAAAACTATTTTTAATGTGAACTAAAGTCTCTCTTACTTGTTAGAAATGATTTTTATAATATTTTAGGTCTTTCTCAAAGTCCCTGTAAAGAGTGATAACGTTTTAATCTCTCCTACTGATTAGTGCTACTTTTTTTCATTCCACTAGGTCAGTTGTTTCTATTTTTGAGGTGTTGGAGAAAGCATAAAAGCTGTGAAATTTGAACGAGGCCTATTCCCTAATTCAACAGGTCTCCTGATAAAATCTACAGAACAAGATTCTTTTCTATTGGGCTCTGAAAGAAAAAAGTAAATTTTACATTTTAAGCAAAAGTAAAGGGTGTAAGATCTACATGTTCATAGTTGTATGTATTTAGCAGCAGGCATGTCTCTTTCATAGAGTTATTTTATGTTAAAAATTAGACAGCAGAACTCTGTCACAATCCAAACCATGTTGTTTTAATGAGTGCTTTCCAGAGAACCTTGACAGAAACAATCTCAAGCAACTGTGCCAAACTGTGTGTCATACATGATTAGTTCAATTTTTTAAAATTCCTTTCAAAAAGGACTTCCTCAAATACTGCAATTAATTCCACAAACATCTGTGCAGAGCCCCATAAAGGCTAAGGAAAGTGACACACATCTCTCTTCTCCACATTAAAAAAGAGTGTTCAATTCTATTTGGTGGGTAAGAAATTCCATGTAAGAAACAAGACAGCTCTTAACTGAACTTGTTGTGTTAAGCAGGTGTCAGACACTTTCAGCTGTACTGGGAATTAAACTCCACAATGGCAAAGTTGACTTTCAGTGAGATCAATAAACTGGTCCTACTCATACAGGTAGCAGCGGTTCATCCTCAAGCACAAGCCCAGGTTTAGTACACCTCTGGATTTGTGTCTCCTATCACAACACAGAACTGAAAGCAAACAACTGAAAACAGCATTAGGAAGTCCCTAAAACTGACCAGAGCCACCCTGCTAGAAAAAGCAGTGCAAAGCTGCAAAGAAGACTTTATGATCAGATCAGCTGCCTGCAAGAAGCAGAAACCTGCAGATATGCCTGGAAGAGGTTAAAACCAACTGAGTTACTTAGAAAGGACACTTCCAACCTGTTGAAGCTGCTTGCAGGCTGTGCAGTGTGCCTCCAGGTCCCCAGCTTTGCGAGCTATGCTAGATAGCTGTCACCCACACTGCGGTGAGCTTCTGCTCCTATAAGTAATCCCTCACCCTTCCTTCTATAAGCAACTCCAATAAAAAATCATTGGTTTGTCCCCCAAAATAGACTAAAATGGTAAGCAGGTGTTGGGGATAAAGCTTAATTGCTTGACTAGGATTTAGAAAGCCCTAGGTTGCTGGGCAGTGATGGCTCATGCCTTTAATCCTAGCACTTGGGAGGCAGAGGCAGGCAGATTTCTGAGTTCAAGTTCCAGCCTGGTCTACAAAGTGAGTTCCAGGACAGCCAGGGCTACACAGAGAAACCCTGTCTCGAAAAACCAAAAAAAAAAAACAAAAAACCAGAAAAGAAAAGAAAACCCTAGGTTTCATTTCCAGCACCACAGAATAAAGCCAGGTTCATCTGTACATGCCTGTAATCCTAGCAGTACAGGAGGTGAAAATGGGAGGTATAGAATTTCAAGTTCATTCTCAACTACATAGCAAGGTTAGGGCAAGCCTAGGATATAGGAAAAAGGGAGGAAGGGAAGAAGGGAAGGATGGAAAGAAGGGAAGAAGTGGTGGAGGGTGAGCAACTTTGCAGTTAATGATGACTTAGGCTTTAATGCTTAATTCTTAGAGACTTACTAGAAGCCAATGAAATGTCAGTTCAGGACATAACCGGGACCCAGGCAAGACAAGGGAGGTACCTAGGACACAACATGAAAGCAGGCACCTTCCCAGGGTCATGCAAAAGCCCCTGCTGAATCATCCTAGACAAAATCCAAGCAAATATGTGGCCAGATCTCTGGCCACTAGAAGATCATAGTAATTTAACACATCTAAACCCTAAGTCTTGTCTTTGGAACACATCATTTTGATTTTTAAGATTCTATCTAATCCATGACAACACTTTCAGGACCTTAACTATCTATACTAAAGTACCTTGCTAGACTCAATCTGGGCTTAGGAATTCACTCTCTTGCTACAATGTCAGACCTCCGGGACCAGATGAAAAATAAAAAATCAGAACCAAGCAAAAATAAGGATGATGATAATGATGATGAGTATACTTTAGATTTCTAATTCAGCATCACCTCAGAGAAACTTGTCGTGAGCACTCCAAAATATCAACTCCCATCACTCTCCACTCCCTTGTCTGCTTTGACTCCCACACAATTGCTGATTCACTGATGCACTGGTGATTGCTATTCCTGTCCCCACTAGTATGCAAGTACCATGAGGTACTTGCAAGTACCATGAGGACTTTGTTTAATCCACTGTGGTAACTAGAGGAATTAAAGTGTGCCATGTTATAGCAGATCTATAATAAAAAAATATGTCAACTATATAGTGATGTTGTCTATGTTCATGTGGTCCTGGAGCCTATCTATGTTCTAGTTATCATCTAAGCAAAACCTTATTGGTGCAATGGAAATCACCTGCACAATAATTATGCCCTGGGTCATTTCTTCTCAGACATTGGTAACACTTCATTTTCTTCATTTTTAAAACATGTAAATACTCAGATTCTCTTTCTGCCAAATAGAAAGAAAAGTAGCTCTTTCTGTGTGTCTTCTGAATATGCTGTCCCTTTGCAAAGCTGTTGTCAAATTCAGCTGCCCACATTATATACTGGATTCCATCTGAAATAAGTGTAGGTGCTGTAATAATACATAGACCAGACTCAAGAAAATACTTGAGCAGTGCCTAGTCTGACAGCTTCTAGGCTCTGATGAGAAAGCACACTTTGCTAAATCCGGCTACTACACCTCATCTAGAGAAGGGAGCAAGTACTCCTATAGCCAGTATCTATACAGCTCTAGGGAGAAGGGTTATCATCTGCAATAGCAAGAGGAATGATCTCCCCATTGCATACATTCTGTATTATAGGAACCCAGATGTAGGGAAGGAAAGTAAAGCAATTTGATTTTTAAGGAAGATTCCTT
This sequence comes from Tokudaia tokunoshimensis, assembly GCA_036184795.1. NCBI lineage: Eukaryota > Metazoa > Chordata > Mammalia > Rodentia > Muridae > Tokudaia > Tokudaia tokunoshimensis. The sequence continues at coordinate 126,008,441 of BTHU01000023.1, read as the reverse complement.
TCATCCAGCTGCCAAATAAATCAGATATGCTCTCTTCTCTTTGGAGGAAAAATGCTTTTAGCAGCTGTGTTCTGATATCCTTTTGAACAGAGTAACAAAGAAGCAAAAGGTAAAGATAATAATGTACTTGATATGAACAATATGGTAAGAAGCCATGAAATAGTAGCATCCTTCTTTAAGGAGGGATGCGTGCTGAAAGCAGGGGCACAGGAAACATTAAGGTGACAATTTCTGGGGTTGTTCTTTTTGAAACATGTTAAATAGCGATCCTATTGGCTCTACTCCCTGCCTCCCAAATTGGCCAGCAATCTCTCTTTAAATTTGTTTTGAAAGACAAAGGGAATGGATTCTGTCAGCCCAGCGACAAATCCGTGTGTTATCGTTATTTAAATGACTTTACATTCATGTAAAAATATGTCCTTATTTTGTGAATAAATTGGTTATTTTGTGTTGTAGTTAAAAATGACCTAAAAGCATTTTCTTGGCACCGGCACCGCTGTAAACAAGGAGATCGTAAACAAACCATGGTTAGTGTTTCAGGAGATTTCCATAGAGATTTAGAAAGATCAAATCATTGGTATTCATTTTCAAAAGAAGTAAAGTCTTCTGAGCCTCTAATTTAATGGTTCAAGAACATATGTTTACAAGACTCCTAGTTTACAAGACTCCTAGGCATTATTAATCAATGTTTTCTTTAACCTCACTTTTAATATGTTAATGGTTTTATTTTACAGCACACCACACAAATGAGAAATTTTCTCCTTTCATGCCAATTTCACCAAAATGGTGAAGGCAATATTTTTAAAATGACATTGTATCTAATGACATGTAACCAATAGGGCTAGAAATTTTCAAGATTATATTCTTAAAACACAGAGCTGTATGATTCAAATTGTGATCTAAAGGCCACTGCAGAATTATGTAGAGATGGAGTGAGCTCGTTGAACAATTAGAAACAATCCCGAAAGCTGCTCATTTATACCCCTCCCTGTTATCACCTCGTCTGGGTCTTTCAGTAATGGACTAAGAAATGAAGGGGGAAGCAGGGTTTTCAATATGTCTTTTCTTTGAGAAACAATAAAAACATTAAACTTTATACATTGAAGTATCTCTGCACCGAATGGTAGCCCTTTCATGGGAGTCCAGCTTGGGTTTTGTCTGGGTGGGGAAGTAGGGAGGGAGACTATGAATGCCCCCAGAGTCATTTAAAATATATAGTATTAGCTAATTGATGAGAGGACTAAAAACAATAGTAAGTAGGGAGCCTGGCTACAAGCCAGCAGCAAGGCTTTATGGTGAAAGCCAGTTTACATTAGAGGCCTGTTTTTCCCCTTTCCTTATATGAAATGAACAGCTGTAATTGAAAAGCAAGGAGCTCTGTGGTTTATAGAAATAGGTGTTGTGAAGAGCCTTGGCCGTCTAATTTTCTTCCTATTGCAGGGCAGGCTTCCATTGTCTGTTTTTTAGAGCTAATTTCTTTTCTGATCAAAAGGCCCACGTCGTTGAAAAGGTAGTAATGACTATTCATTTGGCTGAAGCCTCCATTCTCCAGACTGCAAGCTTTATTTAGAAATGGCTATTTCTTTCTAAAAGGAAAAGTTCATTTATGTCCTCTATAATGTCAATTAAAGTAGAATATATTTTAATTATTTATCCTCAGGAGGAACCTTTTAGGAACTTAATTTAGTATGCCTATGCTATGCAGACACTACAATATGCGAATGTGGAATGATATCTAGATACATGGGTTTTATTTTATTTTACCACTAATGAATAGTTTATTTGCAAGTAATTAACAAGTTAAATCGGCACAATTAGTGTCAGATTTCTTTAATAATATAACTCATAAAAGGATAGTCATTGGAACTAGAAAATAAGGTTGGTTGTTGACTTTGTAAAGAAACCATTTCACAAAAGGGATAGTTTTTTCCCATTAGAAAGGGTATACTGGGACGTTCCTCGCGATGCACTTTCAAAAGAAAGCTAGGCTGTGCGGGCGGAGAAAATATGTTCAGAAACAAGGGGAGGTGGTGTTAATTACACAAACATCACATTAGCACAGCTTCAAGGTCCCCTAATCTGTCAATGCTTTCTGGAGAAATGGAATTGGGGTGACAGTGGTCTAGAAGATCCAAAAAAAAAAAAAAAATCAGTGTGGCCAAACCTCCCAACAGAACGGGCTTTGTCGCGAGGTCTGCCCGCCGCCCTCCCCGTCCCCCCACAAATCCCCGCCCTAGTCTGCTGGGAAGCAAGTAGACTGGATGGTCAGTACAGTAACTTCCCAATCCACTGCCACAGTCGTGCCCCCGGGAGCTGCGCAAGCCGGTGGCGGAGACAGTGGCACTGGGGTGTGCTTGCGGCTTGCAGGGCTTGCGCTCTCCCACAGAGAGAAAACCGCTGTGGGAAAGCGTAAGCCGGCAAGGATAGGCAGGGTCACTCAAGGACCCGGGGTGTACCCTTCCCAATCAGTCCAGATCCTTGCAGAGGACCTTCCTCTTCCCACGGAGCAGACTTCTCTGTGGATCTGCTAGGAGTCTGGGGTAAGTAAAATCCCGTTTGCTCAGTCTCAAATCCTCTCTCAGACTGTTTCCAGCTTGTAAGGCGGAGTGAAAAGGGCAAGGTCTCACTGTTGCATACTAGACAAACAACTTAGCACGCAATAAATGTAGGACGGAAACTTAAGGTAACCAAAGGAACTGCTGGGCCAAGGAGGAAGAGAAAATAGAAATTCTGCGCATCGAATTCCATAGCTCTCCACCTTTTTAGAAAATGAAAAAGTTCAGAAAAAAAGTAAGAAGGAAAACATGGGCGTAAGAACAGCTGAATCCTGCCTTGAGATTTATTATTCCCTAGAAAGCTCTACCCAAACCCTCACAAAGCTAACAGGCGTCGCCGCTGCGGAAGGAGCAGATGAACCCGCACAGATGCACTGGAGATGCCTAGTCTGCGTTGATTTTTCCAAGGAAGGTAGTCAGGTCTAGTGGACTCCTACTCAGCCCCACTCTGGAGGACTTGTAAATCTGTGAAGATAACAAGTTTAAGATCTTTGCCCTGGTCCCATATTCCTATGGATCCCCTTGCTTCTGCTTAAGCTAGGGCCGTGCCTTTGCAACAGCAAAGGAGATGGACTCTCTTTGAGGGCAAGCACAGTGGGAGGGGGGCCACCCGGGCCCGAGCCAGGCTTGGGGGGGGGGTCGCTCCGTGGGGATGTGTTTGAGTTTGTTGATCTGATACAGAGCTCGTGCAAACCACTCGTGGGAGTGGGTGGGGGTGAAGAGGAGGCAAACAGGGCACCAACTGTGACCTTGGAAGCCTTGCTCCTGGGCAGTCCTCCCTCTGGGAAGAAGGCAATGTATATTGGTGGTGAAGTCAACAAGAGGGCAGGGCACTGAAGGCAAAGTCTGTCAAAAATCCTCAGAGTTGCTGCACACCTAGGGAAAAGAGAGAGCGGGTGATTAATAATACCTTAACACCCCTGTTGGTAAAAGTCCTGTTTACAGCTTAGAGCCCTGAAGTGGGGGGTAGGGGTGGCAAAGAGACCCCAGTATCTCTACAACATGTCACTCGGTTAAGTAAATGAATTGAATTCACAAACTTGTTTCAAAAGTGCCCACCCCCAAATCTACAGCCAAAAGGCAGTAGAAGAAATTGTGTCACCACAGTTTGTCACCTCCAGAACAATGCTATTCCATGCCTACAAGTGTTTCTTTAGAGAACATCAACTAGGTTGTTTAAAGCCACCAACCTAGGATCTTCAGATCCTTCTCTGACCTTAAAGACAAGAAAACTGTCCCTCCAACCCCACCCCCACCCAGCTCTGCTGTGTGGGTTTTGGGATAGGGAAGGTCCCACATAGTGTTCCCAGGAAGGGAAAGCTATGTCTTTTCTACCAGTAGGAGTGACCTTTCTGACCTTTTTACAAAGGATAGTTCTAAAATAGATTCAAGCTTCTTGATCAAGGCTCTCCTTCTGTAGCCTGAATACAGTCTTGGGTGTACCAGGGTAAATAGTCCAGCAATGCTCTCAAGGAAGAGAGAGACAGAATTGACTTTAAAAATGTAAGTCTTTTGTCTGCTGGAAACGGTTTCCAAAAGAAGTTGTATTCATGGCCTCAAACCAGTATCCAGCCCTAGGCACCAACACACTTGGAAAATGTTAGAGCACTGTGGCCCAGCTACTCTTGGGCTTGAACTAGCCTGAACAAACTTCAAACATTGCCATCTTCACCATGTGCCAGCAGGCACCTACACAGATCTAATTCTCCCTATCAGCTCTAAAGCACAATACCAAAATTTCTCTGCAGTTCTGAGGCCCTTTGGAACACCTGACTTCTCTGAAGCAACAGGAGGAAAGGGGATAAACAGTGTACCTGGAGTTCGCTGGGCTAGACTGGCCAGGTCACTGGAGTTTTACGATAGCTTCCCAAAAATAGGTCTTCTGCCACGATTGGTTCCCAAAAATAGGTCTTCTTCTGCCTTGCAGCCAAGCAGCTGCTTGTCTTTCTGGGGTTGAGGCAATCTGGGAGACAGACCCTCAGAGCGGGTAGGGGCTCCTCTGGGTGAAGTTTCCAACTGAAACCAACAAACGGCGCTATTGTCCCACCATGGGTCCTAGGAGCCCCTGGCTCGACCCCAATCGGAGGGAGTCTGAAGGCTCCTGGGAGCGTGGGGTGGGGGTGGGGGTGGGGGATGGAGGAGGAAGCGCTTGGCGGGGCTCCTAGTCTGGGATTCAGAACTCTTGGTATTGCCCACCGAATCCCGAGAGGCCTCTAAGGCTAAGAGTGCCGCTGAGTGAATTCTTTCCTTCCTGTGTCCCGCTGTATTTTGCTTTTCGTTGTTGTTGTTAACAGATACAAGGAACATAATTTGAAAGACTGCAGTTCAATCAATACCTTGCCATCCGGGAAAGCCTCTGCGGGGACAGAAGTCACTAAGGTTAAGATACCTGCTCAGCCACTTCTGCAGACCCCCAATAAAAGTAACTAGGGCGCGACTGGTGTCTTAGTCTTCAGTGCTGGGAGGGCCTGGATAGTGGGTTTCCTTCTGCCCCGAATGAATATCCCCAGGTCCACAATTTTAACTTTGCTTGTCTACAGAAATAATAAATTGTAATAAGTTTCCTATGAAGTGTTTTGAAGGGATTCCCGTGAAACACTTGTTTGGCTCTGTCTAGCCCAGCCCAGAGCCACCAGACAGAGATCAGTTTAATCAGTCACTGCAGAGAAGCCAAGAGGTTGAGAGAAGATGTCTGATCCTACCAAAAGCCCTTGGCAAATCTGGCAGGAGGATGTAATGTGAAAATGAGCTGACTTAAACATGGGCAAGGTGTGATCAAATGACAAACAGCTAATCTGCTTCTGGGAGGAGCAGGGGACCAGCCCCACATCCTCTGTCTTGGGAAATATGCCGCCCAGGCGCTGTCACCACAACGGCTTACTTGGGTCTTAAAACTTGGAAAGAATCCTGACATCTGTCAGGCTACTGGACGCCAGGCTGCGAGTCGGTTGGGTAGTTTCCTAAACGGCTCTTCACTTAGCAACAGCCTCAGGGGCCTAGGGGGGGGAAAAACGAGAGAGGGCGTGAAGAGGGTGCTGGGAGGGCAAGGGCCAGTGCACATTGGGTTTTTTTTTTTTTTAGGGGACCGTGAGTATGCCTGAGAAAATCTTGAGTCTCTCAGTCAGTTTACCAAGAAAACGAGTGCAGGTGGGGCCTGCTGAATCATTCCATGTTCTGAAACATGCTTCCCAGCTCAGCCGTGCGCGTGCGCGCACACACACTAACATATATCCCTACACGGAATCTCTAGAGACTTTAAGCCCCCTACGCCAACCTAATTTACTGATATCCTTGGCGGGAAACAACTCAGACCAGGTAGAATACAAATTTAAAAGGAAGGAACCAGGACCACACACTTCCTGGAATTGAGGCCGGCTGGAAAGCGGGATTCGGGCGCCAACGAACCCTCTGGCCACAAATGGACAGAATTGGTCTGCGTCCTGCACACGCTGGCGGCTTACTTTTTTAATTAGTACAAGAGGGAAAGAGAGAGAAGCCAGGCGTACAGGCATTCCAAATCACCTCATTTAGCATTATCGCTGAAAAACTAGAAGGCTGGAACACACACACACTCTTAGGGCGTGTGCTTTTCTTTGGGTTTCCCACCTTTCCACCAAGCTAAAGGAGGAGGCGGGAATCCAGTACTGTGCGGACACCTTATTTCGGTTTCTGCCACCTCTGCCCAGATGGCTTCCTATTCCCTCCAGCCGCCTCAGAGGGCTTCAAGAGTTTTCAAACGCCATGCCACTTGCTTGAGCTGGCAGCAAGAACGTCCGGGTTCCCTCTCCTGGCAGCCGAGGTTTCTCTAGTTGGTAGCCCTTGGCAGATAACCCGACAGTGTGCCTGAGGGTCCCACTCTGCTTCTCCAGCCTTCGGTCGGAAAGGCTGTAAAACAAGAAAGGAGAAGCAGAGTCTGTTAGCACAGCCGGCTTGGGGGGACGGGGGCGGCGCGGCTGCGTGCCGAGAGCCGCTCGCAGCGGCCGTAGCAGGTGCGTGGTCGGAGGAGGGGCGGTGCACCCGGAGCAAGGCCTGGGCTCAGCTCGGGCCACCACCGCCGCCCCCCCCCCCCTTGAAACTTTTTCTTTTACTGCGAGAGGCTCCGTGTTGCCATGAAAACGGATTTTCCAAGGGGCCCGACCCTCCCCCCTCAGGAGCATCGGACTGGAAAACCCGAAATGGCCAGACAGCAGAGACAAAAAGGGGCCTCTAAGCAGGGGCCCAGAGCGAAAACGTGAAGGCTCGCTCGCCCTTTGCATCCCAAACCCGCTCCCCGGGTGCTACGTGCGAGCGCCTCCCAAAGGCTCAGCCCGGGGCAAGTTGCACTGGCAAACCCCCCGCGGAGCCTCGCTGCCAGGTGCGCTCGCAGTCCCGCCCCTCTCTGTCCCCCGGCGCAGTGGCCCTCGGGGCGGAGGGTTCAGGCAACCAGCTTCCAGTAATTCCAAGGAGGGCTTCCCAGAGGCTCAGCCTAGCGCACCTCCGTTAGACACTGAACATCCCAGGCATGGCCGGACTGCTAGAGGTCCCCAGTGTCCTTTAAAACTGACAGCCGCGGGGGTTGGAAGTCCCCCGTGCAGACGGTGGGCTGGGAGCTTTCCAGGCCGGCCACGGGATGGGGCGTTGGTCAACCTTGTGGGGGTCTGCAAATAAGTCTACCGAACCCCGCGGGCGCTGCTCTACCCCTCCTTCCCCCCGGGGCTCGCTCGCTCGCCCTCTTCCCCCCCCCCTCTCCTCCCTCGCCTCCTCGGGTTTCTAGTTCTTTCAAACTTTTTGAGACCCTAATTGGTGGTCTCGGAGCGGGTCTCAGGGACTCCCGCCTCCTGAATAACTCTCATCACGTCACTCGACCCAAGAGGGGTCTGGAGGGTGAACGAAAGGGCTCCCCGAACTTTTTTTTTTCCTCCCCGTGCTGGGTCACAGGGGGCTCGGTGTTGATTGGCCAGGGCTCATCACGGCGAGTCTGTCAATCACGAGGCCCACGGGTGGTGAGGGGGCGGACCGAGCCCCAACCCTCCCGGATCTGAGCAGGTATATAAGAGGCCGGGCAAGCTGCGAATGCGACCAGCTCGAGAGAACGCATCAGGTGAGAGAAGCCCGCGCGGTCCCGCCGACTTCGCGCGGAGCCCTTCGGCAAGCCTGTCCTTCCAGCCCGAGCTGCCGGCCCGCCGGCCCCCGAGTGCCACTCCGACGGAGTCCCCCGGCCTTTACAGCGCGGCCGCTCCAGCCCCCGGAGCGCCGTCTCCTCCCGCCACGCTGGCGCACCTCCTTCCCGCCCCGGCGATGTACAGCCTGCTGGAGACCGAACTCAAGAACCCCGTGGGGCCACCCGCCCCAGCCGCGGCCACAGGCGTTCCCGCAGCTCCCGGCGCTGCAGGCAAGAGTAGCGCGAACCCAGCCGGCGGCGCGAACGCCGGCAGCGGGGGCAGCGGGGGCGCGAACGGCGGCGGCGGCGGCGGTGGCGGGGGCAGCGACCAGGACCGCGTCAAGCGACCCATGAACGCTTTCATGGTGTGGTCCCGAGGACAGCGGCGCAAGATGGCCCTGGAGAACCCCAAGATGCACAACTCCGAGATCAGCAAGCGCCTGGGCGCCGACTGGAAACTGCTGACCGACGCGGAGAAGCGCCCGTTCATCGACGAGGCCAAGCGACTGCGTGCGGTGCACATGAAGGAGTACCCGGACTACAAGTACCGGCCCCGCCGCAAGACCAAGACGCTGCTCAAGAAGGACAAGTACTCGCTGCCCGGCGGCCTCCTGCCCCCGGGCGCCGCCGCCGCCGCCGCCGCCGCCGCGGCCGCCGCCGCCGCCGCCGCCAGCAGCCCGGTGGGCGTGGGCCAGCGCCTGGACACGTACACGCACGTGAACGGCTGGGCCAACGGCGCCTACTCGCTCGTGCAGGAGCCGCTGGGCTACGCGCAGCCCCCGAGCATGAGCAGCCCGCCGCCGCCGCCCGCGCTGCCGCAGATGCACCGCTACGACATGGCCGGCCTGCAGTACAGCCCCATGATGCCGCCCGGCGCCCAGAGCTACATGAACGCCGCCGCCGCCGCCGCCGCCGCCTCGGGCTATGGGGGCATGGCGCCCTCCGCAGCGGCCGCCGCCGCCGCCGCCTACGGGCAGCAGCCCGCAGCCGCCACCGCCGCCGCCGCGGCCGCCGCCGCCGCCGCCATGAGCCTGGGCCCCATGGGCTCCGTGGTGAAGTCGGAGCCCAGCTCTCCACCGCCCGCCATCGCCTCGCACTCGCAGCGCGCGTGCCTCGGCGACCTGCGCGACATGATCAGCATGTACCTGCCGCCCGGCGGGGACGCGGCCGACGCCGCCTCTCCGCTCCCGGGCGGCCGGCTGCATGGCGTGCACCAGCACTACCAGGGCGCCGGGACTGCGGTCAATGGCACCGTGCCGCTCACCCACATCTGAGCTCCTGTCCGCGCTCCCAGCTCTTCGCCCACCACCCCGCCCCACACCCCCACGTTGGGACGCCTTGCCGTTTAGCTTTGCTCGCCTGGGACCGTTGCCTTGTACCGAAGATGAGGAGGACTAAAAGTTTTGCAGTCGCTGTCGGGTTTCCTACCAAAAGTCCCGAGAAGCGGAAATGGGACTTGCTAGAGTCGCCGGCTTTTGGCCACTGCCCCTCCCTCCCCCTCTGGCTGGGAATTGCTGCGGTGTTTGCAGAGAAACCGCGGCCCCTTCCTCCTCTTCCCGGGTTCCTAGGTTCTTCTGTCGCATTTGAAAATGTTGTCTTGTTAGTTTGCTATTAATCGAGGACTGAGTGAGGTTGACCCCCCCCCCCAGAACTGCAATGCCTCCACCCCCAGTCGTATTGCTTCTGTTTTCCTCTGGCTTTTGGGGGGGGGGGGTGCTGGCCGCGCCAGTTGGCGCGACAGCTAAAGCCAATGTTAATTTATAGCCAGGTGTGCGTGTGTTTCCCGCCTTGCCGCCCCTGGCCGTGGGACAGCTTCTGTCCAGTGTGCGTTTAGGCTGTTGAGTTTGTGATTTCTGCAGTGATCTATTTGCTGTTTCGTGTACGCATTTCGTTCGGGTGGTGGGGAAGGGGTTATTTTGTTCCAGGTTTTTTCAAGGTTTTACTCTTATTTGCTAAGTGAGAGATCAATAAATTTTATAACCAACATGCTGGAGTCCTGATAATTTTGCGGGTCCGAAATTTTAAGTGCGGGTTGGAAATGGGAATACTCTTAGTTTTAAAGCTGAGTTTGCAGACCTGGACTGGGGAGCGGGGGGAGGGGAAGGGGCGAACATGATGTAAAATGAGTTCTTTTAAACTATTGGGGATCCAAGCTACAACAGCCCCCAATACTCTCAAATGAGAACTAGTCTCAAGTGGAGAAAACCTCTGCCTTCTGCGAGCACCTACCCAGAGGCAGCCCACGCTACCTGAGCAGCCACCCCGCGCGCAGTAGCGCACTTGTTGATTGCGGTGGTGAGTGTCCGGGATTGAGTGTCTGCATCCGCAGCCATGCAGGGCGGGAGGCAGACACCTGCAGCTGCGAAGACTTACCAAAAGCAGGGCACCTTTACCTCTGTGCATTGGGGCGGGAAGATACTCGCTGAGTTGAAATATTTACAAAACGAAAGTCCTTCAGAAATCTCGATGATCGTCTTTAAAATACATGGTTACGGGCGTCCCCGTTAGGAAATGAGTATTTCTACAGTGGTAGCTAAAGTGGGAGAGTGAGTGTTCAAAACCGAAAGATTGGACTTTTAAAGTTATACCGTAGATGGGTAAAAGTTGTAGAACTCGTCCCAAGGCTTGCTTTTAACTTGTCAAAGCAGTTTCCTTAACTTGTTTTCTGGAAAGAGGCTCCCTCTCATGTCGAGCCTAGAACTTGTTTTTTTACTCCTCCTTTCCTACTTTATCCATCCCGTAACCACTGACCATTCCATTGTACACCCCTAAGGGTCCTTCGTTTCTCACGGAGCCCTAGCGTATCTGTTTGGAGCCTAGGAAGGAAACAAATAGAACCCGTGTTTTTAACCTCCTCCTCAGCTGTTTGAGGTGATTTCCTTAATCCCTTTAATCCTGTTACCTCGCTATCCCAGAATAACTAAACTCAGCTTTTCCAATAAGCTTGGCCTGGTGCACTGTTTTTATCCTCATCCACTCCTGACCACAGGTTTCTTTGCTTGAGGTCTGTTGGGACCCTAGGCGACAGTCCTCTGTAAATTGGTCCGAATTCCACGTTTCCAGCCGGCTTCCTTTGTGTGGACCAGCCATTCACCTGCGGGTCTGGGCGGGCCCCAGGGGGAGGGGCGGGGGGTTCTGAGGCTTCGGGGGTCGTGCCCGCTTTTTACACATCACTGCAGATCCCGGAGACTAAAGCCATCCCGCCTCTCCAAGAAAGGTCGGGTCTCCCTGGGAAGACGTTTGCACAGCCATCCCCACCCCCGACACACACCCCATCCCCCACTGTCCAGCATGGGGTGGGAGGGGGCCAGCGTTGATTTACGGATGCTGTCGCATCGTACTCTTCCTGGGCCTGCTGTGTTCAGACTGGGCCTCTTCCCTCCTCTCCTCATCCTAAAGCTATAGACCTCAAACCCTCTTGACCGATGGGAGCTTCCATCCTTTACTGCTGTGATTGGAGCAAAGCGACAGGCTGCCTGGTGGGCGAGCCTCTCCCCCTTCCCCCCCCCCACCCCGCCAAAGTCCCAGTAGGAAACTTATCATACCTACCATCATATTCCAATCTTTCCGTGTTTGACCTTAAATAAAGCATCTGCCTAAGGTTATTCTAGATTTTGCTCTGAAATTGCTCCGAGAAAGGGTGGGGCACAAGCAAGCAATGATCCCCACTGAGGGGGCGGTGGCAGAGGGGGAATAAACTGAGGATGCGAAGAGCTCACTGTGCTGCTGCCTTCTTCGAAGTGCCAGGGTCACCCTTTCGGAGTGTCGCTCTCTAAACAGCCATGGCTTTGTGCTCCACTTGGTCTGATTTCCAAATTGCCTTTAAGACAAGATTTCATCAGCCAGCACATCTGGATGAAAGATAATGTTTTTAAACTTCAGCAATAGGGAAGAGAGCTAGACTGAACTGGAATGAAGCTTCCATTCTCTAACCCGGAGCGTTCACACCAGAATCTGTCCTCCTCATCTACATTGCTCTGTCTACTGGTCCTTAATCTGTTCTTCTAGAGTTGAGTTTCTGGTAAGGATTAATTCAAAACAGCAACCAAATCAACATGTGCCCACACTCCAGTCCCTTAGGCCTTCTCTGGCAGGTTTTTGTCACCAAAAGGGGAAATGACAGTGTTCAAGGTTGCCTAGCTAGTTCCAAATACAGCCTAGTGGAACCAGATTCTCAGACCCCTGAGAAGGATTCTTTTTGTTCTTTCTGCTTGTCCCAAAAGGAAGACAGAAGCCAAGGAACAATGCTTAGCCCCAGCTTCCTCTGCAGCCAAAATTCAGCAAGACCTCTGGAGGAAAGAGGTAATTCTGGAGATAGTAGGCTTTGCTTGGGGAAAACAGATCCTTACAGACTTAGAAGACAGGAGTCCAACGTCTTTTAGTTTCCCTGCCAGGACCACAGCTATTTTTGGTGGGAATTATTTTGCTAGAGATTTGCTTTCCTGTCCTGAGACTACATCATTTTCCTTATTAATTCCCCTCCTAGAAGTCCACAGGGGTGGTGCTGGGTATTCAAAGTGCAGGCAAAAAATGATAAGCAACCTTGTCTGTCATAGCTGCTCTTACACTGCTTACTCGGTATAAACACCTCAGATGTCCAGGAAACAGAAAAGAGTAAATATGATTTTTTTAAAAAAGGCCGCTGTGTAATTATCACAATCACTTATGGAGTAATTTAAATAGCACACTAAAACCGTCTTCATATCGAGTAAAGAGAATATGCCAGAAGCCTTATTTAGCAAGTATGACCTTGACTATTTAAAAGTAAGTATATATGACAGGCAACATGCAAAAAGGGTAGTAGTATGAATACTGGCAAGACGTTATGCTCTCTAATTGTCTCTAATATGATTGTATTTATGTTATCAGAAGAAAAGGCAGATTTAAAATATATGCTTCGCTATTGTGAACACTGAAATGCATCTCTTGTAAAAAGAAAGTTCAAGCCTTTCCTTCAGCTGTTTGGGTTGGGGGGGGGGGGAATAGGAGGGAGACAGGGATCCACAGGAGGAGTAATCCCCTAGCTGTTCTCCAGGGCTGAGGCTGCAGTTAATAGAGGCTGGAGGAGCTCACCAGAGCAACCCCCTGCCAGGTCCCCTCCTCAGAAAGCAGGAACAGAGGCAGATTAGTGAGTAGCTCATCATTCTTCGGACTCACTCACTGGAGAGAAAGCCCTCCTTGGGAGTCATGCCTAACAGTCTTGGATTGCAAGGAGAAGGGACCACCAAGGTCCCCCAAGATCTATGGTCACAGGTGTTCCAGCAGATATTGCCTGCTTTCTTGGGAGAAGCAGAGAGCAAGTCTGGGAATGGGATAGTGGGTAGAGGGAAAAGAGACTAGGTGAGCAGCGTTTTCTTCCTGTTGCCGCCCTCTTCATCCATCCCACCACCATCTCTGCCTGGCCTCCCACCTGTTCTCTGTGCTTCCATTCTGCTGCCTCTGCCCCAAACTAGCTCCCTAGCATATGCACATAAATTCTATTATGCTATTCCCCTTTACAAATAAGTTTCTGGCAGTTTCCAGTACAGAGATTTTAGGGGAAAAATCCTAACTGTTCCAAAGTTTTGTGTGATCTAGTTTCTCTCTGCCTTTCTGAGATTAAATATATTTTACATACTTTACATTTTGACCTTGATCTAATTTCCTTCAGTCCATCCCATGAAGCACAGATTTTCTTACAACTAATAAAACCTATTACCAAAAATGTGTGTTCCTCCCCACCAGGGGCAGGGAGTGGCTTTTGAGCTTGCTGTTTGCCTGTGCTTGGAAAATTCTTAAGCTCTTCCTCAGACTGTCCAGCATTCTTCAGACAAAAGTCTCAGTTCAAGTATCACCTTGTGATGGTTTGTATATACTCATCCCAGTGAGTGTCACTATTAGAAGGTGTGGCCTTGTTGAAGGAAGTGTGTCACTGTGGGGTGGGCTTGCAGATCTTTCTCCTAGATGACTGAGCATGCCCAGTCTGTTCGTGACTTCCTTCGGATGAAGTTGTAGAACTCTCAGCTCCTCTTGCACCATGTCTGCCTGGATGCTGCCATGTTCCTGCCTTGATGACAATGGAGTGAACCTCTAAACCTGTAAGCCAGCCCAAATTAAATATTGTCATTTATAAGACTTGCCTTGGTCATGGTGTCTGCTGCCCCAGTTCCTTGTTATGAGCTCTCCAAGCACTTAGTGTCTCTCCTAAGCATTGATGTGTGTGTGTGTGGGGGGGGGTTGTCTTAGGGTTTTACGGCTGTGAACAGATACCACGACTAAAGTAATTTTTTATAAAGACAACATGTAATTGGGTCAGGCTTACAGGTTCAGAGGTTGAGTACATTATCATTAAGGTGGGAGCATGGCAGCCCCAGGCTGGCACGGTGCAGTCAGAGTTGAGAGTTCTACATCTTCTTCCTATGGCAAACAGAAGACTGGCTACCAGGCATCTAAGATGAGGGTCTTAAAGCCCACACCCACAGCAACAAACCCAGTCCAACAAGGCCACACCTACTCCAACAGTGCCACACCCCCTAGTAGTGCCACTCCCTGGACCAAGCATATACAAACCACAGTGGTCATTGTATATTTATTTGTGTGATGCTGTTTCCACCCAAGTGTGTAAGTTCCATGGGGGCAAAGACTCACACCAATACACAGCATGATGTTTCTCCCATTGTAGGCTCTCAAGAATATATATGAAGTCTTACTGCATATTTAAGAAATGGCAGTTCTGTGGGCTTGAAGCTGATGAATGGCGTGTTAGGTCTCAATGTGATAGCCATACTGGTGCATACATGTAATCCCTGTATAGAAGATGAGGCAGGAGGATCAGGCGTTCAAGGCCAGTCTTGGTTACATGAGAGAACTGGCCCTAAAACGTTGTCCTCTGACCTCCACACATGCATGATAGCATGCCTGTACCCTACCATGCACATGTAAACAAAATAAATACTTTTAAAACAGATAAATTAGACTTTATCAGAATAATAAATATAAGTTTGTTGTTTGTTTTGATTTATTGACACCATTTCAGAGGAAACCATCAAGAAAGTGCAAAGAAAAGCAACCCACAGAATGGAAGAATGTGTATGCACAAACAAGGCCTTTGTTCAGGTTTTACATTAGACCATGAAGAGACTCCTAAAATTCAACAATAGTAAGACAACTACTTTAAAACAGGCAAAGCGACTTGAACATGCTTTTTTTTTCCAAAAGAAAGTATACAAATGGACACTAACACACAGACAGATGTGCGACACCTTTAGTCAGTAGGGAAATGCAAACTGACAAGCTAGCACTTCGCATGCACATGGTTATAAAAAGAGTTTAAAAATAGACAACACAAGTCTTGCTGAGGATGTGGAGAAACTGTAGTCCTTACATAGTACTGATGAAAGTGGGAAAAGAAAATCTTGTAAACAGTCTGGCAGTTCCAGGGGTTAAACCAAACTTCACATAGCAGTCAGCAATCCCACAGGTAGGAAAAGTTAGACAAGGGGAACACATATGTCGGTATAAAACATATATCCACATTCTATCATTATTACTCATATTACCCCAATGGGCTAAACAATGTACATATTTATTTGCTGATTAGGATATAAGTCTACTGTGAGTTTTTAGAAAGAGGGGAGAGAGAAAGAGAGAGAGAGAGAATTGAAAACAATAAATGGAATATCAGAGTCAGAGGAACCCAGAGATCAATTAAAGCAGATCCTAATGATCAAATGTGCAATCATTTGAACAATAAAATGATTAAAATAATACTGAATTATAACACAAAGTATAAAAATTTCCAGGTGCCCATACTGATAGAAATCAAAACAGCTAAATAAGCAGGCGAGGAGATGAGAGCAGGCAGTGCAGGGTGGTTCTAAGTAATGGACATCACTAGTCTGACTTCAGGTAGGTGGAGCAGAGCTTCCTACCTCCAAAATTCAGGCTCATCCTTTACTACTTCTCGAAGAATAGAGTAAGGGAAGGGGGGACCTGTAACATCATACTAGAAAAATATAACAAACATGACCTCCACCACACTGTCGAAGTCAGTATCAATTATTGACAGATAATATGTTCTTCATGTAATACACTGGAAACTGAAAACCGTACTTCTGATGTCTTCCTCCCCCAAATTCATAATCCCAAGCTAATCCTGGTAAAACATCAATCTTTTGTTGTTATTGTTTTGTGGGGTTTTTTGAAACACAGTCTCAGTATGTAGCCCTAGCTGTCCAGAAACTCACTATATAGGACCAGTTGGCCTCAAACTCACAAAGATCCTCTGCCTCCCAAGTGCTGGTAAACATCAGATCTTAATTCTAAAAAAATGCCTGATCAATATTCCTCCAATTTGTCAAAGTCATCAAAAATAAGTAAATAAGCTGTCACATTTAAGACTTGCCTTGGGGGCTGGAGAGATGGCTCAGAGGTTAAGAGCACTGACTGCTTTTCCAGAGGTCCTGAGTTCAATTCCCAGCAACCACATGGTGGCTCACAACCCTCTGTAATGGGATCTGATGTCCTCTGCTGGAGTGTCTGAAGACAGCAACAGTGTACTCACATATAAATAAAATAAATCTTTTTTTAAAAAGGCTTACCTAAGGAAATAAGACTACTACTAAATGTATAAGGTATCGATTTTATTAGTAATAATATGTTAATATTGGTTCATTAATTATTACAAATGAGGGCTGGGAGTATAACTCAGTTGCTAGGGTGCTTTCCTAGCTTGAGCAAAGTCCTGAGTTCTGTTCCCAGTACTGAATAAAGAAGACATGGTGGAATGTATCTCAGAGGTTGCAGCAAGAGGATCAAAAGTTCAGGGTCAACCTCCACTACAGAGTGAGTTTAAAACTATCTTGGGATGCATGAGACCCTGTCTCAAAGGAAGAAAAAGATAGGTAAAGATGGGGGCAGCGGAAGAAAATGAAATATTTTAATGAAAGGTGGTAATTATAAGGAAATGTTCAAATATGACAACTCTTCACTCAATCTTCCCAATTTTCCTATAAATCCCCAAAACTGTTCCAAGATGTAAAGTTCACTTTTTAAAAAGAATAGGAATAAATTTCTGATACACACGCACATATGTATGTGTGGTGTGTGTGTGTGTGTGTGTGTGTGTGTGTGTGTGTGTGTGTGTAGAATGAATGACATAGGTGAACCTTGAAAGCATGCTAAGTGAAAGGGTACCACCACAAAATGCTATATGCTGTATGATCTCACTCTGAAGCCTAGGTTGGTCCAGGCTTGAGGCATCATAACCACCTTTGTATTACTTCATCTAGAGGACTGTGCAGAATCAGCATAATCTTTAGAGACAGAGAATAGATTACTGTTTCCCAGAGCTAGAGGGGCTGTTAGCATCAGAAATCCACTCTAGCATCTTTATTTGGCACATAAGGCATTCGAAGATCAAAATGAAACAGGGAAACCAAAATAACATAGCTTGCTAATGCCAGAGTAAATGAACTAGAACTTCCACATTGTACCACTTTCACAGTGAGCGTCAACCCAGTCGGAGAATAGATGGAAAAGAGAAGGCCATTTCCAGAATGTTGCTAAAAGCCTAGAGTTCTATCCTTGTCCAGTTTGATTCTTGTGGTGGCACAAAAAATCATTTTGAAATACATTTTAAAAGTGAGTACACTTATATTAAAGAAAATTCTCATTTAAAAAAACCAAGATGCTGTTGGAGGTAAAGTAATAAGGACATAGTTCAGTGGTAGCATGATTTATATGTGGACTCTATAAGTCCTAATGAGCAAAAATGAATATGGATAATGCTTACTAAAAAGTATTCAAACCATTTGATGAACTTTAATATTTATTTAAGTATAAAATTATAAACATTTCTGTGGTTCTACAAGTTTAAATTTAGACTTCATGCAAGGAAAGTGCTCTACCACTGAGCCATATGCTCAAGAATTTGGAAGTATGTTTAAAAGACAATCTGAACCCATGACTAATTTATTACTTAAAAGTTTTTAATTTTAATTTGCTTTAGAACTAGAAATTGAGATCTTTTTTAAGGAAGGGAAATCACTCCTGAGAAGAGATGTTGGCTAGTGAGCTAAGAGAAAAAAGCTTACTAAAAAAAGAGAAAAGGCTTGCTAAAGCATCATCTGCAGCAAGAAAGGTACAAGGCATTAAGGACAATAGGAAGCTTTCATAATGCGGGTTTAGGGAAGTAAGGTCAACAGATGACTTGGTCTGGAGACAGAATTAATCACAAATCATTTCACAATACTTCCATTCTTGGTGAGTCAATCAAGGCCATCCTGAAGAAGAGTCCATTTTGTCTGAGCCTTTGTGCTCCATGTAGACCTCTTAGATGGAAGAATAGCTAGAAGACACTCAAAGGAGACAGATAATTACTTGGAAGATTGTTATAGATCTTGAAGTCAAGGAACTTCTTATGGTCAAAGAACATAGCTGTAGAAGAATAGACAGAACATGGGAAATGAAGCTGGAGACGGAGGGAAAAGATCCTATTCATTTGCTTTGGACAAATACCATGCTAAGGAGTTGTGGATCCTGTCCTTGGTGGGAAGCATGAAAAGATTTTCGTTAGTGCTTTGTAAAGATCAAGCTGACTGTAGTGTGAAGGACAAATTAGAGCAGGAAGAGACTGGAGACCTGGAGATTAGCCAAGAGGCTGTTTGATTTGGGACCAGGCATGACAGAAAGACTAGAAAAGGACAGTAGCAGTAAGAACAGAAGGTGGCAACATCAAGAGGTGTGAGTCTTTGCTTTGCCCTGGTCAGGGGGTAGGGAGTCCAGACACAGCAGAAGGGAAACGGGTGGGGGGTAGAGAGATGAAGAGATGGAGGTGACATTCAAGGAGATAAGACAACAAAACAGGAGTCTAACTGCTTAAGATTTTAAAGGAGTGAATTCAGATATATGACTTTAGCTTGGTATATTTCTACAGACAATCACGTTCATACACCGGTTGTTTTTATTCAAATCAATTGTTGCTCCTTCAAACTTAATGTGACTTGATAAGTTCCTACAAATTCAATCCACCTACTATAGTACTCAATCAAAACTAATTCTGCTTGTTTTTTTCCTAATTGCTCAATTGAAATGCCATTTGTTATTTGCAAATACATAGTTTGGAAGAGTCATATTCACTCTATTCTGAAAAAAAAAAGCCCTGATTTTTAAGATTCTTCTATGAATCTCTGTGTGTAGAACTAGAATATCTGTAATGTTAAAAGCTCCAAGCAGCTCAGCTAAATTGGAATAGTAACAAGCATCTGTGCTCACACCCTGGGTAGGATAATAGTGTCAACACCTCCAACAGAACTGATAGAGCTGTCTTTCAGTCTGTCTACAGGCTCTGTTTTACATTCTGCAGGTTAGCTAGGAACACACTTACCACCAACAATCCCTGAAAAATAGCTCTAGGTCAACTTAAGATCTTCTGGACTCTTTGTGTCCTGCATTTCTTCTGCTAACAAGTTCTTTTGCTATGTCGTGTAATACAATTTCATTGCAAGAGCTAAATTAGATTGAGTGTGTAAACAAGATGAGCTCTAGTGATGTTGCTACTAGTTACAAGCAGTGTGGCAGATTTACTCAGGATTCTCTTAATGAAAAATGATCCCATTTGGAGAGGGTTCAGCTCAATCTGTTGCATGCACTTAGGATTCAGTAATGGTTGAAATCTTCAGTGAGGTGAAACTAGAACCTAGTTAATAGACTGAAAGCCAAGGAAAGGCATTTATAATGAGAGATAGCTGCTTAGGAACATATATATATATATATATATATATATAATATAGATTAGAAACACACACAAACTTGATGAAAGGATCATTGTAACTGTTGAGGATCTCTGGAGTTTCAGCCTTGCTTCCCACATTTTCTGAACAACCTCTAGTTTGGTATTACCAAATGTCTTCTCAATATACTTCTCCTGAGCCTCAGAATTTTGGATCCAACTGCCTTCTGAGTATATTTAAGTGAGTTCCACCAGCCTTTAACAATTGACCAGCATATTACTTTCTCAAATAACAACCCTTATTCTATTTTCCACCTCAATTGAATAGCACCACCATCCTTCTTAGCCTTCACCTTTCCTATTTCAATTCACCTTCTTGACATTTCCCAAATCCTTTAGTTCTTCATTCCTGTTCCATTACTTGTACTAACTACCATGCAAACATCAGACATTTTAGTAGTATAAAACAGTGTGTTTTATAACTACACCTAGTTTCTATGAGTCAAGAATCTAGGCTTAACTGGCTCAGGGTCTTACATAAGGCTACAGTTAAGGTGTAAGTGAGGTGTATAGTTATCTCAAGGCTTCACTTGGATAGTATCTCCTTCCACACCCATGTGGCTATTGGCCTGCCTCCGAAGATTCAGCTCCCTGCAGACTCAAGTGGCTGGTGCTTAGGGCGTTTGCTTCTGAGCTGGCTTTTGTCCACAGGCATCAACTGCTTGCTATCTGAAACTCTTCATACAGCTGCTCACAATGTGGCTACTGGATACAAAGGTCATTGTTTCTCTGCAACTTCAGATGGGACAATCTAGCACCTTTACTGTGCTCTGCTCTTCAGAGTGAGGAAATTGGTGCAGCCCATTCTTAAGGGGAGAGAAACAAACTAGAGCATGGATATCAGTCAGGACTGAGAGATGACTGGAGGCCACCCTAGAGTCTATGTACTGGAGGAACCTTGACTTTTATTGAAGCAGTTACATGTAGTAGCATCCATCCTTCTTGGTCATTAGGTCTCCAGAGGCTTCTGGTTCCAGGTCATTGTCTGTACTGAGACCTGATCAATGGTCCTATAAAAACAACATGATTGAGAAGCTCTATTGCTAAAAGACATTTGTTAGCAGTCAGTATTGCCCATAAATAGAGTCCAAATTCCTTTAGGAATTTACAGGGTTGCATGATCTAGTCTTGGTTTTTGCTGTTGCTTTTTGTTTGTCAGTTTGTTTGTTTTCTTAGCTCTCTAGCCTCATTTTCTACCACCATGTGCTCATCTCCGAAAGCCCTAAAGCATAACAGATTCCTCCATGACCTTCAGACTCCTTGAAGTAAAACAAGTTCTAGGTCCTTCCTTAAGTTCAAAGGAAGTGATATGTGTGTGTGTGTGTGTGTGTGTGTGTGCGCGCGCGCATGCGCGCGTGCTCTTCTTTCAGTTACAGCTTCATGAAAGTGCTACTGAAGTGTCTATTCTCATCCTGCCTCCATACTCTCTAAGCATTTGAGACTTGGTTCTATTTCAACACACGAGGTTCTTGTGCTTCTTTTAGGTTGTTAGTTCCTAGGAAAAGGGACAGTGTTAAAAGAGAATCTGCCTCTGTGTTGCCTTCAGATAAAAGTCTTGTAATACTAGAATGTGACCTAATATGGTAATAATAAATTGGATTCTTGCATGCCCGCAATTCCTGTGGAATTAATTGTAGCAAATCATGAGTAAAGGTGTCTGATGAAGGGTTCTATGGTCTTTCTAGAAACTGTTCAGCTATCACTGCATATTGTGAATCAGAATAGAACTTTAGAGGTTGAGGGTAATTTTGTTAGGTGATGTAAACCATGTGTAATTCCATCTGTTATACAGAAGCACTGGGGTGAGTAAAAGTCTGTGCAGCATCTCTAAAAACTAAGGCATCCTTACCCTACTTTGTGGCATCTACAAATACTACTTGTGCTGAGAATATCAGCTGAAGCCTAGGACATTTAGGAAATAAAATAGTATGCTTTGATGCAAAAATCAGTGTTTGCTGAAAGGAAAATAATTATCGAATTGAAAAGGGTATATAGCAAAAGACAGTCCTAAGTCATCCAAAGTACAACTTAGAGAAATTTGTATCTGGATTACACCATCTATGAGGTACTTATGGTGCAGGCTTACCATTTTCTTTCCTTCTTATTTTTCTTTCTTGCTGTTTTTTCCTTTGGGGTGTAGGGTTTACAGGGTCTCACTTTGAAGCTAAGGATGTCCTGGAGTTCCAGGCTGATTGCAAATCATAGGAGTCCTCCTGCCTCAGTCTCTTGAGTACTGAGATTATTGGCATATGCTATCATGCCAGGCTAAGTCCATTATTTTATTAATTAAAATCAAAAGAAAGTTTAAGTGATAGAGAACCTGAAAGGTCTTGAAATAGAAAGGAGAACATGTCTCCAGTCCTGCTACTCAGTGGCAGAGCAGAAAGTGACTAGCTAGCTTAGCAAGCATGCCTTCTTGCACAGACTCAAGGCTCTTTTGGTTATAACACTGCCATTGCCATCCTGCTACCCTCTTAATTCTAGGATTCTGAGAATGTAGGAAAGACAGAAGTTCAAAGAGAAGCCTGCAGATCATCTTTGACTCTTCCTGTTTATCTCCATCTAAGTCCTTGTACTGTCTGCAGCTGGTGTGATTATGGGCTTCCTATATAAGATGATAAGAGAATTGCATTCTCTGGTTTTGTTTGTGTATGTCTCTGTCGTCTCTCTGTCTCGCTGTCTTTTTTTTTTCTTTGTGGGGTGTGTGTGAGCATGTTTATGTGTATGGGTGCAAGTATGTATGGATGTGTGACAACCTGTATGTAGAGCTCAAAGAATAACATTGGATTTTGGTCCTGAGGATCCATCCACTTTGTATTTTTGAGACAAGTTTTCCCACTGGCCTGGAACATGCCTAGTAAGATAGGCTGACTGGCCAGTGATTCCCCAGGAATTGGTTTTCTCCTACTCCCCAGTGTTGGAAATAAAAGTATACACCACATCTCCCAGATTTATTTATTTATTCATTTATTTATTTATTTATTTATTTATTTATTTATTTATTTATTTATTCCTCTCTCTCTCTCTCTCTCTTTCTTTTTACAGGGGCTCTGCAGGCAGAACTCAGGCCCTCACATTGTGCTGCAAAACAATTTGTGCCGAACTATCTCTCAAACTCCACTTTCTACTCTTGAGTAAAGAAAGAAACCTGAAGGCAGTGTGCCCAAGTTCCAGTACTTGTGGTGGGCTGAGTTTGTTTGAAGATCTCAGACAGCACTCAGCTTATACATCTTTATGCTGTTTTCTGTGTGCTCACTGAAGACTCTTCTTTCCTGACCATGCATATGGATTTCTGGGCTTTGATCCCCAGAAGATTCTCATGGGGAAATCCAAGAGCAGCAGGAGGTTCTCCATTCCCAGGTCTTCCCTTTCTAGAGAATAAATCCTTAACATACCAAAAAGAGCTGTCCTGGAGATAACAAGGGTTTGCAGCATATGCTGCCTGAGGACCTACAGCAGCAATGGCAACTCCAGTGACAGTCCAGTCTCTGAGATCAGCAAGAAAGAGGAATCTGACAGGAGGTGCTGGGGAGGACTCTGCTGTAACAGCTCAAGAGGTGCTGATGGGGGAGGGCTGGGACAGGGCAGCTGTCTGTGCTTTAAACCCTAAAGATATGGCCAGACCTTTGCCACATGCTGTGTACTTTCAGTGGGAAGAGGAGAGGGATTAGGGCTCAAACTAAATCTTTCCCATAGCTGGGCATTCAAAGGGTGCTCAGAATCAAACAGACTTCAAATTCCAGCTCTTCCCAAAGTCTACACACAAGTTGGCTTTCTTTGATCCTGCTTTGTTAATGTCTTTGAGACTCAAGTTCCTCTTCTATAAAGTGGAATAATCATGGAGCTGCCTTTAGAGCACTGCTCTGAGTTTAAATAGGATGATGCATGTAGATAATTTAACATTCAACGGTTAACAAATACTATCTTTATGGAGTCTGCTGAAGTAGAGCAGGCCTGTAATCCTAGCACCCAGGAGATGGAGGCAAGGAATCGTGTGTTTAAGGCCATCTTCAGCTACATAGTGAGTGTAATGTCAGCCTGGGAAAACAACAAAAACTGTAAATATCACCTTTATTATATACGCTTAGAAGAATCCAGACTAACCACACTCCAAGTGCTATTTCACTAGGTTCGATTTCCTTACCTAAAAAAATGGGGATAATCATGGTATTGACTTTACGGAGCTGTAATAGGGATTAAATAAAAACTGGCATAGAGTATCATGATTCTATAGATAGCCTTAGTGCAGACCCCTGCAATCCAAGGTTACTTTCTTCTGTAGAAGAAAGGGCATGGGCCTTGCAATCAGATCTCATTGTGGGATGTTCAGATTGCAGCTACAGAGTCCTCATTCCAGTGTGTCAATCTGAGATGCTTTGCCCTATGATTAGCTATGTAATCTTGGGCAAGGATTTCAAATTTGAGTAGAAATTCACCTTAGGTCCTTTGTTTCAATTTCAGTAGCACCAGCTACATAATATTTTAGGTCTACACTGAAATCTTCGCACTATATTTTAAGTGACTTTTATAATTTTATGTGCTCTGTAAGGTCCTGGGAATTACTCTGACCACTCTGTTTCTGTTTCCTCACCTGTAACATGCTGAAATTATAACAGTACATACCAGACTGACAGAGGTTGTATCAAAATTTGGTTTTAGGAGGCTAGAGAATTGGCTCAGTGATTAAGATCACTTATTGTTTTTCCAGAGAACTTATGTTTGATTCAAAGCACCTACATAGTCATTTGCAAAATCCTAAACTCTAATTCCAGGAGATCCAATACTGTCTTCTGACAGCTTCAGGCTCTAGGCACACCCACGATGCTCATACATACATGCGGACAAAATACTCACACAAATAAATTTCAGTCTATTTGAAACATTGGCTTTAATGTCATGACTCATAATCACACACATACCAAAATTTTAAAATTATTATTAAATAGTAGGTCTTTTCTGGCAAGAAGAAAATCTGCCTTCCCAAATTGATCAAAATCCAGCTGTGAGATAACAAAAGGAGAGTGGACATGGGTTTCATTTTGATTTGGAGGGACTAGGATGCTAACTTCCACATGTGTTCAAGAGGTTGTGTGGTTCAAATCCTAATAGCACAAAGAAAGGGAATCTTGCATTATTTTTACCAACTTGACCAGATATGGAGAACAAGAAAGGAGAGGGTGCAGGCCTAAAAGATATTATCATTCAACAATTTAGAACTGGAATCAGACCACTTCTTACGTGCATGTGAGATAATGTGCATAAACTACTTAATAATAAACAGGAATTTACTGTTTTAAATCATGTCTTGATAGAGACATTGACCTGCTCATTTGCAAATCAGTGGTTTCCTTGTATCCCTTGGATTTATGATATAAAGTGAAAGAGTAGAGTGAATGGGCCGTTGGGCAACCTGAGGTTTGCCTTTCATTAGCCCTGCTGAACTTAGCTCTCCCGTGGGCCTCCAGTGTAAGAGGGTGATGATGGGAGAATGTTTTGTGAAACTCCCTGTGGTTCTGGCACTTTTAGAAAGCCACAGTGATTGGCTAATTAAATGATATTGCTGCAGAATGGAGGAACACTGGCTTTCTCTTTCAGCCTATTTTCTGCCATGTGCCAGATGTGGTTACATCCCATGACAACTGTCTCAAAGAGAGATTTAAAGCAACAGAGCACAGTGAACAGAAATAGGAATGGAAAAGATGAGCTCTAGACCAAGTTCCAAGAGGCCAGTTGTTTTATAACTTGCCCACAGTCAGACATGAATCCCTCCGTTTGGAAGACCCTCATTTTTTTTCCATTCTTGTAAAGCATTTCTACCTCTCTCGCCCCCCACCCTTGTCATATAGACAAGCCCACTTCAAAATATTCCTTGGGAATAAAGGGTAGGAGAAAGGAAAGAAATACCATACAGTAAGGAAAATAATGTTTAAAGAGTCTCCCACCAGCTAGGCTAGAGAGGTCGCTCAGCAGTTAAGAGCATGCACTGCTATTGCAGAGAACCCGAACTGAGTTTTCAGCAATGACAAGAGATAGCACACAGCTGCCTGTAACTCCAGATCCAGGGCTTTTAATGCCTCTGGCTTCTGAAGGTACCTTCACACAAATGCACATTACCACACACACACACACACACACACACACACACACATTCATCGTCGTTGTCGTCATCATCATCACATATCATATAACTTAAAATAAAATCTTACAAAAGAAGCTCCAAGAAATTAGGAGTTCATATGTTACCTACAGAGAATACCACTTTCATCCAAGGAATTCTTCCACTGGTGGGCAAGTTAGTGTTACAATGTCTTGAGGGTATTGGCTTATAGGGCAAGACTCAAGAGTACACAAGCCTTTGATGGACATTTCCCGGTGACAATTAAGGTTGAAAGACAGTGCCCCAAGGGATTGTAACTTGTATGTGCAGAGCAATTTCTGATGTCTAAACTCTCAGATGTACCCCAACTCGGCCATGCATATGAACATTCTTGTCGACAACACATTTCAATATACTTTTGATCACATTCTTCAAGCTTGTCAGCACTTTGGTTTCAGTTCATTCGGGAAGGGTGGAAAGGGCCGAGAGTATGAAAGACAATGGCAGACTGGGAGGTAAGTTACTCCCAAGAGGGTGTCACATGGGACCATGTGCCTGCTTCACAAAGGAAGAAAGAAAGAAAGAAAGAAAGAAAGAAAGAAAGAAAGAAAGAAAGAAAGAAAGAAAGAAAGAAAGAAAGAAAGTGAGAGGGAGGGAGGGAGGAAAGGAGGGAGGGAGGAAAAGAGGGAGGGAGGAGAGAGAGAGAGAGAGAGAGAGAGAGAGAGAGAGAGAGAGAGAGAGAGAGAGAAAGAAAGAAAGAAAGAAAGAAAGATGGTTGTGTCTAATCTTAAGAAAGACCACACAGCACACAGCTTTCTTCTTGCTTTGTTTTGCCCTGGGAAAGTCATCATATGCTTCTGTGTCCTTTCTGGTAAAAGATGCATATACTAGAAAGTTCTCCTCTTTCTACTTAATCAAGAGAAGTCTATGTTTCAGTAATTCTACATGTTGAGAAGTCCGATCAGGGGTTATGAATCTCAGCCATACAAAATCCGAATGTCCCTAGATAAGTAGACGGTCAGCACCAGTGCCTGCCGGGACAGTGATTACTCTGTCTTATTTGGCTCATGTTCTTCATGGTACCTTCTACCCATTCTCCCAGGTTGGAATTTACATCATTCCCTGTTCTTCATGGAAGAACTCTCGGCTCCAAGGTTACCCGCTTCCAGGCCAATCACTCTTACCTCCTTCAATATTCTTTTCACTTTTGCTTTTTTCCTCTTTCGTCCTTTCTTTCCCCATTCGTACATTCCTTCCTTCCTTTTTTTCCCTCCTTGTTTGTGGTGTCATTTTGTTTTGTGAGACAGGGTTTATTTTTGTAGCCCTAGCTGTCCTAGTACTTGCTCACTTTGTACAACAGGCTGGCCTCAAACTCAGAGATCTGCCTGACTCTGCCACCAGGGTACTGGGATTAGAGGCTTGTGCCACCACAGTCTGGTCATGTCCCTCATTTGGACAGTTCAAGTGCTGCTTATGCCTTTATGTCTCCCCTAAGAAAATTTGTCTGCACCCCTCAGCCTCACATACCAGTAAGAAAGGACACACTAGTCTCCTGGTGAAGAACTTGACTAACACCAAAACAGGGCAATACTCACTTCTCCACACTGGGGAGCAAGTTTTACCAGCATGAAAGTCCTTGTGCAGGCACATTATACTGTTTGCTCACATTAAATTTCATGTTGTTTGAGCTGGGCAGTACAGCTTCATTGACAGGTCTTCTGTCTGCCATTCCTACCCTATTGCTATTCTGTGGAAGTAGCTTAGACCAATTTCGTGTGTGTGTGTGTGTGTGTGTGTTTATGTAACACGGATTTTAAATAACTATTGTACTCATGGGTTATTTAGCCTAATTATGAAATATATGTCACTTAGAACGTTAAAATTCTAATACAAGTCACTGAGTAAATACATCTATCTTTTATATCATTTATAAGGGCAACAGGGCAACAGGAGTTAAGGAGACACTGACTTGCATTCAGATTCACATTCCTATCCTGTGCATTTACAGAAATTCCTTCCAGATGTATACGCACCTGATTTTGGCTTGTCACTGGGTCTTTGTTCTTCTTCCATCTATACTGAACATTCTTCTCACATTGAACTGAACTTACCACCATTATATTGGAGTCCTTAAGCACATTGGACTAAGACTGTGAATTTCAACTTACACTCAACTCAAATTTAGAGGAATTTTATGAGGCCTAAAGAGAAAGGATTGGCTTGTTAACCTTCTTGAGTCCTGTGGAATGTATCTTGGGTATTCTGTACGTTTTGGCTAATATCCACTTATTAGTGAGTACACATCATGCTTGTCCTTTTGGGTCTGAGTTACCTCACTCAGGATAATATTTTCTAGTTCTATCAATTTGCCTGCAAAACTCATGGTGCCCTCCTTCTTAATAGCTGAGTAGTATTACATAGTGTAAATGAACCACATGATCTGTATCTATTCTTCCATTGTAGGGCATCTGGGTTGTTTCCAGTTTCTGGCTATCACAGATAAGGCCGCTATGAACATAGCGGAACAGTGCCTCTGAGGCCTGGTGGGGTATCTTTTGGGTATATTCCCAAGAGTGGTATAGCTGGGTCTTCAGGTAGATCTGTTTCCAATTTTCTGAGGAATCTCCAGATTGATTTCCAGAGTGGTTGTACCAGTTTTCAATCCCACCAGCAATGGAGGAGAGTTCCTTTTTCTGCACATCCTCTCCAACATGTGCTGTCACCTGAGATTTTGATCTTAGTCATTCTGACTGGTGTGAGGTGGAATCTCAAGGTTGTATTGATTTGCATTTCCCTGATGACTAAGGACTTTGAACATTTCTTTAAGTGCTTCTTGGCCATTCAAGATTCCTCTGTTGTGAATTCATTGTTTAATTCTATACCCCATTTTTTGATTGAGTTGCTTGAATTTTGGAGGTTACCTTCTTGAGTTCTTTATATATTTTGGATATTAGCCCTCTATCAGAAGGTTAGCAAGTCAAAGGACCCAAGTGAGGATGCCTCAATCCCACTTGGGAGGAAAAGCAATCACTGAGGGGATTGGAGGTGGGAAGGAAGAGAGGGACCTGGCTGGGAGAGGGGACAGGGAAGGGAAAAGGGGAACATGATCAGGTACTGGGGGCAGAAGACAGGAATGAAGCCCCAAGGGCCAGCAGAAAAAATGGAAACAGGCAACCTCTGGAGGAAAGAGGTGGGGGGACCTGGAAAGTGAGAGACTCTCAGGACTCAATGAGAGTGACCTTAGATAAAATGCCCTACAGTGGGGAGAGGGAACTTATAGAATTCACCTCCAGTAAAAAGACAGGGCATCAAGTGGAGGGATGGGGTTGCCATCTCACAGTAAAAAAACTCTGATCCAGAGTTGTCCCTGTCTGAAAGAACTGCAGGGACAAAAATGGAGAAGAGACTGAGGGAAAGGAGGTACAGAGACTGGCCCAAATCGGGATCCATCTCAAAGGGAGACCCCAAGTCCTGACACTATTAACTGATGCTATGGTGTGCATACAGACAGGAGACTCACATGGCTGTCCTCTGAGAGGCCCAGCAAGCAGCTGAAAGAATCAGATGCAGATACTTACACCTAACCAATTGACAGAAGTTGGGGAACCCTGTAGTTGAATTAGGGAAAGGCTGAAAGAAGCTGAGGAGGAGGGTAACCCCTCAGGAAGAAGAGCCTCCTCAACTAACCTGGACCCCTGAGATCTCTCAGACACTGAGCCACCAACCAGGCAGTATACACCAGCTAATATGAGGTCCCCCAACACATATACAGCAGAGGACTGCTAGGTCTGGTTTCTTACTTATCTATATAGTTTCCCCGTAGTTCACATTGTTATTACCACCTAAATATGTAACATCAGAATCTACATGTTTTGATATTTTCCTATTTCAAGTGATTCTTGGAACTCTGCTTCCACTTAAGACTCAACAGTTCAGTTTTGGAAGTATGTCATAATTATTTTCTCTGCCTATTTTGAACACTCCCCCAGATGATGGTGTTATAATTTTTGTCTCAATCATTAAACATATTTCTAAAGGAATGAACTTTGATTCACAAAAAAGTATGTTAAAGTCCTAACCCTCGTGAACATGACCTTATTTGAAAATAGAATGTTGCAGATTGTAAGTGAAGATGACATCACACTACAGTTGGGTGAGCCCTTACCTAATTCAATATGGCTTGTGGCTTCTTTACTGTAGTTTGTTGGTTGGTTGGACGGTTTGACGATGAACTGGAGCTTCCTATGTAGTCTGACCTTCCTTCTTCCACCTTCCAAGTGCTAGGCCTGGTTTATGCAGTGACTGAAGCGGAACTCGGGACTCTGTGCAAGCACTTTACTGACTAAGCTACAGCTTCAGCTCACGGCTAGTGTCTTTTTTCATCAAAAATACATTTTGCTGCGTATATATGAAATTTGATAGTATGATGCTAGAGCTAGGATATACACAGAACCAGCAAAATGGTTAGCATAGATAGTAAAGTGGTTTGATATTTCATCTCTCATAATTGAATCTAATGTTTTTATAAGCACAGAAGGACATAGAGACGCAGCAACACAAGGGAGAACATCTTGGTTTGAATGAGACAGAGAGTAAAGTTTTGCAAATGCAAATTCATTTTCCTTCTTGACCCCATTAATTAACACATTCCTGGAGAAAGCCTAGCGCTGCCCACTCCACCTCATTCCTGCACTGGAACCCAGCTCCCTGCAGCGGGGAAGAGACTGCAAGCTGAGAGCTAACTAGTTCTGCACTGCAACTCCCTGATACTGAGGGGGGTGGAATGGACATTCACATTCTTGCTGGCTAGTTGGAGAGGGGGTAGTTGAGGTATCTAACAATCCATCTCAGGATTGACACAGGGCAGAGGTACAGGCTCTGCTCCCTTGTTAGGTGCTGTTTCCAGTAAGAGAGAGAAGAAGTCAGCTTTTCTTTGGGCCATCTCTTCCTGCCAGATAATTTTGGTTGGAAACTCTATCCCTATCTGACTTAAGGAGAAACACTCAGTCCTTCACCATTATCATGTTACCCGTAGGGTTTCTTTTTCTTTTTGGATTTATTTATTTTTATGTGCATAAGTGTTTTCCTTGAATGTGTGTATATACACCACGTGCATGCCTGATTTGACCTCAGAGGTCAAATAAGGGCATCAGATACCCTGAAACTGGAGTTATCAATGGTTATAAGTCATCCTGTAGGTGCTGGTGTGGGTACTGAATCCAGGTCCTTTGTAAAAGCAACAAGTGCTCTTTACCCCTGAGCCAACTCTCCAGCCTCCAATTATGACTTCTTCACAGCTGTTATTTCTCAAATTGAGGAGTTTCTTTTCTTAGTTTGCCAAGAGTTTTTAATAACTAAGAGGAACAGATGATAGTTTTTGTTAAATATTTACTGCTTATCTATTGAAATAATCATATATCATATTTGTATAGACAAATATGTTTTATATGCACAGTATTTATTTATATGGTATAATATGTTGATTGATTGCTGAATGTTAAACCAAACTAACATTTCAAGGGGTCTTGGTATATTCACCAGGTCTTGGTATATTACTCCCAAATATAACATTTGATTTCATTCATTAAAAATGTGTTCTAAAAGTTCATATTGAAATTCATAGATCATTACTGAATAATTTTATTTTACTGTAGTCTTCAATTTTAGTACCAAGATGTTACAAGTTAAATTGTGTGCCCACAGAAATTCATATGATGAAGGCCTATTCTCTAGTATCTTAGAATGTGCCCTTGTTTGCAAATTAGCTCCCTGTAGAGGAAATTAGTTAAGACAAGGTCACACTTGAGAATCAGTGCACCTCTAACTCAACTCGAATTCTGTAGGAGGATAAGATTTAGACACACTCAAGCACACACACACTCAAACACACACACACACAAACACACACACACCAGCACACACAGGGGGTCAGGGGTTGGGAGTGGAAAGACAAAGGCAAAGATGTGGGTGATGTATCTACAAGTCAAGGGATACCAACGATTGCAAGAATGCTATAAAAAGCTAGGGTAGAGAGCTGTCACAGGTTCTTGCTCAGATTCAATAGGAACTGACCTTGACCATGCCTTGATCTTAAACTTCCTGTCTTCTGAAATGGAAGACAATGTATTTTTGTTGTTGAAGCCACCCTGCATCTAACACTTTTGTCTGCACTAGCAAACAAATACAGGATAATTCTGGCCTCACAGATTGAAAGTATTCTTTCCTCTTCAATCTAAAAGATCGTGTAAAATAGGTATCATTTATTTCTTAATGGGCTTAGTAGATCTTATCTGTAAAAATATATGGGCTTGGAGTTGTCTTTGTGGGAAGTCTTTTTTATTATTCATTAAGTTTTTCTTTGACATTTTAATACATGTATAAAAGATATCACAATAACTCTCACTTCCCATGCCTGACAATTTTTTCTCCTACCTGTAAATCTCCTTCCCACATTAATGTCTTTTTGGTTTTGTTTTGTGACCCACTGAGTTTAACCAAAGCTGTCTATATGACCACACAGGTTTGGAACTTATCCAATAGAGTCTACTGTGGCCATCAGTGCAACTGAAGACAATGAGTCTTCTTCTCCCAGATTATTTCTATAGCCAATAATTAAGCACAGAAGGGTAGGACTCAATGAACCATTCCCCCATCCAAAACTGATTATAGGCAGAGCCAGTCTCTTTTAAGTCCAGCACAAGTAACCAGAGTTGTTTGGAGTTAAGATTATAATAACTGTGAGATAAATCTACCACATAACCCAGTCATATCACTCATGGCCATATTTTCAGAGAACACCATATCCTGCTGTAGAGATATCTGCTCATGCATGTTCATTGCTTCTGTATCCACAATAGCCAGGAAATGTAAATAGCCTAGATATTCATCAGGTGATGACAGGATAACTAAAAAAGGGACATATTTACACAATCAAATATAATTGAACTGCTAAAAAAATGAAAGTATGAAATCTGCAGATAAATGGACAGAGCTGTAAACAGTCATTCTGAGTGAGGTAACCTAGAGCCAGAAAGACAAATATCATTTTTCTCTCATTTGTGAATGTTATCTCTGAATCTTCAGATATGTGTGTTCCTTTAGAAATAGCCATGGAGGTCAGGAAATTAGTAATGGGAAGGGTGGACTTCAAGGGCAGGGAGATAAAATGAAATGGTATAAGGAATTCAAGGGGGATAATGGTACACGAAGGTCTTCATGGGAAGGAGGGCGGGAGGGGCAGGATAGCTGAGGAAATACAGGGACACTAAAGACATTTCAAAAAAGGTCATATGCAAACCTACTATTGTAAAAGTTTCCTAAAATATACATACACACATATATATAAAAAATAGTTTAAATGGAGTTACCATAAAATGTGGAAACAATGTCTCTATTAGATAACTCCAAGATAACAAATAGAAAACTCAGTGCCAGAAATGGATTACTTCTTTAGAAATTGTTGGCAAGCCAAGTCCCCAAACATCACAGGCAATATATTGCCAATGCTCTTAGTTATTCTCCAGAACTTGTTGTTAAGACACCATTGCAGAGGATACCTGAGTCATTGAACATGGACAAACCAAGATGGTATTCAACCAAAGGCCTCATCCCTACTGGCTAGCTTTCATAATGCTGGAAGGGGCTATGCCAAGGGAGTACCAGGAGGGAAAACAAATCAACGATCTTATCCCACTGTGAGCCATGAGAGCTACATCCATGACCAGCCTAGCAAGTCATACTTACTAGGACAGTAGTGGCCTGAATGCTTACTTTCTGATAAGATTTAAGGTCCACTTCAGAAGTTGAAATTCATACCATGAATTGTTATCTGTGCCAAGAACAGATAGCTAGACAGACCACAGGTCTTAGGAAGTAAGAAGGCTAAAAGGACGCAGGATTAAACCAACTCCTAATGACTTATTCTTATACCCATAAATTAGTGCATCTCAGAGTACCCATCAGAGAAACTTCTTTTTGTAGTAGATGATGATTAACATAGAAGCCCACAACTGGCCAAGGTTCAAAGAATAGGAGATATCCGAATGCTTAGCCCTGAAGGAAATATCTATATCATAACATCTCTTCTTCCAAGACTCAAGGATCTTTGCAGAAATGAAGGTGGAAAAAATGTAAAAGCCCCAGGGAGTGAATGACTACAAGGAAACAATGGTTTGTTTGTTTGTTTGTTTGTTTGTTTGTTTTGGGCACAGCATGTATGAGTTCATAGTAGTTGAAACAGTATGCATAAGACCTTGAACTTTTGATCTTCTTCTCCCACATTTGTATGTGTGTGTGCATGTATGTATGTATGTACAGATGTATACATGTACACATATATGATAGTGTGTATTTGGAAGTGATGTGTGTGTACGTGTTTGTGGTATATGTACTTGTAGGTATGTTCACATGTGTCCACTGCACATGTATATGGATGCCAGAGACTAATACTGAGTGCCTTTCCTTGATCACTCTCCATATTTGTATATTTGGGGATGTCCTAGTCAGGGTTTCTATTCCTACACAAACATCATGACCAAGAAGCAAGTTGGGGAGGAAAGGGTTTATTCAGCTTATACTTCCACACTGCTGTTTATCACCAAAGCAAGTCAGGACTGGAACTCAAGCAGTTAGGAAGCAGTAGCTGATGCAGAGGCCATGGAGGGATGTTCCTTACTGGCTTGCTTCCCCTGGCTTGCTCAGCCTGCTCTCTTATAGAACCCAAGACCACCAGCCCAGGGATGGCACCACCCACAAGGGGCTGGGCCCTCCCACCTTTGATCAATAATTGAAAAGGCCTTACAGCTGGATCTCATGGAGGCATTTCCTCAAGGGAGGTTCCTTTCTCTGTGATAACTCCAGCTTGTGTCAAGTTGACACACAAAACCAGTCAGTACAATTGAGCCTGGATCTGGAACTGGGGATAAAGTTCTTCACTGAACCCGAGACTCAAGAGTTCAACTAGGCTGGCTGGTCAGTGAGCTGCAGGGATCCACCTATCACTTTTTTGCCCCAGAACTGGGATTCTGCACAAATGCTGCCAAATCTGGTTCTGTACATGGGGTCTGGGGAACTGAACTCTGGTCCTCATGCTTGCCTAGCAAGCACCTTACTGACTGAACCATCTTTCTGAACCCATCAACTTTTTCATTGTATAGTTAATCACATCCAGATAAAGTTTAATCAACTTTTTAGATTCAAATTGCAAAATCTTCTGTCTTGAATCACAGCCTGGTATCCCATTATCTTTAGTCAACCTATTATCCCACCAAAGTCACCATGGCAGTACCAAACTTCCCGACAAATCACTAGGGCCTATACTTAGCAGATAACTGTCTCCAGCCTGCTGAGACACCCTTCAGGTAGTAGGGCGGCGTCTGCTCCCTTGCTTGCATGCTCATCTTTTTCTTGTCATCTCCTTCTTGGAGTCCTCTTTCCATTTTGCAAAATGAATGTTGCCTTTCATCCTTCCTGACACCTAGGAGACCAACTCATCTATCCTTGTCAACATTTCTGTACTTCAAACTTACAATCCTCATTGTAGCATTCGAGTCATCCTGGAAACATGATCAGATTTCTCCTACCACATTTCTAAACAAATCCTGATCCCGAGGCAATATTTACTCAACTTATCACTCTAGCTATCTCTCCTCTCACAGATGTTCTTTCTAAAAGAGTTCTCTGCATGTTCTGCTTCCTCGAGTAGGAAAATCACAATTTTTCTCTGCTTCCTTACTTCTTTATTCCTCAGCTCACTAGCATATTGTTATGCCTACACCCTTCTTCAGAATCTAACCATTCAAGTAATTAAGGGCTTTCCTTATTGTATGCAGTGTTAGCTTGGACACGGGTTCTGTCACTACAACAGAATGTCAGATAAGAGTTGTTTAAACAAGATGCAAGTTGAATTATGTCTCATTGAACTATCTGGAGGCAGACAGTCGAAGGCTAGTGTATCAACGCTACTCAGTAAATCATTTAAGAACCCAGATTCCTTCTATCATTTACTCTATCACATATTATCACAGCTATATGATCAAAGATGAGTCACACTGTGTAAGGAGGTAGGAAAAAAAGGGTAGGTAGCATTTTTGTTATTTCAAGCAACAGTTCATATACCACACAGACACTACACACATCTGCTAACCTTGCACCAAATAAAGTTAGTCTTAGGGCGAAGCCTGACTCTCCTATGGAGACCAGAAATAAGCCTTCACTTTGGTTGTTCATGTACTCATCTCAGTATTCTGATGTAGAAGGGGTAAAGAAATGCTGGGTAATAACTACAAGTCTCTATCAGGCTAACCATAGAACCTTAAAAATGGTTCCAGCGCATGCAAGAAAAATGGCTACTTTCTAGTCATGCTCCTATACTCTTTTCACCACCATTTTCACTATAGTAGGAACCAGAGCTGACTTCTACTTATTAAAGTCCCATTTAGTGAATAAAGAGGAACAACATTACCATCTTACAGACCTTGATAATACTCAAGAAGCTCAAGTTTGGGGAATGGAACTTGAAATGTAATTAGATGAATTTAATGATATCACATTCCTCTTTAGCAGTTTCTTTCCTTATTCCCCTGAAACAGAACTCAACCTCAATCTTGCTTACTCTAGAAATCAGTTTTGACCTACATGACTGGTTGGATTAATGGCTTCATGAGTAGTGTCATGCCTGCTTACTTTCCAGATGATGGTTCCTCTGTTAGACTTGCCTCACCCCACAGAATGTCTTAAAGTTTTCCCAAATGACATCTAGTTGCCTAGCTTCCTTTTCTTTCTTTTTGGAGCTAAATGCCCTACCCCCTCCAAATGGAGCCCAGTCTGGCCTCTACTCCTTCAGCATTGCCTACTTCCATGAGCCACCACCACTGGCCTGGATGACATTTAGATGACTAATTTTCAAATTCAACTGCATCTGAGAATAACCCGGAGTTCTTATACATTCTTAAGTTCTTGCCAGGACTCTTTGTCATCAAAGGCCTCTAGATAGTATGAAATTAGATTATGCAAAGGAAGAATGATTCTGGATTTTGTAAATAATACAAACTACATAAGAAGTCTAAATTCCCATTGGTATATTGATGAAGTAGATGTCTGCATAGGCTTCTCCTTTATAAAACTCCTATAGTCTAAAAATTTTTATTCGTATTATTTTAAGTGTGTGTCTGTATGTGTCTCTGTGTGTGTTTGTGTTTGTGTGTGTGTGTGTGTGTGTGTGTGTGTGTGTGTGTGTGTGTGTGGTGAGCCACCCTGACATGGATGCTGGGAACTGAATTCAGGTCCTCTGGAAGAGCACATGCTTTTAACCCTGAGCTATCTCTCCAGCCTCATAGTTTTATGGTCAATTTTTCGATACAAACTTGGTGTCAATTATCTTTCTGTACTCTGAATTTTTATAAAATGGCAACCCTTTTATCAATACAAATACATAGGACATGGGTATGGCAAACATTTAGAATTTTGGAAACCTTATCTGACTATCTAAATTCTAATTTAACTCTTACCAGGTCCACTCCGTTTCCTATTTCCTGTGGGTTCTGTGGTGATGTCCTATGTTGCTCTTAGAGGGCTAGGTAAAGAGTAAATGGGTATATAATTTAGTTATTCACGCAGGTCAAGACATGCATTAGTTTTTCAGATTGGCTCCCACCACATCTTAAAAATTAACAGTATATGCTCTGAGAAACTCAGATTTGTGGCTCTCTGGGACCTTCTCCCAATTGGCAGAAGGGAGCAGGGAAAACTGGAGGAAAGTAGGTATCTTTTGCTAGTCTAGATTGATGTCAAGGTGTTTCTGGCCTGGCCCCTAGTTGCTATTTTCTTTTCCATTCTCTCCCTTTTCCTTAGTCAGTTATAGATTGCACTTGTTTAAATATTTGCACATCATGAGGTGAGCACCTGTAGGCTGAATAATGAATGTTCTTTACCCTCTCCTTCTTGAGGCCTGGTTGCAGACTGATCTCAGCTGACTCCTGTAGTTGACATTTCCTGGTAGTGGGTTATTTGTCTGATGATTGATGGGGGAGGTCCCAGCTCACTGTGGATGGCACCACCCCTGGGCTGGTGGTTCTGGTTCTGAGTGTTATAAGAAAGCAGACTCAAAAAGTCATGAGAAACAAGTCAGTAAGCAGTGTCCCCAACATGACCTCTGCATTAGTTCCTGCTTTCAAGTTCCTGCCAGGAATTCCTACCCTGGTTTCCTTGGATGATAGACTACAAGCTGTAAGATGAACTAAATCCTTTCCTCCTCCAAGTTGCTGTTAGCCATGGTGTTTTATCATAACAGCAGAAACACCACAAGACAGATGGAGTTCTGCTATGTTGCTCAGGTTAGTCAGGATTCAAGGGACCTTCCTGCCTCAGTCTCCCAAGTAGCTGCAGGTATGTGCCACTGGGCTCAATTTATAGAATGTTTATGGCTATAATTTTCCAGGATATCTGCACTCCCTTGTAACTGTAAAGCTAATAATCATAGAAGTTGAAACCAGTAATGTAGATTAGTGGAGCATTGTTTGCTTAGCAAGTGCAAGGCTCTGGGTTTGATTCTTAACACATACACAGACACACACAGAGACACACACATACTAAAAAAACAAACAAATAAATAAATAAATAAAATATCAAAATCAAAACCAGAAAAACAAAACCAACGAACCTGAATCAAAACAACAACAAACAAAATACAGAAATTGGCAGGAAGAGGTAAGAGAAAGACTATAGGAGACACAATGTAACACATCCAGATCCCAGACTCAACTCTCTGCTCCACTATACAGTTCTGGTGACTTTGAACAATACGTTTTATCTATCAGTTTCAGATTCTCTCATGTGTGAAGGGGGATTCATGTGTTCTTGTCGTTGTTGTTTTCATTGATGCCTTTAAGAAATATTTGTTGAACACTGATGTAAATTCCAAAGTACTGGGCATCTAGTTCCTGATCTTTACAGAGTTACAGTTTTGTGGGGCAGGCAGACATTAATGAAATGGCCACATAAATCAGTAGAAGATTATAGCTATAGAAATGATGGTGAGAAAGAAAGGTGTGAACTCCTGACAACTATCAGCAGGAGAATCTGACCTAGTGAAGAAGGTAGGGAAGGCTGATCTCTACAAAGATAACTACAGGAGAGAAATCACCCGAGCAGGACCAGAAAGGGCATTGTAGATAGAGAGAGTGGCAGCCTGCAAACAAGGCTATATTGTAGCAGGAACATTAGCATATAAGAGTTGGGGTTTCTTAAAAAACCCAGTTATGTTATGGAAATGTTTTAATCTCAGGTGTGGGATATGGGGCTGCTACAGATTGTCCACAACCACTAACTGATTTGTCTTGTGCTCCAGGAGGGGTGTGATTTTTACCAGTTGCAGATAGTTTCCTTTGGAATTCTGGGGACTCTTGAGGGGATATATATTCGAGAGCCCCAAGAGGGCCCATGGTGGGCTGCTGCTGGTTCCTGCTGCTGTGTTTGCTATTGCTGTTTGGTTGGAGACATCCTGATGATGGAGATTAGACTTACCCCAAGGAACTCGACACCCTTAATCATCAGAAAGTAGTTTAAAGAGGTCTATGCCCCCTTTCCCACCTCAGACCTTTTTTATCTCCTATCTAGTATTGGGGGGTTGGAAGGGACTGAGGTAGAATAAGTGTTGGATATGTTGTAGATAATAGAACACAATAAAGTAGCCCAAAAATATGCCTACATAAGATCATAAAATAAATCAAGTTCAAGGGGGTTGTTATGTTGTCCGAATACATATAAGTCATGGAACAGTGAGACTAATGCGATGCCATTGTAAGTTTTAAGCAAGGCTGCATATAATACTGTCTGATGTAAATTTGAGAATGATAAATCTGGTTGCTGTGAGAGACAAAGGCAGCTTAGATCATAGTGGCTATAATGTAGATAGGGAGGACATGTCTCCTTTAGAGAAACATTCATGAAATACAGTTAACAAAAAACTGGGGGGATGGGGGAACTACGAGCCTTGTGTTTCCATCTTGGTGATGTCAGTAGATGAGATTGAGATCACTAGAAATTGATGAGGTTTGAGGGAAATCTCAGGATTCCTGTTTAGAGCCATTTAGGCTTCTTATTTAAATATTATCTCAGTGAAGCCTTCATTCTCCAACTGGTACCACACTTTACTCTTAAGCCATTCCATGTCTTCATCTTTGAGTCTTTATTCCTCTGATTAGCTAGTTAATCTCTGTATTGTTTTTTCTGGATTATTCTATTGCCCCCACCAAAATGCTATCACAAGACAGACATTTTCATCTATTTTATATTGTTTTAATCTTCACCAACTAGAATCATGATTTAACAAGGGTTATCATAGTTAATCTCTATGGGAAACTTGATTGAATTGAGGGATGCCTAGATTGCCAAACCACATCTCTTTGTGTGTCTGTGAGACTAGTCTCGGAGGCATTAGATCTTGAGGCCCCTGACAAAATCCATTGACTCAGCTCTTGGTGGATTAAAAATGTGACCAGTTCATTGAGAGGTGACCAAATAGAGAGGGAAATAGGCCAAATGGGACATGACTTTGAAATATAGGTTTTCTCTGACTCCATTCCTGTCTTTCTACTCTGCTTCCTAGCTGACATAAGGTAAATGTTGCATAAACTCCCTCTTGACATTCTGCCCCACCTCAAGCTCAAAGCAATAGATTCAGCTAACCTTTGAGTAAAACTTCTGAAATTGTGAACCAAAATAAACCTTTTTTCCTTTTAAATTGTTTTTCTCTTTGGGATTGGAGAGGTGGCTCAGTGGTTAACAGCACTGGCTGCTCTTCCAGAGGATCTGAGTTCAAATCCCAGCACTCACATTGGCAGCTCACAAACTCCAACTCCAGTTCCAGGGAAACCAGATACCCTCACACAGATATACATGCAGGCAAAACACCAATGCCCATAAAATAAAAACAAATCATTTAAAAAATATAGATTCTTGTACTTGCCACAGTGATTTGTAAAAATCCAACATAGGAAATGGATATTAAAGTAACTGGGTCACAGTGTGGCTCAGAAACCCCTTGAACTGGTTTGTTGGATGAAATCAGAAATGTAGAGAGAAATGGCTAGAGATATCCAAGAACATGTAATGATTAATTCTGGTGAGAGTGTAAAGACCTGAATGTGAATTAAAATGTAGATAGTAAAGACAGTGCCCATGAGCTTTCAGGTGGGCACAAGGACTCCTGGGGAGTGGACTACACATCATTTGTGTTACTTATGGCAAAGACCTTGTTGACATTTTGTCTATGACCTAAGACTTTCCAGGAGGCTGTTTTAAGATGACAGACTAATTAATCTTATGGAGGAATTTCGGCTATAGAATGAGTATTCCTTCCTGGCTTGCTGGCCAGGTGTACAATGAGAATTAGGAGTGAAAGGAAAGAAGAAAACATATTTAAAGCTTGCAGTTTGGCCAGAAGTGTGTGTGTGTGAAGTTGGGGCTAAGGAAAACTGTCACTATTATAGAAAATTACTTTGCATTTGGACAAAACAAAACAAAACAAAACAAAAAACCCAACCAACCAACCAAAAAACAAATGCTTTGAGGGCACCTTGGGCCCTCTACATACACAGCAAGCTTAGAGTTGTGACAGAATAAAATTCCCAAATAGGTCCCCTCCCTGTTCTTTCCCTGTGAAGCTAGTTCCACGGGACTCTTCTAAATACATATGACTGCTTAAGGATATCACTTTCCCCAGGATTCGCTTCACTATGTGCAGCTCTCAGACATTCAGAGGCTACTACAGCCATAGTCTGATGGGGCATGGCTACTACTTGAGCTACACCACTCATTGGCATTTTTCATACATGTTGTTGGTTTTATTTGCAAGCAGAATGTAAAAGTCATATGGCCATGAAAGCTTCCATGGGGGGTTGAAAGGAAAGCTTCAGAAGGGTGCTGCCTAGTTGTGTGTCAACTTGACATAAGATACTCATTTGGGAAGAAGGAACCTCAATGGAGAAAATGCTCCCACCAGACTGGCCTGTGGGCAAGCCTATGGAGGTTTTTCTTGATTGATGACTGATGTTGGAAGGTCCAGCCATGACTTCTAGGCAGGTGGTCTTGGGTGAAATAAGAAAGCAAACTAAAGTCTGAGTGTGGTAGAACATGCTTAAATTCCAGCACCAAGTTGGGAGATAGAGGCAGGTGGAACTCTGTGAGTTCAAAGCCAGCCTGGTCTACAGAGTGAGTTCCAGGACAGCCAGGACCACACAGAGAAACCCTGTCTCAAAATCAACAATAACAACAATCAAAACTAACAAAAACACGAGAGGGAGTGAGGGAGAGAGAGAGAGAGAGAGAGAGAGAGAAAGGAAAAGAGAAGAAAGGAGAGAGGGGGAGGGGAGAAAGGAAAGAAGAAAAGAAAAGGAAAAGAAAAGAAAAGAAAAGAAAAAAGAAAAAGAAAAAGAAAAAAGAAAAAAAGGAAGCGAAAACTGGGCGAGCATGAGGAACAGGCCAGTAAGCAGCCTTTCCCTGTGGCGCTGCTTTAGTTCCTGCCTCCGCATTCTTGGCCTGACTTCCCTTGCTGGTGGAATGTGAAATAAGAATTATCAATAAGCTCTTTCCTTCCCAAGTTGCTTTTGGTCATGGTTGTTTATCAGAGCAACAGAAATCCTCAGATAGAAGGCCAGACAATGTGTAGCAGCACTGGATTCCTGGAGGCAGCCACTAAAACAGCAACACATAAAGCTGCAACGGTGACATTAAAGGCACCATGGAATCCCCAGGAAGTTAAAGACGTCAGGAACATCTGCCACAAAAAGCTGAAGGGAGTGTGTACAGCCAGCTCAGGAGAGAAGCTATGTGGACTACATAAGTAGAAAGGAGGCAGAGGAGTGGGAACTCTTGAGTTCCTTAGTGTTTATGTCATGCTATAGAGTTTAATGTTTGCCTCCCTAGCATTTTTTCTTGCTTTGGTTCTCTCCCTTGGTGAATTATGCACCAGAGGGAGCTGTTTGAGGAGTTTAATTAGGCATATCATATGATTTTAGAGTCATGTTATATCTGTACTAACACTATAAACATTGGGACACATCAGAATTGCTCCCAGGGTGCTTTTGTTTGTTGGTTTGTTTGAGAGAGGATCTCACTATGCAGTCCAGGCTGTCCTTGAACTCTCTGTGCTGACCAGGCTGACTTCAAACTCGCAAAGATCCTCCTGCCTCTGCCTCTCAGGTGTTGGAGTTAAAGGCGTGTACCCCATATCTAGTCAGTTCTAGGATTTTGAAGCAACAGTTCAGAAAAGGGCATCTGTTATGTGCTAGACCCTAAAAAGAACAGACAGTAAAGATTCATAAATCTCTCCAACCTCTAAGAGATCACACGAGTTCATTATAAAGTAACAAAATAACTATGTTTTAGAAGCATTATATACCAGTTCTTAGGTAGAACTTAAATAAACATATATTATTATATGTCCATTACACAGACAATGATTCTGAAGGCCCAAAGGTATATTCCAGTGGTTCTCAACCTTCTTAATGCTGCAACCCTTTAATAGAATTTCTCATGTTGTGGTGACCCCAATCATAAAATTATTTTCACTGCTACTTCATAACTGTAATTTTGCTACTATTACAAATCAACATAAATTTATGATATACAAGCTATCTGATATGTGGCCCCTATGAAAAGGTTGTTCAAAATTCCAAAAAGAGTCGTGACCCACAGGTTGAAAACCACTAGTATATTTACTTAAGGTAAATACATAGTGTTTCTCAGTCTGGATGTTTGAGGCCAAAATCTGTGCTGCTAACAAGTTGGTAATCTATGGAAAATCGTCCTATGTTCTGAACGGAGATACTGTATCATGGCACACTAAA
Source organism: Tokudaia tokunoshimensis (assembly GCA_036184795.1). Lineage (NCBI taxonomy): Eukaryota > Metazoa > Chordata > Mammalia > Rodentia > Muridae > Tokudaia > Tokudaia tokunoshimensis. The sequence continues at coordinate 125,965,033 of BTHU01000023.1, read as the reverse complement.
AGAAAGATAAAGCTTCCTAGTAGCATGAGTCGAGATGTTGAATCTGCTCCAGGAGATGGATATCTTGGAGGAGGAATTGATTTGCTCTTGGTGGGTTACTGTCATCTGAAGGTTCTGTGTGATGTGACTGCACTGGGAAAAGCGCAGAGGTAGAGAGTCTGGGATAGGTTTTACGGGTGGATTTTAAGGGCAGTTGGGGCAAGTTCGCAGAGGCTCGAGGTGGCAAAGACTTGGCCAGTGAGACTGAGACTAAGTGTAGGCAAAGGCTGGCAGTAGGGCTTGGCATGCTCCAAGTTATGATGAATCCTAACCATCCTTGGTCTCCATGATGATGCTCAGTTGACTAGTTCCGGTGTATTGATTACTTGACTACTCCCTTCATGGCATCTGGACACACTATGATCATGTTGTCACTTGCTGGCCACATATTTCAAGGCTTTTAACCTGGTCAGAATCTTTGTCATACTTCAGCAAGCAGTTTGTGCTTTCAGTGGAAAACAGATCTTGACCAGTCACATCTTGATAAATATTGTCAGTGTCCCTTTTGGACCTTGACCATAGGATACTCTTATAACCTAGCTGCTAGGCCCTAGCACAGTGCTTCTTAACCTATGGGTCTCGACCCCTTTGTCAAACTTCTATCTCCAAAAAAAAATACTTATATTACAATTATAACAATAGCAAAATTACAGTTATGAAGTAGCAACAAAAATAATGTTATGGTTGGGGGCCTCTACAACATGAGGAACTGTATTAAGTAGTTGCAGCATTAGGAAGGTTGGGAAGCACTGCCCTAGCACATGCCTGGTTTCACCAATCAATATTACTGCTGCATCCTTAGAACCAAGCAAATGGCAGGACTCAATATTGTGTTTCTGAAGGAAGATAAAGGGGTGCAGATTACTACCAAGACCTTGGTAAACATTTTATCGGAACTCAAGGTACTGACTGAATACTGTGAAGAGGAACACAGCTCTTCTTCTATAGCTTTGTCCTCATGTTTTACCTTTAATGATAACCATTATAGTAAGATCCACTTTGTATAGATGAACAATGTGATGAGGGATGAAATTTGGGAGATCCATCATCTGTCCTAGTAGATGCTGGGTAGCAGATGCACGCAAAATTATATATAAATATTAGGTTCTTTGTTGTTGCCTTCCTGCTGCCACTTCTCAGCCAGCTCATGTTGGACATCTTGGCCTTGCCATTTTATTTTCCACTTTAGGCCAGGCAGCCAATTGCTTCATCTTGCATAGTGGCTATTCGAGTGGCAGTGGGCAGATGGGGCATGGCTTCCCTCCCACACTTGTTCTAGCAGCACAAAGAGAAACAGTGATGATTCATCTCTACCTTCCTTGACCCTCTTTCCTGGCTCTCCACAGCTTAGAAACAAGGACCAGGAAAATGTGCCTAGAGTTAAAAGAGGCCATTTCCCTCCTGTCCCTTTATTCTCCACCATAGGGGATGGGGCAGGGGAGCTAGATGCAAAGTGGGACACGAAGTGAATAAAGGCAAGTCAGTACTCCCTGGATGTCAGCAAACCATTTGTTTCTTGGGTCTTAACAATAAATTTGTCAAGTTCAAAATCTTCTTATTTTAAAGATTAGCAGACAGGAGTTAGCAAAGCAGGAGGCCATCTGTTAGTAAGAAGGATGTATGACCTGAACTCGAGCTACTTGCTCAAGAACTGTCCTCTTAAGCACAGTAATCCCACACTGTCCTCAGGCACAGGTTTCTATCTGATTCTCTCCTGGCCACTCTGTGGGATGAATACTGACAAGGAAGCAGAGACTCAGTGGCCCTCTTAGGAACTTGTTCTAAGTAAGGACAACAGTGTAGAGCAGATAATGAGATGAGTCCTATTCCTCTTCTAGCCTCTGCTCTCCTCTCCTTCCTGCTGGCACCTGCTAAGTCATGCACCAAGCTTTCCTCCTAACCAGGATAACAACCTAGATGGGAAACATGGTTGTTTGTATTTTAGTTTTTCACAATGAAAGTGATCTCCCCACCCCCAGGATGACTTCAGAAATGAGGATGCTATAAAACCAAAAAGAACAATAGAATAATAAAAGTGATAAAGAAGAAAATAAAAATAATTCCTAAGTCTACCATTTATGGTCTCTGTCAACATTTTAACATTTTCAAATATATCCTTAGTCATTTTCTCTCCCTCCCTCTCCCTCCCCCTCTCCCTCACCCCTCTCTGCCTTTGTGTGAATAATGCACTGCTATTTCTTTGGAAAGTTTTTATAAGGATATATTAATTGTGCATAATAATAGTTTCATTCTATTTTCATAAATGTGTATAATGCATTTTGAGTATATGTAATCCCGTTCACCTCTGTCCCCCTCCCAATTCTTCTGATTCCCTTTCTCTCTCCACCTTTTTTGCTTTCCTGGTTTATTTTGACAGCCCAGTGGGTTGGGTTAGAGTTGCTTATAGAAGCATGACAAGAAGGTATTTACTGGAGCAGGGGCAACATGCTCTTACCATGGGACTACAGCACTGAAGGAAAAGTTGGCAGTAATTTTTCATGACTGTTTTTTTCAAATGTAGATTATTCTAACTGATGAATTTTATACATGCATATAATGGGTTGTGATAAGTTCTACCACCACACTACAGAAATGGGAATGTGTGACTCATAAGGTTTTATAAAGTGTCCTCAGATATTTATTACACATGCATTATCTCGTTTGTTCTTTGTTCCAACTCCATCTTATGGCATTCCTTCATAGGCTTAAAGGAAATTAAGACCTGGGAGGCTAAGCAACTTGACCATGGTCGTGTAACTACTTCCTGGGAAAGCCCGAATTTGAAGCAAGATCTGTCTGCTCCTAAAACACATGTCTTCCCTAGTAAATGTTCACAGTAATTACGAAATAACACTGCCTCATATCATGACCTGGAAGTGAGGAGAATCACAGTACTAGTGCCCCCCCGCAACACACATTCATTTGTGCTTTTCAGATGATGTTAGTTGCTAGGCTGCCTACTTTTGGGGAAAGCCACCCAACTTTTCAGGGGGAAAAGTTGTCTGGCCCTTTAAATCCCTGTGATCCTGCCTTAAAAAGCTGCTTTTAGTTTCAGAAGAGGCCAAGCAGGCAAACTTCTAAGGTGACCTAGATGTGACCTATGCATCAGCTAAACTTGGGAGCCATTCTGCCCCACCCTTTTAGGTGACCTAGAGGTGAACTTTACTCATTATAATACTAAATTCTCTTCTGAGGGCCATTCCTATCTCAGTTTTTGGACAAGTGAGGATGTATCAAGGGGCATGACTGAACTGAGCATGCTCAGATACGTTCTCCTCTCTGTGTGTGATAACAACAGTCTGCCCTGAGTCCTACAAAAAGCCCCTTGCTTTGTTTGTTCACAGGGACACTGCTTTGTGAACAATCCCCAATGCTTTCCTTCTATGCTGCATGAAAGATACTTCACTCGTTTATCTAGTGCCTGTGCATGTCATCACCTCTGCTGTCATCAAGAACAGGGCTCTTTGCACTGGGTTTTGACAGTAACTATGCATCTTCTAGGTGCCTTCTCAAACAGCAGAGAAAAATTATAGAGTAAGATGGTGTTCCTACCTTTACTGAGTTTTGTATCCTGATGATTAAGGCAGGAATACATGTCAGGAATGAATGTGTCTTTTATATAGTTCAATGTGACAGAAATTGACAAAGGGAATGGGGGCTATTTTGATCTTTCAAAAAACGAACGCACTGTTAGGGGATGTAGCTCAGTGGGTAGAGCACTTGCAGAGCACACATGCAGGCCTGGATTTGATCTCCAGCACTGGGTGAACCAGGAGCTGTGGCAAACAACTCTAATCTCGACACGGAGATGTAGTGGCAGGAGGATGAAAAACTCATGATCTCCTTCAACAACAGAGTTCCGTTTTTGAGGACTTGGTATAGTAGTGAGCTAAATGGCTTGAGGCAGCAAGCTATGTAGCTATCTGCAGGGAAAGTATTACAAGAAGATGGAACAGATAGTGCAAAGACCCTGAGGCAGGAGCATGCTAGGCACAAGCATAGCAAGGAGGCCAGTATCCCTTGAATGCAGCTCGTACAGGGAAGGGCAGTAAGAGGTCCATGGTGATGGAGAGGCAGCCAGGGAAATAGGTCAGGCAGGGCCCTGCAGGCTGTTGTAGGCCTTTTGATTGTATTCCAAGTATAACTTGGGGTTTTGAACAGAGGAGTGACTTGACCTGATTTTTTCCTAGGAGAAATTCCATCTTGCTGAAAACTGACCAGCATAATAGGAGAAGCTGGGAGACCAGGGACGAGATTTACAGTGTGGGGGGAAAAGGTGGTAATCACACAGGAAGAAAAGGAAGCTGATTTAATAACTGACTGGACCTCCTAGACCTGGTTTATGGCAATATGCAAAGTATCACACTGCTCCGGACACGCTCATGGTAAAGTTGACAGGATTCCCTGGGATGATTTGAGAGGAAGGTGTCGTACAAACATTTACCACAAGCTCTGGAAACTGAGTGGAGACCGTTTCCCTTCACCTTTATCATGTAAAAGCTCAGACTTCCCAAAGAGGGTTGGATTTGGGGAGAATCCTGAAGGCAGAATAGGAGGCAGATGAGAAAGGAGAGGAGTGAAGAGGGACAGACACACTTAGCAGGATGCATAGACACATGAGGAGACACCTGCAGCCCGCTTTCTAGAAATGCCCGTTCAGGAGTGTATGCCAAATCTGCATAGAAGTCGCTATAAACAATTCAAGGTGGCAAATTCAGGTGCATTCTCTTTATTTTTATTTTAAAACTTAATCACTCATTTATTTCATGTGTGTAGGTTGCAGGAGGTCATATGCCTGTGGAAGTCAGAGGACAACTTTCAAACATCGGCTCTCTTCTTCTATCATGGAGGTCCAAAGAACAGAACTCAAGTTGTCAGGCCTGGCAGCAAGCACTTTAGTGGCTGAGCCATTTCATTGACCTGGTTTGTTGATTTTTGAGACAGGGTCTATGTAATCCATCCATTTTCAAACTCACAATCCTCCTGACTTAGATATGTGGGATTACAAGTGTGTTTCATTATATTTGGAAATAGATTTATTTCAGCTCTCAGTACTAAAACTTTAACCTATTACAAGACATTAAATCACAAACTACTATGTAGTATAGGACCGGAAAACTTTAAATTTTATTTTTAATTATGCATGTATCAGTGTGTGTGTGTGTGTGTGTGTGTGTGTGTGTGTGTGAATCCACAGGCATTGAAATTCCTGGAGCCATAGGTGGTTGTGAACTGCCCAATGTGGGTGCTTGGAACTGAATGTGAGTCTTCTATAAGAACAGTATGCCATTTCCCTACCAGGCCAATTTTTTCTATAAAAGACTAAATACAAATATATTAGATTCTGTGGACCATACACAACTCTTTTACAATTGCTTAGCATTGCCATTGTAGGGTAAGAGCAGTAACAGGCAATATGTAATTTTGCATGGCATGTTTCAGAAAAACTGTACTTATAAAACCAGAGTTTTATAAATAAATAATCTCCAATGTGGCATTACCTACATAATAAGATGAAGTGTGGTGAATAACACCAGCGTGCTTATTTAAGAAGCCCATGGGTGTTCTTATAGTAGATACAGTAGCAAAGACAGTTACTAAGGAACAGCTAGTATTTACAGCATGTATAGACTGGACAAAGAGATGCTCACTTCCAGGCAGGATGCAGCATCAGAGATCATCACAGTACTCAAAACACTGTACAACTTAGAATTTATAAGTTACTTATTTTGGAAATTTTCCAAATAATGTTTTAAATATGTTTATACCATCCAAAGCCAGCAAGATATTTTGAGGCCATATCTATATAATATTATGGAAGTGTTGTTATAATTGTTGTCTTTTATCATTAGTTATTATTAACTTCTTTTTAAAGATTTTATTTATTTTTACATACACAAGTGTTTTAACTGCCTGTATGCTACATGTGTGCCTAGTGCCCACAGAGGCCAGAAGAGGACAGGTATCAAGATTCCCTGGAACTTAGTGATGATGGTTGTGAGCTACCATGTGGGTGCTGGAAACCAAAACCAGGTCCTCTGCAAGAGCAGCTGTGCTCTTAACCACTGAGCCATGTCTCTAGTGCCTACTGTTAATTTCTCACTACGTCTAATTTATAAATCAAGCTTAAAAAGAGGCATTCATACATGGAGAGCATATGTAGGGTTCACTGCTATATGCAGCCTTGAGCATTCACTACAATGCTACAGACATGCAATAGCTTAGTATTTTCAACCTTTCTAAAGAACTATTGAACTCAATCACAATTGATTTCTGAGTTGTAGGTTGTTTTCAGCTTAATATCTTTACCCATATTCAATAATGATTTTACTTCCATACATATTTATATTCTCAGGACAATTTAATGTATTGTTGAGACTGAAAATAATGTTCTTCATATATGATACTTTGAAGACCTACTGTAGAATAGAAATTTACTTCACATTTTACTACCAATTTTTCAAAATTACAAAGTGATATATAGTCAGTGGATTGGCCATCCCTGAAGTCTTGTAGTGCTCTAATTCGTATATTATGGAATGCCTGTTGAAAGGACAAACCACCTGACCTGGAGTCATGCCATCCACTCTGTGCGGGACACAGATCTCAAACATTTCTGAAGATGACCTATAACACTGAGGCAGTGTTAAGGTATAAGACAGAAATGTGGCATCTTTATGCCAAGACAGGCTTATTAGTTTTTGTAAAGGGAGACCAGGCTGAGGAGTTGGCTCTGAAAGGCAAGGCCAAACTAAAAAAAACAAGTATTATAGGTTCATAAATCAGAAGAAGATAGACTTTTTTATTTTGTGTTTAATCTGGCATCCCCATCTAGTCCCTGAAAGTGTTTTCCTCTCCCTTTGTCTTCACTTGGTAGTTACAGTGTCATTTCAGATGAATCTCACTACACTACACTATTGGAGTAAGGTCACTCCAATAATGACTATATAAATTACACACGAGTAGATACATAACTTCCTTACTATTAAGGGACTCAAAGGAAAGCAAATAGTCACTGCACAATGGTGATGATTTCAGGGCACTAATTTCTTCAGTTCTCAACCCAATTACAACGAAACTCGGTTGTTGTGACCACAAAAAGGCGGGTTCTGCAAAGGCCAGCTCCTGCGATAGACTGTTAGCTCCATACTGGGTTAGGTATTGATTAGTTGCCATAGTTGATTTGTCATTTTCCTCCTAATTTCATCCTAGCGCATCACCCTTGGCTAAATGTCTTGAATGGCATCACTTGATCAGACATGCTGTCAGTTCCAACATTTACAGGGACTTGATGCCCACAAATAACGAATTTGCCTTTTCTCACATTGGTCATCTCCTTGACCAATGGCTTTGCACTGGACATATGGTCTCTGATGTCTTAGTACAATTCTTCTCTGAGCAAAGGAAGGTTACTTTTAAGAAATACTGAAGAATTCATTTAGGATAGGATGAGAACTTTCAACAAGGACAAATCTCCAAACAGTTATCACAGTTGTTACTTACACTCAGAGGCATCTTTGTATCTCATTTTTTTGTTCAGTCATTAAAGTCTCACAAGAGCTTACCCAGTATCCACCTTATTTTTCTCAAGAATAAAGATACTATGCAATTCGCCCAAGTCCTTAGAGCTAGAAAGACCTGAACACAGGCTTTCATGTTTAACTCCATTCACTTCACTCCTAAAGCAGGCAACACTCTGCTTCTTGGTTAAATGTTGGAGGGACTGTATCTTAGTTTTTGTTTACTAACATTTTGTTATTTTAGTTAATTTTGAGACTGGATCTCATGTATCCCAGGCTGACGTCGAACTCACTATGAGGGTGACCTTGATTGAACCCAAACTCCTGATTCCACAGCCCGAGAGTGCTAGACTGTGAGTGGAATGAGTGCCTCTGCAGTTCTGAAAATCCAAGCAAGGGCTTTTTGCATGCTAGGAAAGCACTCTACCAAATGAGCTGCCTCTTCAATTGCCTGAACTTTTTTTAAGGTACTACTGTTATGTTCCTTGGAGTTTCCTGAAGGATTTCATACAGGGAAACTCAGCTGTTAAGCAAAAGGCTTTTTAAAATTTTTTGATAAAAAAAATTTCATCTTCATAAAATAATGAAAATGGAAACACTACTGTTGCTTTCAGTCCTGTTTCTCATATTACACTGCTAAGCATTTTCATGTAATCTCTCTCAACTGATGCAGACAATATACAGATGACATAATGAAGGTCCCAAAGTTATGAAACAACAGCTATAATCGCCTGTTACAAATAAGTAGTAAGGCCACTCTCTTCCTGTTGCCTGACTGTCCCCCTCCCTGGACACAACAGTTCTATTTAAGCGATTGGACTTGATTGACTTGACTTGACTACACTTTATGTCTCTGGCAAAAATTATAGTTTTAAATGTGCAAAATTGTTCTAAATGGCTTTGGAATACATTTAGTCTCTGTGCTTCTGGACATAAAACGGATCGTGTAGGTTGGAGCCTCATCATCCGTGAGATCATACTTTGTGTTTGCTAGCAATCATGCCCCACGACATATGCCTTCTCCATTGTTTTTGTCTTTCCTTTTCCGACTGAAGAATGAGATGGTATCCTTATGTTCTTCCCTCCCAAGACATCTTCCATGTACACTTCAGAAGTCAACAGTTTGTTCACATGAACACAAACTGTGTTTTGAAAAGTAGCAAAGAGTTCTACTTCTAGACTTGCAGATTGAAGAGCTCTGTGGACATACCCCTGAAAGAAGTAATGTAATTGGTGAAAACCACTCTTTAAAAACCAGCTGTTTAAAGTATCAGAAATTTATCCTAAGAAAATACAGTACCTGAAGAACATTTTATTCAAAAGAAAAATCTACTCAATCTCATCTCAAACAACAAGAGTCTCTGACTTTTCTGGTTGTCGCTGCTGGATCATCAAGCTTGTTGTACTATGCTGGACTCTGGGAAGCTGTGGATGCGGCTCAGAAGACAGAGCTCCCCTTTCTCTCTGCTCCCCCAATAGACATGGTATCTCACAAAGAGCAATTAGTCTTAGTAGTTCTCACTTTTTATTACTCACAATTATAGAAGCTAAGTTCCTGACTAGGTGTAGGTAAGTGCCATTCAGCTACCCAGCCCTGACGTGTATGCAACAGTCTGGGCTCTGAGCTCAGCTGTAAAAAGGTGGAACATATTGGAGTTCTGATCTTTTCTTCCCTGTTAGCTTGTCATGTAGAAATTACACACTGAAGGAACCAATTCTGAAGACCAGCGGCTCCCATCCTTATCCAATTGTCAAAGTAGAGGCTCAAGACATTCCTCCAAAGGGAAAGTCATAATAGAAATCTCTCCTCAATATGTACAAAATCCACTGTCTCTGGACAATGGAATTTTGTCAGTACTGAGACTTCAATTGTATGGCATGTGAATTATATATTAGTAATGTTCTTCAAAAAATAATGGTACAAGGAAGATCAAAGCTTCCATTTGCTTCCATCAAAGGCTACTTGAAAATACAAACCTGTCATTCTTCTGTGTTCCTGTTAATTTTTCCCCTATTTATCATAGAAGATACAATGTGTCTAACAAACAGTAGACTTAGTGATGATTTGGGAAATTTAATCTCTTTAACAGTGTACTCTGCAGCACAAATGCTTAGAGATCTTCAACTGGAAGAGTAAGATTATAAAGTAGAAAAGCAAAGGGCAAGTAGGGGCAGTAGGGGGTGAGGGTCTGATGAAGTTCATTTGAGGGATTTGTTGTTGTTGTTGTTGTTGTTTGAGACAGGGTCTCAAAATATAGTTCTGGTAATGGAGAGATGGCTCAGATGCTAAGAGCACTGGGTGTTCTTCCAGAGGAGCTAGGTTCAATTTTCAGAACCCACATGGCAGCTCACAGCTATTTGTAACTCCAGTTCCATAAGATGCAACACCTTCCCACAAACATGCATGCAGGCACAATATATATAAAACACACAGAGGGAATGCACATAAAATAAAAACACATAACTCATAAAAAATTTTTAAAAAAGACCTTTTTTATTTGTTTTAAAAAAGGCATTTACTTGGGGACTTGCTTATAGTTTCACAGGGTCAGTCCGTGATCATCATGTACAGAAGCAGGTCAGCCGGCAGACAAGCAGGAAGGCATGGTGTTACAGTAGTAGCTGACAGCTCAGAGCAGATCTGTAAGTTGCTGTCATAGGAAGTCAGACTGGGCCTGGCATGGGCTTTTTTAACCTCAAAGTCCACTCCCAGTGACACACATTCTCCATCAAGGCCACACCATCTAACCTTAAACAGTCCACTAACAGGAAACAAAACATTCAAATATATGAGCCTATGGGAGCCATTTTTATTTTATTTTTATTCAAATCACCACACCTAGCTTTATATAGGTTTGAATCCAGGTCCTCACAGTTGCCTAACAAGGTTTTTACTCACTAAGCTATCTCTCCAGTCTTAATGATGAACTTTTTAAATGCCTTGTCCACAGACAAGCATGGACCAGGTGCAGTTCATACCACAAATGGGCCTTCCATGTCTATGGCCATTTGTGGCATGATGACTCCCTCTTTTTTTCATGCTGGAAATAGAGACCCAGGAAAACCTCATTATGTGTTTTTTTTATGTCATCACCATCTTCATTTATTCATCTGACTCTTCACTAAGTCTTGTCAATTCCCAGAAGATTACAGAGCTCCTCCTGGTCCATGGTGAGTCATAGATGCAGAACTTGCCCAATATGCGTGGCTGAAAGCACTCTCAGAAGGCATAATAATTTTGAAGGGTAGAGGGGACTGTGCTACCATGTACCCAGCCTCACTCCAACAACACTTGGAGAATGAAGACCCTAGCAGCGCTGTCCTAGTCGAAGTCTTCCCCCATGCAATACAATACAGCCAAAGTAAGCTGGCAATGATTCCTGCGTCACCCAGGCTAAAACAGGGATAGTCAACTTACAGTCATTTTCATAGAAACTTCAAAAAAGATACCTTATAAGTTAGTGATTGCTAGAGGAATAGGAGTATAGATAGAATCTAAAAAAAGAAACCAATTGCCCCAGAGGCTTGTGCTGAGGTAAGAACTGGACTAGTCATTTCTTAGTGATTGTCAGCAAATAATGTGAGTTCAAATGTAACATTTAGAACATCGTATCTGTGGTTGCCTGTAGGCAGAGAACCACAGCGATAGCAGCAGTGTTTAGATTCTGACAGCAAACCAAAAATCTCCTGATCTGTGCTTACTTGGCCATGTACCCCTCTTTCCCTTCCTGTTAAGGCCACAAATTTCAGCACATGAATATCTGTAGAACTACAAGTGTCATTCTAAAAACAAAATAAATTGCCTGGTTGTAGTTGTTTGTTTGTTTGTTTGATTTGGTGGGGTATTGGTCCTTCTAGTGGAAAATATCAAGATGTTGAGTTTTGTTAATTTATATTGGTCAGCTCCAACAAATACAAAAACAACCAATTTTTTCTTTTTCATCCAATGGTTCAATAATGAAGAGGAATATTAATTATTTGTGCAGACCCATTGTATGTCAGTGGACAAAAAACAAAAACAAAAACAAAATGTGTTGATGGACCAGTGCAATTACCAAAAAGGCTTTGATCCTACCTGTGTTCAGAGAAGAAATTAAGCTCAGGGGTGTCAGAAGTTGTTAGATATCAGTCCTGCCTTCCATCATCCATCATCTATCTATCAGGCTTGTGCAGTCTTCTGATATTACAATATGATGGTATCATCTACAAAATTCTTGCTGAAGACATTGTCAACTTACTGGGGAAAAAATCTTACAGCGCTTTAAGTTTATGATAGACATTGTCACCCACAGGTGGACATTCTGAGTAGAAGTTCTAAATCTTCTATCAGTTTCTAAAATGAAAGTTGAGTGAAACTAATTTTGCTTAGAAATTTTCATGAGAATTCCTATGATGACCAGAGACTCTAGACCAGTGGTTCTCAATCTTCCTAATGCTGAGACCCTTTAATATAGTTCCTCAGGTTTTGGTGACCCCAACCATAAAATTATTTTCATTGCTTATCATCATAACTGTAATTTTGCTACTGTTATGAACTATAATGTAAATATGTGGTATTTGACCCTAAAGGGGGTCATAATCCACAGGTTGATCCTAAAGCTGGGTTTTGCTTCCCTGAAATGAGAGTGCATTAAGCATTCACCTACAGTGGTAAATCCTGTTATATCAGAATTTAGGAGGTGGAGGCACAAGGATCAGGAGTCATCTACAGAGCAGGTTGGAGACCAGCCTGGGTTACATGAGCCCCTGTCTCAGAAAAAAAAAAAACAACCAAAACTGTACACTAACAGTTGTTGAATGTTCTCTGTGAGTGAGGTACCATGCTAGACAGTTTACATGAGCTCTGTACTTTAATCTTTGATATGGCTCAATGAAACCCTATTTTCCAAATAAGGTGATCAAGGCCCCCAAAGAACTAAAGACTTACCCAGGGTCAGAAGGCCATCAGCTGATACAATGAGTATACCTCCTTACCTCGGGCTCACTTCAAGTCACTTGTCCTTACCACTTCCTCACGTTCTCTCCTAGCTCCTGGATGCTTGAGAGAACCACATTTAGCCACAAGAGGTCTGCAGCCTCTCCATTCTGCAGCCTCAGTATTCTAAAATGTTTTGGATCCAGGAACCAATTGTTTTTAGGGTGTCTTTGACTTTTGCAATGCAGTTCTGATGGGATTCTCCATTAATCCCGAATGAGAGGTATGTTTAACTGCTTTAATGACTATGGGGCTTAAAATAAATGCAGCATAATTTCAACACATCCCACTATGTAAGTAGTGAGACAGTGATGCATACATGGAGCGTGTTACACTGGATGTGCATTTTGATGGTCACCAAATTCATTGAATTATAAGTCCAAGTCAAATGGAGGAACTTATTATGTAAGCATAGCTAAAATGCACAGTTTTCCTGAAAGGCTGCTCATGGTGAATCTCCATAGAGATGTGAGCAGGTGTCCCTGATTCTTAGTTTGTGGAATTTGTGCCTCAAAACATTGTTTAGGGAGTCTACACTTGGGCAGTCTTCCAAGATGAGTATTGGGAGTGGGAAGGGTGTTCCAAACCCATACCTGTTCAGATAAATGGAGATATCATTAGCAACAAGAAGTTAGTGATCATGGTTTCTCTCGTTTTTCATAAATTACACTAAATAACCATAATGCTGCAATTTAGTGGTCCAAAGTTCATTCTATTCAGCAGGCCATCCATAGTCAACAGTTTAAAGAAAAGGGACCTGCTGAGAAAATAGTGGTCTAATCAGATGCCATAAAATCGAGCTGATGAGATGAGTCCCATTTCTTTTTTTTTTTTTTTTTGTAAGGGGATTCTAATGAAGCAATGTTCGGAGAGGATTTATAACTTTGGGCCCCCCCTATTTCATTATTCAGGTCAGCTGTACCCAGTTCCAAACGAAGCTGGGGAGCCTAATCCCACAAGCCATTCATTTGTAGGCATGTTGGATTGTGAAGGGAACTTATTAAATCCCAATTTCCTAGCTGCCAAATTGTATACCTTGTCTTGGCTCCTATATGGATCAGGAAAAAAGCTTTGTCAGGGAGGCGAATCAAAGGGAACATTAATCAAATGAGAAGTAGTGAAGTATGCATGGTGTCTCAAAAACTAAATCATCAGATGCTCTAAGTGGGAGACAAGAGGGCTCCATTTGTGTATCACACAACAGCTCTTGCAATACAGTAAACACCTCTGAAGCTCGAGTGGGCAAACACAGGCAGAATCAAGTGGGAAGTTTCTTCTCCGGAAAGAGCCTGAGGTAGGAGGGGAAGCCTGGGTGACCATCTACCCAGCACCTGCCCTTCAGGCCTATTGGCCTCAAGATATCATCCACTTTCCCAGGGAGGCAAAAGCAGCCTGACTGATGGTGTCTGATTTTATCCCATTAATATTTTCCTGTCAGAGTATAATTTCTCACAGGAATTATACTTCAAGAAACTCCACTGTGGTAAGTGGAAAATGGACATATTTGCTTTTGGCAGCGCTGAATAGATTGCAGATGTATTTTTAATGCCCTACCTTCGGGGCTGGAAGCCAGACAAAGGAGTTAGTCAGCATTTCCTGGGGTTCAGAGAGCCTTCCAGCTGCAGCTCTGGACTGTTGCTTCCTCAGATCCCTGACCTTCTGCTAGTTCAGGTTCCATTTACTTTCAGGAGAAACTGAGGCCCTAGGGAGAAAGGGGATCATGCTGAGATTAAATAGGTTATTGCATATACAGCTCTTCTAAGCAAGGTGCTTGGTATTTAAAAAGCACACTGTAAGTGGCAGCTAATGCTGTTACTATTGCCATCATCATTGTAGGAAGGACTGTGCCTCTTTTAGTATGTCAAAGGTCTATGGACTCCTGTGTGTGTGTGTGTGTGTGTGTGTGTGTGTGTGTGTGTGTGTGTGTGTGTGTGTGCGTGCGTGTGTGCGTGTTTTAGGGAAAGATGTTTGAGACAGGATGGCCTGGAATGTACTACCTATACCAGGCTTCCCAGACTGGCCTTAAACTTAAAGCTTCCTGCTTTAGCCTCCCAAGTGATCAGATTACATGTATGAACCATCATGTCTGGCTTGGACTTCTTGTTTTCTAAGATTCCAGTTAGATTTTGTGTGGCCATTATGAATCACCAAAGTGAACTCAGCTTGTCTTGCTTGGTGAAATCCAGTAGAGTTTGATCTATTAGAACAATGAAGTTGATGGCCAATAACCCGTGTTCCAAATAAATATGTATCTTCTGTCTTGTCATATCTTAGAAACCAGAAGTTAGACACCCTATTTCTGCACTCATTCTTCAACAAGCAGCCCCTGAACACCCATTGATACTCTGTTAGGATCGTTGTTGGATGGTAGGAATAAAGTGATAAATGAAATTAGACACGACTTGACTCAGGCTGTGGCTTAATAGTAGAGTGCTTGCCTACCATATATGAATCTCTGCATTCCATTCGAGATCTATGAGGTAAAATATACAACGCACCCCCCTTACATAGTTTACAATCTGGTCAGTGGGGTGTGGTGGGGTAAAAGAAGAGGTGACAGTCCCTGGAGCTGTGTGCATGGCTTCCAGAATGATTACATCAAAAGGAAATTTCACATAAGATGTAGTAGAAACAGTTGTCAATGTGTTACATTCAGAGCATGGGCACCTGGTGTCATGTGGCTCTAATAGATATAGTAAAGAGAAACTGTTGACACTACCCAGATAAGGAGGCAAAAACGCGGAAAGAAGCTATGAAACCACTACGAGGTTCACACCACCACGCTCAGCAGAGAAGTAAAACATAAAAGACAACACCATCTAAGACTCTTAGAGTGGAGAAACAAAAGTCACACCATACCACCTTCATTTATGACTCGCTATAGCCATTCATCTAAACAATGCGTGTTTATCTGACTGTTCTAAGGAATGTACAATGATTCTTGCTCTTCCAGAACTTATGACAACTGGCTCTGTATTAAGAGACAATAGTGGTGGCCTTGTGGTCTCTTAACCATGTGGACAAAGTGGCTTATCTATGTTCTTAAGGTAGGAAATAGTTAAATTAATGTGGGTATACTGGAAATTCATGCTGGTATAAAAGAACAGCAAAAAAAAAAAAAAAAAAAAAAAAACCAAAAAAACCCAAAAAAAACCCTAGGGATAACATCATGCTTGGTGTATTTTATATTAGTGACAACACCCCTCATAAGTCCATTTGAGTTAGAGTATAGTGAGTATAGAGAGATCAGTGGCAGAGATGACATAAGAGATATCTAGCTTCTAACCTGCATATCTGAGTATATCACTAATGATTATGGGAAGAGATGGTTACTATATATTGTCACATCTCCTTTCTTGTGGCATAATTTTACCCCATAATTATTTTAGGCTTAAGGACACTAATGTCATTCCCACCTTACTGATTAATAGCCTAGTTGCTAAAATTTATTTGTAAGATGACAGCATAAAAGTCAGAGTTTCAGGGGCTGGAGAGATGGCTCAGTGATTGGGAGCACTGGCTGTTGCTCTTGCCGAGGTTCTGAGTTCAATTCCCAACAACCACATGGTGGCTCATAACCATCTATAATGAGATTTAATGCCTTTTTCTGCTGTGCAGGCATAGATGCAGGCAGAAAATTGTATAGATAATAAATAAATAAGTAAATAAATAGATAAATAAATAAATCTTTTTTTTTAAACCTCAGAGTTTCTTGTCCTATAAGGTAATGTTATATGTTATCAATAGGTGGGCTGGTGCATTGGAAATTTAACTGTCTATGGTGCAAGTTTGTAGCTAGAATAAAACCATGCATGGAGGGATTAAGTTAATGTCAAGGCCCTGAAACAGTCATGAACACTATCTGAATCCTGCCTGTGTCTCCATTAGTGCTCATGTTAAGTGTTGATGGCAGAACCATGTGATTACTTTGGACCAATGAACCATGAGCAGAAGTGATATGAGAGAGAATTCTAATCCAGAACATTTCATGACTGGCAGATGGCCTCTTTATACTTGGTAACCCATTTAAGACATGCAGAGTGAGCAAAACAGTAATGTAAGTTATACAGATTCATAAAATTTCTGGAGAGTTACAATGTAAGTCTATGCCGACTGAAATGGTGGTTGTTTGCTATTGGGCAAACATCGTGTACTATGCCCCATTTGGAGAAGAGGTCAGACTGGCCACAGATAATGTACCTATTGCAGGCATCAAGCTAGCCTTTTACTCGCACTTACTTTCTCATCAGGCCAAAACTTATTCCCATCTCACTGTGCTTCCACTCTCTAACTGTTCAACCCAGCTTTTAATAACTGTTCCATATTTTTATCTCTTCTCTGGTTTATTGATTTTGGATTCTATTTGCCTTTCCTCTGTCTCACTTTCTCTGTGTGTGTCTCTCTGTCTCTGTCTGTCTCTGTCTCTCTCTCTCTCTCTGTCTCTCCACCCCTACTATGGAAGAGTCATTAAGCCATATTTTCAAAGATAATAGAATTTAGATAGTAGTAAAAAGAGGGGAATATATATATATATGTATATATATATATATATATATACATATATATATATATATATATTAATCTGGGATAATAAGGTATGTGGACAAAGATGAAAGTGACAATGGAAAAAATGGGACCAAAATCCAGGAGAACTACAAATGAGCACAGAGTATTAAATAGCTCAAGACCGAAGTGCTAAATGGTGCATGTTTGGCTGAGATGGACTCCCTAGCTCATTTCCTTATGTGGTTCCAGCCATGTGGTGGAGAGATAGGCCTACAGTTTCAAGCAACAAAACAGATGGGAACTACCATCTATAAAACTAAAGATTGTACATAAGTTTGTTTTTTTCTCTTTTGAGGCACTGTCTCATGAAGCTTAGGCTGGCCTCTAACTTTCTGTATAGCAGAGGAGAACAGTCAGCTTCTGATCTTCCTGCACAATGACTATAGGCATGCAACACCACATTTAGTTTATGAGGTGCTGGGTGATGAACACAAGATCTATGTATTCATGTACACTAGGGAAGCACTCTATTAACTCAGATGTCTCCAGTCCCCAGATAATGTTATTTACAAAGAGAAGTTGTTTCTTTTCTCCACAATTGTAGATTAGCCTGCCCTGCTGTTCTGATAGACATGGTAAGACCATTCCAGTAAACAAAGGAGGCATGTCTACTGGCAAAAATGTCTATACTTAAAGACAAATTCCAATGCTAGGATCTGGATTGGAATCTTGAGAGATAGTCTTTTTCTGTATGAATGTGATCTCTCTAAAGTTATATCCTGGCTATTCAAGTTTCCTTTCTGTTGCTGTGACAAAACATGTGGACAAAAAAAAACTTATGGGAAAAAGAAGTTTATTTTATTTCATTTTACAATTCTAGGTCATGGTACAACATTGTAGGGAATCCAAGCTTAGGAACTTCAAACAACTTGTCACATTAAATCAACAGTCAAGAGCACAGAGGTACAAATATCTGTATATTTTCTTGCTTATGCTTAGCTGGATTTCTTCACTCTTAAATGCAGCTCAGAATTCTAGTTGGCCTAAGGAATTTTGTCACCCATATTGGGCTGGGTCTTCCCACATCAATTAAGGTAATCAAAACAATCCCCTCACAGACATGCCTGGGATAGGTCAACCTGGTCTAGACAATCCCTCATGAGACCCCCTTCCCAGGTGATTCCGGGTTATGTCAAGTTGACAGTTAAAGTGAACTACTATACCTATGATCTGCTTCATTTGGATCTAATTTGATTTTAGATCTGGTCACACATTCCTGTGACTCTGGCATAAAAAAAACATTTTTCTCTTTGTCCAGCTGAAGACAGGTACTAATCAAGAAAGGAAAACAAGACATGGGGGCAGAGGAAAACATCAAAAGACATTATTTCCAGATCCCTAGCTTCTTCAACTGGCTAGAATGCTTGGCATTATCAATTCTAAACTGTCATCTCTCTGTAACAGCCACTTACTTTTCCATAGATACATAACTTCAACTTTTTTTTTCAGAAGAAGAAAAACGTTGCTAGTTAGCTTTTTTTCATACTCACTAACTTCTCATAGCTCTGTGCACAGTAATTATTACTCTAAGGTGTTTCTATCTAGAAAACAACCATCTGAATGTCTTTCCATTTGCACCCTCTTGAACCCCAAGCCATCTCATCACTGATTTCCTTTTTCTACCACTTCAAGAAATGCCAGAGAATTATTGGTGCTTTAGAAATACTAAGGTTTCCATTTTATACAAGCCTACCTGTCTTCTTCCTTGGAGACTCATCAGGACCCTGGAGAAGAATCAATCCATGAACAGTAATCGAGTGCATACTGTCACTAATTGTTTCTGTGCCACATGCTTTTACTACACATTAAAGGACTGCTGGTTCTGATCACTTAGGGAATCATCATCCTCATCGGATTTCTATTTCTATGTGTCTTCATACAGAGGACCGTTAGAAACATAGCAAGAATTTTAGGACAATCAGTTTAATTTCATTTTCTGTTATTTGTAGAAGTGTGTCAAATACTTCAGAAGTTACGATAGGCTAACTGTTTTAAGATGACTGTGATATTCTGTCTAGGATTAGTGGTGTAAGAATTTAATCTCAGCACTTAGGAGGTAGAGGCAGGTGGATGTCTATGGGTTCAAGGTCACTCTGGTCTACATAGTGAGCTCCAGGAGAGCCAGAGCTACATAGGGAGACCTTGTCTCAAAACAAGCAAACAAACAAAACAATAAATATGATATTCCTCAAGAAACAATGTTCTAATGCAAGGCCTGACAAACTATGGCCCATAGGCCAAGTCTGGTCCCGAGCTGCTTAGTTTTTTAAAGTTTTATTAAAGCTAAGCCATGCACTGGCTCTTTTAGCATATTGTCTATGGCCACTTTCACGCATGAATAGTTGTCCATGGGTACAAGCAACTATAACAGCTCCTGTGTGTCAAGTGCCTGATGTGAGCCATGGTTATCACATTTATTACTTTATAGAATATACATGACCTCTCTGACATAACAACAATTACGTGCATTTATTGTGACAGTTGGGGTTTATTTATTTACTTGGTTTTTTTCCAGACAGGGTTTCTCTGTGTAGTACTAGCTATCCTGAAACTTGCTCTGTAGACAAAGCTGTCCTCAAACGCAAGAGCTCTTGCCTCTGCCTCCTGAGTACTGGGATTAAAGGTGTGCAACACTACCACCCAGCAACAGTCAGGGTTTAAATTCTTTGTTTAAAAAATAAATTTGGCTATTGCATGAGAGTTTATCTGCTTCATTTTTGAAAGACTTATTTATTTATCTATCATATATATAAATTATATATATATATATATATATGATCTCTCTTAATGCACACCAGAAGAAGGAATCAAATCCCATTACAGATGGTTGTGAGCCACGAGGGAATTGAACTCAGGATGTCTGGAAGAGCACTCAGTACTCTTAATCACTGAGTCATCTCTCCAGTCCCAGTTCAAGTTCTTGTGTGATATTCATAAACTTGAATGGGAAGAACTACAGCTTAATTTTCAGTAATCTAAGAGAAAGCAAACCTTTCCTTTCATTATAAACATAAGTAACAAACCAAAGACATAGTTGCAATATTGAGGACTTCATCATCATTAGATATAAAAACAGATAGTTATATTGTATGTTACATTATACTGTGTATTGTAATAGTTATCTTACAATAGCTTTTATGCTCATTATTACTTTGAAATATCAGCAGGGAGATAACAGCCTACTAAATATTATTTATTTGATATAGTACTAAAGAAGCATCTATAGTACAAACTCATTTTAAAATGTACCAATAAATTAATTTCATTTCAACTAGTTTTCTCCTTTGAACTCAAAGGATTATGATTTTGCTTTTAAAACTATGATTCGGAGAAGGGACGTGGGGTCTCAACAGGTTTGTATAGAAAGGTTAAATAGCTCTACTGAGCACATTCATTTCAATGAGTATTGCCAACCACCTTAGGCAATTGATACTGTAACCAGCCCTAACAACCCCCCTCTTTACACAAGAGGGCAATAAGGAGTTAGTAGTATGGCTGAGATTTGAACCCAAGCAGTCTTTGTCCAAAGACTGTGCTCCTTACCAATATTCTACAGTATACTACTGCTATTGTGTATGTCATTATCCCCATTTTATAGGCAAGGAAACTGACCTTTATATAAAAGACAAAGTTGAAGGCCATTGTGAGCAGGAAAAGAAATGGGCATTTCTTGAGCATTTACTGTGGCAAGCTCTTTGTAGACATATCTCATTTTATCCTTTTAATAGCCCTCAGGGTTTGACTGATGAGTGACCGGAGGCCTATGGAGGACAATGGCTGAGTCAGGATCACACTGCTGTGAAGCCTTGTAAGCTTCCAAAGCCTCTCTTTCACTCAAGTCTACTATGCTACCTAATTAGTATGTAAATTACCCCATGCAATCCTGAGGTCTTATTTCATTCATGGGTTTTTAAATGAAGGAAAATATTGCAAGGGAATATTCACGTCCTCTCTCCTACCAAGCCAAGATATTTTTCATCAAAACAGATGGGCCAAATCAGTATGGATTTGCACGGTGCCTTTTGGGGAAAAATGTTACATGTGAGGTTGAAGCATTTCACAAACCCACATGTAAGAACAAAATTTAAAATTAAAAGGTTGATATTCATTACTACGATGACTGTTTCAGTTGAAAATATAATACTGGCCAAGAATACTTTCAAGCAAGAAAACTGACATTAATATAAAAAATTTTTTTTCTTAAAAGAATTGCAATAAATTATGGTGCAAAACTGTCTCAAGTATTTCATAGAAATTATTTAAACAATAGTGACTTAACATCAAAATGTATGCCCTTGTTCAGTTACTTGGCCTGATTCCCTCAGTCAAAAGTCGAAGCAAGGCAGAGTTTAAAGTATTTTGTATCTGTTCTGACTTACAAGTCAAAGATAGCAGCCCATTATGGATGGGAAAGTCTTAGGGTAAAAACAGCTTTGTTGCTGTCTGAACAGTTTATACACACATCTCAGCAGCCTTCAGATATGGCCTAGGCTTTTCTTTGGCAATAATGTGAAAGTCTGCTCTAAGAGAATGCAGAAACTTGGTCCCCAGAAAGCTGTTACATTAGCAGTTTGTCTCCTCCTGCTAGGAGAGCTTCATTTCCCAAGGCCTCTCAGTGGTCACAAACCATGTTTCTAATGCAACTAAAAGATTCCTTTTCAATGACACTTAATGATGCTGAGTGTGTCATTACGACAAAAACAAACAAAGCCTTGTCTTCAGAAAGGAAATCTGGGGCCTCCTCATCCAGAAATGAACAAATGAAATAGAATTCTTTGGGGGTGCTGGGGGAAGGAGCCCTGGATTTGCATTTGGCTGATTCCACAGCACAGCTAGCTTTTCTGAACACAGCTACTTCGTTTGTTAAATGGTGCTGGCTTTCAGCAGCCTGACACCATACCAGAGAAAATCCAGCCATTTATTGATTCAGTACCCTGTGCCAGGTCCTGTGGCAAATATGGGTGACTGTAATGGCTGTGAGTGGGACAAATGAAAATAGTTGGCTCCTGGTAATGTGTGAAACACTGTGTTTATTACAGTGCCATGTTCTCTGATGCGCCTTTCCATCTGCTTTATTTCTATTTTGCACAATGTCAACATTTTTTTTCTGATTACATAAGTAATCTGTGATTATCTCAACGAACGTGGAAACACAAGAGTCCAAAAAAAAAATTGAAAATAAAGATCCATAATCAAGCTGAAATGAGGCCATGTGATTTCAGCAAGGATATTTGTTAGAGAAGAACTAACTAAGGAGACCGAAACCTACCTAGTTAAACCATACTTGGGTTGGTTCTTCACAGCATCCATTCAATTTGACCCTAAATTCAACTACTAAACAAAAGTAGACACCGTGCAGGTGCTGGATATATGAGGAGCAATGTAATCAGTCATCTTTGCATTCCCAGAGTCACCGGTTGTGGGGATGAGGGTGGGGACAGAAGACAGGGCCAGCCTTAGAGAAGGCTCAGCCCTGCTATCTTTCCCACTAGACTCTAGTGACCAGAGGAGGAGAGAACATCTTTGTCACCTCTGGACCCGCAGTTGGCTCGCTCTCCACAGAAATGGGGGAAAATTCCTACATTGACCCTTTTTGGGGTTCGAGGGCAGGCTCCCTCTGGAGGGCTCTCGCTCAGGCTGGAGATTCCTTCATTTCTAAGAAAGTGCCTAATCTAGGGCGGGCGGCGGCCCCTGCAGACCCCCGAGTGGCCCCCTCGGGTCCTAGCCCCCTCCCCTCCTTCTCTTGCATGTTCACTCGGGATTGGATCAATGCAGTTGAGTGCTCTTTGCGGGGCCTTCATGCCCTGTGATCGCCCAGCCCGGGGCTTTAGGGGCTGAGCGTATCAATTCAGGCCCACTGAACTGTATTTCCCCAGCCCAAGTCGCTCCCCACCATCACCCCGCCTTTGTGCAGGACTGGCCCGCCCCCTTTGCTCACTCTCCCTTCATGCTTTGTTTGGCAAACACAAAACGCCCGGCCCAGCGGCGGGCCCTTTTCAAGCTTCACAGCCAGCACTTGAAAACAACGTGAGGCTCAGATACCTGGGATCACCTCCAGGGCCAGGCTGGGTGGACTTCGTGTGGACCCATGCCGCTGCAGGGCGCACCGGTGGGCCGGGCAACGTCTTGGTGACCTGCTGGCCAGAGGTGGGATGGAATGGTGCTAGCTTCCCCACCGTGTCACTTCAGATGCTCTGGGCATCAGGACTTCTTGCAGGCATCGGCGTTCCCTTTGAAAATCAGGGCCACTTCAGGGGCCCCCTTGCCTCGCTTTTGTGTTTTAAATGGCCCAGAAGTTCACTTGACATCAAATTTAGAAGCCTAAGAACCTGTTTGGATGATGCACCCAGGGGTTCTGACCACTGCAACCCGCAGGGGCCACTACGGGTTGCAAAAGCTCTGGAATAATGATAATGATGATGGTGGTGGTGGTGGTGGTGGTGGTGATGATAATAATAGCAGCAAGATCAATGGTAACAACACTCACCAAGTTCCAGAGGCTAAGCACTTTAGGAGCAGGATGCCATTTCAACAATTTGCAACTTTTGTGATTTGAGGATAGGGACCTCTTGTATTGACAAGAAAGATAAGGAGCCAAGGGGCTAAGAAGATTGCTTGTAACCAGTCCCATATATTCCTCAGTTTCGTTTACTATACTCAAACCCCTTGGTATCTTTTGTCACCCGGGGGAGGGATGGAGGGAGTAGTTCCTAACATGGCA
Organism: Tokudaia tokunoshimensis; assembly: GCA_036184795.1. Classification (NCBI taxonomy): domain Eukaryota; kingdom Metazoa; phylum Chordata; class Mammalia; order Rodentia; family Muridae; genus Tokudaia; species Tokudaia tokunoshimensis. Next base: position 125,941,212 of record BTHU01000023.1, on the reverse strand, counting down.
TTCTCTATCATGCGTCAGCCATTGTCATCACATTAAGACATGTCTTCTACCATAATTCTGAGTAGAGTAGGCACACTTTGTCGATGTTTTATGAAGTGTTGGCATTTAGTTAAGCAAATGAATACATCCTCCATTTGGATTCTCACAGCCATTCTCTGGGGGTGACTTCTGCTATTATCATTTTACAGTGGCGAAAACTAAGCCAGTTGAAATTTCTTGTTCAAAGGCATTACCAAGCCAGGACTTCTCTGAGCTCTAATTCACTATATGATGTTCCTTTCTATTATTATTAATTATGCTTTAATTCTTCCAGTTCTTCAAATGATGGGTTTTATGTTATGAAAAATTGCCTTTCCAATTAACTTAATTGCTAGTCACTTTTTTTGTTGTTGTTGCTATTTTGTTTCCTTGAGGTTAGGTTTTCCTTTACAAGCCTAAGTAGCTTTGAACTGCAGTAACACTGAGGGAAAACAAGGGGTATGGTGTTTCCCTTTGGGTTGCTTATTAAATCAAGGGGTGACATGGAACTCTCACTCTAAGTCCTCTGCAGGTATGTTACGGTTGTGTAGTTTAGTGTTCTTGTGGGATTCACTGACAGGGAACAGAGATTGTCACTGACCCTCCCACTGGGTTGGCTTATCAGGCATTGACATATGAGTTTATATGAGTTTGGCCTGGTTTTATTGTAACTTGCTATGGCATGTTCCTAAGATATCCCTGGGAGGCCTGCCCTTTTCTGGAGGACTGGATCTGGGGGAAAGGGGAGGGGAGTGAGGACTGGGAGAAGTGAAGGGAGGAGATACTGCAGTAAGGATGTAATATACGTAAATAAGTTTTAAAAATGTAAAAAGATGAAAAAAGAAAGAAAGAAACCACTCTAGTTGCAACGTGGAAAATACTTAGAGAACAGAGTGAATTCAGGGAGACAAGAAAGCTACTGTAGTTGTCTAAGCCGTCCATGATGGCATTAACAACCAATGCTGTCTTGGACTCGATGATCTGGCTGGTGAGAACATTTTTCTATAGGATGTTTGGCCTAAGGCTAACCAAATAAATTTTCAGATCTTCAATTTTCTCATCTGCAAATTGTCTCCACCATAATCAGTGTACTCTCACACATGAGGATCAATCAAGAAAGAGACAAACAAATTCAAGCCATTGATTTTGGAATTAGTAATAATTCAGGTCTACTGATTTTTGCAGTCCTAATCAAATGATATCTACTACTACTTTCTATTACCATGTAATAGGTAGAACTATGCTGTTTTTCTGATTAAGTAAATATATAATAAATACCTAGATATGTTTTTTTTGTAAGAACTTAAACCATTATAAATAAGGCTAAACTGTCTTGTGATTGCTACCCCCAAACTAGTCCTTCCTGTCTCTTTTTTAGAAGATATAGTCTAAAGCATTTAAAATTTGGACTTCAGAAATAGAGGGATAATTTTGACCACCTACCTTTACCTGAATGTGTGTAGGACCTAATATTTGGACCACACGGAATACTTAAAAGACCAATTAGTTGTCTCTCTTGGGGCACTCACTTTTTACTGGATACTTGTGCTCAGGGCTCACTGTACTTCATCAGTTTGATGCCTGAAGCATCAAATGTTCCCAAATTGATCCTTTTGACAAGACATTCTTTTGTACACGTGTGTTACACATGCATCCTCTTCATCTTAAAGCCTTTTATTGGCTATCTCTTTTCAGAATGAAATGTAAATGCCTTAGAATGATATTCAAAGCATTGTCAAACATATCCAAGATGGAAAAAGCCCTATATCTTGATCATTGCTGTTGGTTTGCATTTGTCCAGGTCTTTCTTGAACCTCTGAGTCTTATCACTTGCTATGTGAACTGAAGCTGCTCCCTTTTTACTATAGTGTAGACATCCCAAGCTGTTTCACGACTTGGTGACTTTGCAAGTGCCTTTCCTATGAGTCACAATACCTCTTTCTTTGTTAAAAAAATATTTATTCACTTTCTGTCCCAATATTAGCCCCCTCTCTCCTCCCAGTACCCCCTCATGTGGACCCTTCCTCCATTCCTCCCTCCTCACACTCTGCCCAGCACACACTACCCCTCCCAACCCAACCCACTCCCCACCCTGGGCACATCAAGTCACTAAAGTACTAGGCACTTCCTTTCCCACTGAGACCAGACAAGGCAGCCCAGTTAGGGGTGCAGGATCTATGATAAGAAAAAGCTTTAGGGACAGCCTCCATTCCAGTTGTTGGTGGATTTGCATGAAAACCAAACTGCACATCTGCTACATATGTGCAAGGGGGCCTAGGTCCAGCCTGTGTTCACTCTTTGGTTAGTCGTTGAGTCTATGAAAGTCCTCAAGGATCCCGGTTAGTTGACTATGTTGGTCTTCCCGTGGAGTCCCTGTCCTCTTTGGATACTTCCTTCTTTAAATGAAAACAAATAAATAAATAGAGCCGGGCAGTGGTGCTGGCACATGCCTTTAATCCCAGGACTTGGGAGGCAGAGGCAGGCAGATTTCTGAGTTCAAGGCCAGCCTGGTCTGCAGAGTGAGTTCCAGGACAGCCAGAGCTATACAGAGAAACCCTGTCTCGAAAACTATAAATAAATAAATAAATAAATAAATAAATAAATAAATACATACATACATACATACATACATACCTTGTTTCTTGAGGATCTTTCCTTTCTGCTTTAGACTTTTCGTGTTTGTGACAAAATGCCTGACATAAGTGACTTAAGAGAGGAAGTAAGTATTTGGTTTATTAATCAGAAGTTCAATTCCATAAGCTTTGGCTGTACTGATTCTGAGTCATGGTGAGGCAAAACATCATGGTAGGGGGAACATGTAGCAATGGCTCTTCCTACTTATTGAGCAAAGATGGGGGAAAGGGTTTAGGGACCAGCTATAACCTTCCAGTGTCCTACTTCTTTTTTTTTAGATTTATTTATTTATTATATGTAAGCACATTGTAGCTGTCTTTAGACACTCCAGAAGAGGGCGTCAGATCTCGTTACGACTGTTGTGAGCCACCATGTGGTTGCTGTGTTTTGAACTCGGGACCTTCGGAAGAACAGTCAGTGCTCTTAATCACTGAGTCATCTCTCTAGCCCCAAGTGTCCTACTTCTTCCAGCTGTTTCTTACCTGCTAAAGTTTCTACTAACTCCCAAACCATCACCATCAATTGGGGAACAAACACTCAATGCATGACCCCATGCAGAATGGTTTACATTCAAACCAGAACATGTTGCAATGTCCTAGTGAAGTCTTTCCTAACACTTGTAGGTACGACTAAGTGATAATTGATTCTTCATTATAACTAAATGTATTTTAACTTTGTTATAATTTAACAAATACATGTTTCATATCTGCCAGTCATTCTTAAAAAGCACCTTACAAATATTGTCACTTATCCTCAAAGTAATCCCCAGGAGATTGGGTACACATTCTTAAAATGCCCCATTACCATGTGAGAAAACTGAAGTAGAGAAAGGTCAAAATGTCTTCCCTACCTTTCGATAGGAAGTAGTAGATACAAAATACAGATTGATGCAGAACTTAGATCTAAATCCAATGTTGTGTGATGTTTCCTAGAGAAACATAAATGAAGATGTGTGTTAGCCACAGGCCAGAGAAACTATTTGACTCAAATCTAGCCTAATGAACCAAAGAGTTTATTGGGGTCACTCACAGGAGCACTGGTGAGTCAGAGATCACTGCACAACTGAAAAGCCCACCTAGTATAGGTGATGACTCATAAAACTGCATGCTGAGGGGCAGCTTAGTGGGCTGGAAAACCTCCCACCTCAGCCATCCTTATCTTTAGCATAGAACCGAGGAGGGGCCTTGCATTTCATGTACATTTTAAGAGTTTCCTGAGACTTGTAATTGCAAGTACTTCCTGAGCCTTGTAGGCTTTTGTTTACCTCCTGAGTAGTAATGAGCCTCATTCTAGGATGGAACGTTTCAATTCCAAGGAAATAGCTGTGCAACACTCAAACATTCCCCTTCTGCCATATCCCTCTTCCCTTCCCTCTGTTCTTCTACTCTGCATCTCTGCTGGACTCTATAGGAGGCTCTGCCAAATACTGGGATTGATCAGCTGGCTGATAGGGCCAGTCTTCCCCACTAAATCATATCCTCCAACATATGCAAATTACTGTCTTTGTTATTTTGTTTTGTTTGTTTGTTTTTATGTCCTGAGACTTGGAGAGCTAAAACAAATAAATTTAATACGTTCTGTGGGAAGTGTTTCAGAAGATTCTAAGAATTTCTAGGTGTGAGATGCAAACAGGTTTCCAAAGCAATTAGCTTAAGACCTGTTCACCAGGTAAAAGGATAATAAAAGCCTAAATACAACTGTGGCTGTAAAGTGATTAGCCTGGCACATGGCAAGTATGCAGTAAATGTTATTTTGCACTGCACGAATAATAACAACTCACATTTAACAAGCAATTACCATGTGCCAACCATTGGCTGTGAGCGGTTTATTAACTAATTTCATCCTCATGATAACACTATAAAGTAAGCATTATTGTCCTTGCTGCACTGGTCAGAATCTAAGCAATAAACTAGAAACTACTTTCAGGAGTAAACATCTGGGGACTCGATACTTTGAAGTGGTGACACAGGTAGAAAGACCCGAGTGACCACAGAGGACACAGAGTCAGCAAAAAGCTGCTTCCACCAGGAAACTTGAAGAACAAATGAAAAGGACAAAGTTACAGAGCCCAGGGGCTGGAATCACCCAGTAGCAGTTGGTACCAAGGCACCAACCTCTGGAACAGAGCATAAGCTAAAGTCACAATAGAAAGTCTACACAAAAGGAGATATCTGAGGAGGAGACAGATTCCCTGAGCCATGGGCCAGAAAAGTCCTGGACAAAATGGGACATGTTGTTCCCCTAGGTGACAGAGTAAGAACCAGTAAGAAGTTCCATAATTTCTCCTTTCTTTTTTTCTCTCCTGTCTGTAGCTAGTACCTCCTAATAGCAAAACCTCATGGGAACTCACCTTGAGAAATACCTTTCAAGGGTCAGACTCCCTACCCGATAAAGCAAAGCACGTATAATGCTAGGAATCAACATGAATGCCTACAGGTGGTTGAACACTACATTTCAGGTAAAGGAATTTTGATATACAAAGGCAACAAACTATATGCAGCCTGACTCTTTGAGTAGTCTGTATCTATATGGCTGAATTCAGGCAATCAGAATCTCATTTTGGCTGTCTGGGGCCTTTTTTACCAAGTAAGGAGCTGTGGTCCTTGCTTAATATGGGACCTATGAGTGCTGCTTCTCTCACCACTTAGTGCTCCTTCGTGGTTTGGAGATGCGTCCTGCTACACTTTCTTCAACAGTGATCTGCACCTGGGGTTCTGGGCTGAGGCTGGCATCATATTTGGGTCTGCCTTAAGGAAAATCACCCAGATAAGTGAGTTTTCTGATTAGTGTTATATTGCCGCAAGATGGTTTTGATGAATCTAACAGTGCATTGATGTACATGCTGGAGGAAGCTCCTACCATATACCAACAACAAATAGCTGTAGGACCCAGCATCAAACTTTAGGTCACACTTCTATTGGCTTCACCTCGAAAAAAAAAACCAAAAACGTGTAGTTTAAAGTAGAGATGACAAAACACTGGATCACTGCTTGACCAACCCTTTCTGTCACTGTGAAGGGGAGAATTACTCTTCTGTTAGTTCACTGATCTGTCAACATTAACACAAGCTGTCCTGTCAATTACACTGAGCCAGGCACTTGCTCACATACTTCTGAAGGCTGTTTCTGTCACTGTAAGACACTAGGAAGCAGATTTTATTCCCAGAATGGTTGATACAGAACCCCAGGTCTTGGCTTACTATCAGAGTGTGCATGTGTACCAGGAAACAGGTGGTAGGTAGGGTGTGGACAATGGAGAGATGAGATGAGGTGAGTAGAAGGATGTGGCTGAAAAGAGCTGCTCCTGGGAAAGGGCAGGCAGAGAGCAGATGAAATAAATGCAAGGAGACACATCTGGAGCTACTTTAGGAGAACAGTTCACATGGGTGACCTGTGAAAGTAGGATGCCAACAGGGGAATGTCCCTTGGAAGCTATGATAGATACATCATGAGGAAGACTCCTTGCAAGTGGTGGGAAGGCTGTGCCTGTTAGATCCTACCCATGACACGGGTTCAGGAGACAAATTGTACACACTCTATAACATGGGCGGGGATACCTTGGTCTGGCCCATAGCTCTTACCTCCATCAGGGGAGGAGGAGTATGGGTGAGGGTTGGTGCCACTCATGTGCACCTGTGTGTTCATTCCCAACAGCTGGGCCACCTCTTTAAGGGCAGCCTTGTGTTCTTCTGGTCAGAGGCCAAGTCTTGCCTCCCACTCCCTCCCAAACACCCAGCTGCTGCCCTGGGAAGGGACTCAGGCCATTAGTGAGGACAGAGGGAGACAAAGGGGACCCTTTTGTGTCTCTAGATCCTGCAGCCCCCTAGCCGTTCCTATGGGCACACAGATGTCTGCAGGCTCTGCGAATGTTGTCTGATAGCCAAGGAGGGCAGTGGGCCAGGTCAGGGAACTGGGACTCCAGCCAGCACTGTCTGCCCTGGATTATTGCCCAGTCTGGGCCTTTCCTGCCAAAATCCATGCCAAGGGAATGTCCAGTGGCAGATCCCAGCATCCCAAGCAATTTGGGGCACGATGTCTTCATGAGAAATTAAAAAAAAAATAAAACAAAAAACAAAACAAAACAAACCTTCTCAGCTTGTTGTGAAAGGGCCCCCGTCTCTCACACTCAGGCCAGGTGTCAGAAGCTGACACCTGGAAGCTGAAGTTTGACATGTGTATACTCAGGGAACCCACAGACCATCTGGGGGTGAGAAAAATACTTGGAGCATTAAGGAGATGTGGTGATCCTGGTGGACCTGCTGCTCTGATAGATTTCCCCATCAAGATTGAGTGAAAGTTGTACTTCAAGCAGAACCAGCAAGCCTTTTCTCCATTTCCCTTTAGTACGTTGGTCCTCTCATTTGACCTTTCTTTTCCATATTCTCTTGACTTATAACTAACGTTCTACAGCTCTGTAGACTCTCCTCTCTTTCCTCCCACCAACACCAGTCCCTCACACATAGGCTTTTCCTGCTGGCATTTTACTTGTTTCATAATGATATCCCACAAACCAACCAACAACCAACCAACCAACCAACCAACCAACCAACCAACCAACCAACCAACCAGTCAACCAGCCAGCCAGTCAGCCAGCCAGCCAGCCAACCAACCAACCAAGCAACCAAGCAACCAATCAACCAAATAACCAACACCACCTTACTGGCTAGGATCTAAGGTAGTTCTTTAGTATAGCAGAGGTAGATCTTTGGGGGAAAGCATGTGATAATTACAAAGCTCCAGCATCCTGGGCTTCCTCCTGCCTGTCAAAGCTGCCCCAAGAAAAGTACAAAGACAGCAGCTCTAGCTCTATCCATTTGACTGGTTCATGTTGAAGATATGGGCTCTGCTGTGTCATAGGCTGGGATATGGCTAGCAGGGACTTGTTCCTAACAGTTCAGGGAGACTAGACTATGGAACTGCTCCTGGTTTCACAGTAGTGGAAATGCTAAGTGCATAGGTGCAATGCTAGGCAATTGGTAGAGCATGGGTATCAGAATGGGCCAATAGTGAGCAGTTAGGCCCCAGCTTCTGAGCTAGAACTTCAAGGACAAGTTATGGGAGACACATACCCAGTTCCCAATGCCAGGATTCCTAGGCCTTTTTCACAGGAACTTCAGGGCCCAAGGTTTTGTGGTGAAGGAAGTATTGGCTTTTCTTAGAGTATAACAGGCTTGTGTTCCAATCACAGTAATGCATTTAGACCTGTACAAAATCAGACAAATGATTGAACCACTTTGTGTTTTGGTTTTCTCATCTGACAAATAAAGAAAATTCTATATCATGTCAATGTATTGATTTATGGAAACTAAGTGGGCAGTATCTGTGAATATACTTTGGACACTGATATAGTAGTATTACTAAAAATCGAGTCTAATGCAAGAATGAAATGGACTTGGGAAAAGCCAGAAGCTCAGCCATTAACTATGCTGGGCATGAATTTATTTTCTAGAAGGAAATCTGCAAGGCAATTACTGAGCTCTAGCCTTGGTATGCAAACCATGGCTTTTAACAGACATCAGACTTATGAAAGGGTTTAGAAGAAGATGAACTTAAGTTTAAATCCTTGACTGTAACACACAGTAATTGTATGACCTAGGGCATCTGACAGCTGGAGAGAGAGAGAGAGAGAGAGAGAGAGAGAGAGAGAGAGAGAATAATGATACATTTTATGGACTGAATTATATTAATTCCCCCAAATTTATATGTTGAAACCTTAGTACCTGTATATTTGACCTTACCTAGAAAAAAGATCTCTGCTAGATTAAAATGATGTCATTAGAATAGATCTTAATCTGACCGATGTAGTACTCAGTTTTAGGAGTTTACTTGCCTGGATTAAGGGAAATTAGATGACTGGTAAAGAAATTCCTGGGTACATCCATGAGTGTTCACAGAAGAGATAGGTATTAAAGCAATGGGACAAATATGGACATTCATCTCTGTAACTGGGCACCATCCAACTTGCTGGGCCCCAAATAAAGTGAAAAATAGAAGAAATGGAATTTGCACACTCGAACTGTCTCTGCAGCTAGAACATGCCTCTTCTGCTCTTGGATAGCACAACTCTGTTCTCTGGTCTTCTGAACTTGAGGTTTGCATCAATAGACCTCCAGGTTCTCAAGCCTTCAAAGCTAGAATAACAATAATATTGTTGTCTCCCCTAGTTCTCTTGCCTTTGGACTTGGACTGAAACATGCTATCAGTTTCCTGGGTCTCCAGCATGTAAATGGCATATCATGGGACTACTAGGCATCTATAATTATATAAAGCCCCTTCTCCTAATAAGTCCTTTCTCATACATCTATATCTCATATTGGTTCTGGTTCTTTATTTCTGGATAATCTCAGATAAAACAAATGGTATAATTTAAAAAGAGAAAATTGGGAAACAGATGTACACACACAGAAAGGACACTATATAAAGTTGAATATACCATGATGTGTCTACAAGCTGAGGAATGAATGGCAAAGATCACAGCAAACCAGGAGAATCTGATCCCGTGGAAACCTTAACCCTGGACCTCCAAAGTCAAGAAGTATAAGACAATGCATTTCTATCATTTAAGCTGCAGAGTTTGTAGTGCTTTGTTCTAGTGGCCCTAGAAAACTAGTACATCTTTCTTAATGGAAGATTAGAGATCATCTAAGCAGTCAATAAATGATATTACAATTGCTGCTCTTTGTTATGGCTTCTTAGTCAGATTCACAAGAAATAATAAATGAGGTGTGAAAAATACAGTCTCTAGCACCCAACAGAAACCTGGCTATATATACCACCTATTAGTTTTGTTGCCTTGAGAACACTCAAACTAGTTGAACTTTAGGTCTTCAGTTGTGATGGACAGATAAGAGTAGTTCCCACTTTAGAGAGTGAAGTATGGTAAGAAGGGGTGTAAATGATTACCTAGCACAGTGCCTGACATACTAAAATCTTCCCAATGAGTAAGATAAGAAGGTACAGTAGAGAGTAGCCATTAGGTAGAATGTTATAGTTAGATGAAAATAACAATTCTGGTGTCCCATAACACAATAGGGTGTCTGGAGTTAATGTATACATGTCACAAGGTGTTTACAGGATTTTGACAATATTCACCATATGCAAATTACCTGAGTTGATCAATCTGTACATGAGTCAAAACATCACATTGTACTTCACAAATATATACATTATGTGTCAATCAAAAATAAAATTAATTGGGGCCTGGAGAGATGGTTCAGTGGTTAAGAGCACTTCCTGTTCTTCTAGGGGATCCAGTTTCACTTCTGAGCATTTGTGTCCTAAGGCTCACAACTGCCTGCAATTCCACCTCCAGAGAATACAATGACTTTTTGTGGCCTCCACAGGCACCTACACAGATGTGGCATCCACTCACATAAACACACACATATACCAGGAAGTTGTGGTGTTCACCTTTAATCTCAGCACTTAGGAGGCAGAGAACTGTGAATCTCTGAGTTTGAGGCCAACCCAGTCTACAGAGTGAGTTTCTAGGACAGTCAAGTCTACCTTCAAGAAACCCTATTTTGAAACACCAAAGCAAACCAAACCAAACAAAAAAACCTAACAACAAAAAATAAAAAACCAACAACCCTTCCCAAAGACCCCCCAAACCAAAATAAATGTTAAAACCTATACACATGTAAGGTCTTTAAAATAAGATTAATTTCATAAAAACATTCTGAGTGCTATTGTAGATGTATTAATTGTTCTATGTAGTACAGTCCTATAGCTGTAGGTAAAATGTCTGTCTCCCTGAAGCTTCTCTTCAGGCCTACCTTAATCTCGTAGTGATCATCCTTCTTCTCCTTCTCCTTCTCCTTCTCCTTCTCCTTCTCCTTCTCCTTCTCCTTCTCCTTCTCCTTCTCCTTCTCCTTCTCCTTCTCCTTCTCCTTCTCCTTCTCCTTCTCCTTCTCCTTCTTCTTCTTCTTCTTCTTCTTCTTCTTCTTCTTCTTCTTCTTCTTCTTCTTCATTCCCTCCTCCTCTTCCTCCTCCTCCTCTTCCTCCTCCTTCTTCAGCTTTTTTGTTTTGTTTTGTTGTTGTATTTGTTTGTTTGTTGAGACAGGATCTCTCTATGAAGTCCTGGCTGTCTTGGAACTCACTGTGCAAACCATGGTTAGTCTCAAACTCACAAAAATTCATTTATCTATGTCCCTCTGATGCTGGGATTAAAGGTGTATACAACTTCACCTAGTCAATTCAGTAATCATTGAGACTAAAAAAGACTAAAAGCTATATGAAACATGGATTATATTTCACTATGTTTCTGTACCTGTCACAGAACCAAAGTACAGAGCTGTACTATTAATAGGTGTCCAGGGATGGATTATTATTTGAGTGAGTGACTAATGGAATGGAGCTGAGTCACTGCAGCATCAGTATGCCTCCATCTATGAACATGACCAACTTCTAAGTTACCACAGCATATGAGAAAGTGCTTTAGCAATCTATATATTTGGTTTTGTGTTACCTTTTAAAAATAGTAATTCCCAAGGAGCATTATACAAAGTCACTTAGGCATAATCCCATGAATATATGATAAAGTAAATATATTCCTAGCCGGGGGGGGGGGGTGAGCTTGATTGGATATTTTAATGTTAAATTCTGAGTTTTATCAATTAAAAATTGTCCTGTGGTATCCACAGAGTTAGTGGAAGAAATAGGTTGAAAAAGTGCATTTAGGATGAGATTGTGAAAGAAACTATGTTTAGTTCAGTCTAAGGAGAAGGGACTTCAAAGGCTCCAGAACTTAACAATGGAAGCCCCAAGGGTTCTGTTTCCTTTGCAGCCAGGCAGCAGGCTCACTCTCCTAGCCTTTTGTACCTAGGGCCTGGTGATAGGATCTTTTCTCTAGATGCTAATTACTGTTTTCAGACCATTACTCTTCTCCTCTGTCATTTTAATTTCATCAGGCGACCTCTTTGCCACTCTCCAACATTCCCTGTAGACCTAGATCCCAGACTCTTATTTTCTCTCTGACTCACATTTTGACTGATAAGCAATATTCAGTTGGGAATAGTAGGTGGCTTCTGTAATTCCAACACTCAGGAGGGCCAGCCTGGGTTATGCAGTGAGTTAGAGACCAGATCTGGTTTTCTAATTTTAGAAAAGGAAGGAAGGAAGGAAGGAAGGAAGGAAGGAAGGAGATATAGATAGGTAGATAAATATTTCAAAAGTAAGATAGTAAATGTAATGTTGAAGGTTAAAATCCACACAATACCCTTACTTACTCTCCTGACTTCACTTACAGTGGTCTCTCCTATCTTCCTTCTTAAAACTCACACTCATAGCCACGTATTATATCATATTGTGGAAATAATCTACTCCACAAATCCGAAACTATAGGATGTGCTCTATGATCACAATTTCCTTTCCTTTCAGCTATTTCACCCTCCTATGTCTCACAGGTGGTTCTATCTCTTCTCCTATAGCATCTCCTTTGACCAATCTCTTAAACCTCTTAATGAATCTTCTTGGTATAACATAAATTTGTATTAATTTAACCTTTTGTCTTCTTTAAGTGTATTTCAAGAGAAAACAATCACACATTTTGTACTGCTACAGATTCAGTCTCTAATGCTCAGCTTTGCCCTACCTTCTGTGGATCTCTAAGCTCATTACTACCTCTAACAAAAGAAAATTCAAGCTGCAATTCACATCATAAGTAATCCCGCGATTCTCAGATACCACTTCTTCAACCCTCTGTCCTCCCTTTCCCTACTACACACAGTATTTGTGTACAGCCGTATCATGTCTTTTTTTCCTCTAGAGATCCATGAAAGTTCCTTCTTATTTTATACCCAGCATTCCTTCTCTGATTCAAGACTGTATTCATCTCCTTTCTTGAATCTTCGACCCTTATGTCTGCAAATAACATAAATATTTTAAACAGTTCCTGTATCAAAAACCATTTTATAGTCCTGTCTAGAATATCAACCTCTCTCTTTCTCCCCTTTATCTCCTTCTCTAATAAAACTTGTCTCCTTCAGATTTTTGAAATAGGGATTCAAGTAGCCCAGGCTGGCTTCAAACTCACTAGACAGTCAAGGATGATCCTGAGCTCCTGATTTTACCATTTCCACCTCTCAAATGATGGAATTGCAGATGTGCACCACCAAGACCTCTCTCCTTAATGATGGCTTTGGAGAAAATTTCTTGTGTTTTAGAGTTTATGCATTTATCACTGACTAATTTGGTTATTTTGGAAAGTCTGCAAATATGTGTGATGGTTAGTTATCATTTTCAACTTGACACAAACTAGAATTACTTTGGAGGAGAGTCTCAGTGAGGGACTGTCCAGATCATTGACCAGTGGGAATGTCCTTCCCATGTTCTTGCCCAGACTTCTCTAAAATTATGGATTGTAACCTAGGGCTGTAAATTTAACATACCATCTCTTCCCTAAGTTGTTTTCGTTCAAGGCATTTTGCAACAGCACCAGAAATGAAACCAAAACAGAAATTAATAAAAAGAATGGAGTTGTTGCTCTAATAGAGCTGATCATATGGCTTTTATCATATAGCCTTCTACTTATTTATATGGAGTGGGGCCACAGAAGACGGAAATGAGCCAGTATAGTGGTGCCTCTCCCTGCACCCCATGGTTTGTTCTGCAGTCCACTCCTCTACTCCTAAAGCCTCACAGGCCCAACTCCAAGTCCTCCAGCTCCTCCTCCAGCACCCTCCGCCAAGCCAGCTTCTCCAGCTGTTCTCTGCTGGGCTGACTGACCTCCCCAGCCTGGATGCATTGCTGCAGCTCCTCCACCTGCCACAGCTTCTTAGGTTCTTGATATTCTTGGCTTTCTCTGTGGTGGCAGTAGAGTCAGTTGCAGAAGCAGCTACAGGGATGGCCTGGGGCCCGTGGAGAGTCCTAGGCGCCTGGGTTGTGTCTCTCAGAGACACCTTATCAAGAGTCCTGCTCAAGACCTCTGCGACATTCTCCTGCTGCTGCTTCCTCTTCTACTTCGGCTTCAGGTTGCGTTTGGCTGTCTTGGAGAGGCCTGCTTCACCACTTTCAGGTCTGGATGGGGTGACCAGTGTTTTCATACACTGGGATCTCCTCTTGGGGCACATACCCTTCTTTGACCCTCCACTGTTTGCCCCAGGTCCCATCAGGTCTCTGTGTTGAGACAATGTACTTGCCTGTCTTGTGGCTTCAGGGGTGCTGGTGGTTTCCATGACTGAGTTGGGCAGGTACAAAGAGGGTTTGTTAGGGTTTGCACTGCTTTGATAAAACACCATGAACAAAACCAACTTGGTGAAAAAAGGGTTTATTTCTGCTTACATGTCCTGATCATAGTCTTTCCTGAAGGGAAATCAGGGCAAGAATCTGGAGGCATGAACCCAAGCAGAGACAATGGAAGAATGCTGCTTACTAGCTTGCTTAGCCTGCTTTGATAATAACATCCAGGACCAGCAGTTGTCAGAGATGGCTCTACTCACAGTGACCTGGGCCTTCCAATGTTAATAGACCATAGAGTTGCCCACAGACCAATCTGGTGGGGACATTTTCCCAACTGAGATTCACTCTCTCAAAATGATGCTAGCTTGTGTCAAGTTGACACAAAACTAGCCAGTCCATAGATTTTAGTGGGCTGTTTTGGTGGAAGATTAGATGATAAGAATGCTGAGAAGAGGGCTAGAGAGAGGCTCAGTGGTTAAGAGCACTGACTGTTCTTCCATAGGTCCAGAGTTCAATCCCCAGCAACCACATTGTGGCTCACAACCATCTGTAACAGGAGCTGATGCTCTTTTCTGGTGTGTCTGAAAACAGCTACAACATAAAAATAAATATATCTTAAAAAAAGAAAGGAAGATAGAAAAGAAAAAAAGAATGCTGAGAGAAATGTGGACAGCCTGTAGTGGAAGCCTTCTCTCTCTCTTTCTCTCTCTCTCTCTCTCTCTCTCTCTCTCTCTCGTCTGTGTATTCCCCATTCTAAAACAGACGTATAGGGAGAGTTTCAGATGGCAAACAATAAAACATTGGCAGAGTGGTTTACATAACAATTCTTTCTGATTGCTACAACAGGTATGGAAGTTATTTAAGCAAATCATGTTGTGATGATTATGTTTATTTATTAACTTGGCTTGGGTTACAGGTTGCCCAATCAAAATGTAGTTAAACATAATTCTGAGTGTGTCTCTGGGCATGCTTCTGGATGGGATGAGCATTCTAATTACAGGACTGAGAAATGAAAATGGTTCTTTGCTGTGTTAGTGGCCACATCCAAACTACTGAAGGCCCAAGTAGAATGAAAAGGCTGAGAATGAGAGTCTGCCTCCTTCATCCAGTAGGTTTGGAACTGTGTGGGGGCAGATATCAGTCTTGGACTTTTTATTCTGCATTATGAGACAATATTTTATAATAATCTGTCTGCCTGCCTCATATTTGCTCCAATTTCCTGAAAAAACCTAATATACAGCTTCACATCAGAGCACACTTAAAGCAGTTATAGACCCAAATTTGAATAATTAAATTGCAAGTTACTAGTTCAAGGTCATACCCCCAGGAATATAACCTAGTGTCTTAGTTATGGTTTCTATTGCTGTGAAGAGATATCATGACTACAGCAAATCTTATAAAGAAATCGGGACTGGCTTATAATTCAGAAGTTTAGTCCGTTAGCATCATAGTGGGGAAACATGGCAGCCTGCAGGCCTATATGTTGCTGGAGAAGGAACTGAGTGTTCTACATCTGGATTCACAGGCAGCAAGAAGACAGAGTAACACTGAGCTTAGTTGAACATCTGAAAGTTCAAAGCCTATCCCCAATGACACACTTCCTCCAGCCAGGCCATACCTAATCCAACCAGGCCACACCTAATTGTACCAATCCTTATTGGCCTAAGGGGGCCATTTTCATCCAAAGCATCACACCCAGGAACTCAGGTTCTTGACCCACTGCTTAGTCACTTAAGCAATATCTCTTCATCTTTTTCAATGTCATTTAAATATCATACAACAGAGTCCTTTTATAAATTTGGGTGGAACAACACTAGTTCTCCTCTACTTCTGCTTTGTGCGAATTAATACTTATTTTCTACAATTTGGGGTCAGAGAAAATGAGGTGCTTGTCTGAGCATCACTCAGTACCTCAAATGGTTTGGGTGATACTTGTGTTATTGAGGAATATGACAAATTAGTGATGTCACAAGAGATTCATGCATTACTTAAGAAAAATGCACTCTGTCATTTATTCTTAGTAGACAGAAGACAGAGTTAGCATTATGCACCACTGCTTACAATACTTACTAAGAAGGAAAACCTAGGTAGAGTCTAATTTTTAACCCTATAAGACCACATGATTTTCCTTCTTAGGCCAAGCTCCTCCGTGAAAATTAGCAGGTTCTCTGTTAACAACACCTTTATCTAGA
This sequence comes from Tokudaia tokunoshimensis, assembly GCA_036184795.1. Classification (NCBI taxonomy): domain Eukaryota; kingdom Metazoa; phylum Chordata; class Mammalia; order Rodentia; family Muridae; genus Tokudaia; species Tokudaia tokunoshimensis. The sequence continues at coordinate 125,925,191 of BTHU01000023.1, read as the reverse complement.
TCCGGTTTCCCTTCCTCATCCCCCTGGTCATTATGCTAGGTCAGAAGCACTGAGCTCGAGTTTGAAGAGTAGGTGTGAGGTCACCAGAAGGTGACTAATACCTCTCAGCAGGCTAGGGAGTTTTGAGACGAGAGATTGTCCAATTGTAAAGCCAACACCTGATAGCCTTTATGCTACAGGGTGGAGACCTTTGCAAGGAGAACTGGAGCTGGAATCTTTCTCAGGGCTTGCCCTTCAACGGGAAGTCTGGTTTCACTCAGCACAGCAATGCTGACTATGGGTCTGGCAATTCACATGTGATCACACTTTAGAGACAACAATTATCACTGCCTAAGGTTGTGATAGTTCAAGGTGTAGGAGTTCCTTCTTTTCTTCCTAAAGGTTAGAAGCTTTTGAAATGTCAAAGTATGCAGGGACAAATTTCTACCATGATCATTTGATCAGATTTGTGTTTGGTGTGAGACATCCTCTGATCTGGGCATCTGCTGTATAGGGAGTTAATATTTGCCTGAATATCGCAATTAAGGCTATTCAAAAGCAGTGATGTGTGACAGACGTTTTAAGTTCAAAACTGGGATAAAGATTTAATGAAATTTAAAATGAGGAGAATAGAGCTTCCTATCATAGTAATCATGACCATAGTCTGGGTCATCCAGACTTCTTCAACTAATGTCCATTATTCAATCATAGATACGTTGTGATGATACCTCCTGAATTTAGCATCCATTATTAATGACATGTTGCTACGAAAGTTGATGCTTGGAAGAAAATGAGAAATCACAGCTGTCAATCATTCTAGGATAATATCAGCTTCCAGGGACTTCTGTTCTTCCATTCCTTCTCAACATTCTTTCAATTTTTAAATCACTAGATTGTATATGTGTGTGGCTGCGTATGGGTATGTGCATGTGAATAACAGTACTTGTCGAGGCGAGAAACTTTGTATCCCTCTGGATCTGGAGTTACAAGTGGTTGGAAGCTACCTGACATGGAAGCTGGGAACTGAATTCAGTATTTAACCATTTTTTTTTCCTTGCCTATAGCAGAAACCACAAGTAGAAACTTTCTACAGCACCGTAAAGTTTCTAATGAATCAATACGATTCATAAATATCACAAGACTTAAAGAGCTGCAGTTCAGATCTCATTACTACCCTTTTTCATCTACCAACATGAGGGAACAGACACCCTGGTCCCGACAGGAACAAGAGATGACTAGATCTCTGTCACTACAGAGCATAATGATTCAATGCTTTGAAAGTATAGTGCAACTAGCAAATCTGGTGTAGCAAGAGAAGAGTCAGGAGCTGGTGAGAATATAGTACAGAAAATAAGGAAGGAACGAATAAAGTAAGCAAACTCTGTAGACAGATCTCAGGTGCTTTCACATATATGTTGTCTGGATTTAGCAGGGATTAGGTGGGTGGTATACAGGCACAAGATCAATCAGAAAAACAGAAACCTCAGCCGGGCGGTGGTGGCGCACGCCTTTAATCCCAGCACTTGGGAACTTGGGAGGCAGAGGCAGGAGGATTTCTGAGTTCGAGGCCAGCCTGGTCTACAAAGTGAGTTCCAGGACAGCCAGGGCTACACAGAGAAACCTTGTCTCAAAAAACCAAAAAAAAAAAACAGAAACCTCACTGTAGAACTAAGGCATTTCTGTTAATAAGACCCAACAAGGGTCTACTCGGTAGCCAAGCTTCTCATTTATAGGTTGGAGTTTGAAACTACAAGCAGTTAGTTTGTGATATGAATGAAGGTCTTAACTTCACCTGTTTGAGTACAGTTGGCCAAATCAGTATCTTTTTCAGAGTTATGTCTTTACCAAGAAATATCAAATCGTTAACAGATACAATGGTCAGTTCCCAATATGAAGGAACTACAGTCTCCCCTTTCATCTACAGTCATTTGATTTGATTTGCTGTAGTTGGCGGGGTATACTCTCTCTAGGTCACTTTAAAAGTCTTATTTGGGTAGAGGAGATTCTATTTTAATTACAACTTTTCTCCCTACTCTTTCCTCTCTCCACACCCTCTCACATACACCTCTCCTCGCTTTCCTACAAATTCACAGTCTCTGTTTTCTTCAACTGTTATTGCATACATATATCTATTTGTATATACATATGTATTCCTAATATAACCCATTTAGTTTATATAATGTTTCTTGTATGTATGTTTTCAAGGCTTACCATTTTGTACTAGATAATAATTGGTGTGTCAAGTCACTTTCTATAGACTGATTTGAGCAGTTATGCTATGGTGATTTGAATGACAATGGCCCCGTAAAGTCATATATTTGAATGCCTGGTTCCCCTCTCCCCGTGTTGGTGGAACTGTTTGAGGAAGGATTACCAAGTGTGGCTTCATTAAAGGGTTTATCACTGGTGGGGTTGGATTTTGAGGTTTCAAAAGCCCATGCCATTTCCAGTTAGCGTTCTCTGCTTCACGCTTGTGAATAAGTTACTGTCCCAGTACCATGACTGCCTGCTTGCCTGCCTGCCTGTTGCCTGTGGTCAAGTTTGCTACCACGATGATCATGGACTTGCCTTGTGAAACTGTAAGCAGTCCCCTAATAAAGTCTTTCTTCTGTAAGTTGCTTTGGTCATCGTGTCACTTCACAGCAATGGAAAGGTAACTAAGACATGAGCTGTTTTTCGGAATTAAAATACACAGAAGCCAGCCAGGCATGGTGGTATGCACCTTTAATCTCAGTACTTGGGAGGGAGAGGCAGGCAAATCTCTTGAGTTTGAGGCCAGCCTGGCACACAAAGTGAGTTCCAGTACAGCCAGGGAGTATACAGAGAAACCCTGTCTCTACAAAGCAATCAAAAACAACATAGAAACCATCAGTTGGAAGTCCTCAAGCGGCTTTTATGGTTTGCAAAGCTTTTAAAGTATTCTTTCCAGAACTCACACTTTAAATTTATTAAGTGAGGTCTGAGGATGCGGCTCAGCTGGTAGAGAGAGTTCTTGCCTACAGGTACAACTTCCTAGGCTTGACAAAACAAGGGAAGTGGTGAGTGCCTGTAGTTCAAGCACTTAGGAAGTAAAGGAAGAAAGATCCAGAGGCCAACTTCATTCTTGGCTACACAATGAGCTTGAGGCCAGTCTGGGCTACAAGAGACTTTGTCTCAAACAAGAGAAGCCTGGGTCAGTAAGATAGCTCAGTGGGTAAAGGCACTTGACACCAAGCCTAACAACCTGAGTTTAAATCCTGGGATCCACAGGGTGGAAGAAGAGACCTGACAAGTTGTCCTCTGATTTCCAGATGTGCACCTTGGCACATGCACCACCTCACACATGAAATAAGTAAATATTACAAAGTATTACATGAAGTAACATGAGCGTCATAGTTTTGGTAATGTACCATTTTCATTCTAGAATCTGAAGATGGCTAACCAGTAAGCACATAATTGCTCAGGCAAAATTTCAAGTGTACCACTGGAATTCATAATGATAAGTACTTTTCATTAATTGTTTAAAGACATTATGGCTCAGAACATAAACTCACAGGGAGGCTGAATCGTGAATACAAGGTCACATATTCAATAAATGGCACAACTGAGCTTTAAACCCAAGTTTTTAAGAAAGCCCCGGATTTTAACCATTATACTTTTTATAGACTGGAAGCTGTATATTGATCTAGACTAAAGCCATCTTACACTTTGAACTTTCATTTGGTTTGGAAGTCTTTTAAAAAGTTTAGATGTCACTAGTTTGTATTGCTATCTCATGGAATAAACTATCAAGAGCATCTCAATTCATTCAGTATTTGTGAAGAGCTTTCCCTTAGGCTTTTATCTTCCAAAGTCAAGAGATCACAGTTACACCCAGGGACATAGGATCTATCTAACATGTAAAGTAAGACAGAATACTCTGATTGAACTGACAACTAGAATATCTAAACATATCCCTTTTTAGATGTAATTTCATAATTAAAATATTTTACTTATTATTACTGTGCATATGAGTCTGTGTATGGTGTGTGTGTGTGTGTGTGTATGTGTATGTGTGTGTGTGTGTGTGTGTGTGTGTGTGTGTGTGTGTTGAGGTGCATACATGCCATGACATGTACATGATGGTCAGAGTATAACTTGCTTAAGTGAGCTCACTCTTTTTCACAGGTTCCAAGGATCCGAATCAGATTGTTAGATATGAGAAGCAAGCACTTATACTCATGGAGGCATCTCATGGGTCCAAAATTTCACAGATTTTGACAACTGAGACTCAATAACTAAGCCATGTGGTGGTGGCATATACCTTTAATCCCATCACTTGGGAGACAGAGACAGGCAGATCTTTGTGAATTTGAGGCTAGCCTGGTCTACAGAGCAAGTTTCAGGGCAGTCAGGGCTACACAGAGAAACCCCATCTTGAAAAACAAAAACAAATAAAACAGAAACTCACTAACTATAATTGGATAAGATTTAATTTTACATCATTATCAAATTTTTTATACAATTCTCCCCACAAATTAAACAATAGCCTTGGTCAGATGGAGTCTCCATATCTGGTCTAGTATACATAGCTGCCACAACCCATACTAAATTGGAAGTACGTATGTTCCCAAGCACCGGAAGGGTTCAGTGAATTGATAGATAACAGACAGGAGTGAATGTCTACTTAGATGTTACTTTGTGGAAGAAGACATTGAGATGGATCTTGAAGCATGAATATTATTTACAGAAGACAGAAAGGAAATAATAGTAATTATATGAAAGAAAACAGAAAGAGGGGCTATTTATATACAGTGAAAAACAAAGTTTAAATTCATGAAAGAATCTGAAAGAGAATGACTATAGAGGAGAAGGAGGGGCTGGTGTGGCAGTGCATGGCTGTAATAGCTGGGGAGATGGAGGCAGGAGAATTGTGAATCTGGGGCTTTGTGCAGCTATGTAATGAGTCCCAATCTCAAAGTAAATAAATAACCAGTAAGTAAAGAGGTAAATGCAGAAACCAAAATCACAGGACAGAGTTTCAAGGAGTGGGCAGTGATTCTTCAAATGATTCAGGGATGTGGAGAAATGTAGAACCACAACAGACCACAGCCTGGGTAAGTATTGATGCTTCTGAATGGTGTAGCGTAACATGGAGCATATAATAGCCAGATTCTAGAAGGTTACCATAGCTAGGCAAAGGAGGCAACTGGGTAAAGCTGTGCATATGGACTATGGAGGACAAAGAAAGAAAAGGAAGGAAAACGAACACAGTGAAATGTGTCTGCTTTTTGCTCCGAAGATATAGCTCAGCACTAGGGCACTTACTTCCCATGCCCAAAGCCTTGAGTTCCACCCTGGAAGACTGGCTCTCTTCCGAGGTAAAAGCGCTTGCTGCCAAACTGGATGCCTGAAGTTTGCTGACATGGGTGGATTCTGCAGGGTGTTCTCTAATGTCTACACATACTCTGTGAGACATGTACACACACACACACACACACACACAGAGAGAGAGAGAGAGAGAGAGAGAGAGAGAGAGAGAGAGAGAGAGAGAGAGAGAGAGAGAGAGAATCATAAAACACACAGAGAGGTGATGGGTTCAAGACTTCATGTGTGTGTGTGAATGTCCCTATGCCTGTGTGTGTGTTGAGGGGTATATATCCTCTCTCTCTCTCTCTCTCTCTCTCTCTCTCTCTCTCTCTCTCTCTCTCTCTCTCTCTCTCTGGGTGTGTGTGTGTGTGTGTGTGTGTGTGTGTGTGTGTTAGCACACTCATTCCACAGGACAAATGGGAACATCAGAGGACAGCCACCAGGCCACCAGTGTTGGTCTGTTTTCACTTACTAACTCATTTGAGATAGAATGTCTTGCTATTCATCCCTGCATATGCCAGGCCAGCTAGCCTGAGAACTCTTGTTTCCACCTCCCATGCACTGTAAACACGCTGAGATTACAGTGGAATGTTGACACATTCAGTTTTATGCGAGTTCCGAGAACCCTAATTCCAGTCCTCATACTTTCACAGCAAGCGGTTTATTCACTGAGGCATCTCCAAAATCCCTCAAGACCAGTTGTGACTTTGAAAAAAACTAACCTACTACCAATGAAAGAAGATAAATCTCAGAGAAGTAAAATCAAATTTGGAGGGATATGGGGCCAAGAAAGGAGAAGGATGTGGCCCAGAGCACTAAAGCACAAAACATTCAAAGAGTAGCAATTTCTTTACTCAACAGATGTTTCTGAGGTTCTATGTTAAGTAGGGAAGATATAAGTGAGAAAACTCAACTAATTTATACAGTGAAATAGAAACTGTCCCCTCATAGAACTTTACAATTCAGTGACAGAAGATTTTCAATTGCATTAGTAATCGGCATCATAAAAGAATTAATTAGCGTCATGAAACAAACTCTTGGGAGAAGCTACAAAAAGTTAGTCTTCCTGTGAAAATGAGAGTTTCTTCTGAAACTAAGAGGACAGGAAGCCAGCTAATCATGCTATTGAGGTTTGAATATCCCTGATAAGGGAGACCACAAATACAAAGATCTAAGATATAAAAGAAAGTAGTGGTATGTTCTGGGAAGGAGGAAACCACCAAGATGTGCCAATAATGACACAGCAGCTTTCCCAGACCTCCTAAACATGAAAAGGACAGTCACAGCCCCATCTTTTTTCTGAGCCAGGAGAAAGAAGCTGTGATAGCATGTCCTACTTCTGCCCTTCTCTACTTGCATGCATGGGGAAGCAGAACTACTTCTAAGAGACATTGCCTAGAAACAAGGGAAGAATCTTTGAGTGGCTGGCAGACATGAGATCTGAGCAACTAACTGATGGCAATGGTAACAGCAGCTAGGCTTCATATAGACGCATCTGGCCTGACCCTAGAGTAATCGTCCAAGGGTGATGGAACAAGAAGTTCTGTGCTTACCAGATTGATGGTGATTCCTCTTCTTCTTCTTCTTCTTCTTCTTCTTCTTCTTCTTCTTCTTCTTCTTCTTCTTCTTCTTCTTCTTCTTCTTTTTCTTCTTCTTCTTCTTCTTCCTCCTCCTCCTCCTCATATTTTTGGACAGCAATTAAAAGTCAAACACCTATAGTAAATAAGGTAGAACTATGTCAATATCATTTAAAATAATTCTTTAACTGGGCAAGGTGGTAGTGCATGCCTATAACTCCAGTACTAGGGATACAGAGTCAGGAGGATCAATACAAGTTCAAGCTTAGCCATTGTATTAAAATCATTAATAATTTTTGTTGATGAGTAATTTTTTTGAGCTAGAAGTCATTTTTATTTTTTTAATTTTTTTCCCTTATGAATATCTCTATTAAAAAAGGAAGTAAAAACATTTTATGATAAAATTGAAGATTTACATGGAAAACGTTTCTGACAAAATTGAAGAAATATATAGAAAAACACATCAAGATTGAAAATTTTCATGGAAAGTTAAAGAGTAAAATAGTAGACATAAAAAACATTGCTAAATTAATTGAAAAAGGAAGTAGAAACATTTTATGATAGAATTGAAGATTTACATGGAAAATATTTCTGATAAAATTGTGGAAAAATATAAAATAACATGTTAAAATTGAAGATTATCATGGAAAATTTCAGATAAGATGGTAGGCATAAAAATATTTCTAAGTTGATTGAAAGTGGAATTATAAACATTTTCTGACAAAATTGAAGATCTACAAGGAAAATATTTCTGATAAAATTCAAGAAATACATAGAAAAACACATTAAAATTGACTATTTCATGGAAAATTATACAGATAAAATGGTAGACATAAAAAAATTACTAAATTGATTGAAAGAGGAATTACAAACATTTCTGAGAAAAGTAAAGATTTACATGAAAAATATTTCTGTTAGTCTATGTTTTTTGTTGGAGAATTGAGTCCATTGAGGTTAAAAGATATTAAGGAATAGTGATTGTTGCTTCCTGTTATTTTTGATGTTCTTTTTATGTTTGTGTGGTTACTTTCTTTTGGGTTTGTTGGAAGAAGATTACTTTCTTGCTTTTTCTAGGGTGCAGTTTCCCTCCTTGTGTTGACGTTTTCCATCTATTATCCTTTGTAGGGCTTGATTTGTGGAAAGATATTGTATAAATTTGGTTTTATCGTGGAATATCTTGGTTTCTCCATCTATGGTTATTGAGAGTTTTGCTGGGTATAGTAGTTTGGGCTGGCATTTGTGTTCTCTTAGGGTGTGTATAAGATCTGTCCAGGATCTTCTAGCTTTCATTGTCTCAGGTGAGAAGTCTGGTGTATAATTCTGATAGGCCTGCCTTTATAAGTTACTTGACCTTTCCCCCTTACTGTTTTTAATATTCTTTCTTTGTTTAGTGCATTTGGTATTTTGATTATTATGTGCTGGGAGGACTTTTGGGTCTGGTCCACTCTGTTTGCAGTTCTGTAGGCTTCTTGTATGCTCATGGGCATCTCTTTCTTTAGGTTAGGGAAGTTTTCTTCTATAATTTTGTTGAAGATATTTACTGGCCCTTACAGGAGAACACAAACAAGTGAAGGTACTGAACAAAACCATTCAGGATCTAAAAATGGAAGTAGAAACAATAAAGAAATCACAAAGTGAGACATCTCTGGAGATAGAAAACCTTGGAAAGAATTCAGGAGTCATCGATGCAAGCATCAACAACAGAATACAAGAGATAGAAGAAAGAATCTCAGGGGTTGAAGATACCATAGAAAACATTGACTCAACAGTTAAAGAAAATGCAAAATGCAAAAAGCTCCTGAGCCAAAACATCCAGGAAATCCAGGACACAATGAGAAGACCAAACCTAAAGATTATAGGTTTAGAAGAGAGTGAAGATTTCCAACTTAAAGGGCCAGTAAATATCTTCAACAAAACTATAGAAGAAAACTTCCCTCACCTAAAGAAAGACATGTACATGAACATACAAGAAGCCTACAAAACTCCAAACAAACTGGACCAGACCAGAAAGTCCTCCCGGCACATAATAATCAAAACACCAAATGCACTAAACAAAGAAAGAATATTAAAAGCAGTAAGAGAAAAAGGTCAAGTAACCTATACAGGCAGGCCTATCAGAATTACACCAGATTTCTCACCTGAGATGATGAAAGCCAGAAGATCCTGGGCAGATCTCATACAGACCCTAAGAGAGCACAAATATCAGCCCAAACTACTATACCCAGCAAAACTCTCAATTACCATAGATGGAGAAATCAATATATTCCATGATAAAACCAAATTTACACAATATCTTTCCACAAATCCAGCCCTACAAACGATAACAGATGGAAAACGCCAACACAAGGAGGGAAACTACACCCTAGAAAAAGCAAGAAAGCAATCTTTTTCTAACAAACCCAAAAGAAAGTAACCACACAAACATAAAAAGAACATCAAAAATAACAGGAAGCAACAATCACTATTCCTTAATATCTTATAATGTCAATAGACTCAATTCCCCAGCAAAACACATAGTCTAACAGAGATGTTTTTCATGTGGATCTTCGATTTTATCAGAAAATGTTTGTGACTCCTCTTTCAATTCAGTAATGCTTTTTGTGTCTACCATTTTGACTGTGTTATTTTCCATGATAATCTTTAATTTTAACATTTTTTCTGTGTATTTCTTCGATTTTGTCAGAGGTGTTTTTCATGTAGATCTTCGGTTTCGTCGGGGGGGGGATGTTTGTAGTTCCACTTTCAATCAATTTAGGAATGTTTTTGTGCCTACCATTTTGTTGGTATAATTGTCCATGATAATCTTCAATTTTAACATTTCTCTATTTTTCTTCAATTTTGTCACAAGTATTTTCCATGTGGATCTTCAGTTTTATCAGACAATGTCTATAATTTTACTTTCAATCAACTTAGGAACATTTTTATACCTTCCATTTTATCTGTATAATTTTCCATGTAATAGTTTTAACATGTTTCTCTATATATTTCTTGAATTTTTTCAGTAATATTTTCCTCGTAGATCTTCAATTTTATCAGAAAGTGTTTATAATTACAATTTCAAAAAACATAGGAATATTTTTATGCCTACCATTTTATCTGTATAATTTTCCATGATAATCTTCAATTTTAATGTTTTTCCATATATTTTTTCAATTTTATCAGAAATATTTTCCACGTAAATCTTCAATTTTTTTCAGAAAATGTTTATAATTCTACTTTCAATCAACTTAGGAATATTTTCATTCCTACCAATTTATCTGTATAAATTTCTTTAATTTATCAGAGATATTTTCCATGTAAATCTTCAATTTTATCAGAAAATGTTTTTACTTCTACTTTCAATCAATTTAGGAACATTTTTATGCCTACTATCTTATCTGTATAATTTTTCATGAAATAGTCAGTTTTAACATGTTTTTCTATATATTTCTTGAGTTTTATCAGAAATATTTTCCTTGTAAATTTTCAATTTTATCAGAAAATGTTTATAATTCCACTTTCAATCAACTTAGGAATATTTTTATGCCTACCATTTTATCTGTAAAATTTTTCCATGAAATAGTCAATCTTAACCTGTTTTTCTATATATTTCTTCAAGTTTATCAGAGATATTTTCCATGTATATTTACACAATGGCATACTACTCAGCAATTAAAAACAATGAATTCATGAAATTTTTAGGCAAATGGGGAACAGAGGGAGGGAAGAGGGCTTATGGGACTTTCGGGGAGGGGGGAACTGGGGAAGGGGAAATCATTTGGGATGCAAATAAAGAATATAGAAAATAAAATAATAATAATAATAATAATAATAATAATAATAATAATAAAAGAGCCAAGTGAAAAATGAAAAAAAAGTCATAAAATGAGAGGCTGGAGAGATGGCTTAGCAGCTAAGAGCACTGGTTACTTTCCCAGAGGACCTGAGTTCAATTCCCAGCATCCATATGATAGCTCATAACTGTAACTCCAGTTCCAGGGGATCTGACACCCTTGCACAGACATATATGTAGCAAAACACCAATGCACATAAAATAAAAACCAATCACTCAGGTGATTCCAGAGCTCACAGAATGACTTCACCCCTCATCAACCTGATACCCAAATGCAGCATGTTAAAGCACAACTTTCTACCTCTCTTTCCCAAAGGCTCATGCTCATCTCACAATGAAAAACCCAATCCAGCTTCAGAAATCCCCCATGGTCATTAACAATACCAACAATTTAATAGTCCAAAGACCGCATCTTACCTGAGACTCTGGGCAATCTCTTAACTGTGAGAATTTTAAATTAAAAACAAAAACAAACAAAAACAAACAAGTTGCATAGTCGAGCATACTGAATAAACATTCCCATTCCAATATATAACAATTGGGATATAGCAAGGAATAATTGGACCAGCCCAAAACCAACATCCATTGTGGTGAACACAAAATCCTTTCACCTTCATGTTGGTCAACTAGGACTTCTGACATAATCAAATCTGCACCAGAAGCCTTAGGTATCCCCCATTTCTCCAGCTTGGCTGTCTGCAGCACATATTCTCTCTTGGCCTTGGGATAGCTCTATTCCATTCATGAAGCTTTCCTTGGTGGAAAAGCCATGGTCCTGGCATCCCCATGGTCTCCATTTAATGGAGGCTTCACGTCCATAGCTTCATGAAATGACTTCTGAGGATCTCTTGGCAGGAATTCCAATACTATTCCATATTGCCTGACATACCATCTCCCTGGAACCATAGAGCAAGATTCCTGGGCCCCTTCAACTTTGCATCTTTTGTGCCTCCAATACCAGTACCATGTAAGCCATACTTTCAAGACCCACTGTCAGGTCAAGATGTATCTTGCATCTCACCCACTGGACCACACTTCTATCAGCTTCTGTGTGCTGACTGTGGAAAAATGTTTTCCTAGGCAGTTGATTTTGAGGAGCAGGGAGCTCCCTTCAGTTTAAGCTGTCTTCCTTTAAGCGACTTTGGATCTTGGCAGGATGGAGCCCTCACTGGGTTCTGTTTTATCCTGAGGACACCATTCCTCCTGTCTTAGTTCAGTGTTGGCAGTCTCTTTTCAGTGGTGCTGATCTCTTCAATAATTCAAGCTGGTTTCTTGCCATCAGCTTAAAGACTCTCCAGTCTAGAAATTTCTTCCGTCAAACGAATTAATCCATTAGTTTTTTTTAAGTTCAGTTTTATTCAAGTTCTCAGAAAATTGGCAGAATAAAACCAGATTCATGGCTGATTATCTCTCAAATGGCCCCAGTCCCAATTCCTGATAAGAGTTCTGGTTCTCCTCTAAAACCTCCGTAGTGAGACCTCCATTGTCTGTGCTTCTCTCAGCCTTCTTGGTCTCCTAGGCCCATACCTAAGTGGCTTATTAAGTTTTGATTACAGTAAGTACTGAAGGTCTTTTCTAATCTGAAGTTCTACTTTCCTACTCCTGCTATAAACACGTCCTAAAGATCTACAAGCCAGACGGCCAAATGTATCCTGCAGCAGCTCTGCTTTTTGATACCAAGTCTCTACCTTGGTTACTCTTCCTATTGCTTTGATAAAATACATAACAAAAGCGTCTCAAGTGAGATGGGCTCTGTTTTGGCTCACAGTTTGACAGTACAGTCCATCAGGGCAGGAGAGTTTTGAGAACAGGTATTTGAGTCATGTGGTCACATTGCATCCACAGGTCACATTGCATCCACAGTTAGCAATCAGAGAGTAATAAATTCTTGTTCACGGTTCGATTTTATCTTATTTCATAGTCCAGGATTCCAGTCATGGAATGGTAGTATCCACAGAGGGTGGCTCCTCCAACTTCAGTTAGCCTAACCAGGACAACATTTCTCAGCTATGCTGAGAAATCTATCTTCCAGGCAATTCTAGAGCTCACCAAGTTGACAGTTGAGATTAACAATTATAATAGCATTTAAGTTGCTTTTAGTTTTTATCTTGTGTGTATATATCTGCCATAAAATTTGTGTTCAACTCATACTGTGGGCATATATTTTCTTTTGAGTAAATATCTAGGAACATAAAGTCTGAGTTACAGTGAGAGGATATGTGTAACTTTCGAGAAAATGTCAAGCATGATTATAACATTTTACTACCCAAACAGCCAAGTATGTGAGTTCCAATTGTTCTATATCCTCTTTAACATTTGAACATTAACAGTGAGTAGTTTCCACTTTAGTCATTCTAGTGCGGATGAAGTACTATTTTATTGTGGTTTAATTTGCATTTTCTTAATGGTCAATATGCTATGTGCCTTCCTCTGTCTTTTTTTTTTTAATTAATTTTCTGTTCAAATTCTTTTGCCACTGAGGGATTTGTTAATCTAATTATTCATTGAAAGCTATACCTTAAGGGGTTATTGATGAGTTCTAAGTATTTTGGCACATATTTGTACATGATTTTTATAAATATTATATAAATAATGTATATACATTTCTTTGTCTTTTGATTGCCTATTTTCTGTCATAACTATTTTTGTAAGCAAATCTTTTAAATTGGGAATATTCTATTTTGCTAAATTTGCTATGGCTAATTGTTTCCATGTCCTCTAAGAAATTTTTTCTACCCCAAAGTAATGAAGTTTCTGGTGTTAGCTTCAACATTAAAATCTTCAATAAATTTCAGATTATTTTAAGTACAGTGTGAGTTAGAGATTAAGATATACTTCCTATACAACATCTAGGTTTTCTACTGTGATTTATTAAAACCAGATACTGTGAATCTGTAGTTTTATTTCTTTGAGTTTAAGTTTGTTTTATCTGTTGTCAAGCTTACATGGAAATGTAAACACTATTCTGCTTCAAGTTTGTGTTGGGTATTGCAGATTCTTAATGTAAAGATATCCATAGATATTTTTCTTTGAGATACAGTCTAGGTACATTATACAGTCTGACCTCAAGCTCACTCAAAATGTTTTATTAAGTTTCCATTTTTATTATCATATACTAGTTGTATGTCATAATAGGTTTCATTGTGGTGTTCTCATATTTGCCCATAGTGTACATTGATCATGTTTACCCCTATTCATTTTTCACTCCTTAGCTTACTCACTGGTTCACTTTTCTTCTCAGACAGCTTCCTTTTTAGTGTTATGGATTTTTTTTTTTTGCTGCTGTTTTTGTTTTCTTGGTTTTTTTTTTCTAAGATTTTTTTATTTATATTCCAAATGATTTCCCCTTTCCCATTTCCTCCCTCCACGAAAGTCCCATAAGCCCCCTTCCCTCCCTCTTTTCTCCATTCAACCCCCTCTCACTTCTCTGTACTGGTGTTCCCCTACATCCAGTCTTTCCAGGACCAGGGGTCTCTCCTTCCATCTTCTTGGAAATCTATTGATATGCGAATTGTGTCTAGGGTATTCCGAGATTCTGGGTTAATATCCCCTTATCAGTGACTGCATACCATGTGTGTTCTTTTGTGATTGGGTTACCTCACTAAGGATGATATTTTCCAGTTCTGACCATTTGCCTAGGAATTTCGTGAATTCATTGTTTTTAATTGCAGAGTAGTATTCCATTGTGTAGAAATACCACATCTTCTGAATCCATTCCTCCGTTGAGGGACATCTGGGTTCTTTCCAGCTTCTGGCTATTATAAATAAGGCTGCTATGAACATAGTGGAGCATGTGTCCTTACTGCATGCACGGGAAGCCTCTGGGTATATGCCCAGGAGTGGTATAGCCAGATCCTCCGGGAGTGTCATGTCCAGATTTTTATTTAAATCTATTTAGGGGGATGTTGAGACAGAGTTTCTGTGTGTAGCCCTGGCAGTCCTGGAACTCACTTTGTAGACCAGGCTGGCCTCGAACTCAGAGATCTACCTGCTTCTGCCTCCAAAGTGTTAGGATTAAAGTTGTGAGCCACCTCTGCCCTGTTAAAAAAGCATTTTTTTTCATACAGTAGATTCTGATTCAGTTCCCTTTCCTTATCCTCCCCTGCTTCATACACATCTAACTTCATACCTTCTTTCTTTCTCATTTTTAGAAAACAAAAAGGTAAATTAAAAAACCCAGAACTTAAAAAAAGAAAAAGCACAAGAAATACAATATAAAAGACACACATATACAGTCACATTAATAAATATAAAAACACAAAATTAGAAACCATAATATACAATCAAAAGACCAATAAGGTAAAGAAAAATGCCCAAACACAGCAATATGAGAAAAAAACCCTCCAAAATAGCATTGAGCTCATTTTGTGTTCGAAATTTTCTTCATTTAGGTTTTAAGCGCTGGGATTACAGTTATGCAGAGCTACTACTGGCTTCCATATAGATTTTTATCAACATGTCTATAACCATATGCATGGTTATGGTTTGAATGAATAGAATAATTTGGGTAAACAATTATATTAACAATAATAGGTTTTTCAATTCCTAAACAAAGACTGTTTATCTCCATTTATCTATGTTTTCTCAAATTTCTCTCAATAATTTTTTGTAGACGTTTTCTTCAGTTTTCATTAAATTTATTCTTAAGTATCTTATAATTTTAGCTGCTAGTGTGAGTAGCATATTAAAAGTTTCAGTTGGGGCTGGAGAGATGGCTCAGTGGTTAAGAGCACTGACTTCCTAAGGTCCTGAGTTCAAATCCTAGCAACCACAAGGTGGCTCACAACTCTCTATAATGAAATCTGATGCCTTCTTCTGTTCTGGGGTGTCTGAAGACAGCTATAGTGTACTTACATGTAATAAATAAATAAATACATCTTTTTTTAAAAAGTTTCAGTCATTTATAATAGCATAGCATAAATTATATCTTTTGTAATTGGTTTCTAACTTCATTCAAATACAGAGAACTAATCTGTGCCTTGTGGATATGGAGTGATACCGAAATGCTGTTGGTCGTACCGCCTGCCCATGACACAACACTGCTAATTGTAGTCCCAGTCTGAAATATGCCCCCCTGATGAACAAGAATGCCATGACAGCCAAAGACTGAGCAAAAAAGTGGTAGCCAAACCAAAAGCAAAAGGAAATACTGCCACTTGGTTTGATGGAGCACAGTTAACTGTAGAATTAGTCTGTTGCTTTTGTCACTACTATAATAAAATATATGACAAGAAGCAACTTACGAGACTGAAGGGATTTATTTGAGCTCACAGTCTGAAGGAATACAATCTATTATAGTGGGAAAGGTATGTTAGAAGACTTGTTCACATCTCTACAAATCAGGAAGCAGAGAAAAGTGAATACTGACATTTTAATAGCAATTTTATTCGGTCTGGGACCATAGCCTATGATTCAGAGCAAGTCTTCTTCCTTAAATTAATTCTCTCTAGACATACGCTCACAGAAACAAGCAAATATGAATCTAGAAGTTTCTTAATCCAATCAAGTTGATGGTGAAGATTAACCATTATATTGTCACCAATCCCCAAGGCAGTTGGACTCACCTGGGCTGTGTCGAAACATGATTGCATAACTTAAACGCTAGTGTCTTTATTCCTAAGGAAATTTCAGTTTCTCCTGTGGCAGACAATGAGACACCCAGTATTTTCAAGCTAGATCCTGTGTTCCTGAAGCTAAGTGACTGAGAACAGAAGGGCAGAAAGTGCGCTCACAACTGATTGCAAGAGAGTCCCAAAATTAAGTCCTCTTGTGCCACATGTAGAGAAAATAAAATCTGTTCTGAGATGTTGCCAGGATTCACAGTAGAGCAGTAGGTCATCGAGACTGTATAGCCATTGAAGTGATAGGCTAAAGCCTACACAAACTGGAAATAGATAGCCTCATCCATCCGTGAGAGGTGGGTTGACTCCACAGATGTGGAAACTGCAGTTGCAGAGGGCTGCATGTATTAGCAAATCATAGAGGTTGGAATAACTCATGATGAAAGATAATCCAAAGTCACTCTTCCTTTACAGATGAGCAATGTAAGGCTCAGAGGGAAAATGACTTGTCCAAAGTCTGAACAAACAAATGAACAAACATCTAGAAGACTTGGCTTCATGCTGAACAGTAGAGATGAGCATGAAGCCAAGACTTCTAGTTGTTTGTTCATTTGTTTGTAAGATAGGGTCTCATATAACCCAGGATTGCTTCAAACTCAACATGTAGTCAAGGACAACCTTGAATAGCTTGTCTTTCTGTCTTTACCTTCCAAAGACTGGGATTAAAGGCATATGCCTCCATTTCTGAAAGATGAATTTTGCAACAGTTTAATGATATGTGAAGGCACTTTTTAGAAGAGTTATCAAAACAGATAGTCAGTGTAGTTAGAAGAGTGTATTATCATATAGATGATTATTTAGGAAGGACAGTGTCTATTTACAACAAGACTGAGAAAGCATTACCTCTGCCTATGATGAGTTTTTATACCTTATATTCATGGTATACTCTGTAGTACATCTTTTTGTGTGGATTTGTATTTCTAGGCATCCCTTCTAGAATTGTCCTTTTTCTCCATTATCCTGGGGATCTGTGAACTGTGTCAACAGCAACAATAGGCATGACCCCTACTTCATGGTGACTTTCATCACTAATACTGCCCATCAAGGGTGATTTTATTCATTATATATATTTTATTCATTATATATATCAATATATTCAGCCCCTGTTTCTGCAGTTTCAACATGTATGCACGCAACCAACCAAGGATTGACATTCCTGGAGGATCCGGCTATACCACTCCTGGGCATATACCCAGAGGCTTTACCTGCATGCAATAAGGACACATGCTCCACTATGTTCATAGCAGCCTTATTTATAATAGCCAGAAGCTGGAAAGAAACCAGATGTCCCTTAACGTAGGAATGGATACAGGAAATGTGGTATATTTACACAATGGAATACGGCTCAGCTATTAAAAACAATGAATTCATGAAATTCTTAAGCAAATGGGTGGAACTGGAAAATATCCTGAGTGAGGTAATCCAATCACAAAAGAACACACATGGTATGCACTTACTGATAAGTGGATATTAGCCTAGAAGCTTGGAATACCCAAGACACAATTCACATATCAAATGATGCCCAAGAAGAAGGAAGAACAAAGTATGGATACTCTGGTCCTTCTTAGAAGGGGGAACAAAATACCCACAGAAGGAGATACAGAGACAAAGTGTGGAGCAGAGACTGAGGGAAAGACCATCCAGAGACTACCCCACCTAGTGATATATCTCATATACAGTTACAAAACCCAGACACTATTATCAATGCCCACAAGTACGTGCTGACTGGAGAGGATATAGCTTTCACCTGGGAGGCTCTGCTAGTGCATGACAAATATAGAGGGGGCCACTCTCAGCCAGCCATTGAACTGAGCATAGGGTCCCCAATGGGGAAGCTAGAGAAAGGACCCAAGGAGCTGAATGGGTTTGCAGCGCCATAGGAGGAACAACAATATGAGCCACCCAGTACTCCCAGAGTTCCCAGGGACAAAAACATCAACCAGATAGTACACAGGGTGTTACCCATGGCTCCAGATGCATAGGCAGCAGAGGATGGCCTTGTTGGACATCAAAGGGAGGAGAGGCCCCTGGTCCTGGAAAGGTTCAATGAAGAAGTGAAGGGGAATACCAGGACAGGGAAGCAGGAGGGGGTTGATTGAGGAAAGGGGGGAGAGGAGATGGCTTATGGGACTTTTGGGGGGGTGAGAACAGGAAAGGGGAAATCATAGGAAATGTAAATAAAGAATATATCTAATTAAAAAACCAATAGAACACATGAAAACAAATAAAATTAATTTAAACAAATCAGTAGCGTTCCTCTACTCAAAGGATAAACAGGCAGAGAAAAAATCAGGGAAACAACACCCTTCACAATAGTCACAAAAAATATTACGTACCTTGGTGTTACTCTAACTAAGCAAGTGAAAGATCTGTATGACAAGATCTTCAAGTCTTTGAAGAAAGAAACTGAAGATCTCAGAAGATGGAAAGAACTTGCATGCTCATGGATTGGCAGGAACAATATAGTAAAAATGGCTATCTTGCCAAAAGCAATACACAGATTCAATGCAATCCCCATCAAAATTCCAACTCAATTCTTCATAGAGTTAGAAAGAGCAACTTGTAAATTTATTTGCAATAACTAAAAACTCAGGATAGCGAAAACTCTTCTCAACAATAAAAGAACTTCTAGGGGAATCAACCATCCCTGACATCAAGCTATATTACAGAGCAATAGTGATAAAAAACTGTATGGTATTGGTACAGAGAGAGGCAGGAAGATCAATGGAATAGAATTGAAGACCCAGAAATGAATCCACACTCCTATGGTCACTTGATCTTTGACAAAGGAGCTAAAACCATCCAGTGGAAAAAAGACAGCATTTTCAACAAATGGTGCTGGATCAACTGGCAGTCAGCAGGTAGAAAAATGCAAATTGTCCCATTCTTATCTCCTTGTACAAAGCTCAAGTCCAAGTGGATCAAGGATCTCTACATAAAATCAGATACATTGAAATTATACAGGAAAAAGTGGGGAAGATCCTCGAACCCATAGGCACAGGGGAACATTTCCTGAACTGAACACCAAAGGTTTATGCTTTAAGATCAAGAATCGCCAAATAGGACCTCATAAAAATGCAAAGTTTCTGTAAGGAAAAGGACCCTGTCAATGGGATAAAACAGCAACCAACAGATTGGAAAAAGATCTTTACCAATCCTCCATTCAATAGAGGGCTAATATCAAATATATACAAAGAACTCAAGAATTTATACTCCAGAGAACCAAATAACCCTATTAAAAATGGGATACAGCGTAACCAGCGCGCAAGCTCTGCTGTGGGATTTCTGTCTTGCAGAGGGATCCCCCCACACTGGGCAGGAGCCTACCAGCTTCCTTTTGGCGATCTCTGCCCCTGGATCGACTGCACTGAGGAGACAGGTACCCAGGTTCTCCCCAATATAACATCACTTGGGACACGGCCTGTTGGGACTTCTATCTGCTCCCAAGAATGGGACAGCTCTGCGGTCATCTGGGCGACAGCTCTGCTGTGGGCCAGCTCCCCTGCAGGGTGACCTGCGCTGCCACGGAGAGAGTGCAGAGTACACTCCTCCATCTTTGCTCCAGCATCAGGGCAGTTGGGACCTCCAGGCTCAGAGACAGACAGGCATAATATCGCTTGGGTCTCAGGCAGGTTGTGTGTACCCTGCTCCCAAGAGCTGGGCAGCTCTGCAGTAACCAACATGCCAGCTCTGCTGTGGGACTTCTGCCTTGCAGACGGACCCCAGCTCTGGGAGAGATCACACACCCCCGCACTGGGCAGGAGCCTACAAGCTTCCCTTTCGTGACCTCTGTTCCTGGATCGACTGCACTGAGGAGACAGGTACCCAAGTTCTCCCCAATATAACATCGCTTGGGACACGGCCTGTTGGGGCTTCCATCTGCTCCCAAGAGCAGGACAGTGCTGTGGTCCTCTGGGCGTCAGCTCTGCTGTGGGCAATACCCCTCCCCCTGCAGAGTGACCAGCACTGCCGAGAGCGTGCAGAGTGCACTCCGCCATCTTTGCTCCAGTGTCCAGGTAGTTGGGCCCGCCAGACTCAGAGACAGACAGGCATAATATCGCTTGGGTCTCAGGCAGCTTGTGTGTACCCTGCTCCCAAGAGCTGGGCAGGTCTGCAGTAATCGACAAGCCAGTCCTGCTGTGGGACTACTGCCCTGCAGAGGGATGCCTCCTCCCCCCCCTCTGGGAGAGATCACACACTCCTGCACAGGGCAGGAGCCTACCAGCCTCCCTTTGGAGACCTCTGCTCCAGAAACCCACTACGCTGAGCCTTTGGATGTGCAGGGACTCCCCAATATAACATCACTTGGGGCAAGGCACGTCAGGGCTCCAAAGTCACTCAGGAGCAGGGCAGGCCCCAGAAATCGGTGCCAGGGGAATCCCAGTAATCCAGGGGGGCCAGAAATAGCTTTGCAGTCTCACAGGAGGTCCAACCAACAGCCAGTGACAGCAGGACCAACTAACATCAGAGGTAACCAGATGGCAAAAGGCAAATGTAGGAACGTTACTAACAGAAATCAAAGTAATATGGCACTATCCGAACCCAACTCTCCAACAGCAGCAAGTCCTGGATACCCCACCACACCCGAAAGGCAAGATCTAGATTTAAAATCACTTCTCATGATGCTATTAGTGGATCACAAGAAGGACACAAATAAATCTAATAAAGAATTACAGGAGACCATGAATCAACGGTTAGAAGCCCTTACAAAGGAAACACAAAAATCGCTTAGAGAAATGCAAGAGAACATGGATCAACAGATGGAGGCCCACAAGGAGGCAACACAAAAATCGCTTAAAGAAATGAATCAATGGGTAGATGCACTTTCAAAGGAATCACAAAAATTGCATAAAGAAATACAGAAGAATATGGGTCAACAGATGGATGCCCATAGGGAGGCAACACAAAAATTGCTTAAAGAAATGAATCAATGGATAGATGCCCTTACAAAGGAAACACGAGAATTGCTTAAAGAAATGCAGGAGAAGATGGATCAACAGATGGAAGCCCGTGAGGAGGAAACACAAAAATCACTTAGAGAAATACAGGAGAACTTGGTCAACAGGCAGAAATCCTGAATGAGGAAACGCAAAAATACCTTAAAGAAATACAGGAAAATACAAACAACCAAGTGGAGGATCTCAGCAAATCCATCCAGGATCTAAAAAAGGAAGGAGAAACAACTAAGAAATCACAAAGGGAGACAACTTTGGAGATAGAAAACCTTGGGAAGAAATCAGGAGTCATAGATGCAAACATCAACAATAGAATACAAGAGATGGAAGAAAGAATCTCAGGTGCTGAAGATACCATAGAAAGCATCGACTCAACAGTCAAAGAAAATGCAAAAAACGTGTAATCAAAAACATCCAGGAAATCCAGGACACAATGAGAAGACCAAGCCTAAGGATTATAGGTATAGATGAGAGTGATGATTTGCAATTTCTAGGGCCAGTAAATATCTTCAACAAAATTATGGAGGAAAACTTCCCTAACCTAAAGAGAGAGATGCCGATGAATGTACAAGAAGTCTACAGAATTCCAAACAGACTGGATCAGAACAGAAATACCTCCCGTCACATAATAATCAAAACATCAAACGTAATAAACAAAGAAAGAATATTAAAAGCAGTAAGAGAAAAGGGCCAAGTAACTTACAAAGGAAGACCTATCCGAATCACATCAGACTTCTCACCAGAGACTATGAAAGCCAGAAGATCCTGGGCAGATCTCATGCAGACACTAAGAGAGCACAAATGTCAGCCTAGACTACTATACCCAGCAAAACTCTCAATCACCATAGATGGAGAGACCAAGATATTCCATGATAAAACCAAATTTTCATAATATCTTGCCACAAATCCAGCCCTGCAAAGGATAATAGGTGGAAACCGCCAATACAGGGAGAGAAACAACACCCTGGAAAAAATGAGATAGTAACCTTCTTGCATCAAACCCAAAATTAGATAACCACTCAAACATAAAGATAGCGTCAAGAATGGCAGGTGGCAATAATCACTATTCCTTAATCTCTCTTAATATCAATGGTCTCAATTCCCCAATAAAAAGACATAGACTAACAGACTGGATATGTAAACAGGACCCAGCATTTTGCTGCATGCAGGAAACGCACCTCAGTGTCAAAGACAAACACTACCTCAGAGTAAAAGGCTGGAAAACAATTTTACAAGCAAATAGTCCCAGGAAACGAGCCAGAGTAGCCATCCTAATATCAGATAAAATTGACTTTCAACCTAAAGTCATCAAAAAAGACACAGAAGGACACTACATACTGATCAAGGGAAAAATCCACCAAAAAGAACTCTCAATTCTGAATATCTATGCTCCAAATGCAAGGGCACCATCATTAGTAAAAGAAACTTTACTAAAGCTCAAAACACACATCGTACCTCACACAATAATAGTGGGTGACTTCAACACCTCGCTCTCTGAAATGGATCGTTCAAGAAAGCAGAAACTAAACAGGGACACAGTGAATCTAATTGAAGCCTTGGACCAAATGGAACTAACATATATATATATATAAAACATTTCATCCTAGAGCTAAAGAATACACCTTCTTCTCAGCACCTCATGGTACCTTCTCCAAAATCGACCATATAATTGGTCACAAATCAGACCTCAACAGATATAAGAAGATAGAACTAATCCCATGCCTCCTATTAGATCACTATGGAATAAGGGTGGTCTTCAATGGCAACAAAAACAACAGAAAACCCACATACACATGGAGGCTGAACAATGCTCTACTCAATGATAACTTGGTCAAGGTGGAAATAAAGAAAGAAATCAAATACTTTTTGAAATTGAATGAAAATGAAGGCACAACATACCCTAATTTATGGAACACAATGAAAGCAATGCTCAGAGGAAAATTCATAGCCCTGAGTGCCGCCAAAAAGAAACGGGAGAGAACATAAGCTAGAAGCTTAATAGGACACCTGAAAGCCCTGGAACAGAAACAAGCAAATACACCCAAGAGGAATAGAAGGAAGGAAATCATCAAACTCAGGGCTGAAATCAATCAAGTAGAAACAAATAAGACCATACAAAGAATCAACAAAACGAGGAGTTGGTTCTTTGAGAAAATCAACAAGATAGATAAGCCCTTAGCCAGACTAGCCAGAGGGCACAGAGACAGTATCCAAATTAATAAAATCAGAAACAAAAAGGGAAAGATAATAACAGAAACTGAGGAAATTCAAAAAATCATCAGATCCTACTACAAAAACCTGTATTCAACACAACTAGAAAATCTCGAGGAAAGGGACAATTTCCTTGACAGATACCAAATATCAAAATTAAATCAGGATCAAATAGACTATCTAAACTGTCCTATAACCCCTGAAGAAATAGAAGTCGTCATTGGAAGTCTTCCAACCAAATAAAGTACAGGTCTAGATGGTTTTAGTGCAGAATTCTATTAGACCTTCAAAGAAGACCTAACACCAATACTCTTCAAACTATTCCACAAAATAGAAACAGAAGGAACACTACCCAACTCGTTCTATGAAGCCACAATTACGCTAATACCAAAATCACACAAAGATCCGACAAAGAAAGAGAATCTCAGGCCAATCTCTTATGAATATCGATGCAAAAATACTCAATAAAATTCTAGCCAACAGAATCCAAGAACACATCAAAACGATCATTCACAAGATCAAGTAGGCTTCATCCCAGGGATGCAGGGATGGTTCAATATAAGGAAATCCATCAATGTAATCCACTATATAAACAATCTCAAAGAAAAAAAAACACATGGTCATCTCATTAGATGCTGAGAAAGCATTTGACAAAATTCAGCATGCTTTCATGCTAAAGGTCTTGGAAAGATCAGGAATTCGAGGCCCATATCTAAACATAGTAAAAGCAATTTACAGCAAACCGGTAGCCAACATCAGTCTAAATGGAGAGAAACTTGAAGCAATCCCACTAAAATCAGGGACTAGACAAGGCTGCCCTCTCTCTCCATATCTTTTCAATATAGTACTTGAAGTTCTAGCTAGAGCAATTAGACAACAAAAGGACGTCAAAGGGATACAAATTGGAAAGGAAGAAGTTAAACTATCACTATTTGCAGACGATATGATAATATACTTAAGCGACCCAAAGAACTCCACCAGAGAACTCCTACAGCTGATATAGAACTTCAGCAAAGTGGCTGGATATAAAATCAACTCAAGCAAGTCAGTAGCCTTCCTATACTCAAAGGATAAGCAGGCTGAGAAAGAAGTAAGAGAAATGATACCCTTCACGATAGCCACAAACCATATAAAGTATCTTGGTGTGACTCTAACCAAACAAGTGAAAGATCTGTATGACAAGAACTTCAAGTCTCTGAAGAAAGAAATTGAAGAAGACCTCAGAAGATGGAAAAATCTACCATACTCATGGATTGGCAGGATTAATATAGTAAAAACGACCATCTTGCCAAAAGCAATATACAGATTCAATGCAATCCCCATCAAAATCCCAACTCAATTCTTCATAGAGTTAGAAAGAGCAATTCAAAAATTCATCTGGAATAACAGAAAACCCAGGATAGCTAAAACTATTCTCAAGACTACAAGAACCTCTGGGGGAATCAGTATCCCGGACCTCAAGCTGTACTACAGAGCAGTAGTGTTAAAAACCGCATGGTATTGGTACAGTTACAGGCATGTAGATCAATGGAACAGAATTGAAGACCCAGAAATGAATCCACACTCCTATGGTCACTTGATCTTTGACAAAGGAGCTAAAACCATCCAGTGGAAAAAAGATAGCCTTTTCAACAAATGGTGCTGGCTCAACTGGAGGTCAACATGCAGAAGAATGCAAATTGATCCATTCTTATCTCCTTGCACTAAGCTCAATTCCAAGTGGATCAAGGACCTCCACATAAAACCAGACACACTGAAACTAATAGAAAGGAAACTAGGGAAGAACATTGAACATATGGGCACAGGGGAGAATTTCCTGAATAGAACTCCAATAGCTTATGCTCTAAAATCAAGAATTGACAAATGGGACCTCATTAAATTAGGAAGATTTTGCAAGGCAAAAGACACTGTCAAAAAGACAAAGCAGCAACCTACTAACTGGGAAATGATCTTTACCAACCCTACATCTGACAGAGGGCTAATATCCAATATATACAAAGAACTCAAGAAGTTAAACTCCAGAGAGGCAAGTAACCCTATTAAAAAATGGGGTACAGAGCTAAACAAAGAGTTCTCACCTGAAGAATATCTAATGGCTGAGAAGCACCTAAAGAGATGTTCATCATCCTTAGTCATTCAGGAAATGCAAATCAAAACAACCCTGAGATTCCATCTCACACCAGTCAGAATGGCTAAGATCAAAAACACAGGAGACAGCTGTTGTTGGCGAGGATATGGAGAAAGAGGAACACTCTTCCACTGCTGGTGGGATTGCAAGCTGGTACAACCACTCTGGAAAGCATTCTGGCACTTCCTCAGAAAACTGGGCATGACACTCCAGGAGGATCCGGGTATACCACTCCTGGGCACATACCCAGAAGCTTTACCTGCATGCAATAAGGACAC
This sequence comes from Tokudaia tokunoshimensis, assembly GCA_036184795.1. NCBI lineage: Eukaryota > Metazoa > Chordata > Mammalia > Rodentia > Muridae > Tokudaia > Tokudaia tokunoshimensis. The sequence continues at coordinate 125,899,282 of BTHU01000023.1, read as the reverse complement.
ATCCTCCACTATGTACATAGCAGCCTTATTTATAATAGCCAGAAGCTGGAAAGTACCCAGATGTCCCTCAACAGAGGAATGGATTCAGAAGATGTGGTATATTTACACAATGGAATACTACTCTGCAATTAAAACAATGAATTCACGAAATTCCTAGGCAAATGGTCAGAACTTGAAAATATCATCCTTAGTGAGGTAACCCAATCACAAAAGAACACACATAGTATGAAGTCACTGATAAGGGGATATTAACCCAGAACCTCGGAATACTCTAGACACAATACGCATATCAATAGATTTCCAAGAAGATGGAAGGAGAGACCCCTGGTCCTGGAAAGACTGAATGTAGGGGAATGCTGAGACAGAGAAGCGAGAGGGGGTTGAATGGGGAAAAGAGGGAGGGAAGGGAGCTTATGGGACTTTCAGTGAGGGAGGAAATGGGAAAGGGGAAATGATTTTGAATGTAAATAAAAATATAAAAAATTAAAAAATATATATAATATTAAAAAAATGGGGTACAGTGCTAAACATTGAATGCTCATCTGAGGAATACTGAATGGCTGAGAGGCACCTAATGAGATGTTCAATATCCATAGTCATTAGGGAAATGCAAATTAAACAACCCTGAGATTCCACCTCACACCAATCAGAATGGCTAGGATCAAATCTCAGGTGACAGCACTTGTTGGTGAGGATGTGGAGAAAGAGAAACACTCCTCCACTGCTGGTGGGATTGCAAGCTGGTAATACCACTCTGGAAATTGGTTTGGCGGTTCCTCAGAAAATTGGACATAGTACTACAGGAGGACCTAGCTATAACACTCCTGGGCATATACCCAGAATTTGCTCCAACATGTAATAAGGACGTATACTCCACTATGTTCATAGCATCCCTATTTATAAAAGCCAGAAACTGGAAAGAACCCAAATGTCCCTCAACAGAGGAATAGATATAGAAAATATGGTACATTTACCCAGTGGAGTACTACTCAGCTATTAAAAACAGTTACTGCATGAAATTCTTAGGCAAATGGATGGAACTAGAAAATATCATCCTGAGTGTGGTAACCCAATCACCAAAGAGCACACATAGTATGCACTCACTGGTAAGTGGATATTAGCCCAGAAGCTCAGAGTACCCAAGATACAATTCACAGATCACACAAAGCTCAAGAAAAAGGAAGACCAAAGTATGGATACTTGGTCCTTCTTAGAAAGGGAAACAAAATATTCACAGGAGCAAATATGGAAATAAAATGTAGAGCAGAGACTGCAGGTAAGGCCATCTAGAAACTGTCCCACCTGGGGATTCATCTCATATACAGTCACCAAACCCTAACAGTATTGTGAATGCCAAGACTTGCTTGCTAAAAGGAGCCTGATATGACTGTCTCCTGAGAGGCCCTGCCAGAGCCTTACAAATACAGAGGCAGATACTCCCAGCCAACCGTTGGACTGAGTGTGGGGTTCCCAATGGAGGATTTAGAGAAAGGAGCAAAGGAGTTGAAGTGATTTGCAACCCCATAGGAAGAACAACAATAGCAACCAACTAGATCTGCCCCCCAGAACTCCCAGGGACTAAGCTATCAACCAAGGAGTACAAATGGCTCCAGCTGCATATGTAGCAGAGGATTGCCTTGTTAGGCATCAATGGAAGGAGAGGTCCTTGGTCCTATGAAGGCTTGGTAGATGCCCCAGTGTAGGGGAATCTAGGGCAGGGAGATGGGAGTGGGTGAAGGAACACTCTCATAGAAGCAGGGGGAGGATGGATGGGTAGGGTGTTTCTGGGAAGGGGGGGAAACCAGTAAAGATGATAACATTTGAAATGTAAGAAAATATCCAATAAAAAACATAAAAAAAGAACAACAAAAAATTTAATTGATGACCAAGCTCATAGGTAGACCACTTGGCTAGCACACATGATACTCAAGATTTAAGGCTCAGCACTGAAAAAAAAGTTAATAATGTCAAATTGGGCCTGTTGTTGAGAGCTAATTCAAGGAAAAGAGCAGTTCAGGATATCCATTCTAAAATTTTGTTCTAGATTTGTATGTGCATGTAGATTATAATTCCCATTTAATTGACCACATCTAAATAAGATACATGGAAAAATGATATACCAGATGAATTTTTTTCCCCTGAGATGCAATGATAAATTCAACAATAATTTGTAATGCCATACATTTAATTACCTTTTCAATAGATAGCTTTATAGTCAATACTGATTACATGTAGATATTCTGTATATAGATCAATTTGCTTTAAGTCCTTAATATTTGATGAATTATTTATTTGTGATATCATCATGACTTATGTCACAAGTAATGACTATCTCTGCATTACTGTCTTCACTGTCATATATTTTCATAGTATCATTGCTCATATTTTTCTGATAAGAGTTGAACTTGTAGCCTGTATCATAGAAAAGCTCGAGACGTGACTTCATTTTCGTTGAACCAAAAAGATTTCCAGCATGTTTCTTCTCTTCCCTTGAAAGATCATTGAGAAGAAATCCGGAGGTATTGCAAACAAGGCATTCATCCTTATATTGTTGGCAAGTTTGGGCTGATGTAGGCTTGGGTAACAAAGTCTTTCCTCTATTCATCGAATTTTTAACCTCATAATGTCCACGTGACCTATTGGGTTTCTTTATTCTGCATGGTTTGGTGGATGTCATTTGCTTACGTGAGATTGAAGAAGGTTGTGTGGTTTGCTTAGCTGAAGTTTTCAGAACAGCTAGCCAAGGTGTGACTTGCTTATCTGAACAGGATGAATTGGTGTTACCTAATTTACAGGCATGTGTGAGCATATGTGAGTTTTTAAGGCCGCGTTTCTTATATGTCTTCTCCAGGTGAGATGACTTACATAACTTTGGGGCATTTGATGAATTAGTTGACATATTTGACTCTAATTGCTTATTTGAATGTTTTACACTGCATGATGTAGATGACTTTTCTGTATTTATGTATTTCGTTGATTTTTGTGCATTAGATGGTATGCATGGCTTTTCTGGACTTGAAGGATGAATTGATTTTTCTACACTGTTTGGTACAGGCTGTTTATCTGTACATGAGGGTCCAGATATTTGGTCTGAATTTAATAGCAGAGGTTGAGTTTCTAGAATGTCCTCAGTTATCATATCAGGTTGACACGCTGATACTTGGGCTACCCAAGATGATATAGCTGCCATTTTTTCTTTGTTGAGCCTGAAATGCAGAAAACTTGGGATGTCACAATTTAAAACAAAAAGTACTATTACTATCACCAGAAAATATAATGCTAGCTCAGAGTATGGATTTTTCCCCATAGGAAAAGTAAACACAATTAAAACTTACAGTGTGCTGAGAGCAGAACTTGTGTTGCACGTGTATACGAATTCATGACAAATAACTTTCCTTAAGGCATTAGGTACTTATTGTCCATTTATAGACTGATATAAAGTTGTCAATAACAATAAAGATATGTCTCTCTCTCTCTCTCATACTACTTAAATGTAAAATAAATGAAATTTGCTGGGGAAATAGATGGATTTCTATGTAAATAACCCAGGAAAAAAAGGACAAATATCACTTCTTGTCTCTCATATGAGGATCCTAGCCTTAGTACTTTATATCTAGTAAAATTCCTGTGCAACCCAAGAAACAAATAACGTGTGTGTGTGTGTGTGTGTGTGTGTGTGTGTGTGTGTGTGTGTGTGTGTGTGTACACCTTAGGGGGGAAAGTAGTAGAATAAATGAAAAAGGAAAGTAGTGGAGCTAATACTGTGAGTGGAAATGTTTAGCTAGAGAAGGAGGACAGGGTGAGTGGGAATTGAGGAGATGACTGTGTGGGATGCAGAAAGATTAACTGGAATAAAGGGAGTATAAAGAAACTGTTTGGAAAGCTAGATATACCCACCCATGCAATAATAGCTTGACTGTCGAGGGAGTGGAGGCTAACGGTTCTCTGAATGGATTCTAGATTCTCTGTATGGGGGATGAGAAGGAGACCAGCAAGACTGACTAAGAACCCAGGTTGAGGAAGTAGTAGGTCCCCAGGAGAAATGTACTTCTGATGGTTAATTAAATTGACATAGTAGCAAACTGCTTTCTAAATACCTATGCATATAAATACATACGTTTATACCCACAGACAAAAGCAGCTTCAGCCTTAATCAAAGGAGCTTCTCCTTACAATGAACAGTGGAGAATGCAGAAAATGAGTGATGGATGTGAGTCTAGTCCCATGCAAGTTCCTTATACCACCCCTTCTAAGAATACGGGAATGTTGTGAAAGAGGTGGCCAGAAGTATGTAAGAGCTAGAAGATAAGGCAAAGGGCTAAACTGAAAGGCCATTGCCTAGACTTGATGCAACTGTAACTCACATCAACTGTAGTTACCTGCACCAACATGGCAAACACCCCAGCTCATTGTCCATCTAGCCTCAGGTGATCTTGCAACAATTTATCTCAATCTAAGTTGGTCCTCTTGATTGATCTCTGATACATGGATGTCAAAAAGGGTGGAGATCCTTAACTCTTATATTCCCAATTTTATCCAAAAGTACCAAGAGTGGACATGATGTCCATCTTTGTAAATTAGTTCAACTCTTAAGGGGAAAATGTTTGGTGGTTAAGTACATATTAGTGGGCTAGGAGGCCATTGAAAAATGACTCTTTCTTTTCATCATCTTCCTTGTCCAAAATTTCCTACACTTCTCCATGAGCCCCCTGATGAGGATATAGCCTCTGTCAGCAAAAGATACTTAAAAAATGACAACTATTCCCTGTTTTCACCTGTATAATCAAAGTAAGTCAGGATATGTTACCCACAGCCATGCCATTCTGTAAAGCTACATGTTGACTCAACAGTGACAATTTTGGAAAATAATATAATCAGATTTCCAGAATGAAAGTAACTTGCTTCTTTAGATTCCTACCTTCCTTTCTCTATCAAACTCTAGTAAGGAAACAGCCATGAAAGATGTTTATCAATCACCTAACATTCTTTAAATAGTTTACTGGTTAACCTGGGCATGACCAACCATGAGCTGTAAATGGTTATTTAGTGACCTTTTCTTTTCTTTTTTCTTTTCTTTTCTCTTTCTTTTCTTTCTTTCTTTCTTTCTTTCTTTCTTTCTTTCTTTCTTTCTTTCTTTCTTTTTATTTTTCTTTTTATATTTTTGAGACAAGAGTCTCTCTTTGTAGCCCTAGCCACCCTGGAACTCACTATGTAGATCAGGCTGACATCAAATTCATAGAGATCTACCTCTCTTTGACTCCCAAGTGCTAGGATTAAGCGTGTGTGCCACTATACCTGACTAAACAAAAAAAAAATTAATCATCCCCTCTACCATTTTCTGTCCCACAGCTACCCCAGATTGTAAGCTAACAGTGAGCTCTTACTCTTTTCATTAAAAAATAATTTAATTTATGTATGTTGATGTTTTACTTGCAAGTAAGTCTTTGTACCATGTCTGTTCTTGGTGCCTGTGGGAGCCAGAAGAGGGCAATGTAGCCCCTAGATAAAGAGTTACAGGAGGTTATGAGCTGCTATGTGATGTGCTGAGAATCTAGCTCAGGACCTCTTCTAGTGCAGTCAGTTCTCTTAACTGCTGAGCCATCTCTCCAACCCATGGGATCTTATTCTTACGACAGAGATTTCTTCTGAAGAATACCCGTGTCTCAAATAAAAGCTTGTATTATTGGGGCTGGAGACATCCCTTAGTGACTAAGAGTACTTGCAGTTCTAGTGGAGAACCTGGATTTAGTTAACAGTACCCACACTGTGGCTCACAAATAGCTGTAACTCAGTTCCAAGGGATTTGATACCATCTTTTGGCCTCTTGGGTACTTCATGCACATGATGCATGTATGTATATGCAGACAGACATTCATACATATAAAATAAAATATTTTTTAAGCTTGCACTATTTTTTTTAGAAATCAAGAAGTAAATTTAATGTTTTTGGTACTGATTGATTGATAATGAAACCTAATGTACCCCAATCTATAGGACACAATGAAGGTGATTCTAACAGGCAAATACATAACACTAAATGTCAGGAACCTACATAGGACAGAGCTTGCACCATTTTTTGAGTTGCTTTTCCCCTTGTCTGTCTTTCATCCTCACAGATTGTTCACTAAAACACATTTAAAAAGCTATGTATGGTAGCATATGCATGTATCCCACATGCATAGAGAGAGGTAGAGACAGGAAGATTGCTAGGGCTTCCTATCTGTGAGACTACCTTGTGTCAGTGCAATAAAGCAGAAATTAATTTGGCAGGACACACCTGAAATCCTCTTCTGTTTCTATATGTAAGCACACACACCTGTGCACCTATACCATACCCCCATACCCACACACATACATACACCACAGGTTTTACATTCTTAAGGGAATAAAACTTACCTTCCTGGTGACGGGACCTCCTCAACCATATAGTTATAAAGGAGTAGACAGAAACAGGTAAAGGTGAAGGCTATGCTCATAATTCCAGCTATAAAACTGGGGAGGCGTTTTCTAAAATCATCCAATTTTGTTCTTGTTGATTCAGTGGTTTCAACTGCAAAAAAATTGTACCATCACATAATGTGTTAGGTAAACTAGTTTACTTCTACTTTGAAATTGGCTTGTCAAATCTCTTTCTCAATGATTCTTAAGGACAGAGAAGTGAGAGGGGGTTGAATGGGGAACAGAGGGAGGGAAGGGGGCCTTATGGGACTTTTGGGGAGGGAGGAAATGGGAAAGGGGAAATCATTTGGAATGTAAATAAAAAAATATAGAAAATAAAAAAAAATGTATTTCTTTTACACAGAGAAACCCTGTCTCGAAAAACCGAAAACTTGTTTACTTTATGTATATGAGTATTTGAGTGTTTACTTGTATGAATTTATGTTCAACATGTCTGTGTGCCTGGAACCTGATAGAGGTTAGAAGACAGTGTCAAATGCCTTGAAACTGGAGTTATAATTGCTTGTAAACTATATGAGTGCCAGGAACAAAGCCAGATCTTCTGTGAGAGAAACGAGTGTTCTTAATTACTGAGCCATCTCCCTAGTTCTTCAGGGAGTTTTTAAGCTGAAGAAAGTTTCCATTATAATTTTCTTGAGTGTGTGTGTGTTTGTGTGTATGCATGTGGACATGAGTATCCATTATAATTTTCTTGTTGTGTGTGTATATATTTATGTGTGTGTGTAGGCATGTATGTGCATGTGGACATGTGAGTATCCATTATAATTTTCTTGTGTGTGTGTGTGTGTGTGTGTGTATGGATGTATGTGCATAAGGACACATCAGTATCCATAATAATTTCTTGTTGTGTGTGTGTTCACATGTATGTGAATGTGGACATGTGAGTGTCCATTATAATTTTCTTGTGTGTGTGTGTGTGTGTGTGTGTGTGTGTGTGTGTGTATGGATGTATGTGCATAAGGACACGTGAGTATCCATAATAATTTCTTGTTGTGTGTGTGTGTTCACATGTATGTGAATGTGGACATGTCAGTATCCATTATAATTTTCTTGTGTATGTGTGTGTGTATGCATGTGTGTATGGATGTATGTGCATGTGGACATATGACTATGCAAGTGTGATTGCCCATGCATGTCCATGTAGAGGTCAGAGGATAACTTTCGGTATTTTCCTCTATCCCTCTCCCTGACTCCCCTCCCCATGTATGTGTGTATATAATATTTGTAAAGTATGGATTTGTCTGTGTATGGGCAGGGGCATGTCACAATATGCATGTGACGGTCTAAGGACAACCTTGAGTGTCATTGCCTGTCTTCTATGTTGAGACAGGGTCTCTTCTGTTTATAGATACACTGAATACTCAAGCTATCTGATTCATGAGTTTACAGGGATTCTCCTGTCTGCATTCTTTCTCACTGTAGGAATACTGGAAATATAGATGCTTGTGATTGTGCCCAACTTTATGTGGATTCTGGGGATCTGAATTTAAGTCATCATACTTGTACAGTAAGTACATTACCCACTCCCTCCAGTGTAATTTTCTTTCCTTGAGCACATCCTGGCTATAAATGTCAAATGTGAGTAGTATCTCTAGCTATGCTGTAGTATTATCTGTATTACCTCTGAATCATGGGTAGTTATTGCAGTAACTAAAATTTTGAGCATAGGCTGTGCATAGATGAGTCCATTTAAGTGTTACTATGTGAATGTATGTGATAGGAAACAGGACAGAATAAGAAGAAACCATGGTCATACTCAATGGTATATTAAGAACAACCTCTTCAAAGCCTAAGAATGAAGAGTCATTTTAGGCCAAGAACTTGAAATAATAAACCTGAACAACATGGTAAGAACCTGATTCCCACAATCAACTCAAATAAAAACAAAACCCTCCTACCTAAGTCCTACAGTAGATTTATTCATATAAGTTTGTCTACTTTGGTTGGCAGACTGGGTGTGAAAGGGAAGTTGGGGGGGTTCTAACTCTGTATTCTTTATGTTTAGAATTTTTACATAGAACTGTAAATATCAGCTATTTTATTCAGAATTCTTAAAGATCTAATAATAGTAGACCAATTATAACAGTATATTTCTTAATCTGGCATTCTTAATAATATAATAGATAATACTTTTTAAACTTTAAGCTTAGGCACATACCTGTGGTATTGGTAGTAGTAACAGTAGACGATTCATTAGTTTGGTTTCTAGCTAAACAATTAATTGTCCAAATGGACAAGAATAGGACATAAGTATGAACCTTCATGGCCAGAGTGTGGCCGAAATGTTTCTTTGGCTAAGGTTACTGCTGTATCTTATTTGCTTCAGGCTGGTCTTGGTGTTTGTGACATCACTGTCATTTTGCATCAGACCCTGACAACAGAATCTTACTGTGGAAAAGCAGCAAGTTTTGGCAGGGATCTTATCAAGTGACTTTTCAAAGTTTATATTTTTATGTTTAAGAATGTTTTGCCTGCATGTGTATCTGTGCACTACACTTGTAAATATAGTACACACAGGGACAAGAAGAGAGTGTCAGACTCCTGTAACTGGAGTGACAGTTCTTAGTTATCATGTTGGTGCTACAAATTGAACCCAGATCACCTACAAAAGTAGCCAGTGCTTTTAGTCTCTGGAGTCACTGCTTCAACTCCTCAAATGACTTTTAACCATTTTTTTAATGAAATTATCTGTCTAACTGAAATCAAGATTAAAGGATTTTTTGAGACATGTTTCTCTGTGTAACCCTGGCCATCTTAGAACTTACTCTGTAGACCAGGTTGTCCTCGAACTCAAGAGATCCTCCTGCCTTTACCTCCTCAGTGCTGAGATTAAAGGGGTATTCCATTACCATCAGGCAGATTAAAGGATTATAATCACAGATAGTATAGTGGTTTAAATGAGAATGACTACCATAGGTGCACATGTTCGAATATTTGGTTCCTAGTTGGTGGAATGATTGGGAGGTATGACATTTTTGGAGGAGTTGTGTCACTGAGAGTAGACTTTGAGGTTTCAAAAGCCCATAACATTACCAGTGAGTTAGCACTCTCTCTCTCTCTCTCTCTCTCTCTCTCTCTCTCTCTCTCTCTCTCCCTCTCTTTCTCTCTCTGCCTTGACTTGTGGATCATATGCCTTCAGCTACTGCTCTTTGTCATACCTGCCCGCCTGCTACTGTGTTCACTGTCATGATGGTTGAGGACTCTCATCCTCTGGAACCATGAGCCCAGATTGAATGCTTCCACATCCTACTTTTGTTTTTTTTGAGGCATGTTTCTCTGTGGACTTGCCTGACATGGAATGAATGCTTTCTTTTATTATTTGCCTTGGTCATGGTGTTTTGTCATAACAATAGAAAAGTAACTGATAGAGGTGTTGTGAGGAATACTGTTAGTTGTCAACTTGACACATTTTCGAATCATCTAGGAGATGGGCCTTTGAGAAAGACTATGAGAAGTAATTACCTTGGTTATATTAATTGATGCTGAAAGATACATTAATTGTGGCCCAGAAAGTTCATTGGACATTTCAAGAATAATCCTCTGGTTCTGTACTATATAAATATAGAAAGTGTTCTGAGCACTAGGATTCATACATTTCTCACTTTTTTATGGTAAATGTGATGTGATCACCTACTTAAGATTCCTGCTGCTTTGTCTTCCCTGGCATGATGAACTATAACTTTGAACTGTGAGCTTCAAGCTCTTTTTCCTTTCTATTGGTTTTGTTAGACTATTTTATCAAAATAACAGGAAAAGAAACTAAGACAGAAACAGAAATTGATTTTCATTTGAAACAGGGTCTTTCTATTTAGCATACTGTCTGTCTTGGAACTCATTGATAGAGATGGCTTTGAACTCACAGAGATCTGCCTGCCTCTGCCTCTCTCCTGAGTGCTAGGATTAAAGGCATGGGACACCATGCCCACCTTGTGAAGAAGGGATTTAATTAGATGATCCAATCAAGAGAACTACCAATTGGAACCTAATGAATGATGAAAGGTTATTGAACTTCTAAGACTGTATAGGTAGGACCATAGAGCTATTTGTCTGTACATATTGTACACTTCAATACAAAAAAAGAATGACTCAGAGACTCAGACCATCAGTGTTATTTTTTTTCAAAAGGTGGACTCTATTAATTACTGTCAGGAGCCATCTATGAAAGGCTAAAGGCATGCAAGTAACTTTTCTGGAGATGGCCCATCATTTTGCATGACATCAGTGGGTAAACTCTGAATTGCAGGGCCTTCAGAGATCTAATATCAGGATAGATTCTTAATGCTGATATGCCTTTTCCTATCACCATTACATAGCTTAATGATTCCTGGGCATCAGGCCAATCTACTTAGCAAATGTCCTGAAGATCAACATGAAGATGAACTTTAATAAATTAATGCTGTTTAGTGAATTAATGACTTTATAGAAGTCTGGATTTGATTAAAATAATGTTACAAAGGAAGTTTTTGGGAGATCGTTTTAGCTGTTTTGCCAGAAAGATGTAATAAAGTCAGAATCAAGAATAGAATGTGTCCACTCTTTATAGAATAGCAAGTAGAGGCTACAAAATAAGGAATACAATGAGATTTCAGAATTACGCTAAAAAGAAAAATAGACCTAGGATAAATTTGTGATCAAGGAAAAACATTCATTCTAGGTCAGAGCCAAGGATGAAGCCAGAGGTGTACATAACTGATTTTTTCAAAACCCACTTTTCATGATAATTGTTCTTAAATACTTTAACCTCCCTTTTAGCCCACCATCCACCAGAGGTAGCAGAAAAGAAAGGTTATTAGGGTACAGGGGAAGTGGACCGGTTTAGAAATTGTTCTTTGAAGCAAATCCCATATGTGTTGTCAGGAAATCAGCAGTGCAGTTCACAGGTCAGAGGCAGTAGCTTGATGCACTCGCAGACACTTCACAAATGTACTAGCAGTCCAGTTCAATAATGTTGGAATAGCAAACATGAATCAGCAGTGTTGGCACAACCTAGTAGAGACGGTGTAATTCTGATAGGTCTGCCTTTAAATGTTACTTGACCTTTTCCCCTTACTGCTTTTAATATTCTTTCTTTGTTTAGTGCATTTGGTGATTTGATTATTATGTGATGGTAGGAATTTCTGTTCTGGTCCAGTCTATTTGGAGTTTTGTAGGCTTCTTGTATATTTATGGGCATCTCTTTCTTTAGATTAGGGAAGTTTTCTTCTATAATTTTGTTGAAGATATTTACTGGCCTTTTAAGTTGGGAATCTTCACTCTCTTCTATACCTATTATCCTTAGGTTTGATCTTCTCATTGTGTCCTGGATTTCCTGGAAGTTTTGGGTTAGGTACTTTTTGATTTTTGTGTTTTTTTTTTTACTGTTGTGTCAATGTTTTCTATGGTATCTTCTGCACCTGAGATTCTCTCTTCTATCTCTTGCATTCTGTTGGTGATGCTTGCATCTATGACTTCTGATCTCTTTCCTAGGTTATCTAGCTCCAGGGAAATGATTTGGAATGTAAATAAAAAAACTTAGAAAATAAAAAAAAGATCTAAAAAAAAATACTTAGAAAAATATGGTATCTCCAGTGAATATGAACAGCCCTTTTCCTTTTGTTTGTTTTTTTTTTTTTTGGTTTTTCGAGGCAGGGTTTCTCTGTGTAGCCCTGGCTGTCCTGGAACTCACTCTGTAGACCAGGCTGGCCTCGAACTCAGAAATCCTCCTGCCTCTGCCTCCCAAGTGCTGGGATTAAAGGCGTGCGCCAACACTGCCTGGCCGAACAGCCCTTTTCTTATTACTTCTTGAACAATGGCATATAAGAACAATTACATAGCTCTTACATTGTACTATGTATAAGTCATCTAACAATTTAAAGTAAATTAAAAGCTATCTGTAGATTACATGTAGACAGTACATAATTTGTTAGAAAGGATTGGTGCTTATGTAGGTTTTAAGAAACTAAGCATAGTTTACTTTAGAGCTTTATAATATAATATAATATAATGATAATTATTAGCAGTTAATTGCACAATCTATAAGATGCAATATGATATTTGCTTGTCTCTATATCTCGTATGTTACATCCTCTTTACCCCACCACTTCCTTCTCCCTTTCTTCCTCTCTCCACTTTAGATTTTTTTTCCTTCTTTCCTTATTATTGATTTCTCATGCTCTTAAGAAATTTGTGACTGAACTGGGGAAATGATTCATCACATACGCATATTTGTTGAATAAGCCTAATGGCCTGAGTTCAACTTCAGAAGCCATATAAAAAGCTGAATATGGTGGTACATACCTATAATCTCAGCACTCCTATGGCAGGATGGGAAATAGACAGGAGAATTATCTAGAAGCAGGAAAGCAAGAGAGATATTGCCTTCTCACCTCATTGTGAAGGTATTCTAACCTTCACAAGTGTGATGCCCATACACACACACACACACACACACACACACACACACACACACACAGAGGAAGAGTTCTCTGCTTTTTCTGTATTAAAAGAGATTTGTGACCCCAAACCAGATAAATTCATCATTCAATTTAACTAAAGTGTACTAAAGAAAAAAAAAGAATCCTGTGGAAGGCCTTTTTAAGTAACACTACTGTGTTTTTATGGACTACATAGGCAACTGCATAGGTTTAGAATGGATTATTGACTCAAATGTAGGTACTGACCTTCATTCCCTGCTCCTTCACACAAATTAGCTATCTTGAACAGAACCTACAATTTATGTCATAGAGAGGCAGACAGTCAGGAGTCTTTTTCAAATGCAAGTTTATTTTTCACACATCAGAAAATGGAAACAGCTCACAGCAAACAAATCAACAACCTAACAATATAGCTCTAAGTAACATTGCCAGTGTCTGGAGGCAAGACTCAGTTACAGACAGTGGGGGAACCTGAAACAGTGGCTTGCAAGTCCAGTTGTTCAGTGCATGTCATCCACTGGTGGGGAAGACTGCTGAGTGTTTTGTTTTTTCAGCAGATGCTCTGTGAGACTGGTGTCCCTTGAGAACAAATAGAAGCTAGCTGGCTGTGGCCTCAGTTGTGCTTGGCTTGGTCAACCAGGATGACAGACACTCAACCGCCACTCAGTTCTGAATACAAGCAGAGGCAGGAGAGCCTGAGAGCAGATACAGTCACTGGAAGAGTCCTTTGTTGCTGGAGTCTGTGAGTCATATTGAGCTATAGAGGAGACCAGTGTCTGCTCCTGCCTGGAGCATGGGAATTTTATGACCCTTCTGAGGCTTATCTCATCCTTGCAAACTGCAGTCCCTGCTCCTGATTGGTGTGAGGTGTTTGCTCCCAGGGCATCCTTGGTTAAAACTAGGTGCTTGCTTCTGGTGCCACAATATTCTGAAGTATTGACATTGATCTAGAGTGATTACCTTCCTTCCTTCTTTCCTTCCTTCCTTCCTTCCTTCCTTCCTTCCTTCCTTCCTTCCTTCTTTTCTTGTTACAACCGTTCACTATGCAGTTACAACCAAGTAGTAACTGTGTCCTAGTCTGAATAGCCCTGAAGAATTGGTCAGGAGAAAAGAATTTAGCACTTGAATTAGACCTTAAGGTCCCCAGGGTTAAGCCGCCAGGCTCCTCTTTTATCTACCAATTCCTAAAGACTTTCCTTTGAAAAGATCTAAAGGTTATGTGTGCTACCGTACATAGACACTGGGTTGTGTACACTTAAATATCCCAAAGCCGCTCCTTGTCATTTTGTCCAAAATTCCTCAACAGAAACCTCTATCAACTACAAGAGCCACAACACCCTTCAAGAGCTAGGAAATATCTACAGACACTGGCAGGGACAGAAGCCACCTTCACCCTGGCAAGAGCAAGCTGCTGAGGTGGGAAGAATCCTGAGAGAGCCGAGGAGGAGGAATACAGAAGGGGCAGCTGCTTGTGGGGAAGCAGGGCAGAGAGCAGAATACCGTAATGATGCCCCCTGTTACAAGAAAGAGTGCAGACTGGACAGCTTGGGACCACTGTCTCTCACTTTATGAGGCTCAAAGTCCTTCCCCACTCCGATAGAGCTCTCGGGAGCTCTCAGCAGTGGGAACAGGCGGCCCTGCGGGAAGAATTTCAGTGCATTGTGTAGAAGGGCTAGCATAGGGTGAGCGTGAAAAGCGGAGTGCCATTCAGTTTTCCTCTTGTTTTTGAATTCTCCACAGGCGCTGCCTCTTCCTTTCTTTATTGCCTGTAGCCAGGGTGGACTTCTCCCACCACCCTCCCTCCCTGACACATGGGGCCTGAGAAATAATGAGGATGAAATTAGCCTCCTCCTCTTGACAAAGCACAGACCAGCCACTACTCTTCTGGAGGCAAAGCCGGTCCATTTGTAGTTCCACCCACGGAGATCCTAGGAGGCAAATAAGCAAAACAGAAAATGCTAGGCCCAGCCCTGGCTGAAGAGATGACAGCCAGTATTGATAGACAGAATTCTTTATTTTGTTCCATTCTTGTATCTCACTTCAAATTCAAAGGCCATTGATCTGTGGAGCTACAGAAATCACTTACCTATGGGTACAATATCAGATGCTGCGTCTTAAGAGTTTCAATTGAATGAAAACATACAAAGTAGGCCTTCCCAAATGCACCATTCAAATTGTTTGTATTTGTCTTTTTTTTTTAAATCCAACATTGAACGTCTTCTCTTCCCAGTAAACATTCCACCTAGAAGTTTCTTTTAACCAGTGGGAGAAAAATCCTTCCCTACCTTCTCTGTGTTTTCCTTCAAGGCCCCATTCTCTCCCAACTGGCTGCATTTTGCATTTCTGCTCCAGTCTCACCTTGGAAATGGATGTTTCCACTGAGTAGTGTATTCCTATGGGTGTTGTGTCTCTTCATATACTAGAAACATATAAATCTGGCTTCTTCAGTGCAGAAGGTTATCTAGAGAGGAAGAACCTTATTAACATGCCAATCAGATGTGTATTTGTAAACACTTGAATCACATCAGACAATATAGACTTGGATGGGAAAAAAAGGATAATGTGTTCATTAAGTTGTTTTTATACAAAGAAATGGCAAAGAAACCAAATGCATTCATGTGTGTTAAACTACTTAAGTTTTATGATATGATTTATTTCTTTTCTTTTTTAAGTCAATTTTCTTCAAGCTTGTAAAAATATTTTTTCTATGTCCAAGTCGATTCTCCAGTGTTTGATTACTGTTTTATCAAAAGGAAAGTAAATACAATGTGTGCCATTAAAGTAATTCAGTGCAAATTGGGCATAACACAAAATTACATTATTAACAGCTGTTAAATGACTATAAAATGTAATTAGGCACACTCAATTCACTACTCATGAACTGGACCTGATTTCTAAAATATCAATTTAGAACTTTGATTATTCATGACCAAAAAGAACATATTTAGATTCTAGGTTTAAAGTCCTGGTAATGGATGGATCCCGCCTAAGACTTACACTGGGATTCCGAATAGGAATGAGGAGAAGAAGGCTGTTCATGCATAGAGGGAGGGAGGGACTGCGACTTAACCCGTGGTGCTGGCCCGTTCCCACTGAATCTCTGCCAGCTGATCTGAGGCATGAGGGCCTTGGTTAAATTTTAACTCTGCTTACAAAGGAGCCACAAAGCCCGGCACAACTGCTCTAGCTATATATCTTTATGACAGTTGCCCTTCTTGACTACCTCACTGCCTTTCCACATATCCTGTGGATATGCTTAATAAAAATAACATAATAAAAGCAAACAAATGCAGCCCTCACTGAGGATGTCCTTTTCTGTACTTCCCCTCCTCTGAGGTGGAACAGAAACACTGGTGTCCAGCATGTGCTTGGGGATGCACCAGGAAAACACTGCTATTTTGCTTCCAAACTTCTCACCCTGGTGATTCTGGCCTGTGTGCTCTTGCCCTCACCCGTTTTCTCCATTTGACATCTAGCTTAGCCCTGCCCAGAACACTGTTTGCCTCACTGGGCCTTCCGAGAGCTCCAACTAAATCCCCACTGAGAAGCCCCTTATCCTCCTCAAGACCCCTGCAACTCTTGGCCTGCACTTCTTTTATGTTCCTTGTTTTTAACAAAGGCTGGCAAAGTGCAGTGATGACCAGCTTGGAGCCTGAAGGCAAATAAAATTGGGTTTCAATCCTGATGTTTCCAGGACAGGATGGTATGAGTTGCAGTACTTCTCTGAACCCTAGCTTTACCATTTATATATATGGGACAGGAACCAACAAGCCAAGTGAGTGGCTCAAGCTTGTAATCCTAGCACTCAGGAGGCTGAGGCAGCAGGATTGCTATGAGTTTGAGGTCACTTTTGACCTCAAAATGAGTTTGAGAATATCCTGGGATACAGAATATGACTCCCATTTCAAATCCTCCCCTGCAAAAATAAAATAATATTGATACAATAATTGCAGAATTTCCTCATTTCTAAATATTGAGACCATGAGGATTCTGAAATTCAGAAAAGTTTGGAACTTAGAAGATTGTATGGGTTTCCTGGTAGCTGACCAGATGGCATAATGAGGAAGAATGCTTTTTTTGTAAGCCTATGGACCCAAGTCCAATTCTGGGATCCACAGTAGAAGAAGATAACTGATTCCTGAAAGTTGTCCTCTAACCCTTGCATTCATGCCATGACTCATGTGCACTGATATACTCACACACACACACACACACACACACACACACACACACATACACACACACACACACATACAGATGATAATGATGATGATGATGATGATAAATTTAAAAAAAGAAGGCAGAGTATACACTTTGCATGCTGCAAAATAGCTCCCAGCATGTTGGAAATACTGTTTTAAGAGGAGCACCTTAGTACATGTACAGTGAGACAAACACATAACTATACAAAGTGGAAAAAATGAGTCTCATGTCAATTTTGATCAGTTCCATTGCCAAAGCAATTCTGGAAAAAATCAAATTGACTTTTTAAAGTTTTTCATTGCAGAATGGTTCATAAAGGACTAAGAGTCCATAAGAGTTAAGAAGCAGGTAGAAGTATCATATTTCATATTTCATCTAGGCAATGAGCTCATGGTGATGTCTTGGTTTTTTCTCACCTTAGAGTATTGATGGATTGTAAGAAAGCATGCTGGGAAACAGCACCGTTGAGAAGCTGCAGCTTATGTTAAAGGGTAAGAGAGACTGTCCTATTGCCCACTGGGTACTTCTTGTTCCTCACCTGCATTATTTTCAGGTTTAAATAGGGAGACAAATGGAGATACACCTGCTCATTTCCTACAGATCAACATCATGCCTTTGAATATTGGAAATGAAAAGAAAAAACAGAAGTAGATCGAACACTTAGTTGGCACATAATGTTGAATGAAAATAAGCGGTTATCATGAGCTTTTGTATGGTTAGCTTTGGGCAATGAGCTCTGAGGAAGATGTTCCATCTTAAACAACCAGACCCTCAAGTTTCACTCTATTTTGTAAGTACTCAATAGATGTTTTTAAGTGAAAGACATTACTATACTACTTAAATCCATTTCTCGTCACAGAACTGTAACCTGAAGATTAGACATGAATTCTCCAAATGAATCACCAAGAGGCAAAATACATTATGATGCCATCATGTGGATTTTCTACAGCAAAAGTTGAATGGTTTCTTTTCTTTTCGGTCTTTAGAGATAAGGTCTCTGTATACAGTCCAGGCTGGCCTGCAACTCGTAGCTGTCTTCCTGCCTCTGCCTGCCCAGGCTGGGCCACAAATGGTCTCTTCATGACAAGAGCAGCTTTTGGTCAGGCAAAGGGTACAATGGGGCTTAAGGTGTATTCTTCACAATCTGGCAGGACTGAAAACAAGCAGAAGGAGAGGGAGGAGGAGGGGGAGATTCAGGGGAGGAAGAGGGAAGGAGGGAGGGAAGGAGGGAGGGAGGGAGGGAGGGAGAGAGAGAGAGAGAGAGAGAGAGAGAGAGAGAGAGAGAGAGAGAGAGAGAGAGAAAGAGAGCTGACCCCAGAGGTCATGTGAAGCCAGATCTGGAATTGAGAGGGACAGGAGTTGACTCCTGTATGGCATAAGCACTTTGGTGTCAGTAGTTGGTGGTCTGAGGACAGTCATCTCCCCAGTGCAGCCAGCATAATCAAGACTAATTTGTCCTTGTTGCAGCTTCAATGCAGTCCTGGATGTAAATAGGTCTCCTGCTCTCTGGCTGACATCGCTGAGAGGAAACAGCACTTCAGAGTCCTTTAAGCAATCCTAACTCAGAGCAATAAACCTTTTTGGAGCCCTTCTAAGACCTTTCTACAAGGAAGAAAGGTCCTTGAGGCAGGTTGGAAGAGCTAGTCCTTCCTCTGCTGGGGCGAAAGGCCCAGATAAACCCTACTGGAGATACTCAGATGGACACAGGGGGAATAGATCTCCAAGGAGAAAAAAAAAATGAGCTGCTTTCTCCATGGGCCGAGATATGGCTTACTGAATAGCAGGTCACTTCGCTTGGATGAACAACCATTTGTCAAGTATGACTGGAGGACTCTGGGAATCGGAGACTGGGACTGTGAATGGAATGCATGGGAGTTCTGGCGCTAGAAAACTGTTCTCTCTTATGGATTCATTTGTTAACTCCTCAAAGGTCTGTCACATTCCTGGGTTCAAGATGGCCTCAATGTGAGAACTACTACTGTAACTTTTATTTTATTTTATTGTGTTTTTAAAAAAAGTTGTTTTGAGACAAGCTCTCATGGGACATAGGCTTTCCTGGAACTCTGGCCTCTTGCCTCCTCAAGTGTAGAAGTAGTCACGACCTATTTGGTACTGGGGATTG
The DNA here is from genome assembly GCA_036184795.1 of Tokudaia tokunoshimensis. Lineage (NCBI taxonomy): Eukaryota > Metazoa > Chordata > Mammalia > Rodentia > Muridae > Tokudaia > Tokudaia tokunoshimensis. Next base: position 125,880,085 of record BTHU01000023.1, on the reverse strand, counting down.
AACCCCAAACTTGGTGCATGCCAGGCAAACACTCAACACGCCAAGCCTGTTTTATAATAATAATAAAATATCAAAATATATACATTTATATATTCTATAAGTGCATAAATAATCACATAATATTATACACAGTATATTAATATATTATAAATAGTATATTAGATATTTATATAATAATAAAATATATGGGTTATTTAATTTATACTATTTATTATTAAATAAAAGTATATTTTATTAACTATATATTAAATCCTGTTTTGCTTTCCTTGTGGCACTTGCTAGCTGCCTATGCAGAATCACCATTCTTCCTGCCTGAGTCAGTTAGGAAACCTAAAGTACCATTTGATCCATCTACAGACGACAGTGGTGACCATGAGCCATAAAAGTGTCTGTATGGGGAATTTAGATAACATCTCGTGTTTATAAGCATGACCCATGAAGTCAGGCAGAACTGAGTTCCAACTATAACTTGATTCTACTATGAGGCAGGTTAGGTGGCCTCAGGGTGCTTACTTAAGTAATCCCTAGAGTGTCAGTAATTTCATATTCAATGGGATAATAGTAACATATATCCCAGTGCTATTAGCAGAATGAGTTAATACATGTTCAACCTTCAACATGCTACTGCTGTTGTTTTATAAAAAAGAAAAAAAGAGCCAGGATATATTTTGGTAGAGGAGCGGTATGGAGAGGTGGAAAGGGGGTGGAAGGGCGCCTCTGCAGAGCCATGCTGAGGCATCCCTTCCCTCTGAGGTACTGGCCATATAGAGTTTATTTAGGGCATGGGAAGGGGAGTTGAGGAGGGAGGAGAGAGAGAGAGAGAGAGAGAGAGAGAGAGAGAGAGAGAGAGAGAGAGAGAGACTGGCCAGGAACATGTGAAGAGAGAGGGGGAGGGGAGAGAAGGAGAAGAAACAGGGAGTAAGAGAGTAAGAGGATAAGAGAGTAAGAGAGTGAGGAGAGGGCAAAGAGCCCCTTTTATAGTGAGTCAGGCTGTTGCCAGGTAACTGTGGGGTGGAGCCTAGAAGGAATGCTAAGGACTGTCACAAAGTCAATGCTGCTAAAATTCTAGCTAATACTATTATCAAAGTGTCCACAGGCACAGTTTTTAGGGGCCAGTCAGCTAGGCTGTAATTATATCTCTGCTTCATATTCATTGTGTGACCTTGGGCAAGTCATTCAATCTTATCTGAGCCTCTATTTCTTCATCTGGAAACAAGAAATATAATTTTGCTCCCTCAGAGTGATGTCTGAAAAATAAAGAACATGCCATGTAGAATGTAGTGGGTGTGACAATCAAGGGAAACTAAAGGCAGGTGGACTGGGGGTGGGGGATGGCTCAGTCAGCAGAGTGCTTTCTGCCCAAGCATGAGGACCTAAGTTCACATTCCCATTACCCAAGTCAAAAGCAGGGTGCCCTGGTGCACTCCAGGCATGCCAGCCTTGGGAGGATGGAGACTTGGGGATACCTGAGGCTTGCGGGCTAGCTAGTGCAGCCAGTCATTGAGCTCCTGGTTCAGACAGACTCTCTCAAAAACTGAGGTGGAAAATCGTTGAGCTCTGGTAACTACATGCACATACAACTCGTGCACATATAGGAAAACGTGTCTACATGAGTAACACACATGAGCAAATGTAGACACACAAAGAAAACAGAGCTGAGCAATAGGCACTCTTCATGGAATAGGATAAAGAAGTTTGGGGCTGATTGGATACTTTTCTCTCTCCTTTCTTCTTCTTCCTGTCCCTGTCCTTCCCTTACATCTCTCTCTATTCTTCCCTCCTTTCCTTTCACCCTTTTACTTTTCCCTCTGCCCTTTTTTCTCTCTCGTTCTTTCTCCATCTCCCTCTGTTTGCTGACCTATACAGGGAGAACAGTCTCCTTTACCCACATGCTCCCATCTGCATAATGGTCTTCTTAAAACCAAAGGTAATGGAGCCAGGCTATCTCAAACTAAAACCTGAATCAGTGGGCCAAAATAAATACTTCTTCTTTTAAGTAATCTGTCTCAAGTATTTTGTCTCAGCAAAGCAAAGAAGACTACTACAGTGCCTGGGCATGTTCATGCCCTTTTCCTTGTACCACCCATAGACACATTTTGCAGGTTCATCTCACACTCTCACCATCCCCAGCAGGAAGGGCAGTACATACAGCAAAGAGGATGCTGATGCTGAAGGAAAATTGTGGCCTGGAGCTGGAAATTCTGGCTTTGACACTGGCAAAGTTCTTAACTGACCGCTCAAACTTAGAGAAAATCCAAAGGAAGCCACTTCTCTAGCCTCAGGTTCCATCCTTGGTAAATGTTTCAAATCTTTTCAGTTCTGGAATTAACTTTCAATGATGGTTCAAAAGATCACATGTATGTTTTTAGACTAGAAATCAGGTCCAGAAAGATGGAGGTTCTGAAGCTCATTCAAATGTCGAGCTGCACTCAGACTATATTCCCACCAGAAATTTGTGTGTTCACCTGAGATGCCCAGTGCTTTAGAAACTCTAGGAACCACATGTATCAGAGGATCATTAAAAGTGAAAGTCAAGTGGAGGCTAGAGATGTGGCTCAGTATTTAAGAGTGCATACTGCTCTTGTTGAAGATCTGAGTTTGGTTCCCAGAATCCACAGCTCACAAACAGCTCCGATAGATCTGATACCTTCTTGTGAATTCAGTTGGCACCTGTACTAACACATGCAAATACCCACCCCTACCACATGAACATGCATACAATTTTTAAAATGCAGGCTATTTAGAAGATGTTTTAATACTAGAAAGGTGCATTGTCTTAGTCAGGGTTTCTAATCCCGCACAAACATAACCAAGAAGCAAGTTGGGGAAGAAAGGGTTTATTCAGCTCACACTTCCACACTGCTGTTCATCACCAAAGGAAGTCAGGACTGGAACTCAAGCAGGTCAGGAAGCAGGAGCTGATGCAGAGGCCATGGAGGGATGTTCCTTACTGACTTGCTTCCTCTGACTTGCTCAGCCTGCTTTCTTATAGAACCCAGGACTACCAGCCCAGAGATGGCTCCACCCACAAGGGGCTCTCCCCCCTTGATCTCTAATTGAGAAAATGCCCCACAGCTGGATCTCATGGAGGCATTTCCCCAACAGAAGCTCCTTTCTCTGTGATATCTCCAGCCTGTGTCAAGTTGACACACAAAACCAGCCAGTACATGTATGTTCTGATTTTTGCTTTGTTTTCTTTGTTTAAAAAATTATTTTTTAATTGTGTATGTATTTTTCTTGCCTATTACCTAATCTTCTCATTCTCCTCTTTTCCTAAGGGTACAATTTGAAGTCATTAACAGCTCTATGCTGTTACGAGGTGCATTTCTCTCTTGGTTTTAGACTAGCTACTCTGTTTCTTTGTCACTCGTCAGAGAGCCACATCCTCTAATGAATGTACTTTTAAAACTCAAGCATGCATTCAGAATCCCAAAGGTTTGGCAAACAAGACAACACAAACTAACACCACCACATAGTACATACTGGTGAGAATATGGGAAAAGACAAACACTTATTTGCTACTGATAGGAATATAAACTACCGAAACCACTACTATGGGCATTGCAGTGGAGGTTTCTAAAACAAAACACACACACACACACACACACACACACACACACACACACACACACACCAAACAAAACACCCCTAACAACTAATAATAAGAATTACCAAGAAGAACTTGCTGAGAGGAGCCTCGTATAGCTGCTGCCTGAGAGGCTCTGCCAGAGCCTGACCAATACAGGTGTGGATGCTCACAGCCAACCATCAGACTGAGCGTGAAGTCCCCAATGGAGGAGTTAGAGAAAGGACTGAAGGAGCTGAAGGGGTTTGCAACCCCATAGGAGGAACAACAATATCAACCAACCAGAGCCCCCCAGAGCTCCCAGGGACTATGCCACCAGCCACAGCGTACATGTGGAGGGACCCATGACTCCGGCTGCATATGTAGCAAAGGATGGCCTTGTCAGACATCAGTGGGAGGGGAGGCCCTTGGTCCTGTGAAGGCTTGATGCCCCAGTGTAGGGGAATGCCAGGGCAGGGAGGCAGGAATGGGTGGGTGGCTGAGGGGAGCACCCTCATAGAGGCAGGGGCTGGGGAGAGGTGATGGGGATTTGTGGAGGGGAAACTGGGAAGGGGGATAACATTTGAAATGTAAGTAAATAAAATAACCAACAATAATATGAAAAAAAAAGAAGAAGAATATGACCCAGCTATGCTACTCCTGGGCATATACCCAAAAGACAGAGATACTTATACAATCATGTTTATTGATGCTATATTTCCTATAGTAAGGAAAATGCTAGAGGTAATTCAGATTCAGAAAGACAAATACTTTGTGTTCTTTCTCAAGTGCCCATCCATTTAACTTTATATATATTTGTCCAGGTGCGGTGATGCATGCCTTTTCAATCCCAGTACTCAAGAGGCAGAGATAGGTGGATCTCTGTGAATTCCAGACCAGCCTGGTATACATGGTGAGTTCCAGGTTAGCCAGAACTCCATAGTAAGACCCTGTTTTAAAAACTTATAAACATGGACATACATCTCTGGGTATGAATATGGGTACAGGTTATAAAACCAGATCATAAGAGAAAACTACAAGATAGGAAGAACGGTTCTGAGGAAGAAGAAAAAGCATAACAGAAGACAGGACGTGGGGATGAAAGGGTAGAGAGGTGGGAAGGGCATTTGTTGGTAGAGAAGAAAAAGGAGGATCAACAAAAGAAATCATGTATGAAAGCATCAGGATGAAACCTATTACCTTGTCAGCTAATTTTAAATTAAGGTGTCGAGCACTTTACCCTAAAGTGACTTGGTTTGGTTGTATTGATTGTTAAGCATCGTGCTCATGGCTAATGATCACAATGGAGCTCCAATAATGAACCAGTGACCACAGCCTTGCTTATGAAAGATGGCATGAAGAAAAGTTTCCTGTCACATTTTTCTAGTGTCTGGTCAAGGCTTTTCCCTGTTTGTGTGGATTGAATTCCAATTCCTTGGGAATGAAGTGAACTAAGAAGGTATCCTCGGGATGGACATCAAAAGCATCAGCGAGGGCTCAGGAAAAGTTTTCTTCATAGCTTTGGCCACTTCCTTCTCTTCTCTGGGTTTACAATAGTGTGTTTGTTCTCTTTGTTTTTTGTTTGTTTGTTTTTAAGACAGAGTCTCACAATGAGGCTCTGGCTGTCCTGGAACTCACTATGTAGACCAGGCTGGCCTCGAACTCACAAAGATCTGCCTGTCTCTGCCTCCCAAGTGCCACGATTAAAGGTGATAACCACCGCACCTGATGTGGGTATGCAATTGTAAAACAAACTTACAGAAAGTATATTATCTGCAGATTTAAAGGAATATGGCCAGCTTGGAAGGAATAAATAGTTCAGTGGGGCTAGGCTACCTGTAATCCCAGCAGTGTAGAAGGGGAAGCAGGAGGATCTGGACTTCCAGGTCAAGCTGATCTATATGAGACCCAGTCTAAAAGCAAAGCAAACCAAACCAAAGGAATGAAAACTTAGTAAATGGTAAAAATATTTTCATTTTAAACTATCATAATATACCTTGGTAAATAGTTTATTCCAAGTCCAAAGAGCTTCAAAACCTAGTAAACAACTGATGATTAATTTTTTAATCTAGAGCTAAAGAGGCAACTGTGTATGGTGGCATACATCTGTGATACCCAGCATTCAGGCGGTGAGGGCAGTTGGAGTAGATGTTCATTCAGCCTGGGCTGCATAAGGTCCTGCCTTAACAATAACAAAAACAATAAGGATAACAATAGTACATGAGTGTGAACATATCCAGCATTATACAATGAATCCTATTTTGGTGTCATACTTTTAGAAATGCTGTAAATCATGATAATATTTTGTAAATTTGATAGCTTGATTGAATGTAAAATTCTTCTGACTTGCTCCCCTTCCTTCCTTCCTTCCTTCCTTCTCTTCCTCCCTCCCTCCCTCTCTCTCTCTCCTTTCTTTTTTTCTTTTCTTTTTTTTTATTTTCCAAGTTTTTTTTTATTTACATTCAAAATCATTTCCCCTTTCCCGTTTCCCCCCTCCCCTATTTTTCCCATTTTGTCATCAGGTTTTCAGTGCTCATCTTTACTGGCTGAGCTATCTTGTTTCCATTGCTTTTCTGCAGACATCCTTCACATTTCAATACTAATGTGCTTCCCTCTTCTCTCTTGGGTTTCTGCCTAGATTGCACTTCGCTTCTCTCTCAGGTCCACATGTTGCCTCTCCTTTGTTCTACTGTGCTTTTTTCCCAGAGAGCAGGGCAGATGCTCTTTCAGAGCCTGATGTACCTTTTACTTGAATTTTCAGTGAACTCTCAATGAGAAAGATTTGAAAGGTATGGGGCTCTAAAGAAAATGAAGCAACCCAACATGTTTTTATTTATTTTGCTTCTCTCTCTCTCTCTCTCTCTCTCTCTCTCACACACACACACACACACACACACACACACACACACACACACACACACACATTTGGAACTACTGCTGAGGACCTTACACATACCACGCAAGAACTCTTCTACTGTACCACTGCAGCACTATCTCCTAATCCCAAGGAACTCAACTTGTATCTCCAAATCCTGAGGACATCCCACAGGTGATGAACATAGACTCGTAACCAAATGGCATAACTATAAGGTTTGGCTGTTGAAAGTCTATCATAATTTGAATTGATTTCTCTTTGTTTCAAGAGACCTTAGAGCACAAGAATCTTTGGTTGTTCTCTTGAAACTAAATGAGAAGTTGAAGTTTACATCTCAGAAGACCACTACTTTGATATTGTTTTTATATCAAGTGTGAGTGCTCTCAAGGGACATAGGGAGGGAATTAGGGTCCTAGACACTGTTTCAAACTGGCTAGTCTGCTCAATAGCAAGTTCAACATGACCTGCTTGTTATACAAATATTCAGTAAAATGTTAGTAATTAGATTTCTCCCTAATATGATGGAAAAAGAGGCTGCATGTGTATATGTGTGTGTTTATGTGTATACATGCTTGTATGTCTGCTGACAGGGATAGTATTCATAGAGTGTGCTATTACTGTAGGAAATAGGAAATGTGTCCTCTTTTCAGGGTCCAGGAGGCCCTCTCAGGACAAAGACACAATAAGCAGGTTGAAAAGAGAATCCTAAAATACATCTGGTGTCTTCTTCGGATGAACAGAGCCTTTAAAAAGCTCGTCCTGGATAAAACAGCTGCAGGCACCTCTAACACACCAGTTTGAGAGGCATTTGCAAGGGAAATGGCCGCCAACAGGAGGTCTGGGACTAAACAGAAGGGACAACACCATACTAACTCCGAAAAAAAATCATGTATTATCTAAATGGGCAAAAAGGAAAAAAAATGACCACAAACTTTGCTTGTTTCATTTATTGTTGTTTCTTTGTATGATTGAGACAAGTCTCACAGTATTACCCAGACTAGCCTTGAAGGTCCTGGTCTCCTGGCTTCAGTCTCAGGACTGTTGGGATTCCAGGTGTAAGCCACCACACTTAGCTAATGATTTTTGGGGTTTTTTTGTTTTTGTTTTTTTGGTTTTTTTTTGTTGGTTGGTTTTTTTTTTTGTTTGTTTGTTTGTTTTTTGGCTTTTTTTTGTAACCTACCAAAATTATTTTGGATTGCTATTTTAGTATATGGATTGTCTTAATTTGATTAGGGTAATATTTAAAACAAAAACATAAACTACTTGACTGATCAGCCAAAAAAAAAAATTCACTACTCACAGTTCTGGAGTCCAGAAAGACCAAGATCAAGGCCACCTGTATATTCAGTGTCTGCTAAAGGATGGTTTCAGGCTGGAGAGATGGCTCAGTGGTTAAGAGCACTGACTGCTCTTCCTGAGGTCCTGAGTTCAAATCCCAGCAACCACATGGTGGCTCACAACCATCTGTAATGGGATCTGATGCCCTCTTCTGGAGTGTCTGAAGACAGCTGCAGTGTACTTACATATAATAAATAAATAAATCTTTAAAAAAAAAAGGATGGTTTCTACATCACAAAAGACAGCATTCCCTGTGTGCTCACATGATTGAAGTGACAAACAAGACCCTTTGGTCTTTTCTAGCAGTACTAATCTTTTACAAAAGCCTTATAACCAAATCACCTCCAACTGTTGTATCTTTTAAACCAATGCAGAATTTTGCCAAGACACTCACACTTAGACCATAACAGGCATTTCTTTCGTCTGTTACAGTAAATGAAGTTCACAAAACCCATGGCAATACATTCGTCCACTAATCTGGCAAGCACTTCATTTCTTTATTTCTACTTCCTCCTCAAGGGAGCTACCTCAGCTCCATGACCACATATACTACATCTAAGCAGATGACTTGCACTTGAAACCTTGACCTCTCCCCTGATCTTCAGACTACAGTTTGGTTGAATTAACTGTCCCCAAACTGTACCTCTAAAAGCCACCACTCCAACCCAATTTTCCAGGTTTTCAATTTTTCAGCAATGAGGTATTCATATCATATTGTTCTGCTTAATATCTGATCTATTCTAATCTGAACCTCACGACTTAGGGTGTGTAGGCAGTCACCACTATGCTCATGAATGCATTGCAACAGTAATATTCTCACATTGGTGGCAATTCTTTCAGTCAATTCCATGTAAGTTGTAATTAAAATGAAAATATGCAATTATTCCATTTATGCTAGAAAATAGTATCTGGGCCAACAATACGGGTCAATGCAGAAAGGCACTTGTTGCCAAGTCCAGTGACCTGAGGTCTGTCTCTGAAACCAACATAGTGAAAGTAGAGAACTATATCTCACTAGTTGTCCTCTGACCAACACACAAACACACACACACACACACACACACACAGAGGCAGGAATGTATGTCTTCCACACATACATACAAAGAAATAAATGAACTATATGCATATATATATATTCAATTCTTTAGAATTGAGTAATTTATTATTTTCTTATTTTATGGTATACTTCTGGACAAATGTTAATAGATTGCGTGAATCAACACTTTAGCCAGGCAATCATACAAAGAATATCTGTCCCAACAGTATCATCAGAAAAGGCAACCCTCTAGACAGAGGGCATCTTGGACAAGAACATCTCAGTGCAACAGCCATGGATTTCTATACACATTTGTGGAAAAGTCACAACTCTGGGACCAGGTCATAGATGTATTTGCTGCTTTGGTGTGTCTATGTGTACAAGGTAGGCACATACCCAGTGAGTTCTGGGTTTCTGTTTATAGACTAGCCTGCAGTGACAGTGGCTGCAATGTCTGGAGTGGGGACACAGAGTAGCTGTGATTCCCAAGTATTGGGATAGGTATCAAATGTGGTGACATAGCAACTCTGGTCCAGTCTCCACCAGAGCAGAAAGCACTGGTATCTCCAAACTTAAACATTTTCAGAGAGCTGGATCAGTGAGTAAAATGCTTCCTGTGCAAATCTGAGTTCAAATCTGTTTTATCCATAGGAAACACTTGGTGTAGTATTGCACACCTGAAATCCCAGCTTTGGGGTGTAGAAACAAGACAGTTGGTGTAGGGCAAGGAGGAAGCTTTCTGGCTAGCTTGTATAGTAAAAATGCCAAGCTACAGGTTTAGTGAGAGACCCTGTCTCAAAACCTAAGCTGGAAAACAAATTGACCTACACATATATACATATGTGTATATGTGTGTGTCCAGGGCACCTTCATAAACATTCTCACACATTTGTATACCACATATGCATGCATACATGCACACACACACGTATTCACTGTCAATTTTTGTATGTGCACTGTGAACTTTTATTCTCATTCAGGAAGCTTCCTTCTGTTTCTCATTCGAGGAGTATTTTATCATACATGGGAGACGTATGTAATTGTGAAGGGTGACTGAGCCTATATTATTAGTTTTCTGTTCCTGGATAATGAATTATCATTTAGTGGCTTAAAACAACACACATTCATCAGCTCATAGTACTGTGGCTTTGAAGCTTAGCAGATGGATGATAGCTGGGTTGAGGTTTCTGAAATCCAGATGTCTTGTCAATGCTTTGGGGTGAGTGATAGAACTTAGCTCTTTAGGAACTTGGGCACTAGTTACCCACAATAAGCAATTCACAGCATACTAGCTCATACTTTCTCAGTTTGAACATCTTTCCCTTGGAGTACTCGACAATTAAGAAACAGAAGGAGGCTTCCTGAATGTGATATAAGGTTCACAGTGCAGATACAAAAATTTACAGTGATTATTTGTGTGTGTGTGTCTGTGCGTGTGTGTGTGTGTGTGTGTGTGTCTGTGTGTGTATGTATAACCTTGTTAAAGCAGTCTATCTTGTTGATTCTAGCAAAGCCACTTATTATCTTGTCTCTGTCTCCCACCTCACATTAGGAGTATTGAGAGGATTGCAAATGCACACTCTTACATCGGGCCTTTTGATCAAATGTAGGTAGTCAGTCTGAGTTTGAGTGCTTTTATCCACTGAGCCATCTTCTTGATTCGACCTCTTAGGTCTTGTTGTTGCACTTTACTCTAGTTAAAATTTGTCTCTGAAGCCTTTAATCCCAGCACTTGTAGGCAAAGGCAGGCAGATCTCTGAGACCAGCCTGGTTTACACAGCAAGTTCCAGGACAGCCAGGGATACTCAGAAAAACCCTGTCTCAAAAAGCTAACAAACTAAAACAAAACAAAACAAACAAACAAAGAAAAACAGCCTTTGATTGTGCTACCCTTTTCTTTCCTTTTTTATTTAGGCAGAGTCTCACATAGCCCAGGCTGGATTCAACTTCACTACATAGCCACTACACAGCTAAGGATGCATCTTCCTTCTGATCTTCTTGCCACCACCGCCTAAGTGTTGAGGTTCTAAGATGTATTACCATACCCAGTGTTAGTACAGTGCTGGAGATCTAACCCAGACCCTCATATATCATAAACTAGCATTCTAACAATTGAACTACATCCCCAGTCTTGTTTACATCACTTTGTTAAGACAAATATTTGTCTGATGACTTTTCACTGCCCACAGAAAGAGATCTAAACGTTTTCTCATGCTTTGAGCAGTGTGTGTTCGTTCTAGACCGTTAGAGGTCACCCCTTCTCCCTAGAATAGCAGAGATTATTTTCCATCTGCAAAACCTTTTTTTTTTTTTTACTTGATGTTAGTCTCATAGCTTGGCTGGTCTTGAACTGGGCATGAAGGAGAGCATGACGTTGAACTCCTGATTCTCCTGCCTCTACATCCAACATATTGTGGTCATAGAGGCCCATAACTCCCAACTTATCTCAAGACACCTTATTCAAATATTCAAGCTATTCCCAAATGTTACCTTTTCTGTGATACCTCTTTTGTCATTTTCCTCTCCAAACCACCCTATCCTAAGTATCTAATTTGGGACATGGGTTTATAGTGAATTAGGTATCTTTTCCCCCCTAATAATCTGTAGTAATCCTGAAAGCTCGAACCATATTTTCTTAGGAAGATTATTCTATATGTGGAGAGATGAGCAACACATAGCCAACACAAAAATTCAGAGTAGCAAGTCATTGGTTAGAGTTTGGTGCTCTGTTGTTGTTGTTTTGGTATTGGCTTTGTTTCGGTTTTGTCTGTTGTTTTTAGAGGGGTGTGGATTTATTTTGTTTTCTTGATTTGGGGAGGTGTGATGTATTGGGCTACTGTTTGTTTTTTGAGAAAGAACGTAAAGTTGTATGGGTAGGGAAGCAAAGAGGATCCTGAAGGACTTGGGGGAAGGGGAGAATATGAGGAGAGTTTATTTAAATTTAAAAATTGTTTAAAATTTAAAACATAATTAACATTACAATCTCAAAAAATAAAATTGAGGGGCTGGTGAGATGGCTCAGCGGTTAAGGTTAACTTCGGACTGCTCTTCCAAAGGTCCAGAGTTCAAATCCCAGCAACCACATGGTGGCTCACAACCAACTGTACAGCTATAGTGTACTCATATACATAAAATAAATAAATAAATCTTAAAAAAATAAAATTGAGATATAATACACATACCATAATATTCACCCCTTTAAACAGTATACAACTTAATGGCTTTATTATATTCCCAGAAAAATGCATATATTACCACAATTTAATTCCAAGACATCTTCATCATCCTCCAAATAAACCACTAACCTATCAATGTTCCTTCCCACCAAATCTCCTTCTTTACCTTTGATTGGTCACCTTTCTGTCTCTAAGGATTAATTGATTTGGGGACTAGGAAAACAACCTGGCTGTATGTATGAGAGCTTGCCTGGCATAAAAATAATAAAAATGTTTTCATCTATTCTGGCCATTTTACATAGATGAAAATGATACACTCTCGGACTTTGGCATAATTATCTTCTTTCATTAACATGTTGTCAGAGTTCATTCACATTATAGTATATCTCTGGACCTCATACTTTTTCGTGCTGAGTAGTCTTCTATTGTTTGGGTAGGCAAGATTTGTTTATCCAGTCATAGAGAAGACTTTTTAAAAATTAATCATTTTACTTGTTTACATTTTAAATGTTATCCCCCCTTCCTGGTTTCCCCTCCATGAACCTCCCGCCTCCTCCCCTTCACTGCTAAGAGGGTGATCCCACACCCACCTAACCACTCCCACCTCACCGCTCTAGCATCCCTCTTCTCTCAGTCATTAAGCCTAAACAGGACCAAGCACATCCCCTCCCACTGAGGCCAGATAAGGCAGTCCTCTGCTACATATGTATTGGGGGGCATGGGCCAGCCCATGTACAGTCTTTGGTGGGTGTCTTAATTCCTGGGAGCTCTGGGGGGGTCTGGTTAGTTGTTATTGTTGTTCTTCCTATGGGGTTGCAAACCCCTTCAGCTCCTTCAGCCCTTCCCCTATCTCTTTCATTGAGGTCCCCAGGCTCAGTCCGATGGTTGGCTGTATCTGCATCTGTATTGATCAGACTCTGGCAGAGTCTCTCAGAGGACAGCCATACAAGGCACCTGTCAACAACATATCTTGGCATCAGCAAAATGTCAGGGTTGGGTGTCTGCAAATGGAATGGATTGCACAGTGGGAAGGTCTCTGGATGGTGAGAAGACCTTTATAAATTAAATTTATTTATTCACTTTACAATCCCATATCAACCCTTCCTCTCCTCCCAATACCCTCTCAAGCAAGTCCCCCCCCCCACACACACACACATTTTACTCTGGCTGTGGCTTTAGTCAAACAAATAAAAAAATTACTTAAAATTCATAAGAGTATATTTGATTTTGTTAACATTTATTTATGTAATAGAAATACGCTTACTGGGTTTGGTTCATGGACTAACCCTCCACCAGAGTTTTTCTTTCTCTCTTTTATAGTTCCGTGACATTATTAAAATACAAACCAAACCAACCAACCAAAACAATGATTATACCATTCTTCTAAGATCACTTTTTGGGCTAAGAGTGATGACACCTACTTATAATCCCAGCACTCAGGAAGCAGAGACAGGCAGATCTCTACGAGTTCCAGGCTAGCCTGGTCTACAGAGTGAGTTCCAGTACTGCCAGGGTTACACAGAGAAACCCTGTCTGGAAAAAACAAAACAAAACAAAGCAAGCAAGCAAACCAAAAAGCCAAAAAAAAAAATAAAACTAAACAAACAAACAAAATATCACTTAAGAACCACACAACTTGCTGGGTTTTCCAGTGAAACCATGCAGTAGATGGAGACCTGTGTCAGTAGATGGAGATCTTCCCAGAGATGTAGATCTCTAGTACCCTCCAGTAGGAGCTTTCTTCTCTTCTTTTCTGTGGCTACTATTCACTAAATACCTACTTTGTGTGTCTGTGTTTCTGCATCCCTTTCCATGGGCTGCTGGGTTCTCAGAGGACAGCCATGGTAGGCTCCTGTCTGCAAGCATAACAGAGCATCAGTAATAATGTCAAGGGATTGGTTCTTACCCATGGGATAGGTCTCAAGTTGGGCAGTCATTTGTTGGCCATTCTCTGGATCTCTGCTCTGTCTTTTTCTCTGCATTTCTTATCGTCAGGACACATTTTGGGTCAAAGGTTTTGTCCGTGGGTTGGTGTCCTTATCCCTCTACTGGGAGTCCTGCCTTGCTACAGGAGGTGGCCACTTCATGATCCATAACCCCCACTGCTTGGAGTGTCAGAGAAGACTTTTGAGGCCAATTCTGAGAGCAGTAAGGGAGAGTTGCGGCCATAGATGTCTGCCAGGGTGCCCAGGGAAGACTCAATATCCAGTTCTACCTATGGGCCACACATTTTCAAACTTGCTGATGGCAGGGTCATTCAGAAATACTGAGCCGTGAGACTCCACATACCAGACATGTTGATAAAATTATTCACTTGAGGACAACTGGCACCTAATTACTAGAGGGTTTTCTAAGAGCAATTTGGAACTTTAAAGATCTGCTAAGAAGTCAGAGCTGGAGGAATAGGGAAAGAACAACTGATCTCTCTCCTTGCTTTCTTACGAGAAGACATTGTATGCCACTAGTAGCTTTTGTAAAACGACATTTTCAATAGACCAAGCAGAGGGATGCTGAGGAAGCAGAGGTAAGAAAGCAAAAAGAAAAGGACAGTGAATGGTGCCTTCCTTTTCAGTGGATTCCCACTTCCTGCCCTTGATTGTAGTGAGGCTCCTCCAATCTTTATACTGCCAGTTCAAGTGGGATTCTATTCTTTGCAGCAACATTCCGGAAACTCATGGGAAACTTTCTCAAGCTCCAGTTTGCTGGGGTGCAGGGAAAGCCTCCCTTCTTAGACTCAAGGATGTGTTTATCCAAATGCTCCCCGTGGGGCAGGAATTCAGATGCATATTCACAGATGCCTGTTTATCAGTGGTATGTTGGGAATGTTGTTCCTCACTTACAGAGCCCCAGCCATCCTGCTGAATATCCTTGGACCCATCTCTGACCTTCACTAACCTCTGTTGGAGGGCTTCTGATAAGTGGAAATTTTATAGTTGGATGAAGGAAAGTGGATGGAATGCAAATTTGCTGCTTGCGCAGCTAAACTACAAGTTCACTCACAAGTTAAAAAACGATATTGGAATTCAGATGTGTAAATAATGAGGGCTATATTTTGAAATGTTAGTCCATGGGCCTTGAGGTAAAGTGTCGTAAAATAATCTTGTTTGTGTGCCTATGATAAAATAAATAAAAGCTATGAAGACAAAGAAGTACATGTAGTGATCTTTTTAAAATCTAGACTGAAGTTGGTTGGAGGAAAATAAAACTACATAAAAGAGAGATAATCTTTAGTACTAATAAACTTTTTTTCTCCTCATTTTCAAATGAGGGTGGGAGAGGCGTGAAATCTAAGCAAACTTTCTCAAAAACAAAACATGCATAGACCTTCCTCCTTTTGAAAAAAGAATCAGGGCTGACTATACAGACACCTGCTACCTGGCACTCAGCCAACTTGCTAACCAACCCTGGTTTTCAGTCCAATTAGCTAAGCACGTGTTATCAAGAATGAGTTAATTATTCCTAGTGATTTCCCAAAGTGTCTGCTGCAATTATACAAGTAAAGGTGGACATTTCTCTCTCTTATAAGGACCTTTCCTTTTCAAAAATCCTGGAAACTCCTGAGACATCCTTCTAAATGTATCATGTCAGAGATGGAGTGCACCATCAATCTAGAGTCTCATTATTGGAACCTCTCATCAAAGAAGGAAAACAGGGGTACCCCATCAAAGCTTCCAATAGACTGTGAGGAGAGAGATGATACACATAAAAATGAAAGACAATGAGATAGAATCCACTGCTCCAGGTACAGAAACAAAATATTTGTCACAGAAATTTTTGGAAATTTGATTGATAAGAATTAACATTTTATGTGTATTTATTGGGAAGGAAAAATAATTATAGGGGACAGAAATTGATAGTTTCGAATCTTTTTTTTTTTCCTGTCACCACTTTTCGGCAGCACTCCTCTGTTTCAGTGTCTCCGTTTGTAAACTGGAAAGCAGGAGGCTTTTAAAGTCAGTAGAGGATCTCTTAATTGCATCCTGAAGTCTATCTTTTCCCTGGCTATGCAGTGGATTTGGTGGGTAGACTTGGCTGTTCTTCTAGATTTCATCCTAGAGATTATGTCTTAAAACAACCTAGCATTTCTACCTAACATAAAAGGGATCTAGTATTAGATAATGCTAAATAGGAAGCTATTTTAGTCTGGTTTCCTTCTATAAATGCTAGCTGTTATTTACTGGACATATGCTAAGTGTGAAATACTGGGTGAAGCATATTCTCTAGTTCATTTCATAGAATACCCACAACCACCGTGTGGAATAGTTAACTTTGCCTGACAAATTGACTGATTTGAAAAGTGCCTAAAAGAGCAATATATCACACCTGAGTTTGTGCTTATAAGGCTGTTTGGCTGGATGTTATAATTAGGCTCTGACATCTTGCGACGTTTGATCCACTGAGTATTCAGATCTTAAATATTGGGAAGTGATGGAGTAGTGAAAGAGTCTGGGTTAGAGGAAGTAGGACAAGAGGGACATGCCTTGGAAGGGCAATATCTCAGGGTTCAACCCTTCTATATACTCAGTCCAGCTTCCTAGCAGCTATGAAATAAGCAGTGGTGTCCGACCACATCCCCCTCCAGTGTTCGGCCTCACCAACAGCTCAGAAACAATGTAGCCAACCATGGACTGAAACCTAAGAAACTGTGAGCCCAAATAAATCTCTCCTTTAAACCACTTCTCCCAGGTAAGTAGAGTATGCTTAAGAATTATTTCCATCTTATACTAGGCTTGGTGGCACACATACCTGGGATGTGGAGGCAGGAGAATCAAGGTCTTCCTCAGATGCAAAGTAAGTTCAAAGCCTGGTACATGGAACCCTGTGTAATCGATAATAAATAAAATATAAATTAAGAAATAAAATAAAAAATCTTTTGGCTAAAAAGATGGCTCAGAGCATACGAATGTTTTCTGCTCTTGCAGAAGCCCAGAGTTTGATTCCCAGCAACCTTGTTGGATGTCTCACAACCAGCAGAGGATCCAAAACCCTTTTCTGGCCTCCTTAGGAAATTGGTTCTTTCCTTCCACAATATGGGGCCTGTGATCAAAGTCAGATCATCAGACTTGGTGGCAAGCACCTTTATCCACTGAGCCACCTCTCCAGTTTAATAGCTTACAAATGATTTTAACTTAGAATATAGATTAAGTAATATTCCAAGAATCTAGGATGTTAATCTCTCTTCATATTAGATTGAAGTTGAGCTGAGGTTCACACACTGAGAGAAGATGAATGACTTACATAGTGAGCTAGATGTGTGTTCACAATAGATCATGGAATTCTCCTGGGCATTAGCTCTTATGATCACCAGCAGAGCCATGTAAATAGCCTTCACTCCCATGCTGCGAATAATGAAATGGCATCAGGGTGTTCAGGAAACCTATCTGAGGTCACACAGCAAACAAGATGCAAAGTAGTGATTTGAATGTAGATTTTTTTCCCAACACACCATACTCCTTCTCTGCATAAATAATATAGTAATAAACACCATGTCACATTATATATGCCTACATAGTACTATCAACACATATTAGGTATTCAATCTAGTGGCTACACAAAGAATGTATAAAAAAAAGTCCTTTTAGTCCCTAGGAACCTCAATCAGATTAGTTCAATTACCCAAATTTTATAAAGGGCACATACAGAGGTAGAACTTGCCCAAGGTTATCCTACCATGTTCAGAATCTTAACTTTTCTATTTTTCATAAGTAGAAATGAAAATTCTTTTTGTTTGTCATCCTTCTGATAGTCAAAAAAAGTCAAGAAAGAAAGGCCAGTTTTAAAAACTGTTTCTGTTCTGCTCTTAATTGAAGGGAGTACAGAAAATATAGGTACAGAGAAAATGCTTCACCTAGCTGGTCAATCCCACGGTCTACAGAAAGCACATCAGAGGTAGATCAGGGGTTGTGAATTCCTCCTCCTGCCCCCACACCTCGCAACAGATGGTGGTCATGTTCAACAGATTCCTGTTTCTTCACTGTTAACTTACTGAAAAGAAAATTGAGGGATCAGACTGCAGTTCTTCCAGTCAATGTGGATTACATCAAACTACACAAGGGAAATCCTTCCCATTGGAGCAGGATGCTGGCAATTCAGAAATTCACTCATCGGCAGGCCTTCCCTCTGTGGTCCCATTATTTTAAAAGGCAATTCTATTTTGTTGTTTCTGATTTCTGTGGACAATCAAGAAAGTATGAAAGCAAGCTTTTAGGCAAGCCTCCAGTTGTACTTAAGGCTATTGCCTGGGATTAGCCTGGCCAGAGAAGTGGGACTTTGTTAAAGATCTTAGAGGCAGGGGAGAACATTGTCCTTATCAAATTGATGGAAATGTTAGATTTAATTATACAAATATAATAATTTGCTGGCCTTTCATGGTATTACCCCCAGGGACTGTTGGGTGAGAAAGCCCATTCATTTTTTTTTTTTTTGCTTGATTGCTTTAGAGGATTATAAACTGTTCCCTTGAGATGAGCAGGAAATCACTCATGATCTTTTGTCTCTCATCCAAGGTACAGGAAAATCACTGTTTCTGTAAATAAGCCACAGATTCTCCCCTGATTTCATTCTCAAGTCCCCAATTAGATGATTATTACTGTGCAAACTGTTGAGACATAACAGATGGAAGCTGCCTTCAGAAGAGGCTAAGGGACCACAGAGGCTGATAAATGATGGCACCGCTCTCCTAACGTCTGGATGGGCACCTATCTCCTAATTCTTATCACAATCCTGATTTCCTTTATTTCTCTGGTCAGAGACCAATGTGAAAGTATGTCTTCTGGATACCAGCATTCATCAGGCTCTAATAGCTCTGCTCTAATGTCTGGTCATGGATACTTGTTGGGCCATCTACAAAGGTGACAGCTCTATATTGGGTAACACATTCTGTGCCCAGTTCACAGTTTTACAGGTCTGTCCTGTTTGTGCTCGCTTTCTGCATGAAATTAAAAATACCACAGGAATCAACAGATTCTCCCTGTGGTGGTTTGAACAGGTTTGGCCCTCATAGACTCATTTGTTTGAATGCTTAGTCCACGGGGATTGATGCTATTAGGAGGTGTGGCCTTGTTGGAGTAAGTGTGGTCTTATTGGAGGAAGTAAGTCTTTGTGGAGGAGAGGGCTTTGAGGTCTCCCAGTGCTCAAGTTTCACTCAGTGTGGAACAGCCCCCTTTGGCTGCCTGCGGATCAAGATGCAGAACTCTCAGCTCCTTCTCCAGCACCATGTCTGCCTGGAAGCTGCCATGCTTCCCACCATGGTGATAATGGAGTGTACCTCAGAAGCTGTTAGCCAGCCCCAGTTAATGTTGTCCCTTATAAGAGTTGCCTTGGTCATGGTGTCCCTTCACAGCAATGACACCCTAACTAAGACATCCCCCATCCTCTTTCACTCATAGAAATGATGCCAGGATATGAGATATATACAGATATTTAAGTAGTTTAGGCTGTATAATCTTCAGTTTTCCCATGTTTCATGTCTTCTGTGGAAGAGCAAAATTCCCATTTCCTTTTAGATTTGTTAACTGTTAATTAATCTAAAAATATATTTTAGACCCCCCCGCACTGGGCGGGAGCCTACCAGCTTTCCTTCCGCGACCTCTGTTTCCACAGACTGCACTGAAGAGACAGGTACCCAGGCTCTCTCCCCAATATAACATCAATTGGGACACGGCCTGTTGGGGCTTCCGTCCGCGCCCAAGAACTGGTCAGCGCTGTGGTCGTCTGGGTGCCAGATCTGCAGGCCATCGCGTCTGCAGGGTGAGCGGAGCCACAGAGAGTGTGCAGATTGCACTCCGCCATCTTTGCTCCAGTGACTGGGAGGTTGGGACAGCCAGGTTCTGAGACAGACAGGCTTAATATCGCTTGGGTCTCGGCGGCTTGTGTGTATGCGGCTCCCAAGTGCTGGGCTGATCTGCAGTAACCAGCGTGCTAGCTCTGCTGTGGGACTTCTGCCTGGCAGAGGGACCCCGCACTGGGCGGGAGCCTACCAGCTTTCCTTCCGCGACCTCTGTTCCCGCAGACTGCACTGAAGAGACAGGTACCCAGGCTCTATCCCCAATATAACATCACTTGGGACACGGCCTGTTGGGGCTTCCATCTGTGCCCAAGAACGGGTCAGCGCTGTGGTCGTCTGGGTGCCAGATCTGCAGGCCATCGCGTCTGCAGGGTGAGCAGCGCGCCACGGAGAGTGTGCAGAGTGCACTCCGCTATCTTTGCTCCAGTGGCTGGGAAGTTGGGACAGCCAGGTTCTGAGACAGACAGGCATAATATCACTTGGGTCTTGGGTGGATTGTGTGCACGTGGCTCCCAAGAGCTGGGCAGATCTGCAGTAACCAGCGTGCTAGTTCTGCTGTGGGACTTCTGCCTGGCAGAGGGACGCCCCTTCCCCCCCCCAGGAGAGATCACACACCCCTGCACAGGGCAGGAGCCTACCAGCCTCCCTTTGGCGACCACTGCTCCAGGAATCCACTAGGCTGAGCCTTTGGATGTGCAAGGCCTCCCCAATATAAGATCACTTGGGGCAAGGCACATTAGGGCTCCAAAGTCACTCAGGAGCAGGCAGACCCCAGAAATCGGTGCCTGGGGAATCCTGGTAATCCAGGGGGGGGGGGCAGAAATAGCTTTGCAGGCTCACAGGAGGTCCAACCAACAGCCAGTGGCAGCAGGACCAACTAACATCAGAGGTATCCAGATGGCAAAAGGCAAACATAGGAATGTTACTAACAGAAATCAAAGTACTGTGGGACCATCCGAACCCAAGTCTCCAACAGCAGCAAGTCCTGGATACCCCACCACACCCAAAAGACAAGATCTGGATTTAAAATCACTTCTCATGATGCTATTAGAGGATCACAAGAAGGACACAAATAAATCTCATAAAGAGTTACAGGAGACCATGAATCAACGGTTAGAAGCCCTTACAAAGGAAACACAAAAATCGCTTAGAGAAATGTGGGAGAACATGGATCAAAAGATGGAAGCACACAAGGAGACAACACAAAAATCGCTTAACGAGATGAATCAAGGGGTAGATGCACTCACAAAGGAATCACAAAATTGGCATAAAGAAATGCAGAAGAATATGGGTCAACAGACGGATGCCCATAAGGAGGCAACACAAAAATTGCTTAAAGAAATGAATCAACGGTTAGATGCCCATACAAAGGAAACACGAGAACTGCTTAAAGAAATGCAGGAGACAATGGATCAACAGATGGATTCCCATGAGGAGGAAACACAAAAATCGCTCAGAGAAATGCAGGAGAACGTGGGTCATCAGGAAGAAATCCTGAAAGAGGTAATGCAAAAATACCTTAAAGAAATACAGGAAAATACAAACAAACAAGTGAAGGATCTCAGCAAATCCATCCAGGAACTAAAAAAGGAAGTAGAAACAACTAAGAAATCACAAAGGGAGACAACTTTGGAGATAGAAAACCTTGAGAAGAAATCAGGAGTCATAGATGCAAACATCAACAATAGAATACAAGAGATGGAAGAAAGATTCTCAGGTGCTGAAGATTCCATAGAAAGCATCAACTCAACAGTCAAAGAAAATGCAAAATGCAAAAAACGTGTAACCCAAAACATCCAGGAAATCCAGGACACAATGAGAAGACCAAACCTAAGGATTATAGGTATAGATGAGAGTGAAGATTTGCAACTTAAAGGGCCAGTAAACATCTTCAACAAAATCATGGAGGAAAACTTCCCTAACCTAAAGAGAGAGATGCCGATGAACGTACAAGAAGCCTACAGAACTCCAAACAGACTGGACCAGAACAGAAATACCTCCCGTCACATAATAATCAAAACACCAAATGTTCTAAACAAAGAAAGAATACTAAAAGCAGTAAGAGAAAAGGGCCAAGTAACATACAAAGGAAGACCTATCCGAATCACATCAGACTTCTCACCAGAGACTATGAAAGCGAGAAGATCCTGGGCAGATCTCATGCAGACACTAAGACAGCACAAATGCCAGCCTAGACTACTATACCCAGCAAAACTCTCAATCACCATAGATGGAGAGACCAAGATATTCCATGATAAAACCAAATTTTCACAATATCTTTCCACAAATCCAGCCCTGCAATGGATAATAGGTGGAAACCTCCAATACAGGGAGAGAAACAACACCCTGGAAAAAATGAGATAATAACCTTCTTGAATCAAACCCAAAAGTAGATAACCACTCAAACATAAAGATAGCGTCAAGAATGGCAGATGGCAATAATCACTATGCCTTAATCTCTCTTAATATCAATGGTCTCAATTCCCCAATTAAAAGACATAGACTAGCAGACTGGATACGTAAACAGGACCCAGCATTTTGCTGCATGCAGGAAACGCACCTCAGTGTCAAAGACAAACACTACCTCAGAGTAAAAGGCTGGAAAACAATTTTACAAGCAAATGGCCCCAAGAAACGAGGTGGAGTAGCCATCCTAATATCAGATAAAATTGATTTTCAACCTAAAGTCATCAAAAAAGACACAGAAGGACACTACATACTGATCAAGGGAAAAATCCACCATCAAGAACTCTCAATTCTGAATATCTATGCTCCAAATGCAAGGGCACCCTCATTCGTAAAAGAAACTTTACTAAAACTCAAAGCACACATCGCACCGCACACAATAATAGTGGGTGACTTCAACACCGCGCTCTCTGAAATGGATCGTTCAGGAAAGCAGAAACTAAACAGGGACACAGTGAATCTAATTGAAGCCTTGGACCAAATGGAACTAACTGATATATATAGAACATTTCATCCTAGAGCTAAAGAATACACCTTCTTCTCAGCTTCTCATGGTACCTTCTCCAAAATTGACCATATAATTGGTCACAAATCAGACCTCAACAGATATAAGAAGATAGAACTAATCCCATGCCTCCTATTAGATCACTATGGAATAAGGGTGGTCTTCAATGGCAACAAAAACAACAGAAAACCCACATACACATGGAGGCTGAACAATGCTCTACTCAATGATAACTTGGTCAAGGTGGAAATAAAGAAAGAAATCAAAGACTTTTTGAAAGTTAATGAAAATGAAGGCACAACATACCCTAATTTATGGGACACAATGAAAGCAGTGCTAAGAGGAAAATTCATAGCCCTGAGTGCCGCCAAAAGAAACGGGAGACAGCATACACTAACAGCTTAATGGCACACCTGAAAGCCCTGGAACAAAAAGAAGCAAATACACCAAAGAGGAGTAGAAGGCAGGAAATCATCAAACTCAGGGCTGAAATCAATCAAGTAGAAACAAATAAAACCATACAAAGAATCAACAAAATGAGGAGTTGGTTCTTTGAGAAAATCAACAAGATAGATAAGCCCTTAGCCAGACTAACCAGAGAGCACAGAGATAGTATCCAAATTAATAAAATCAGAAACGAAAAGGGAGAGATAACAACAGAAACTGAGGAAATTCAAAACATCATCAGATCCTACTACAAAAACCTGTATTCAACACAACTAGAAAATCTTGAGGAAATGGACAATTTCCTTGACAGATACCAAGTACCAAAATTAAATCAGGATCAAATAGACCATCTAAACCGTCCTATAACCCCTGAAGAAATAGAAGTTGTCTT
Source organism: Tokudaia tokunoshimensis (assembly GCA_036184795.1). Classification (NCBI taxonomy): domain Eukaryota; kingdom Metazoa; phylum Chordata; class Mammalia; order Rodentia; family Muridae; genus Tokudaia; species Tokudaia tokunoshimensis. The sequence continues at coordinate 125,856,500 of BTHU01000023.1, read as the reverse complement.
TGGAAGTCTTCCAACCAAAAAAAGCACAGGTCCAGATGGTTTTAGTGCAGAATTCTATCAGACCTTCAAAGAAGACCTAACACCAATACTCTTCAAACTGTTCCACAAAATAGAAACAGAAGGAACACTACCCAACTCGTTCTATGAAGCCACAATTACACTAATACCAAAAGCACACAAAGATCCGACAAAGAAAGAGAATCTCAGGCCAATCTCTCTTATGAATATCGATGCAAAAATACTCAATAAAATTCTTGCCAACCGAATCCAAGAACACATCAAAACGATCATTCACCACGATCAAGTAGGCTTCATCCCAGGGATGCAGGGATGGTTCAATATAAGGAAATCCATCAATGTAATCCACTACATAAACAATCTCAAAGAAAAAAACCACATGGTCATCTCATTAGATGCTGAGAAAGCATTTGACAAAATTCAGCATCCTTTCATGCTAAAGGTCTTGGAAAGATCAGGAATTCGAGGCCCACATCTAAACATAGTAAAAGCAATTTACAGCAAACCGGTAGCCAGCATCAATCTAAATGGAGAGAAACTTGAAGCAATCCCACTAAAATCAGGGACTAGACAAGGCTGCCCTCTCTCTCCATATCTTTTCAATATAGTACTTGAAGTTCTAGCTAGAGCAATTAGACAACAAAAAGAGGTCAAAGGGATACAAATTGGAAAGGAAGAAGTCAAACTATCACTATTTGCAGACGATATGATAGTATACTTAAGCGACCCAAAGAACTCCACCAGAGAACTCCTACAGCTGATAAACGACTTCAGCAAAGTGGCCGGATATAAAATCAACTCAAGCAAGTCAGAAGCCTTCCTATACTCAAAGGGTAAGCAGGCTGAGAAAGAAGTAAGAGAAATAATACCCTTCACGATAGCCACAAACCATATTAAGTATCTTGGCGTGACTCTAACCAAACAAGTGAAAGATCTGTATGACAAGAACTTCAAGTCTCTGAAGAAAGAAATTGAAGAAGACCTCGGAAGATGGAAAAATCTGCCATGCTCATGGATTGGCAGGATTAATATAGTAAAAATGAGCATCTTACCAAAAGTAATACACAGATTCAATGCAATCCCCATCAAAATCCCAACTCAATTCTTCATAGAGTTAGAAAGAGCAATTCAAAAATTCATCTGGAATAACAGAAAACCCAGAATAGCTAAAACTATTCTCAAGAGTAAAAGAACCTCTGGGGGAATCAGTATCCCGGACCTCAAGCTGTACTACAGAGCAATAGTGTTAAAAACCGCATGGTATTTGTACAGTAACAGACATGTAGATCAATGGAACAGAATTGAAGACCCAGAAATGAATCCACACTCCTATGGTCACTTGATCTTTGACAAAGGAGCTAAAACCATCCAGTGGAAAAAAGATAGCCTTTTCAACAAATGGTGCTGGCTCAGCTGGAGGTCAACATGCAGAAGAATGCAAATTGACCCATTCTTATCTTCTTGCACTAAGCTCAATTCTAAGTGGATCAAAGATCTCCACATAAAACCAGACACACTGAAACTAATAGAAGGGAAACTAGGGAAGAACCTTGAACATATGGGCACAGGGGAGAATTTCCTGAACAGAACTCCAATAGCTTATGCTCTAAGATCAAGAATAGACAAATGGGACCTCATTAAATTACAAAGTTTTTGCAAGGCAAAAGACACTGTCAAAAAGACAAAGCGGCAACCAACTAACTGGGAAATGATCTTTACCAACCTTACATCCGACAGAGGGCTAATATCCAAGATATACAAAGAACTCAAGAAGTTAAACTCCAGAGAGGCAAGTAACCCTATTAAAAAATGGGGTACAGAGCTAAACAAAGAGTTATCACCTGAAGAATATCTAATGGCTGAGAAGCACCTAAAGAGATGTTCATCATCCTTAGTCATTAGGGAAATGCAAATCAAAACAACCCTGAGATTCCATCTCACACCAGTCAGGATGGCTAAGATCAAAAACACAGGAGACAGCAGTTGTTGGCGAGGATGTGGAGAAAGAGGAACACTCCTCCACTGCTGGTGGAATTGCAAGCTGGTACAACCACTTTGGAAAGCAGTCTGGCAGTTCCTCAGAAAACTGGGCATGACACTCCTGGAGGATCCGGCTATACCACTCCTGGGCATATACCCAGAGACTTTACCTGCATGCAATAAGGACACATGCTCCACTATGTTCATAGCAGCCTTATTTATAATAGCCAGAAGCTGGAAAGAACCCAGATGTCCCTCAACGGATGAATGGATTCAGAAGATGTGGTATATCTACACAATGAATACTACTCTGCAATTAAAAACAATGAATTCAAGAAATTCCTAGGCAAATGGTCAGACCTTGAAAATATCATCCTTAGTGAGGTAACCCAATCACAAAAGAACACACATGGTATGCAGTCACTGATAAGGGGATATTGACCCAGAATCTCAGAATACCCTAGACACAATCCACATATCAATAGATTTCTAAGAAGGTGGAAGGAGAGACCCCTCGTCCTGGAAAGACTGGATGTAGGGGAACGCCAGGACAGAGTAAGGAGAGGGGGTTGAATGGAGAAAAGAGGGAGGGAAGGGGGCTTATGGGACTTTCGGGGAGGGAGGAAACGGGAAAGGGGAAATGATTTGGAATGTAAATTAAAAAAATAAAATAAAATATATAATAAAAAAATATATATTTTAATGGTTTTATGTAAATGCGGACATTTGCCAGTTGTCATTGGCTGTTGGTGTAACAGGATCTAGGAGATTAGCCTCTGGGCATGCCTATCAGCACTCACCTGGATTAGCTTCACTGAGGGGGTAAACCCACCTTAACTGTGAGCAGTACCATTCTGTGGGCTGGCATCCTGGAGAAAATGAAAAGGAGGCAAATTGGGTACTTGTGTTCATCCATTTTTGCTTCTGGCCTGGGACTGCAATGTCAGTAGCTACTTCAGGCCCCAAGCACTGTTAAACTTCCCCACCATGATAGGCAGCTATACCCTCAAATTCGGAATAAGAAAATGAACCCTTCTTCCCTGGAGTTGTTTTTGTTGAGTATTTTGTCATATCAAGGAGACAAGTAAGTAGTACAGCAGAATTTTATGATCATTGCTACAATTTGACTTTTGAATTGAATTGATGTAGTCCAAACATGTTCGTGCCTATTTCCTGTCATTCTCCATTCCTACTACCAAGCACTTCCCTAGCATGTGTGAGGCCTGGGCTTAATCATTAGTACTGTAAAAGTTGTGATTATGGGCTGGAGAGATAGCTCAGCAGTTAAGAGGACTGACTGCTCTTCTAAAGGTCCTGAGTTCAAATCCCAGCAACCACGTGGTGGCTTACAACCATTTGTAATGGGATCTGACACCCCCTTCTGCTGTGTCTGAAGACAGCTACAGTATACTTACATATAATAATAAATGAACTTTTTAAAAAAGTTTTGATATATATAATATATATACATATACATATATATATTATATCACACGTGTATTATACTTTTATTATATATAATTTTATATAATGTATTATACAGGTATATCATATAGATATATACTACAGATGTGTAATATGGGCATATTATATAATATATAATTTTATACAAATGTATATTTCAGTCATAGAAATATATTCAATATTATATACCAAAAATAAAACCCCAAAATGGCAAAACACAGACACACACACACACACACACACACATACACACACACACACACACACACACACACACATGCTCCACCACTACCACCAAAACCAACAAAACCCTTAAATTTTAAGTTTGTGATTTTGTGTTGGAGCACATTCCTAGCTCTCCTCAGGCTTATGAGCCTGCTGGGCAATTCCTCATCAGCCTTTGGGCGCCTTTTCATCTCCTGCAGGCATATAGTCCTGAGGCAGAGTTCTTGCCTTTCATGCACAAGACGGGGATATTGATTCCCAGCACCAAAAACCAAGCAAAATGGATTTCCCCAGAAAAGTCTCCTTGACCATTAAGGATGCACCTGACTTTGTTCCTAGCAGCAGCATCAGAGGTCTTACTGCATCTGGATGGAGTACATCATTTATTCACTTGCTTTTTCGCTGCCAGGCTGTTCTGTCCTTCTCAGCCTCTACCTCATCCCCTCAGAGTCCCAAGTTCCACAATTAGACCTTAGACTTATAAATGACACAACGTGCCTATTTTGGTTCCCACTAGCCCAGCCCAGACCCAGGAGGCACACACTGGCATGCTGCCCACCCGGTTGATCCCCTGCCTTTGGCACTGCAGGTACCAAGGCTTCTCCATCCATGCTCAGTTCTCTTAGCACTGGGTGTGTGTGTGTGTGTGTGTGTGTGTGTGTGTGTGTGTCGGGGTGGGGAATAATATCTTGTGCATTATATGCCATGGTGTTTCCTAACTGTACCTGCCCATGAAGATATATTGTGTTCAACTATTAGCATTAAGTTGTTGAAGAGCCATGCAACCTGACAGTTAGAAGGTAGACACTACAAAGTGTCCAGCTACCTCTTCCGAGGTGGAGAAGGCATGGAATGGTGGGAATGTGAGTCTGGGATGAAAACACCAGTGCACTTCTCAGCTTTTCAAGTAGCTCCTGGGGAAGACCCGGGGGCAACCTTGTTCACTGAGGTGCTCACTAACACTTTCATGCAATACCAATTCCAGTGTGCTGAGCGGCACTTTGACTGGCTGTTTGTTTGACTCTGCTTTCACCACCTCTCTTGAAAATATGACATATGTCAGAAGGAACCCAAGTAGCCTTTGAGCAAGCTTTTATGGCTACACAAAGCTCTCCACCCATTGGCCGCACTGAACAACACTTGACGGTGCTTGAGAACAGTCCTCTTAATCTGCTGATAACCTTTTCTGGCCGGCTGGCAAGACATGAGAAAACATCTCTGTGGCCTATTTTCAATTTAAAAATAAAAAAAGCCATCAACCATTAAAATTCTATCTCTTTAAACTTATACATCTTTACTTTTGAGCGCTGGCAGGAACTTCTTAAGAGGCAAATGGACTAAATGAATGAATGCCAGTCACAGTGGTGTGGAGCAATAATTTCAATTCAGCAAGCAGTTATTGAGTGCTTACGGCGTGTGGGGCCCTGTGTGCGCGGTCCATGGGGGATAGAAATGAATAAACCATAGTTTCAGACAATCTGGACAAAGAGAGACATGCACATAAGTAACATTAATAAGGATGACACTAGGAAACACTAGAAGTCAAGCAAAAGGCTATGGAAGTGTGGAGAGGAGGAAAGTGATTACAAATGAGAACGATGGGAGGGCTTTAGTGGCAGGAGTAGGAATATATATGACATATTTTCATTAGAACAACTTGTAACAGAAAAGACTTATGCTATCCTGGCTACCTAGGTAGGGCTACTGGGTTATCTTGGAAGCTCGAATTCCATTTTCAAGTTATTAATTGTCTTTACTTGAAATCTTCCTCAGAAACAAACTGCTTGGAGTTCAACAGATGCCAGAATGAACTGTTCTGTTTTTCCCATCAGGATGTGGTAGATGCTGCTCTAATTCTCTCATCCCTAGAAGCAACCAAAGTGGCATACAAACTTGAAGCGGCATTATGCTCCTGCTGCTAAATTGAAGACACTTCTTTCTCCTACACTTTCTTAGACCCATCTGGAGGAGCACTGCACCCAAATGAAGTAACTTGTTCTTCTAGGTGTAAACAGAACTTCATCCCTGTCCACCCCTGACCTTGGGAAAGGTCAGATCCTCATAGACCTTAGGACTGCTGAGACCTGACCCCAGTACTACCCCTCCCAGGGCCATTAGCATGTTAACAGGGCTCCAAATCTTGGCCATTGAGAGAATGATGGGCCAGATGAGGTCCCTGCTTGAGCTTTACCTAAATCTGAGATGACTGCTTACAGTTAGTTGGCAGCTTGGTGGGAAGTGGTAGGTGCTCCATTTAGTGAAAAAAATCTTTAAAGGTTTTAGGATGAAAGCACTGGGCATGCTGGGACGGATGCCTAATTAGCATTTCAAAGAAGTGAGTTACAGGTAGTAAATGCTGTGAGTTCCCTAGCCTGGGATGTGGCCTCTGATTAACACTCTCAGCTCCAGCATTTTTTACCTTGTTCTCTTTTTCTCCCTTAGTGGGCAGGGCAGCATGCAGGTACAGCAATCACTTGGTTTGGAGTCTGTGGTGAGGAGTAGGGGTGGGCTGTGTGGGAGGTGTTTCTGAGATTCTCCTTCCTTGTCTACAAACTGGGTCTAATGATTCTGACTTTGTTGAAAGGAGTATGGATTAGTTATGTACTTAATACATACAGGTAGTCTAGCAGAGTACATGGTATAAAATAGTGGTGTAATTCTGGTATAAAATAGTGATTTAATTCTGGTATAAAATAGTGATATAATTCAGGCCCACAGAGCTTTTCTTCTGTGATAAGTATGAGGAGGTTTTCCAGACTTTTCCCATTACTTCCCCCTACAGTGAGCCAGTGCAAGAGGCTGAAGCATATCGTTCAATACTTTCTGTGGTTAACCCCTGTAGTTCTCTCAATTTCAAAAGGTGGTGAGCGGATAGAACTTTTTCTCAAAAGTGCCTTTTATGTACAGTGGCCGACAAAGTGTTTCCTCTAGAAGCCATGCATTAATAATGTCAACAAGAAAGTCCTCCCAGCTTAACTAAATGAATGGTTTGAAGACTCTTCCAGCAGCTAAGGGAGTTTTGTGCGTGTCTTAGGGTTTCTATTCCTGCACAAACATCATGACCAAGAAGCAAGTTGGGGAGGAAAGGGTTTATTCAGCTTACACTTCCACATTGCTGTTCATCACTAAAGGGAATCAGGACTGGAACTCAAGCAGGTCAGGAAGCAGGAGCTGATGCAGAGGCCATGGAGGTATGTTACTTACTGACTTGCTTCCCCTGGCTTGCTCACCCTGCTCTTATAGAACCCAAGACTACCACCCCAGGGATGGTGCCACCCACAAGGGGCCCTCCCCCCTTGATCGATAATTGAGAAAATGCCTTACAGCTGGATGTCATGGAGGCACTTCCCCAACTGAAGCTCCTTTCTCTGTGATAACTCCAGCCTGTGTTAAGTTGACACAAAACGAGCCAGTACAGTGGGTTAGTATATATATAATCTCAGAAATTCATTCCCTGAAAATGGCAGCTTGGTTTGCCCCATGTTTAATACCTGCTCTCCATGCCTACCACATCTCCTTTTGCATTCAAAGGGCAAAGGAATATAGATATTCTACTCTGAGTCAGCAGTTGTTAAGCAGAACAAACAGAAAGAAAAATGGGCCCTATACCTCTAACTCCTCTACTTCCATGAAAGAATTCCAATATATTTCCCAATCCTATAGTTTCACCTTCCGTGATGTACGTATTATTCTAACTAATAACTAATAATCTACCCCCCTAGGAGTGCAGTCGAGTTGGGAACAGACTAGCACACATGAAGATGAAGTCCACACAACTAAGAAAGCACACCTGGCTGGGCCTGAAGCATCCCAGCCCAGGATCCCCAATAGAACTACAATACCCGCAAGTTGCAGTCTAGCTAGAGATTAGTTTACAGCTTGGCTCCTGGCCAGTTTCCATAAAGCAGCCCTTAACCAGTAAACTATGAGAAACTCTGAGAGATTATCTAGGACAAACATGGAAAAGTGTCTCAATTCCCAGAACACCTTACAAAGGCCCTCTTACAGTATACCAATCTAGACCTCCAAGCCACAGAGCATAAACAACTCCTCATGTCCTACTTCTTTTCCCCAGAGTTTCCCTAATATTAGGACCAAACTTAAGCTCTTGGAGAGATGACCCTTAACTCCACAGGCAGAAAGCTTAGTGGTGGCCTTAAAGGTGTACTGTTGGAGAAATGAAAGAGCCCTCAGGTAAAAATACCAAATGCTGGTCAAGGCTATTCAATCAGCTTTGGCAACTACTTGGGATTCCTTGCTTCCTAAAGCTCGAGGACTAGAGGCTTCCCTGCTTCAAATGTGGTCAGGAATGTCACTGGACCTGGGCCTGTCCTAATCCCAGCAAGTCATCCTGGCCAGGTGCAATGTGCCATCAAGAAGGAAAATGGGCTATTGAATAGCCCCATATCCCTTGTGGCATGGAGACATCACTCCCAAACTGCCCTTCAGCCAACCTCCTCGGCCTGGCCATGGATGACTGACGGGGCCTGGGCTCTCTTGGCCTAACCACTGTCATCTCTGTCAGGGAGGCCTGGGTAATAATTGCAGTATCAATATAACCCATCTCCTTCCTCCTGGACACTAGGGCTACTTACTCAGTTCTGATGGACTTTTACCATCAACAACAGTATACCTTTCCTTCTCATTTTCATATTGTTGGGGTAAGGGGACAGTCTTACCAACCTCACCAGACCCCACCATTCAATTCCATTTCCAGGGGTGTTCCTCTCATCCATTCTTTTTTGGTGGTGCCAACTTGTCCTGTCTTCTTATTGGGAAGGAATCTTCTAACCAAAGTGGGTGCCTTTATTTCCTTTGCTCCCTCCATTTGCATGACCACAAGACTACCAACAACCCCTCTGTCCTCCTTTTCCTAGCCACTGAATCTACTGATTCCAACACATCATTTCTTTTGACAGCCTCCAAGGTGGACCCCCAAATCTGGGATGTCCAAAATCTCTCTGCTGTTAAACACCATTCCCCTTTCATCATCCAATTACAGAACTCTATCTGGTACATCACCCAAGCTCAGACTCCACTCTCTCTCCGGAGTCTCAGGAGACTTAGGTCTATTATCTCTGACCCAGGGAAAAAATTCTTTACCCCACATCTTCTTCCTTTAGCACCATGATACTTTCAGTTCAAAAGCCCAATGGAACCTATCACCTGGTTCAAGATCTTCAGTTCACCAGTTCTGCAGTGGTCCCCTCTACACTGTCATAGCTAACCCTTATACACACCTTTCTATTATCCTTTCAAGAACTTCCCATTTCTCAGTCCTAGACCTCAAGAACACCTTTTTCTCTATTCTCCTCAATACCCAGCCACAAAACATTTTTGCTTTCACCTGGACTGACCCTGACACCTACAATCCTACCCAACTCACCTGGACTGTTCCTACCTCAGGGGTTCCAGACAGCCCACACCTATTTGGTCAGTCCCTGGCCTCTGATCTATATAGTCTTTATCTCTCCCCAAATATAAACTCATACAGTATGTAGACGACATTCTCTTCTGCAGTCTATCCCTACAAATCAGCCAAGTTGACACCTCTTCTCTTCTTGTCCAGCCAGAGCTACAGAGTCTCACTGTCTAGGGTCCAATTATCCACCCCTTAGGTCACCTATTTGGGACTAAGAATTATCCCAACCCACAGAGTCATTACCTTGAATAGAAAACACTTAATCCAGTCTCCTAGCCAGAAAATGAGCCTGTTGCAGGTGGAATGGGAATATGGTCCTGCATGTCGTTTCCATCCACAAAGGGGAGCACAAGCACCAGGAGAGCCTACTGAATCATTTGACACCAATGTTATGGTCTAATTGACAGACACCATACGGTGACACCTGTGACAGATGCCACATAGGAGGCTTATTGGGGAAGAGGTTTACAGAGGCTGTCTCTGGGTGAGGGTGGAGAGGAAAAAGAGAGAGTAGAAAGAGGAGGGACTAGCTTTTTATAAGGTAACATTGCCCATGTCATGGGAGGATATGCAACTCTTGGCGAGAGTGGGGATGTGTTGCATCTTGGCAGCTGGTGATGATGTATCCTGCTGTCACTGGATCCCTGGGGTAGGTAGTGGAGATGCCTGATTGCTAACATATGGAAAAAATATATGAAATATGCCCAAATTCTAGTTTATCTCTGTGGCCCAGGAATAGTGGAAGTGGTAGGAAGAAAAGCCTAATAATCAGATCTGTCCACCCATTCCTACAGTTCCTTACTTTACATACTGTGCATGTTCAAAAAACTCCTACATTTACACTTCCTGACAAATCGATGCTCATAAACTCTGTACTCATGTTTACAGTTCCAATTCAACATCTCTATTTGAATAACTAAGATAATCTTGTACTCAGTACATCAAAAATTCAATTTAACTATCCGGCACACCTACCTACCAAGATGTTCTTGGTCTTTAATTGCTTCAACCTTAACAAATAGAATTATCATTCATTTAGTTCCTCAGGCCCAGCATGCTAGAGTTATTCTTCATTTTTCTCTTTTTTTTTCTTGCAACTTCCATCTATCCCATAAGAACTTGTACTGACTCAGACTTTGATATAGATCTGGAATCTGCCTTAGATATTAGCTTTACATTGATACCTTAGTGAAAGCCACCAGTATGTCTTACCTACATCACTAGCAGAACCCTCTGGTATGGCCCTCTATGTTCACATTCTTGTTCCCCATATTGTCTATCCAATACATTAGCCAGCTTGGTAGTCTATAGCTATCATCCTAGCACTCTGTTTAACCACCCAATGATGATGAACTGCAGGATGAAATCTAGTCTTTGTCGTAAGTGTGAAGATCTGACATGATGGCTCTGTACTCCTGGAGGGCTCCTGCTACCTACCACTCTTCTAGAACTCTGATTTGCCTCTACACACTCTGCTGTTCCTTACAGACGCCACAACTGTTTCCACACCAGAGCCTTTGCATTTTCTTTAACTCTATGGCCAGAATGTGCTTTAGCAAGACACTTGCATGGCTTATTCTTTCACTTCATTCAGTCTTCTTTCCAATTCTCCTAACCAAAAAGGCCATGCTTAGCTAAGCATTCCATGTTAGGCCATTTGCAGTTGTGGTTAGAGTGACAGTTCACAGTGTTTTCCACTGCTCTGGAGTTTTCTTCCCTGTAGAGTCCCATGCCATAGACTTGGGCATGTATTCCCTTAGCCATCCTCACTCTTCTCACTGGTAGACTTTGTGGTTCTTCACTCATTCTCTTGTTATGTCTCTATCCCTTCCACTTCCTTAACAATTCTTCACAGTCAGAGGTAGGTCTAAAATGACAGTTCCTGCAGTAGTGTTCTCTAGGTGTGGGAAGCTGTCACCATGATTTTAATATTTTTTTTAGATATCCTATAATCACATGGCCTATAATGTCCCACATATAGCATCTGTTAGATTCACAGATTTCTAAACACTTGTATAAATATTCTCAAAAGAACATGTGCATATGTTGTAAAATAAACCGGAGTAAAAGCAGAGATAAAAAGGTACTCTAGCTACTCTCCAGAGGCAACCATTTTCCCCAATTTCTAGTAAATACTTTAAAAAAACCTCCATTATAAGAAGGAGAATGACCCACATCTTGTAAAAATACAACCACCAATAACAACAACAAATCAAAAACAAGCAATTCAGAAACAAAAGTGATTTTTCCAAAATTCTAAAACAGAAACAGGCATAGTGACTTACTTGTGATCCCAGCACAGCAGATAAAGGCAAGAAGGTTACAAGTTCTAGGCCAGTTTGAGTCACATAGGGAGATCCTATCTCTACCCACAATATATAAAAAAAAGATAATGCAGAAATAACTGACATATTTTAAATGCTCATTTCTCTCTAGAGTTGTGTTTTGCCTGTGAATATGTGTATTCAATAGAACATAAATGGTATAAATGTATATGTTGTTCCATTTTCCTGTCTTTGGGAATATACAGAATGGACTCTTTCCCATGACAACACTGGTGGATCTAAGTGAATTTCTAGTTATTATGCAGTATGATTTTTCCAGTTCTAATCTGCTCCTTTCAGATAGATTGGGCAGACATCCTTTAGGTTCGCCCTTTGAATCCCAGTGTACTATGATTCCTCATGTATTGCCCTGCGTTAGATCTACAGTTTGACTTTGCATCCTATTTAACCAATCTACAGAAATAGAATTTTAGGCAGTGGAGCATATTTCCAGGCACATCCCAATTAATATTCTCATAGCAAAAGTATATATTATTAGCACCTTCAAAGACATGTTAAGAGTGGAAAAATTAGAAATAGGTTTCATGGAACAATGTTCTGTGAAAAATACCTAGGTATACTAATTTGTATCAATACTCATTGAACAACTACCATCAAACAATCACTGTGTTAGCATTTAACAAAACAGTAGTTCTTAACTGAATACAGCATCACATATCTGTAACTCAAGTACTTCAAGAAGTACTAACACTTGTATGTTAAGGGTAAAGGACCCTTCTGGTGGTGTGCTATAGGAATCTGTCCTCAGCTTTCTCCTGATGAATTGTGTGTGGGTAGGTGCATAGTCTCTCTCTCTCTCTCTCTCTCTCTCTCTCTCTCTCTCTCTGTGTGTGTGTGTGTGTGTGTGTGTGTGTGTGTGTGTGTGTGTGTCAGGGGTTTAAAGGATAACTTTGATTGTCAGCCCTCAATGTCTACTGTTTGATGTTGGGTCGCTTTGTTGTATTACTATAGCATATACAAGATTAGCTTGCATGTAATCTTCAAGGAATTTTCCTGTCTCCACATTCTATCTCTCAGGAGTTGTATTGGGATTACAGATATACACACTACAGGCTTGGAGGGATCAGGGAGATCTCAAAGGATGTTCAAAGTTACCAAGGAGATTAGAAGCAGGGATCTTGAAGATCTGTAATTCCAGTAATCTAAATTTGGGTCCTGAAACACTCTACTTTTCTTCTCTCCTCCTTTCACTCTTTTTGTTTATCTTCTCTTTCTATTTCCCCATTTCCCCTTTCCTCTAGGGTACTTACTGGTTCTTAACCTTCCTCGTGTTGTGATCCCTTAGTACAGTTCCTTATGTTGTGGTGACCCCCAACAATAAAATTATTTTTGTTGCTACTTCATAACTGTAATTTTGTTATTGTTATAAATTGTAATGTAAATATTTGTGTTTTCTGATCTTAGGCCACTCCTGTAAAAGGGTCTTTTGAATCCCAAAGGGGTCATCACCCACAGGTTGAGAATTGCTGTTCTAAGACCTTCCTCTTTTTTTATTTTTGAGAAAGGATCTTAATCTCTAGCCCAGGCTCATCTGACTCTTGTTACACAGCACAGACTAGTCTAAACCTCATAATGATACTTCTGTTTCAGCCTCCAGAATTCAAGAATTACAAATGGGAGCCACCAGGTCCAGCTAATATTCTGCCTTGATTCTAATACTGCTCAAGGTATGTGGTTGTTTGCTCAAAGTTAATTTAATAGTCAAGATACAAAATAAAAATATCATATAACACCTATAAATCTTTAATATATGAGTGGAAAGGTTCTAGTAAGCACTAAAATTGCAGTTATAGTTATACTTCTTTTAGTGCACACTGTGCCCTAGTCCCGTGACTTTCTTCTAATAAATGAACTATCACTTAGGAGAAATAAGACTGACTTAAATTTTCATTAAGTCAGACATCTAACCAATTTGAACTAGTCTCTCAGCTGCTAGACAATTTGAATGTTACACATGTGAAGGAGAAATGGGAACAGCTAGGAAACTCAGTCATGGCCACTTTAGCTTCTCTGCCTGGGCATCGCCAGCTCCAGGCTTAGGTTTATTTCTAGCTTCTCCAAGTCAGATGCCCTTGATGGCAGATTGTACATAGTCTGAGCTGTTTGCTTCTGTTTTGTAACATGTCCTGTTCATGGTTCAAAAACTCATTATTCGTCCACACTAAGCCCACAGAAATGGTCTAATCATGAAGTCATCGTTAAAGAATTCCAAAAGAAAGAAAAACACACCAGCCTCTGTCTGAATGTACAGAATGAGCCTGAATATGTCAAACAACTGTACAGCCTTCTGCTTCCTTCTAGACTGAACTGACAGGTGGCTTTTAAAGAAAACTGTGGAACTATTGAATTAACTTTGAAAAGTTTAGATTTGAGCAAATTAGACAAATGGCTGAGAGTTTCATGTGAATTTGAATTACCATATAGTTAGTTAGCATCTTCTAGTCTGAAAGGCCAGAGAATTGAAGAAGGATAATTTTCAAACTTACTTGAGCAAATTATAGTTAAGAAAAAACTCATACCAGAATATATATCCAAACTACTCCTTTATCCAAGCATGGTGGTGCATGCATTTAATCCCAGCTGCTGGGAGACAGAGGCAGGAAGATCTTTGTGAGTTTGAAGACATCCTGATCTACAGAATGAGTTCCAGGACAGCCAGAATTACACAATGAGACCCTATCTCAAAAAAAAAAAAAAAAAAAAACCCTAATCAACCAAACAAACGAACCAAAACATTGGGGCTCCTTTTGTAGTGAGGAAAAGTTTTCCTGTGGCAGTATGGTTGAACCAAAATGGACCACAAGGATACTTAAACAAAACATTTGTCTTATTTTAAAGATTTAGTTTTTTTAAATTTATATGAGTACACTTCAGCTGTCTTCAGACACACACTAGAAGAGGGCATTGGATCCTCATTACAGATGATTGCGAGCCACCATGTGGTTGCTGGGAATTGAACTCAGGACCTCTGGAAGAGCAGTCAGTGCTCTTAAACCCTAAGCCATCTCTCCAGTCCCTACATTTGTCTTATTTTAAGTACAGCGAAATATAAATAAAAAAGAAAATCTTTCAAAGAAAAAAGCCAAGAGCAACAAATTCACAGAAGAAGAAATGCAAATGATGAATATACATATGAAAAGATGTTCAGAGAAATGCAAATTATAACTTAAATTAGATACCCTATTGCCTAATAGGTAAGGAAAAATTTAAGGATTAAAGATATCACAGTCATGCCGGGCGGTGGTGGCGCACGCCTTTAGTCCCAGCACTTGGGAGGCAGAGGCAGGAGGATTTCTGAGTTTGAGGCCCAGCCTGGTCTACAAAGTGAGTTCCAGGACAGCCAGGGCTACACAGAGAAACCCTGTCTCGAAAAACCAAAAAAAAAAACGGAATATTTAAAAAAAAAATATCACAGTAGAGCTGGGTAGCTGGGTATAGTGCCCTAGCACTTGGGAGGTAGATGCAAATCTCTGAGTTGTAGGCCAGCCTGATCTACAAGCAAGTTCTAGGACAGACAGGGTTGTTACACAGAGAAACACTGTCTTGAAAAAATATATATAGTGGACATAGTGCAAGATTCAGATGGGAGAGGAGATAGAAAGGAACTGGGAGGAATAGAGGGAGGAGAACTATTTTCAATGAAAGGAAAAAAAAACCAAATCTTTAAAAAATCATATTGGATGAAGCACTAATTGAAAGAATTCACTTTTTAAAAATAAAGTGTTATTACTTATTTATTATTCATTTATTACTCCAGGGTCTAGCTTTGTACGTCTCCCTGATCCTCCCTATCTACGCCACCTGCCTAACCCACCAGATCTAGCCTAGATACAGCATCCAGTGTGCAGGCTTTGTCTGGTCACACCTTCTTGTGTTACAACCAGCTTCTGCCAGTACTTGACCTTACTTGCCACTACCCAGAGGTCTTTGCTGTACCATATCTGACTTTTTCTATTTTTACTTTAAAGATTCATTTATTCATTATATGTAAGTACACTGTAGCTCTCTTCAGACACACCAGAAGAGGGCATCAGATCTTATTACAGATGGTTGTGAGCCACCATGTGGTTGCTGGGATTTGAACTCGGGACCTTTAGAAAAGCAGTCAGTGTTCTTAACTGCTGAGCCATCTCTCTCGCCCCACATCTGACTTTTTCACTCAGCAAAATCTTCCACATCCTTCTCCAGTGCTTATCCCACTGTGTCTCCTAGAGCATTCCCATCCATCATGCCTTTTCTCCAACTTGCAAGATTTAGCTGGGCAGTAACCTCATCTGGCTACTCATGTCAGCACCACAAACAATTTCTAGACTTCTGCAAGGATCCTAACCAACTACCCTGCAACCCACAGGCCCCTCCCAAACTATAGTCACCCTTTTCACCCAGCCAGATACCCTCACACTCCATGCCTAGACCTGGAGACACATCCTCTACAAAACTAGCCCAGTTGTCTGTGTCTACCTGATTTCATTCTGCCCAAGCCATTTCTAACATTAAGACCCAAGTCTCTATTGGTCAAGAGACCTATTGTCTCTTCTGTCCAACCTGTTCTGTCCATATCATACTTGGAACTAAAAAAAGAAGTTCAAATGTCCAGATCTCATTACAAAAATACAAAAAAGATAGTTCTTCTCTCTGAAATTTATTAGTCTTATAGAAATGTTTCTAATGAGAAATACCTAGAGAATCCCTGGAACACAGAATTGTAAAAGAACAAGTATAGACTTCATGCAGTAATTCAAGAAGTTGAAAGAAGATGCAAACAAACAAACAAACAAAAACCCAGCTCAATGAAATTAAAGAAAGAGAACTGAAGAATAAATATCTGAGTGATGCCCAAGAAAACACAACCACAAGGCTAATGAAAATGATGAAGACAATCTAGGACTTGAAAACAGAATTCCATGAGAAGAGAAAAACGTTGAGGAAGACTCAAATTGAAATGATGATGTAACTGAAAAACAGGATAACTCAACTAGAAGGAAAAGCCTTACCAGTAGAATGAATAGAGCAGAAGATAGAATATCGGGACTCAAAGATAAAGAGGATCTGGACCAAATAAGCAAATAACACAAAAAAATTAAAAACACACACTTGAAAGGACCACAAAAGAAATATACACCATGAAAAAATCCTAGATATTCAAATTATATGTATAAATGAAGGAGAAGGATCCCAAGCCAATGGCATAAACTACGTCTTCTTCAACAAGACCTCAGAAGAAAACCTCCCCCAAACTATGAAAAAACACACATCCATATGAATACAAAGAAGCACCCTTACTATTAAAGAAACAAAGATGCCCAAAATGTACATTAGACAAAAGATAACATCTTCAACAAATGGTGCTAGAAAAACTAAATGTTCACATTCAGAAAAATGAAATTAGACCTGTATCTATCATTTGTCACAAATGGATCAAAGAACTAAATGTGAAACTCCAACATGAAAACTGCTAGAAGAAAACATAGGCAGCAATCTACCTGATATGTTAAGTTACTGTCTATGATAAGGGATTTCTGAACAGGATTCCATATGACGATGAATTAAACCCAATAATTGGCAATGGGACTTTCAAAAAGTAAAAAGTTTCTACACAGCTAAAGAAGCAATAAACTGCTTTACCTCCACATACGTCAATGTGCCATGTGCATGCAGTACCATTATTAGAGAGAAGAGGGCATTAGATATCTTGAAACTGGAGTTTGATGTGATTGTAAACTACCATGTGGGTGCTTGGAACTAAACCAGGTTCTTTGAAAGAGATGTAAGCATTCTTAATCATTGAGCATCTCTCTAGCCTCTGAAAATGCAGTCTTCTGCACTGACAAACTGAAACAATTTATTTAGAACAAAACCAGGAGTTATCTGCTGGTTCTGGGAATGCATATATCCTCTGACCCAACAATCTTACTTCTATGAATACATCCTATGAAATAACATTGTGTGTGTATGTGTGTGTGTGTGTGTGTGTGTGTGTGTGTATAAATTATTATCTGTAATTTCAGAACCATTCAGTCATTCACTGTAATCATGAGAAAACTAACAAAAAGTATTAATAGAGAATTAGATAAAAATAATACATAATATGGAACACTAATAATGCTGTTGAAAAGGAAAGCAGGGGCTAGAGAGATCGTTAAGAGCATGTACTGATCTTCCAGAGGACCTGAGTTTGATTCCCTGCATCCACATTAGGCAACTCACAACCACCTGGAACTCCAGCTTCAAGGGGGATCCAACATCTCTTCATCCTTTGGGCCCTTAATATATCCACACACGTACACATAACTAATAGTAGTAGTAATAATAATAATAATAATAATAATAATAATAATAATAATAATAATAGCAACAATAGCAATAATAACAATAATAATTTTAAAAAGAAAAGCAGTTCCATATTACTAACAGAAAAATATTTGTGTCATATGTTGATATATTACATGAATAGATAAGTAGTTTAAGAGTGGGTATTATATTATCCCATTTATGCTTCAAATATGTGTCAGTATACATGTATATATGGATGCATATATACATATGCATATATATGGATATTTACACATCTGTATGTATATTTGCATAAAAAGAGTAGATGGATATGTTAAACTGTTAATACTGTGTATTCCTGAAAAGCAGAAATGTAGAGAATGAGGAAGAAATAAACTTTTGGTATAGATAAACATGCAAATTATTCATACACATAAAATAAAACCACTTTTCTTTCTAAAAATTATGTTTAATTTGTGTATGTGGGCACATGCATGCATATTTGTGCATATGTGTGTATATGTATGTGGTGAGTGTACATGCCACATTCACATGTGGAAGTCAGAGTACAACTTTTACAGTTGGTTCTCTCACCTTTATGTGGGTTCTACGGATTGAACTCAGGTAGGTAGGATTATCCTGCCATGGTCTTTACTCAGTGAGCCATCTCTCCTACCTCAAACTTTTCTTTTTAAAACAATACATGTGGCAATAATGCACATAACAGACACCATTTATTGATCACTTACTACATAACAGAGCTCTTATAAATGTTTTATAAGTATTAGCTCATTAAATCTTCACAAGAAACCTAATATCCTCTTAATGTCTACTTCATTTTATAAATATATATATACATATACATATATATGCACATGCCTAATGTATATGTATATATATATATATATACATTGTGTATGTATATATATATATATAAAACATTTTAGTAAAATAATTGTTAATTTTTAGACAATCCCTACTCAGGATGGGCTGACTAGGAATTTTCCAACTTGGCAATGCTGTGAGCATGACATGCAATCAGAACGAGTCATAGAAGCTCCTGCCTATAATACCAGGACTTGGGGCTCTGAGGCAGATAAATTGCTATGAGTTTCAGACCGACTTGGACTGTATGTAGAGTGAAACCTTCTCTCAAAAAGAAAAGAAAAAAGAAAAGAAAAAGAGAAAGAAAAGAAAGGGAAAAAGAAAAGAAAAGAAAAAAAGAAAAGAAGGTGATGTGGATTCAATAGAGACTGTATTTCTGTTTTGAGTTTTGATCTTTTCCTGGGCTGGAAATTTGGAGTAGGATACCCTCAGTGTGCCAAAGCAACAAGAAGCCCAGTGCCAGTCAACTTCATAATCGTCATACTCTTCTCTGGACAGCATTGCCAAGTCAAGATTTTTAGTTGCTGCAATGTATTAACTGCATTTTATGATATTTTTAACATGTGATGCATTTGTTAGGATCTAACTCCACTGTAAGTAGGAGACCATCTGTAGTATGTAGTCATTTAAAACATTAAGAACGTTGCTTTATTACTTCATAGAAACGTTAGTCTAGACGTTTGGTTTGAATTTCATCTCAACATCATAACTGGTTGCTCCTTTGCTATACGTCCATCTTTGCTGGTCATTCCCACCCACCTTCTTGTTATCTGTGTTTGTGCATTGTCTCACACGTCTGTCACTGTGACATAAGAAGATCACACAAGTATATGCCTTGCTGTCTGTGCATGACCTGCATAAAATGAACAGTGGCCAGTCACCAACAGATGAAATGACTTTGAGAGGAGTGATGTGATTGGTCAGTGATTATGCTGTCATTTATGGCGTGAAAGGAGCAATCAGCAAAAGTGTATGTGATGCAATTAATTAAGGTTTGATGGACACTGAGATGTGGAGTGTGTTGTTGGAAGCCAGGACGAATTAAGTTGCAATGATTGAACTCGTGGGCATCAGAAAGCACGGATGCTGCTTGTCTTTAGTCAGTTCTGAGAGCAGCCATGTAGTAATCTTTGTAAAACAGAAATCAGGTCCTGGCACTCCACCACTGGCAAGATGGCATTAAAGCCCATTTCCCTGAGAGTAAAAATTGGAGCTTATTCTATTTTATAAGGTCCTTGTGGTTTCCTCCGACTCTTCAGTTTACTCTCTTCTCTCCCAGCAGCCTAGTGTCCTCAATGTTCTTTGAACACACCAGGCACTCTCCTGTCAGAAGATCCTCCCACTGACTATTCCCTCTGCAAGAAACATTCCCCTATGTATATCCAGCAGTGTAAATATAAATCTGTGTTTACCTCCCTCGGGCCTTTCCTAGAGCAGCTTACATTATGCATTGTGTTTAATCCTGCAGCCTGCTTACAGTCTGTCACACTTGCGCATACCACATCCACCTGTGGGCTCTGTTCATTTTTTTTTCCTCCGACAATCCTCATTAACTTTCTAACACTCTATTTAAATACTTTACCTTTAAAATAGCCATTAGAATTTCTATAGATGGATAAATGTAGAAAGAAATTGTGGCATGCAGTTGAAACACACAGATGCAGGAAAACATTCAGCTTTTTTTTAAAAAAAGTGAAATCTCATCATTTGTGGCAAAATGAATGGAACTGGAGGACATTAGTGAGTGAAAAAAGAAGTCAGAGAAAAAGTAACACATACCATGTTTTCCATCACAAGTGAAACAAGCAAAACAAAACATAACAAAATGCCATCTGAATGTAGAAATTATTTCTTGAGGAAAATATGGGACGAAAAACAAAAGGATGCTAGATAACAGGTACAGTCCCGAATAGTTTATGTCAACTTGACACAAGCTAGAATCATCTGAAAAGACAGACCCTCAATTGAGAAAATGCCTCCATAAGATCCAGCTGTAGAACAGAGCCCAGCACATTTTGGATGGTAGTCCAAGGTTCTATAAGAAAGTTGGCTGAGCAAGCCAGGAGGAGCAAGTCCCTAAGTAACATCCCTCCATGGTCTCTGCATCAGTTCCTGCCTCCAGCTTCCTGTCTTGTTTGAGTTCCTGTTCTAAGTTCCTTCAGTGATGGATTACAATTTGGAAGTGTAAGCCAAATAAACCTTTTACTGCTCACCTTGCTTTTGTCATGGTGTTTTGTCACAGCAATAGTAACTCTAACTAAGACAGGTACCAAACACAAGCAGAAAGAAGGGTGACTATGTTTTGTAGTAATGTACCATATATTTTATGGAGACCTAAAAGACAGGAACTGGAAGGCAATGAACATAAAGAAGTTGTGATGATAAAATGCTAATGTTCTGATTTGGTCCGAATATTCTGTGTACACATATTAAAATATCATACTATACGTCCATGAGTGTGTAATTATTTCATATTAATAAAAAATAAAGAGGGGCTGGAGAGGTGGCTCAGCAATTAAGAGCACTGACTGCTCTTCCAGAGGTCCTGAGTTGAATTCCCAACAACTACATGGTGGCTCACAACCATCTGCAATGGGATCTGATGCCCTCTTCTGATGTGTCTGAAGACAACTGCAGTGTACTCACATACATTAAATAAATAAAGTAAAAATATGAAGACAAAAGGTTTTTGTATGTTTGTTTATCTAATACACACACATCTATCTATCTATCTATCTATCTATCTATCTATCTATCTATCTATCAATCATCTACCTATCTACTTATCTAAAATACAGATATCTAATAGATATCTGTATTATGTAACCCTAGCTGTCCTGAAATTTGCTATATAAACCAGGCTAGCCTCTAACTCATAGAGATCTGCCTGTTTCTGGCTGCAGAGTGCTAAGATTAATGAGTATACCATCACACCTGGCAAAGATAAAAATTGGAAAATATGAAAATATGCTATCTACCAAATGCATGCAATATTTATTTGCAAGTATATCTTAATTTTATTTAAAAAACTTGAAAATGTTTTACTTGTATGTGTGTGAGTGATTTACCTGGCTGTATGTTTGTATACCATGTGTGTGTCTGGTACCCTTGGAAGCAGGGGACTCCCTAGAAATGGAGTTACAAAGAATTGTGACACACTATGTAGGCACTGTGAGTCCAACCAAAGTCATCTGGAAGAACAGTCAGGGCTCTTACCTGCAGAGCTCTCTTTCCAGCCTCCTATATCTTCATTTTAAAAAGAACTAACAAGACCATTGGGTTTATAATGGTATAAAAATAAATGCGTTTGGAATTAATTTAACCAAGGAAGTACAGAATTTGTATACTAAAATCTATAAAACACCAAGAAATATTGAAGTATGCTAAAATAAAGTTAAAGACATTTTTAGTTTTAAGGTTTGGAAGATCAAATCCTAGCAGTCTAAGATGAAAAATTTACTAACTTGTCTATGGATAAACACAGTTCCTTTGAACATCTCAACTATTTGCTGTTGTTGCAGATTTAAGTTATCCCTAAAATCAGTATCGTAAAAAAGGGTCCCAGAGAGGACAAAAGAAAAGGTGTGTGTGTGTGTGTGTGTGTGTGTGTGTGTGTGTGTGTGCGCTTACTGGAAATTGAATCCAAGGCCTGTGTGCGCTAAGCAATTGCTCTACTTTTGAGCCCTATCTCCAGCTTCCTACTGAGAAAGGTTCTTGTTAAATTGTCCAGGCTGTCTGTACTGGCTGGTTTTGTTTTTCAACTTCACACAGGCTAGAGTTATCACAGAGAAAGGAGTGTAAGTTGAGGAAATGCCTCCATGAGATCCAGCGGTAAGGCATTTTCTCAATTAGTGATCAAGGCCGGGGGGAGGGGGGGGTTGTGGGTGTTGCCATCCCTGGGCTGGTAGTTTTGCGTTTTATAAGAAGGCAAGCTGAGCAAGCCAGGAGAAGTAAGCCAGTTAGTAACATCCCTCCATGGCCTCTGCATCAGCTCCAGTCCTGACTTTCTTTGGTGATGAACAGCAATGTGGAAGTGTAAGCTGAATAAACCCTTTCCTCCTCAACTTGCTTCTGGTTGTGTTGTTTTGTGCAGGAATAGAAACCCTGACTAAGACACTGTCCTTGAATGTGCTCTGTGACCCAGACAGGCTTTGAATTTTCTATCTTTCTGCCTCCTGCTTAGCTGGTATGATAGTCCTATATGATTAAGCCTAGCTACAAGCAAAATGGTATTACAAAAGAAAAAGTTATTGCGCCCATACTTCTCAAATTCAGCACTACATTAACAAAAATAACATGATCAAAATAGATATATCTCAAAAAATAGTAGTGAACAACAAATATATGTAAAATGCTCAATATTTTTAGCTATCAGAGAAAACATGGATGTATGAAAGTACCACACTTTTGTTAGCTCCTTTTTCACTACTGTGACAAAATGCCTGAAGAAACAATTTAAAAAAAGAGCATTTGAGTTGGGCTCACAGTTTCAGAAGTTCCCACTTAGAGTGGAGAAAGGGAGTAGCTTATGTCTTGCTGGTCAGCAAGCAAAAAGAATGTCATTGTCGGCTAGATTTATGCCCACTCTCCTTTATTCTTTCTTTTTTTAAAAGAATTATTTATTTATTTATCATATGTAAGTATACTGTAGCTTTTTTTCAGACACAGCAGAAGAAGGTATCAGATCTCATTCTTTCTTAAGCCCTAAGACAATGGAACGGTGTCACCCACAGTCGGACAGGACAGTCCCCTTGGCTAATTCTCTCTGGAAATGTCCTCACAGACCCATCTAGAGGTGTTCTTTCATAATCTAGGCATTTATCAATGCAACCAATCTGTCATGAGATTAATCATCACAGAGCTCCAGTAACACCTACAGTGAGTGTATGCCTCTTAATCCTCCATACAAACTGGAAGAGCTAACTAGGAGCTAACAGAAAAAAGGAAAGGGAAGTGTGATGGTTAATCTTGATTGTCAGCTTGATTAGATGCAGAATCAATTAAGAGACACACCTTTGGGCCTTAGGGTTCTGTGAAGGTGTGTCTAGGAGTGATTAACTCAGTAGAACCTCTCCCAGAGTGGATACTTCCGGCAGCCATCAGATATGAAAAGGTCAGAGGAAAAGACTGAGCTGCCTGATTGCTCTCTTCCACTGACATTGGGATCCAATGTCTTTGATCTTTCAACACAGACTAAAGACCTGTGGCCCTTCAGAATTCCTCCAGACTGCTTGGACTTTATTCCTTAAGCCAAAGTAATAAAGGCCTTTTGGAAATACATGTCCATTCTTTCGCTTCTGTTTCTCTATAGAGAACCTTGACTAACATAGGGAGTTATTTTTCAGTGGTTAAAGATAACGCTCCTAGACACAGATGATGGTAATGTTTTCAAAACAATGTTAACTTACTGCCACGATTAAAATAGCTTAAATGACAAATTTTATATTTTTTATCACAGTGAGAAATGGAATGAAGTCATACATGCTACAGCATGGATTAATCTGTTTTTGTGCATAGTGTGTGTTTTTTTGAGAAAGGGTCTTGCCATGCAGCTTTGGCTGGCCTGGTATTGGTTATATCACCGATGGTGTGATGGTTTGTATATACTTGTCCCAGGAAGTGGCACTACTAGAAGGTGTGGCCTTGTTGGAGGAAGTGTGTCACTGTAGGGTTGGGCTTAGAGATCTTCCTCTTAGATGCCTGAAGATGCCCAGTCTGTTCCTGGTTTCCTTTGGATAAAGGTGTAGAACCCTCAGCTCCTCCTGCACCATGCCTGCCTGGATGTTGCCATGCTTCTGCCTTGAAGACAATGGACTAAACCTCTGAACCTGTAAGCCAGCCCCAAGTAAATGTCTTTTATAAAACTTGCATTGGTCATTGGTGTCTGTTCACAGCAGTAAAACCCAAACTAATACAGATGGGTAGCTTCAAACTCACAGCAATTCTCCTGCTTCAGCTTCCTGACTGCTGATCTTCCAGGTATATGCCATCATTCTGGGATCAGTGTGGATTGGTCTTGAAAACATTGTGTAAGTGGAACTATGTTACTCACAAAGGCTGTATGCCATTTCACACATACCACATCCAGCATAGGCTCGTCTACCCTGACAGGAAGGAGATTAGTGCTTGCCTAGAGCTGGGAGAGAATGAGAGGAGAGGGATTTACCGCTAATGAGTACAAGATTTCTTTGGGGGATCAGGATAATATTCATAATCAGATTATTTTTTGCATTTCTACCAGCAACGAATGAGCAGTGCTCTTGCACGGCCACATTAGGTGTCAGTACTTTGGATTTGAGCCATTCTAATATGCGTGTCGTGGTGTCTCTTTGTTGTTTTAATTTGCAGTTCACTTATGTCAGATCTCATTGAGCATTTTTCAGACGCTTTGCTCATTTTTCACCTGGGTTGTTTGTTGTCTTGGGTTTTGTTTTGTTTTGCTTGAGTTTTAAGAGGTCTCTGTATATTTTGTATACTGTCTGTTATCAGATATGCATTTAGCAAATATTTTCCATCAATCATTCATTCTCCTGGTTTTTGTTTGTTTGTTTTGTTTTTTGCTTTTTTTGTAAAGGAAAAACCTTTACAGTTAAATGGGGTCTAGCTTCCCAGTTTGCTCTTTCATGGATCATACTTACAGTGCTGTGCCTAAGATGTCATCTTCACACCAAAGATCACCTAGATTTTTCTCTGGTGTTACAAGAGTTTTTTAGATTTGTGCTTTACTTCTACATCTGTGGGGTAAGATTGTTGGAGAGATTACTATTGCTATTATTATCAGGTCTCACACAGCTATGGCTGAACTCAAACTTGCATATATGTGAAGCTGGCCTTAAACTCCCGATCCTCTTCTTTCTACCTGCACAGGAGGGGAGTTCCACTTCTTACTCCTTGCTGATAGATGTAGTCACTGTAACAGGTGCGAAACAGTAATTCATTACGGCTTTGATTTACATTTTCCTAACAGCCAACGACATCACCTTTTTTGTGTTATTAGCCATTTGTACATCTCTGAGTAAAGGTACATTCAATATTTCCAAATGGTAGGATTGCATGCTCGTATGACTAGCTTACCATGAATATTATTTGCATGAGGGTATCTACTTGATTCAGACCTATTGCTTCTTGAAAAACCATCTTTTCCCCCCTACTGAACTGCCATTATTCCTTAGTCAAAGAGAAGTTGAGTGTATTTAAATGGACGTCTTTTGATTTTGTAGAACTGGATAAGGGAAATTTATTCTACAAATTATGTGAAACTGTAGGTATTAAAAATAATCAGCTAAAAACCAAATGTTTACCCTAGATGGCATGACCAAAACAACGTGGGGAGGAACGGGTTTATTTTAGCTTACAGTTCAACATCAGAGTCTACCACTGCGGGAAGTTAGGGCAGGATCCTGGAGGCAGGAACTGAAGCAGAGGACATAGAGAAGTGCGCCTAATGACTTGTACAACTTGCTTGCTTTGCTTATAGCATCTAAGTCCACCAGTCCAGGGGCAGCACCACGTACAGTGAGCTGGGCCATCCCACATTAATAATCAATTAAGAGAATGCCTTCCAGGTTTGCCTACAGACCAATCTTAGAGAGATATTTTCACAGTTAAGAAGCCCTCATCCCAGCTATGGCCCTAGCTTGTGTGAAGAGGACAATAACTAGCCAGCACACTATCAGGTGGTATGAAAAAAAAAGCTGTGCTTTATCGGTTTTGTTGTTTGTTTTTGCCTTTTTCTATATCTCTACTAATAATGCCGGATGCTGCCATCAGTCCTGGGAAACATATTTAGGGATTTCTTCAGTTCTGTTTCTTCTCCAATCAGTGATCCTGAATAGGAACCTCAACCTGCCACTAAAGTCGTTTTCTGTTTAGTTTCCTTCAATCTTACTTATCCGTCTTCTTGCAAAACAACTTACATCTAGCTCTACCTTGAGTTTTCCCATCTATAAATGGAACTATTTGGTTTGTAATAGTGGCTCTTGACTTTTTCATCACCCAGGATTTCCTTTGATTTGTTTGTAAACTCTGTGCCTTTTCGACTTTGAAATTTCTCACTTGTTGAAAAAAAAATATTAGCTTGTTTTACTACTAAAAACTTGTATCACTTTCACAATTTCCAATCAATTCTCCCAGTGGGTGCATCTGTGTGATTAACTCCTGCCTAAAGCGAACAATATTGACACTGGAGTTGATCTGTTCAGCCTTACTATGGAGAAGAGCACAATCCCCCCCTAGGCTTCTCATGTCTTGACAATCCCTCTAGAGTCCCCATGTGACTGCCAGTGCCTCCTGGCTGATGACCACTGTGTGAGTAATCTCTAAAGAATCTTGCACTTCTGCCAATCTTTGATTCCTAAAGTACAGCACTGATCATGTAACTCCCCTGTTGATTATTCTGGAAGGGTTCCCCATTGTCTCCTAAATTAACCATAAACTGCTTAGCCTGGAATTCAACGCCTGCCATGCTCCAGCCCTAACATAATGTGAATTTTTCCCTTTTTATTTTCAAATTATGAACTGACAGTCGTGCTTGCATGAACAACAAACTATTAAGTCGCAGCGTACATGCAGAGTTTACTGTTCTAATCACAAATAAAACTGACAACAAAGTTAGTCTGACACATATTTAATGATATACCTAATGGTTATTGTGTTGGGTGGTAATTAGTCATAAATGGTAAGCAGTTCGCATAAATGATTGTAATTAGTATTACTTTTCCACACCCAGACCAATTTTTCTAGTTTCCTTTCTTACTATTAGTTCCTCAGCATCCCTAATCAGCATCAATGCTGATAATTTTCGCTGATACCATGTACCATTTAATCATCAGCATCACATACATGCACACACTCTTTCATACATTATGAGACAAAAGGTCCTGGCTCTTCCTCTCCAGCAGCTGAGGTTTTGCTGTTGCCCACTCCCACTGCCTCCTCGTGTCAGGGACTAAGACAGCCCCCCATCCTAGCCATAGGTTCTGTGCTTTGTCTCCTTCCTCCTGACCACCCCTTTCTACTCATCCCTATACTTAAGGGTGCTCTGATTTGTTCATCTCCCATTGAGTACTAAAGCCCATGAGGCTACAGAAATCTATAACTAGACTGCTAGAAAGAACCATGGCATATTTGCCAGGCTGTAGTGTGGGGTCATTAGGGACATTTTAGGGTTGTCAGTACTTGATAGACAGTATTATATTGGAATGTAGCACACTCAAGGACGGGCAGAAGTTTCAGAGAAGAGAGCGGCCATATAAGTATATAATCATAGCTAAAACTTTAAAATTTGAAACACAAATGCTAAAATTGGTGTGAATAAGTGGCCAGTTATGTAGCTTTTGGAAATACTTCAGTGATGGCAAGTCAGCACTTACATTTTCTGCATTACATACAAAATTTCCTTCCAGAACTAGACATCATAGCAATAAGAAAGTGGTCATATTTTTTCTTACAGGCTCATTTTGTGATAGTTGACAAGCCAGAGCCTCTCTAGTACATCCTTTGTAGATGATATTTTCGTTTGCCTTGCCTCAAAATGCAGTAGCCATTATTGTTCTGTGTGAGCAAGCTCTCCTGTCACCAGTCCTATACACAGTGTTTCCTAAGTAACAGCATCATCTTTTCCTGCACCCCACTGTCATCATCGTAATTCAGACCACCCCCTCCTCTCATTTAGACTACTGCGAGAGGATTCTAATTAATTTTATTTCCATTCATCTATTTCTTTGAGTGGCAGGCAGAAGGATTACTAATTGCTCTAAAATTCACACAATATAAGATTAAACATTTTTAAAAAGTGTGTAGGGGCCAGAGATTAAAGATACTTACTACAGATTCTGACAACCTAAATTCATTAAATTTCTGGAATCTACATGATAGAAGGAGCCTATCTACATGTTGTCTTATTATATCCACATTTATTCTATGACACATACATACACACACAATTCTCTCTCTTAATAAATGCAAAACAATTATTGTGTATGTTAGAGAACAAAATGTAAGTTTTCTCTGGTTTCTTGCACTCATCACTATATTGTCGAGGCACATTCACATTGTAAAAGATACCAGTGTAGCTCCTTTCCATATCTCACCATTCAATTGTTTGGCTAAGTCAAATTCTACATCTCTATTCACCAGTCAGTAGTCATTTGGAATATTTTCTACATGTAAGTTTTAAAGAAAAGTAGCAAGGTGTATTCCAGGGGGGCTACACACTTTGTTCTCCTACTGTCAGTTTAGTCTGCGCATGTGTATGTGATACATGCATGAATATGTGTGTGTGTGTGTGTATGCACGTATGTGTGTGTAGCTATCACTTGAAGTACTGTTGACTTACTTACTTTCCTCACTCTTTAATTGGGTTGTTTGACTCTTTGTTGTTAATTTTTAGGTGTTCTTTACATGGTTATTAAACCTTTACTGAATATATGATTTGCACGTACTTTCTTTCATTATGTAGCTTGTCTTTCTAAATACCTGATAGTGTCTGTTGAATTACATTACAAATCTTCATGAATTGTATCTTATCTTTTCACTATTTTACTGTTTGTGTCTTGTAACATAATTAAGAATCACCAAATACAAGGACATGAAAATTTACTCCTAGGTTTTCTTCTAGGTGTTTATATTAATTATTACACTTATGTTTTGGCCTTGGCCTCTTTTTGCATTAATTTTTAGGAAACCAAATTTCATTTTTTGTAACTAGATTATAAAGTCATCCAGGCATCATTTATTACAAATGTGACTCTTTTTTATTGGATATTTTCTTTATTTACATTTCAAATGTTATACCCTTTCCCAGTTTCCTCTACTCCTGGAAAGCCTCTATCCCACCCCCACTCCCCCTGCTTCTATGAGGGTGTTCTGAATCTTGCTATTCCAGTGTGATGGTGTATTCAGGACTTGCTATGGTGGGAGAAATGGGTTCTGATGATGCCAAGTAACCTTGGTTTCTGTTGCTTATGTTCTTACGCTTGCCTCCCGCCATCTGGTTATCTCTAGTGCTACCTGCTCTCCCTGTCTCTGACTGGAACCTGTCCTTCCTGTGATCCTGGTTGTGTCAGAACTCCTCAGAGTCCAGCTTTCTCTGTGGTCCAATGATTCCAGGATCCTGTGATCCTGGGTGCATCAGAGCTCCTGGTAGTCAAGCTGCCTCTGGACCCTGAGATCCTGGTGTGACCAAGCTCCTGAGATCCTGTGTTCCTGGGCATATTAGAACACCTGGGAGTGGAGCTTCCTCTGGGTGTTGTGGCACTATCTGTGGAGTTCACAACCAAGGTCTGCTCAGGGCATTGGCCCAGACCCCTGACTCTTAACTAATAAAATATTAGCATTCGTATTGAAATCCCACTGACAATAATGCATTTCTATACTCTGAATTCTAATTCATTAATCTATATCTCTACAAATTTGATCACTATAGCTGTGTAGTAAGTTTCCAAATCGAGAAGTAGGAGAGTAATTCAAAGTCAAACAAAGAAATAAAGGACAACATTAAAGGTGACTAAATAAATAAATGAAAACAAGACAAATATTGTATTTTGTCTTATATCCTCTTATTCCCCTGTGTAATTTACAACATAAATTCATAAAGCACTAATTCTCAGTCTTTTCTGCCTATATAGTGTGCAACAATAACAACATCAGGGGCAGAAGGAACTGAAAAGGAACACAATTATTGTTAGTAATGTTGAAAGGAAGGAAAAACTGGTGGACTGAAAGGGGTTAGCAGACTGCTGTGCAACAATAATTGGAAACTTCAATATCTCAATTAACTAATGAATAGAACACATAAACAGCAGATTGACAAGGAAACAGGGAACTTAAACAACACCAGCAATGTAGGCCTCACAGATGCACGGAATGTACAAAGCGCCACTTGATGAGAGGAAAAAATTCTTCTCAAGTCTACATTAAATATTCCTAAATACAGGCCATGTGAAGCCACATAACAGTTTCAAAGGATTCAAAAAATGAAATTGTATAGTCAATCTTCTTTCACCGTAGTGAAAACTAGAAATCAATAATAGAAAGTAAACATAAAACCTGAAAAATAAAGTATAGGAATATGGTTTAGTGGTGGTATTCTTGCCCAGCAACATGTACAAGGTTCCATTACCTGCATACACACACACACACACACACACACACACACACACACACACACACACACACACACAAATACACACACCCCTTCTGATTTTATTACTTATCTTCACCAAAGAAGGAGGATCTTTTCTCTAGATGGTGGCATAGAAAAGCATTTCAATCCCTAGTTTCTCAACTATTTGTTCTTAGATCTAAGTCATGGGAAATATTATATTTTGCCAATGGTTTTAGATTGGGGACTAGAATAGGTTTTTTTTGTACAAAAAGAAAGATAATGACTATTGTGGGTGTTATACTCCATAATGTATTCTTTAACTACAGTGCCATTTTTGGATATGCTCTTCTAGCCTAACTGTTGGATCCTAGCTTTAGTTCACTTTCCAGTAGCTCTCCACTGTCCATACTCCTAATTTCCTTGGTCCCACAGTAGGGTGCTTGCTCTTTTCTTTTCCCTCCTAAGATTGAACTTCATTGAACTCCTCATATGTTCTGTCTTCCATCTCTTGGTTTAACCTAACTTGCTCAAGCCCCAATAGTTAAACAAAGGTCATGCTGAACTCTATGCTACAAAGAATCTTAGGTAGCAGTAAAACAATTTGTGCTACCTGTTTATTTATGCTACCTCTTTCTTTCTTGGTGTGTACATGCACACACACACACACACACACACACACACACACAAACC
The DNA here is from genome assembly GCA_036184795.1 of Tokudaia tokunoshimensis. Classification (NCBI taxonomy): domain Eukaryota; kingdom Metazoa; phylum Chordata; class Mammalia; order Rodentia; family Muridae; genus Tokudaia; species Tokudaia tokunoshimensis. Next base: position 125,825,092 of record BTHU01000023.1, on the reverse strand, counting down.
TGCCTGTACCATTTGCCAAACATTCTGTTGCATTTTTATATACATTAGCTTATATAATTATTCTAGGTATTCTGTTAAGAAACTCAATGCATGTGGGTTATTTTGTTTTTGTTTTCATTTTGTTTTGCTTTGTTTTAGCTTGCCATTTTTTTGAGAAAAAAAAGAAGAAAAAAGATTTCCTTTGGCTTCTGGTTTCCAAGTCTTAATTTTAGAGTCACTTGGCTCTATCGCTTCTCAGCCTTTTGGCTAACATCAAGTGTTAGAGTCACTTGGCTCTTTGGTTTTGGGCGTGATGTGATGCAGAAAATCATGCTAATAAAAGCATGTGATGAGGGAGGAAACCCACATGGAATCTAGGAAACTGAGGGACAAATGGGAAGGATGGGAACAAAATATGCATGCCCCTCAAAGGCACTCACCCAGTGACTGACTTCTTGGGCCCACCTCCTAAAATTTCTGGTATCTTGAAACAAAAATATAAGCTGGATACCAAGTAGTCGTCCATTACTTTTAGGAAGCAGTTGCAATATAAACCATGATATAGTATTATTAACATAACTAGTCTGTTGTCATTATCATCACCTCTGTTGAGCAGATGAGAAAATGAAGATCTGAAGTAATTTAATTCATGACAGACAAGCCATGTATCCTTTTTTAATCCAAGCCTCTATAATAGGAGGATAGCTCATGTAGACAGACTAAGCTATGGTCATCCGAACCTTGTTTATAACACTGGGGAAATTACCTAATCTCCCTGAGCCTTGATTTATTCACTTTTCAAAGAAGGAGTAATAATGCACCTTACTCCACAGGCTTGTTATGGTGAAGGAAAGAAATCATAAGCATCAAACCTTGACCCAGAATCTGGCAGAAAACACTTGCTCAAATAATTCTTGGCTACTGTCAGTATTCTATTTCTTTTCCCATTTATAACAAAATCAGAAGGGGTGTGTGTAGCCATAGTAGTATCAGCAGCCTTATACACTGATTAACTTACAACTAAAGCAAAAAGAGCTTTAAATTCCATATATGACTTTTGATACTTCATAGCAATAATTATGGTTTGTTGAACATTAAAATTAATGGGTTTATGAACAACAGGCCTTATTTAATTTACTCTGAGCATCTTAACTGACTTGTGCTGAGCTCTTAAATTCCATTAATATCTTTTCCACAACTGCTGAAAAGTTACCTCTTTGAAAATACATATTTTATTGGATTGTCTGAACATGTCATTCAACAGGCAAAAATGAATTTCAATTTGTATACAGAACACTAATGTTGGAATATTAGTTAGTCCTGAGTTGCATGGACAACATATTCCTTTCAAGTTAAACCATACCCATGTTTGTCCATCTATATCCTCTCTCCAAAAGAAACCGCCATACTTATCAATTGCTTAGTAAACTGTTATTCACAGTGGAAGCAAAGGCACTCATCCTACCCAAAGGATCATCTGGCCCATATTAGCAAGGTCAGTTGACTGAGGGTTGCATAGTTGGGAAGGGGCAAGTGAGTTGTGGCAAACGACTTAGGTGGTAGTAGTTAAAAGAGATGATGCCACTATTTTGGTCTCTCCAAAGAAGCCCTGGCAAGTGGTGTTTGACATGGAGGAGCTGAAGGGCACAAAACCAGGATGACAGTTCCTACAATGAGATAAATGAAGACACCCACGAGGAAGAGAACAACAATGACTCCTGCGCAGGGCGGCTCTAGCCTGCCCATAGGACAGGAGTGCCTGACTAATTGCATTGTGCCTGTCTCTACATAGTACCGTTTGTTTACTGAAGGTCCTCTTCTTTGTCCTGAACAAATTGACCTATTTGCTTCACTTTGTACATTTAATTTTCATCTGTACATTTGCAAAATACCCCATTGGTGTTCATTATGGTAAATTAATATTAGTATTTCTGGAAGACAACCATCAGCCCTCATTTTCACTGACTCTTTGCTACCTCTCCCCCCTGTCCCCTGACTAATAGATATCATTTCAACAGTTTGACTAACTGCCGTGTTATAGAAAAGGCAGTAATTTATACTGATGTAATGGCCGTGATAAAAATCATTTGTGTGCTGATTTTATAAATTAGGGTAGAAATGTGAGTGCCTCTGAAAAATGAAGTGCTACCACATGGATTCCACTGTTGCTAATGCTTCATACCTTTCTGCTTCATTAAACCAATTTCACGGGGAGATGAGTTAGAGGAAGAAGCTGTGCTGCTTATGAGATGCAACAATGGTTTATTGAAAGAAATGGGGCTAAGATTAAATTAAGTGCTACCCAAGAAATATGGAAATACAAAAATATTCAGGCTTCTAGATGAGTAATTCAAAAATATGATAACTTCGCTCTTTCATACTTCAAAAACTGGCTCATCATAATTGCATAGAACCACATTCACAGCCTGCTAATTAATATTGAAGAGTTTCTTGAAAGTACTATTACAAGTGGGGAAACCCAAGAATGAATCTCTCTCATTTCCAATTTGAAATCCTAGCAACTCAAAAAAAAAAAAAAACTTTTCATGGGATCTTCCCTGGTGATGGTGTATCTTTAAACTGTCTTCTTCATTGTATGCTCACTCTTGAGAAGTAAACAGCAATGATAGATAAAAGGGGAAGGAACAAGATGGAGGCACGTGGCAGAAAGCTGTCAAGCCATTCATTGGCAATTGCCAATTCCCAATTACCAAGACCCACTAGTTGTTTCCTCCTTTGTTTCTCAGTTTCAGGTGAGCACACCAGCTGAATACAGAGTTATATTGTTTGGCATTTTGTTGGTAGTTCGTAGATGATGACCTAAATTGGAGGTGGAGACACTGCAAAAGAAAGGACTGATTGGCATGCCCTTAGGAGCAGGTACCAAGGAATTGGGATGGAGCCATTGCCAGTGTTCATCTAAATTGCCTCCTATATCCCCCATTCTGATGAGCTTGAAGTTTTCACTTTCTAGCAACTAAACCCTATTTGTTCCCGGAATTGTGAAGGATGTAAATACAAAGGGATTCATTCATTAAATAAGAGGCTTATGAATACTTGCTGGTTTTTTTCTTAATGCAGAATTTCAAAGTGCAGCTGAGAAGCTGCCATTTTCCTCCCACTCACAATGAGATCTCTGTGTGGAAGTGACCCAAGTCCTGGGGTTGGATCCAGCTCTCAGATTAGCACAGAAAACACGTACAGATGCAACATTCAACCCACCCCCTTTAACCAATGTTATAAAAGGGTTCCAAAAAGTGTCCCTCTAGGGTGGGAGAAAGTATTTTTCAGATTACAACCCTGAGATTTATTGGCCAAAAGTCAGAGAATATAGCCCAACACTCAAATGAGAAATTCATTGGTGTGTGGTCTGTTGCTATGGTCTTGAGATCTGGAGTTCAGCAGACTGAGTTCAGCCAGTTAACATAGCGTGTTTATAGTCATGACAGGAGCTTTTCATCACATTATCATAGGGAGGCTTGCAGCAATTACCTTCTTAGTTTCCTAACTGCTTGCTATTTAGCTGATAGGGCTGTCCACTGTCATTGAGGAAGGAAAAGTGTGCTACCCAAATGCCTGCCAGCCTACTGAGGCCTTGAAAGTCACCATCCTGGCTTGAAACATTATAAAAAGCACATGCTCCACTGAAAAGTTAAAAAAACAAACAAAGAAAATGAACTTTTGGAAAATGTTATCATTCAATTTTGATATGTCTGGAATAGGGTCTAGTTAAGAACTTGCCCTCCACTAAATGGTATTCTCAAACCTCAACTTAATTAACAAGATGTGATCTCTAAATTTCATTCTAGTAAGAAGCTCTTACAGTGTGCACTGCCTTAGAAGAGGTCTACAATAAGCCAGGTACTGCCAATGAGTCATATATATTACATCAAAGTCGCATTTTGTGGTAATGTCACAAAAACATGTTCCAATACTGAAGAGTTACAAAAGCTTAAGGAAAAGTGACATGTGTTCTATTTGGGGAAGAAGGGGAGCAATGTACATTAACACAAAGAGAACCCTCCATTTATGTTTAATCCCTTTGACTGTTCTTTCCTCTGCTAAAAATATGAGACTCTTTTATTCCAAATTCAAGTTCTTCTGGCTCCAGCAACACTTGAAGCTGAAGAACTCTGCTCACTAATGTAGCAGTGCGTCTCCCATTCCAGGGGGTAAAGTGCTGGGATGATTCAGGAGAGATACCTCCTGGAGAAGACTCTAGGGCTGAAAGAGATTCACAGCTTTCCCTATTTAGAGAAATTGCAAGCACTTTAAGAGATTTAGCAATAATCACACTGTGAATCGAGAAACAGGATGGTTGGTACATAAAGTCCACAATTTGTTAGGTTCACTCAGGCCAAAGTCTTGCACCAAAAGACCACGAGAATGAAATGGCTTAGATCTACCCATTTAAAGAAACTGACTAGTCGCAGGGACAAAGGTAATAACTCACTTACAGTAAGTAATCATTATGTGTGTTCCCACGGCCACTGTCTCTCCTACCATGCATTACTCTGTCTAGTCAGTTTGAATTTGTTTTCAAGAGTTCACACCAAACTTTGTATTAGGTCTCTACCTCAGCTGCTCCCTTTGCCCCTTTGCTTTCCATTCCACTCTCTTTCCCCCTACCAGGTACTTTGTATACACGTGAGACTGAAAGTATACTTACAAGCAACTGTATGCATTTTATAAGCATTTTCCCACACTGCTTTCATGTAATATGCAACAGTGACAACACTGATAGAATTACCATCTCCTAGAAACAGTAATTGTTGAGGACTGTTAAAGGCAAGTCTATAGGCGCAGATTTATCCAATTAATCACAAACCAATTCTTTTCAAACTTGAGCATGCACTAGAATAACTTGGTGGGTTTGTTAAAAAGCAAAATGCTCTCTATCTCTTAGGATCCTGAGGTACTAAATCTGGGTTGGGGTTGAAGATTCTCCATTTCTAGAAAGTTCTCAGATGATTTTGATAGGGGAATATAAGAATCAGTCTCTATTTTTAAAGGGCCAATCATTTGTAAGCTACTGAGTTAGAGCAATGACACTTGTAATAGTTTCCTTCTACTAGACATCATGATTCTGTCTGCTTATCTGCTCTCGGCACTTTAGACTCTCCTTTATTTGCTTTGGGCAAAAGATCTAGAATAGCCAACATGAGATTGGTAGTAAAGAACAAAATTCAAAGATGATTACACCTACCTTCAAGAATCATGATAAAACCACATTTATCAATTAAATATAGTACTGGCCAATAACAAGGAACAAGGGTAAAATGACATTTGGGTAAGAAAACATTTGTTTTTGACAAATGCTACTGAGCCAAGTACACATGTTCATGTAAAATATTATAATTCAGGCACAGGCCTTACACCTGTCATAGAAATTAACTCAAAATTTACCATAGAATTAAAAGTAAAATGTCCAACTAAAAGTCTAGAAGGTAATAGAAGATAAAATCTATATATCCTTTGTGTATGGTTGTGACAAAGCATTACAAACTGGATTCATTAAAATATTTAAAATTCTATTCTATAAGATATAATAAGAATAGAATGAGCAGATAGGAGCCAGATTCAGGAAACAGCAAAGACATCTCAAATGAATGACAGTTATCCAATATTTAAAAGAACTCTTAAATTGACAAATGGGACCTCATAATATTGCAAAGCTTCTGTAAGGCAAAGGACACTGTCAATAGGACAAAATGGCAACCAACAGATTGGGCAAAGATCTTTACCAATCCTACATCCTATAGAGGGTTAATATCCAATATATATAAAGAACTCAAGAAGTTAGACTCTAGAGAACCAAATCACCCTATTAAAAAATTGGGAATAGAGCTAAACAGAGAATTCTCAACTGAGGAAATTTGAAGGGCTGAGAAGCACCTTAAGAAATGTTCAATATCCTTAATCATCAAGGAAATGCAAATCAAACAACACTAAGATTCTACCTCAAACCAGTCAGAATGGCTAAGATCAAAAACTCAGGTGACAACAGGTGCTGGAGAGGATGTGGGGAAAGAGCAACATTCCTCCGTTGCTGGTGGGATTGCAAGCTGGTATAACTGCTCTGGAAATCAGTCTGGTGGTTCCTCAGAAAATTGGATATAGTATTACCTGAGGGCACAGCTATACCACTTCTGGGCATATACCTAGAAGATATTCCAACATGTAATAAGCACATGCTCCACTATGTTCATAGTACCTTTATTTATAATAGGCAGAAGCTGGAAAGAACCCAGATGTCCCTCAATAGAGGAATGGATACAGAAAATGTGGTACATTTACACAATGGAGCACTACTCAGCTATTAAAAACAATGAATTTATGAAATTCTTAAGCAAATGGATGGAACTTGAAAATATCATCCTGAGTGAGGCAACTTAGTCACAATAGTACAAACATGGTTTGTACTCACTGATAAGTGGCTATTAGCCCAAAAGTTTGGAATACCCAAGATTCAATTCACAGACCATATGAAGCCTAAGAAGAAGGAAGACCAAAATGTGGATGCTTCAGTGTTTTTTAGAAGGGTGAACAAAATACTCACAGGAGGAAATATGGAGACAAAGTGTGGAGCAGAGACTGAAGGAAAGGCCATCCAGAGACTGCCCCACCTGGGAATCCATGCCATATACAGCCACCAAACCTGGAAGCTATTGTGGATGCTGGGAAGTGCTTGCTGATGGAAGCCTGATATGACTGTCTCCTGAGAGGCTCTGCCAGAGTCTGACTAAGACAGAGGTGGAAGCTCGAAACCAACCATTAGACTGAGCTCGGGGGTACCGATGGAAGAGTTGGAGAAGGGGCTGAAGGAGCTGAGGGTGTTTGCAGCCCCATGGAGGAACCAACAGTGTCAACAGGCCAGACCCCCTAGAGCTCCCAGGGACTGGACCACCAACCAAAGAATACACATGGAAGGACCCATGGCTCTGGCCACATATCTAGCAGAGGATGGCCTTGTTGGATATCAGTGGGAGGAGAGGCCCTTGGGCCTGAAGGTGTTCAATGCCCCAGTGTAGGGAATTCCAGTGTGGGAGGACAGGCATGGGTGGATGGGTGGGGGAGCGCCCTCATAGAGGCAGGGGGAGGGGGATGAGATAGGGGGTTTCCAAAGGGGAGACCTGGAAAGGTCTAAATAAAGTACAACTAAGGTATAAATAAAGAAAATATCCAATCTAAAAAAAAAAGAACTCTTAAAACTCAACACTAACAAAATAATCTGATTTAAAACTGACCTAAAAACCTTTATCTAAAGAAGATATGTAGATGGTAAACATGCATGCAGAAAACACTCCACATCATATGTTACTGGGAATGTAAAAATCCTAATAACAATCAAAGTCTATAACACATTTCTTAGGATAAAATCCAAACCACAAATGCTGTCATGAATATGAAGCAATACTCATTCATATTGGCCATTGGTACCACTCACCACTTAACACACCAGCACTTTTTTTCTTCAAATTTATCTGAAGATATTAGCTAATAGATGTATAAACACCTGCATATCCTTATTGCTATGATTTAGGTGTAGTTTGAGTGCCCCTCAAAGGTTTATATGTAAAGGTCTATCTGTCTCTAAGGTGATGATTTTGGAAACCTCAGTGCACATTTAGGTAAGACCTGAGAAAGAAGTTCTGTGGGTCATTAAGTTCCTCTCCTTGAAGAGAATTGCAATAGCCAATCTCATCTGCTCCCTTTGTTTCAATTCAAGATGTAATTATTCACTTCTTTTATTTATTTATTTTTTTAATTTATTTACATTTCAAGTGTTATCCCCTTACCCAGTTTCCCTGCCTCCCGGATAGCCCCTATCCCATTCCCTGTCCCCCTGCTTCTATGAGGGTGTTCCTCCCCCTGCCCCACTCCCACCTCTCTGCCCTTGATTCCCCTACACTGGGGCATGTATCAAACCTTCATAAGACCATTGACCTCTCCTCCTATTGATGCCTGACAAGGCAATCCTTGGCTACTTATGCAGCTGGAGCCATGTGTACTCCTTGGTTGGTGGCTAAACACTCTTTTGTTATGCACTGCCCTTGCCAGAGACCAAACCCCTAGGGCTGCCCAATCTTAGATGAGAACCTCCAGAACTAAAATACAAATAAATAAATCACTTCTCTTTATATAGGTACCTGCCTTGGGTATTTTATTTTAGTACTGAAACACTGACTGAACGTTATGTTTATAGGAACTTTATTCATAATTGTCAAAACATGGAAGCCAACAAGCTGTTCTTAGTTATGTGAATAGATAACTTGTGGAACATTCAGACTGTGGGATAGTGTTACTCAGTGCTGAAGGAAATGAGCTCTGAAGCTAGGAAAAAGACATTGAAGCAACTTAAATGCATAGTATTAAGGGGAAAGGGGCCAATCAATTAAAAAAAAAAAGAACAACCTACTCTGTGTACTACTCTAACATCCAGGGAAAGACAACTATGGAGACAGTTTAAACTATCAGTGGTTTTCAAAAGACTGAGAGGAGAGAAGGCTAACGAAGCATAGCAAAGAACAATTTTAGGGAACTGAAATTACTGTGTATGATGCAAACTGGTGGGTACGTATCACTTTAAATCTGTCCAAGCACAGAGACTATGTAATAGCAGGATGACTGCTAATGTCCACTATGGATTTAGTTGATAATGGTGTGTTGAAGAAGTCTCCTCAGTTATAGTAAATGGTACCACCCTGGTGCAAGACGTTATGCATGTATTAAGACAGTGGTATATGCGAATCTTTGTACCTTCTGCTTGATTGTGCTGTGAGCCCAAAACTGCCCAAAAATGAAGTGTGGTCACATGTTCAAAGTGGAAAAATACATAACATATTAAAATATGTGGAATGCAAAGCAGAAAGAATGAATTTGTAACATTAACTTTTGCGTCATAAGATTACCATAAAATTCAGTACTGTTAATCTATTCAAGAAACAAGTACTAAAGTGAGAAATTCAAACAAGTGGATAAAAGTTAACACGAAAGTACAAGCACAACTTAACATAGAAAAATAGAACCCAATCTATGGAGAAAAATGATTTGTATGACGCTTTAGCAAGAGTGACAAACATAAAAGGGAGCTGGTACATGGGAGAGCCTACAGGAGCTTGCCATAGGACCACACCCATTAGAAGATGATGAAGAGGATGCTTAGGCATCCTTAGGCCCAGAAATCCGACAATTTGGGAGCTTCCGAAACCTCAATGTAGACAGGTTTCTGAAATCTCGCAATCTACCAAGTACAAACAAGCCAATGCCATTCTTGGATGGCACTGTTTAAATATTAGAGAAACTGAGTTTTAAGTAAAAATGTCTCCAAATATCTAAGTGGATGCCCATATGTTTTCACTGGTGAATTCTACCAAACTCTTAAAAAGAGAACAGAAATCAGAAATCATTCATATATATATTTTCTGCATGAATATATATATATATTTATGCAGAAAAATAGAAGAGGGACTTATTTCTACTGAACTCCTCTTCTGAGACTAATATGCATTACAAACTTTTATTTGAAAAAAACCCTAAAAAATATTAGCTATTCAAATATCACAATGCATTAGCAGAGCTGAAACCATGCTGCCTCAAAATGTTACACTGTGCCACACTGAATATTTTAAGCTGAAGGAATTTCTGAAAATGAAGGAAACAGGAACCACTTTCTGAGCTTGCTTTTCTCCCCTGATGTTATGTCATAAAACCTAGAATGAAGAAAACCTCATGGAAGACAGGGAAGAAAGATTGTGGGAGCTAGAACGGTTAGGGACACCACAAGAACATGGCCCACAGAATCAACTAAGCAGGGCTTCTAGCGGCTCACAGAGACCAAAGGAACAACCAAGCATCCTGCATGGGTCTGTGCTAGGACCTCTGCATACATACTATGGTTGTGTTGCTCGGGGTGTTTGTGGGACTCCTAACAGTGGGAATGGGGGTGTCTCTGATTATTTTGCCTGCTTTTGGGATCCTTTTCCTCTTACTGGTTTGCCTTGCCCAGCATTGATATAAAGGTTTGTGCTTAGATTTATTGCATCTTGTTATGTCATGTTGGGTTTATAAACCTGGGAGGCCTGCCCTTTACTGAAGGGAAACTGAGGAGCAGTCAGTCAATCTAGGGGGGAGGGGAATTGGGAGCAGAAGTGAGAGGTGTGGAGAGAGGTGAGACTGTGGAAGGGATGTACTGTATGAGAGAATACTACTAATAAAACCTAGAAATAAATGGGTCATAAAACAATGTATACCTGTAGAGAACCATTCTTATTAGAAGCCATGAAGGCATACAAAAGAATGTGAACAACTAGGTTGGGCTGTCCCTAGTTCATTTCCTGCAGATCATATTCACTTTGTCCTTTTGACAATGCACTTTTCATAGGTGTAACACATATATTTTCCCGTTTTTTCAGGTTTTCATTTTTGAAGGTTCACATGCTATTTAAAACTCATGGAGACCAATCTCTATATCCATCACTTTTAATTTCTTTTTGTCAATTTTATTTTCAGCCATGATACATAAGAAGGTTCAGTGAAATCTCTTTTCATGGCACCATAAAAAGAGATAGATACCATGAACAAATTGACTTAACCAAATCTCATCATTCAAAACTTAATGAGAAAAAGCTAATATATTATATGTCAACCATCTGATGACAAATTATATCATCACGTAAATTGGTTTTAAAAACAGTTTATAAAATTAAACAGCACTCATAGTTGAAACAAAACAAAAGTTCTCAAAATACTAGAAATGAAAGGGAACTGAACTTGACAGACATGAACTTGACATGCCAGCTAGGCATGGTGCTGCATGCTTTTAATCTCAGCACTTAGGAGGCAGAGGCAGGCAGATTTCTGTGAATTCAAGGCTGAGGCCAGCCTGGTCTACAGAGAGAGTTCCAGGAAGCCAGGGCTGCTATACAGAGAAACCCTGTCTCAAAACAAACAAACAAACAAACAAAGAATTAAGAAGCTACCCCCCTTCAATAGTTCTGCTGGTAGAGTAGAGGACTAAAACTTAAGAATTATCTAATAGCATAAGCAATAATAAAACTAAATATTTTCTTCCTTAATGTCCAATAATGCTAGATTTCCCTGCTCTTAGCATGGTACTATAAGTTCCTTCCCTTCAGAAAGGCAAGAAAAATACATACAGATTGGTGAAGAATAAACCTATCTTTATATGCAGATGACATAACTATATACATAGAAAATGCCACAGATCCTAGAAATTATAAATGAATTAATCACAGTCACAAACCAAAAGACCAATATATAAAGAGCAAGTGCATTCCCTATATTAACAATGAATATATAGAAAACAAAGTGAAAAACAAAGTATTATTTACAAACACAAATGAAGAGAAAACAGCCATTATAAGAGAAAACAGCATTGGTAGCACAAACCTCCACAAATACTCTAATCCACAGATGCTCAAGTCCCTTAGATAATATGATATATTTGCATATAAGTAAGGATGCCTTTATATATAATAAACTTTACAAAATTTCTAGGTTATCTGTAGTAACTAACACAATATAAATGTTATTTAGATAGCTGTCATCTGGTATTGCTTAGGGAATAATAAGAAACAAGTCTATACATGAAGATACAAATGCAAATTTTGTTGTTATTGTTTGGTAACTTAAAACAGAATCTCATGTAATTAAATCTGGCCTTGAACTTGCTACATACCTGATACTGATTTTGAACTTCTGATTACTCTGTCTCCACCTCCCAGTTGCTGAGATTACAGGTGTGCAGCACCATTATCAGTTTAGATGCATTTTTGTAGCTATTTTTAAGTGTGCTGTTAATTAAATGCTCTGGTGTATAAATCATAAAGAGGGCCAACTATAGGTATAAACATAAGACATGAACAGAATTTATATGCTTATAGGTATAAAATCCTGGGCTGGTATATGCTTCAGCTGCCAATGGAGCTTGCTTCCAAGTTTGATAAATTGAGTTTATTCTTTGGTATATACCGTGATAGAAAAAGAAAAAACTTCCAGAGGTTGTCCTATGACTTTCATGTGTGCACCTGGCACATAGGCCCATACACAAATAAATTAAAATAACTATTTAAAAAGATGTATAAATGCTGACAAAAGAGGATCAAAATCAATAGAATCATGTGTTATTTCCATTGGCTGAGGAAAGATGACAATTCTTCTCAAATTGACATGGGTCTAATCTTATTTATACTATTTAGATTTATTTTACAATCTATATGGAAAGGTACAAGCTTTAGAGTACTAAAGAAGTCTTGAGTAAGAAATGTTAAGAAATAGTCAAAGATGGGTGTGGTGGTGCATGCTTTTAATCCCAGCACTTGCAGAGGCAGAGGCAGAGGCAGAGGCAGAGGCAGAGGCAGAGGCAGAGGCAGAGGCAGAGGCAGAGGCAGAGGCAGAGGCAGAGGCAGAGGCAGGCAGAGAGGCAGAGAGGCAGAGAGGCAGAGGCAGAGAAGCAGAGAGAGAGGCAGAGAGGCAGAGAGAGAGGGAGAGAGGCAGAGAAGCAGAGAGAGAGGCAGAGAGGCAGAGGCAGAGGCAGACAGATCTCTGTGATTTCGGGACCAACTTGGCATATAAACTGAGTTCTGGGACATCCAGGTTTGCACAGAGAAACTCTGTCTTGAAAAAAAATAATGAGTGGTTTACACCTTAAATTCTAGCATTTGAGAGACAGAGGAAGGAAAATCTATGTGAATTAAAGTCATCATGTTTACATGTTTACATAGAGTTTTATTCAAGCCAGAGCAATAGAGAAAGACAGACCCCATGAGTTTAAAAAGTGAAGAAAAGAATCATGAAGAAATATGCTAATCAACACAGTAAGGTAGTTGGAAAAAAACAACCTTGAAGATCCATAGCAGGTCAATAACAGCATAGACCACCCAGGAACAGGCCTATGCCATTGTGCTCAACTGGTATTTGATGAAAGTGAGAAAGGAATTCAGGGGAGGAGTCGTAGATTTTCAAGAAGCAATGCTTGAGTAATTGAACAGACCTTGGCAAAAGAATAGACCTTGACTCAAGTCTTACATTTTTAACAAAAACACAAAATGGATCATGGACTTAAACATAAAACGTAAGACTTTTAGGAAAAAAATGAGAAAAATCTTAAGGAATCAAATGGACTTTACACTTGACGATGGAAGCAGAAATCATAAAAGAAAAAAGAAACAATGAAATCAGAACTTGTCAAATCTAAGTGTTTTGCTTGGGAAATGCTATGAGCTAGCTTAAAATGTAGTCTTTTTAAAAAAAAGATTAACAAAATGTTGCAAAGATCAGATATTTCTGAGGGTAGAAAAAAATCATAATATGATTTAGTTTAGATGGAATGGTTAGTCCACTGGTCAACTTTCCTTGGCTGGACTATATATGCAGGATATGTGCTATTGTAAAGCCTGAGTCACTTCCAGGGCATGCATTTCCTGTGGCTACAACTTTCTAAAGGGTAAATCGGCTGGAAACAACATATAATGAATGTGCATGCAGAATGCTGGGCTTTGGGAAAAGAAATACATTGGGCACAAATAAGGGAAGGAGTTTACAAGGGCCTTACTTTTGCAATTCTTACTTTAGAATTTTTGGAAATTTCAAAACCATGGATAAGAAAGAATGCACTCTCCATTGATACACAGAACTAGTGCTGATTTAAGCTTAAACTCCCACTGCACTGAAAAGGGGACCAACTCTTGATGATAGAATTTGAAACCTAAGGCTGGCCTCTTTTTGACAGACCCGAGTTTACTGCAATGAGCTTTCTTGGCACCAGCTCAAAAAGTTTTGAGTTTCTGGGTGCCGGGAGGAAAATCCTCTTGGTGACTCTCAGCACTGATGGGGATGAGGTGCAGGAGTGTGGAGAAGAAGAGCTGAGGGTTGACCTGTGGAGAGTTTAAGAAAACAGGTCATTAGAGATGCTAGAGCAGGTTTGATAAATGTTACTCTTGACCAGTTTTCTTAGTTCTCTATGGTCTTAGTAAAAGGCAATGTAAGAAAATAATTCAAAACCCAGGAAAACATTGAGTGAATGTGTATTCTATGTATTATGTGGTCTACAACATGCTTAGTTAGGTTCCTCGAACAATTTTACATGTGGAACAATGCTCAGAGAAATGAAGGGGCTTCCTCTGTCACCCCTTTGCAGTTTAACCCATGACTCTCCCTCACTATACTTATCATTGTGATGCACAACACAACTACCCCACAAAACAAACAGAATTTTGGGGGATATATATGTCCATTAAGGAAAGTTCTCGGTTCCAGAGCTGCAGTTGAAGCTCTGAAGCAAGCATGCTGTGTACAGGTCGAAGCAGGGACTGACTGAAGCCCGACTAGTTTTTCTATCACTTATTTAGGTTAGCATACAAAGTACTGGATTTCATTACAGCATTTTCTCAATTATTTCTAACAGGTTGCCTAGGCTGCCCCCAAACTCAGTATGTAGCTAAGAAGGGTCATGAACTTCTGATTCTCCTGCCTCTTTCACCGCTGCTGGGATCATGCTCAGTTTATGTGGCACTAACCCAGGTAGGCATACCTAGCAAACACTGCAGCAACCCAACTATGTCCCCGGACTCATTATGGCAGTTTAAAACATATACATTGTTTTTATTTGCTTCCCTTCCCCGCTGCCCTCTCTCATGTCCTCTTCTTCCCTCTGCCTAGTTTCTTCTCTTCCTCCTCCCTTCTGCTTTCTTCTTATAGGTATTCCAATACTGTCTCTCTTCCTGTTGTCCATTAAGATCTCTTTCTTACCTTTCTAGTTTTGTGAACCATACACACACACACACACACACACACACACACACTTAAAAATCTATCTTCTACATGTTATAAGAATATGTTTTTATTTTAATTCTAGATGTGGGATATGGGGTTGCTTCGGATTGTTCACAGCAGCTGACTATGATTTGCCTCGTGCTCTAGCAGGGGCCTGATTCTGCCAGCTGCACAAGTGTATGACATTTGGAAACCTGGGAACTCTTGAGAAGGTATAAAATGCTAGGGCCCTGAGAGGTGCTGAGCCTGCTGCACCCCTGATGCTGCTCCATGCTGCTCACTGCTTGCTGCTTGGAGATATCCTGATGATGAAGATCAGACTTGCCCCAAGGAATGTGATACCCCTCATCAGCAGGAAGTAGTCAAATGAGATCGACTCCCCCTTCCCTCTCCATCCTTCTTTTCTCTACCTAGTGTTGGTGGGTTGGAAGGAGGAAGGGTAGAGAAGGGTAGTAGGAAAAGGAACCCATAAGGTAGCCAAAAGTCCAGCTACATCCACACATGAGAGAACACATAATATTTGCCTATTTGAGTCTGATTTCTTTCGCAATAATCTCCTGTTGTATACCTTCGTTACAAAGTCACGATCTCAAGTGAAATTCATAAAATTCCATTGTATGCATACACCCAAAGGATGCTGCACCCTACTACAGAGATAACTTGCTAAATCATGTTCATTACTGATCTATTCATAAGAGCCAGAAGTTGGAAATAGCCTATATATCTGTCAACAGATGGATAAATATGATATATCTACACAATGGAGTATTACTCAACTGTTAAAAATGAAATTATGAAAAACACTGGTAAAGGGAAGGAACTAGAAAAAAAATCAATCTGAGTGTGGTAATCCAAATCTAGAAAGACAAATATAGTATGTATTTGCTTATGTGTAGATGTTAGCTGGTAAATCAATGAGAAGGAAGCTTCAATTCATAGAACCACAGAAGTTAGGTATAGAGTAAGGGACTTGTGGGAAGGGACAGATCTCCCTAGGAAGGGGAAATGAACTAGAGAGTTATGGATGGATAGGGGAGGGGAGAGACTAAAACAGGAGAATCAAATGGGAAAGAGGGAGATACAGAGAGGGACAGATAAAAGAGGGAGTGAATACAGAGAGGGACAGATAAAATGAAGTGCCATTTGAGGGGTTCTTGGAAACCTACTACAGTAGAGATTTCCTACAATAGAAACTTATGTGAAGGTGATCTAAATGAAATCACCAAATAATGGAGAAAACAGAGCCCCAACTGGACATCTCTCATCACCAAATGAAGCTTCAGTACTAGAAGTGGCATATAATTGAGTCATCAACCTAAGGGATGCCATAGGAATCCCTGAACAATCCAGGCTGTTGCAAGAATATAGGTTGCTCTCCACAAACTGATAGCATGGGCCTATTGCTGAAGACCATGCCTACACAATTCCTTGAACATGGAGAAGCTGAGCTGGTACCTAACGAGAGTCTTTGCCCTAAGTGCTAGAGTATTTGGTACAGGAAGATTCTCTGCATGCTACCAAAAAAAGAAAATGTGTCCATATCGGTTTCTTGTGCCTTTCTTTGGCTCTTTTCCTTCTGCATGTTTTGTCCTTTTCTGACTTGTTTTTGTTTTATCTTATTATATTTTATTATTTTTATCCCTTAGATGTCTAGTTTTTCCTTAGGAGAGACCAAAAAAGACTGGATCTGCATGGGAGGGGAGGGGAGGAGGGACTGGAAGGAGTAGAGAGAATATAATCAGAATATATTGCATTAAAATCTATTTTCAATAAGAGAAAAAAATTATTATTATAGCAGTGTGTGTTATAATGCATTGTGCGAGTACTGTGATACATGTGTGGAAATGAGTAGACAGCTTTAAAGAGCTGGTTCTCAAAATGGATGTTGTAGTACACACCTTTAATTTCAACACTCAGAAGGCAGAGGCAGAGTTCAAGGCCAGCCTGGTCTACATAGTAAGTTCCAGGACAGCTAAAGATACATAGTGAGACTGTATCTCAAACAAACGAATAAACAAATAAGAGCTGGTTCTCTCCTTTCAGTGTGGGTTCAGGAATTGAACTCATGTACTCGGCTTATGTGGCTGAGCCATGTCACTGGCCCATTCTCAGTTTCTTTAACTGCTCATCTGTTGACGGATATTGAGGTGTTTTCATTTCCTAGAAAGTGTAACTAGTGTAGTAATTGACATAGATGTGTATCTCTGTGTCATGACTAGGTCCTTTTGGGCATATACCCATAAAGTTGTGTCATATGGTAGTTCTACTTTTAATGTTCCAAGGAACCTCCATATTCATTCCTATTGTGGTCTCACAGGGTTACATTCCCAGCAGTGGTGAATGAGGCTTCTCCTTTTCCTCCATTCTCACCAGCATTACTTGTGATTTAGTTTCTTGATGGCAATCCTTCTGACTCGGGTGAAATGGAATTGAATGCAGTTTTAATTTATACTTCACTAATGGCCAAGGATACTGAATATTTCAAAAATATATTTATTGATCATTTGCATTTCTTTTTTATCAGAACTGTCTAGTCAATGGGATGTTTTGTTTTCAAGTTCTATGTGTATTCTAAATACTAATGTATAGTTGGCAAAGACATTTCCTGTTCCGTAGGCTGTTGCTTCACTCTGGTGCTTCTTTCTTTACTGTTCAGTTTTTTAACTTTATGTAGTAACACTGCTCAATTTTCAAGATTCTCCTTTTGTTATTGAATTCCTGTTCACAAAGTCCTTGTCATTATCTATATCTTGTATATCATTTTTCTTTGGAAGTTTCAAGATTGTAAGTCTTACTTTCATGTCTTTGATCCATTTTGAATTGCTTTTTAGACAGTATGAGAGACATGGACTCAGCTTCAAACATGCTAAACGTGTTTTCATAGCACCGCGTATTGAAGAGGTGTTCTTTTTTTCCCAATGTATGCCTTTGATACATTATCATGAATGAGGTGGTTGTAGCTGTGTGCTTAATTTCTGGGTCCACAATTCTACTGCATTGGTCTATATTTTTGGCACCCAGTGCCAGAAGCTTGAAATTTGCCTTCTCCTAAATGGAAGCTGTTTTTGGTGGGAGGAGGGGTGGCCCTATGTACAAAAGGTCCCCTGGCTGGTGTACTCCCAGCCCTTGACCTCGGGCCTCTAGCTTCATCCATCTCTGTATCTGCCAAAGAGGCTGGCCTAAGGCCAGGGTGAAACTTCTAACTGAGCCCAAAGAAGTGGTGGGAGAAAAATGTGGTGCCCTCTAAATTTCAGTGCCCCAGTGACCCCAGCCTAGCCAATGCTCTGAAAAGAACAGAGCAGGGTGTTGGGCTGGGAAGGGCGATGAGAGAAGTCAGGGGGTCTTTGACTGAAGAATGGGGAGATGTCAGGAGACCATCAGTCATAGTGATAGAGCTGAACAAGTCACCAAAAATGGTAAGTTTTGGTAATAGGGGCATTTTAGAGTTCAAAACCAGTGATGTGAAGTCAGCAACTGCGAAGTGATGGCAGTGGTCAGTAAAGCAAGCAGGTGCTCCAAACCAAGACTCAAAGAGTCCAAGGAATTAGGACTATGATCAAATTCACAGGATATTAGTCAGGCTACTATGTACCAGGCTCTGGGCCAGGTGCTTGGAGATAGAGTAGTAACAAAAGAGGCCCACCCGTTTTCAAATGCTAGCAAGGCAGTTAGGAGACAGAGAGGCAGGTAAATATTTTGTACAAGATGACATGAACATACTTAAGACATGGGTCTTGATTTTGAAAAGCAGGAAACAGATCTAGTGTACTAGTAAAATTGATATAAGAAAACACAGATAAGTAACTACATAAGTGTGTGGTTTTGGGGGGAGAGATATAGAAAAGAGTCACCCCTGAAAGATTAACAGTGACAGACTGAAAATAAAATACAACAAAAAAAACCAAAAAGGAAAGAAAAGAAAGAAAGGAAGGAGAGAGAGAGAGAGAGAGAGAGAGAGAGAGAGAGAGAGAGAGAGAGAGAAAAGAAAGAAAGAAAGAAAGAAAGAAAGAAAGAAAGAAAGAAAGAAAGAAAGAAAGAAAGAAAGAAAGAAAGAAAGAAAGAAAAGAAGGAAGGAAGGAAAAGAAAGAAGGAAAGAACAAGCAAACAAATAATTCCATTCAGGCATTCAAATTTTCGAATCTAGCTTAGTGAGTTAGTGAGTTCATTGAGGTTACTTACAAGATTATTGGTGAGGAGTTATTTACAGGAGCATAGGGGACTTGAAGGCAGTGGCATTACTAAAGGCCCACCCAAGCATGGGTTAAAAAAAGCCATGAGAGCTGTTTCTCTGGAGTTCCCTGCACGACTTGCAGGCAGCTCTGGATGGTAGGAGACCCTCCTTTCCCTAGCAGTTGTGACTGCTCTGCAACCTTGGGCGGGATGGTATGAATCTTGGAAGTTGCAGGAACTTTTTGGGACTTGTAAGTTTCATTTATGGAGCTCCACTCATTTTCTTTGCTTCGTCTTTGTGCTCCAGGGGAGGTGCTGTGCATCTCATTCAATCTTTCTAAGAGCTCCAGGGAGTAGCCACTGTGCTTCCTATTCCCCAACAAGAAAGCAGGCTTAAGGCAGTTAAGTTAACAAAAGATTATATCACACAGCTAACAGATGACTAATTGGAGATTTCAACTGAGGACAATTTGTCGTGTTACCAAGACTGACGTTTAAAACAATTTCACTTGTTGGAGACAAGAGTCTATCTTGCAAGTAGAAAAGAGTAAGCAAAGAAGCCTCTCTTTGATGTCCTTGTACTTCTTCACACTGATTTTCTTTGTAAAATTTATTCTTTTTGCATTTTGCTTTTCAAGTCAGTGTCTCTCTGTATAATGGCCCTGGCTGTCCTGGACCTCACTCTATACACCAGGCTGGCCTCAAACTCAGATCCACCTACGTCTGCTTCCCTAATGCTGGTATTAAAGGCTTGGGCCACCATACCAGGCTTCTGTGTAAAATCTAAAACTGATTTGCAGTGGACAGACACCAAATCAACAAAGGTCTTATTAGAAATAACAGCCTATCAAAATATTCAGAAACTAAGCAAATGTACCAGAAGCAAAATGTTTCTAATGTATAATGGTATCCTGTTAAAAATATCATTCTCAACAATATCAATAAATATGAAACACTAAGAATAAATTAACATAAGCAATGTCATGGAAGCTTGGCCTGGTAGCAAAGGCCTGCTAATTCTAGTTATACAGGATGATGAATATGAACATGAGCAAGTTCAAGACCTGCCTGTGTAACTTAGTGAAACTTTGTTTTAAAATAAATGTGAAAAAAGAGGCTGCAAAGTGTGTAGCTTTAAATGGGACATCTATATCACACACCACACACCTTACCCACCAAGGCTTAGGGGTCATTCTGGATAAGAGAAGACAGAGGAACAGGAAACAAGACAGAAGAGTGGGGCAGAACAGAGCCGTTATGGGATAGCCTAAATGGCTAAAACAATACAAGTATTACAGAACCGTCAAGGAGACAATGCAATCTGAAACCATGCCAAGGAGAAACCAATGGGGAGAATTCCAGTTGTTTAGTGCTCTTAAGAAATTGTTGCAAAACACTCATTTCTCAGTGATCATTCCACTACAAATAAGTGGGGCATTAAAAGTAGTAAAATTATTACTTATTCCATACATGTTGCAGGATTTTCCACATCCAGTCATATTAGGGCAGTGGAGAGCCTGTATTTGGACAGGGAACGGGAGGTGGAGCTCGGAGTTGGATGAACAGAGGTCGCAGGAGAAGAGAGGTGAACTGAAATGGCTTCAGACGTGGACCTGTGTGGCATTTACTTGCCACAAATAGCTAAATTTTTATAAAGTTAGAGATATTGGGATAAAGCTTTTATCATCATCAATTGGCTCTTAAATTACTGTATTGGCATCTTGTAAATTGTAATATTATCTATACAAATCTGATAGACTAATACGCTTTAAGAGTTTGGGAATAAAAGTCAGGAAATTGGAGAGTGAGCAGGGGGAGGAAGAAGGGGATGGGAGTTTTCAGAGGGGTAATGTGGAAAGGGGATACCATTTGAAATGTAAATAAAGCAATTATCTAATAATAAAATAAAAAAAGGTTTGGTTTTACTTGGTTATACTGGAGCATAGCTCAGCAGCTGCGAGAACACTCTAAGCACAGGACCCTGCGGGACATGGTGTTGCAGCCTGGGGGCCAGGAGAGTTGGTGGGATCATTTTTAATATTTCCCACAACACATACTCTTTAATTTGAAATTTAAATTGCTTCATTTCTTTGGAAAGAAAAAAAAAGAGCACAGGTCCAATACAGCTTGGATAGTACTGGCATTCTGTTGCTGTTTCATAAACCTGAGCATATATTCTATACCTTGACAGATTCTCAAGTTATGAAACTGCTTCCAAATTGTAGCTTTTATGTTTTCAGTGACAAGAAACATCCTGAAGAGCATACATCCTTTGGAACATAGGGATTCTTGTTTGGTGTGTTCAACTGTGTCATAATCGATTCACATACGTAGATCAATAGCTTTACATACACAGTGCAACCGCAGCCCCTCATTTTGTACCTTTCTCAAATAGCTGTCTAGCACCTTTTCCATAGTTGCCTATTTGTCCTTTCTCTCCTTTCTGTTTGATTCTTATCTCACTCCTAGCAGTATCTCTTTCTGTTCTTTTGACACACTCACATCTATCTTAGCTTCATCTTTAGAACATTATTAGGCCCAAACTAGAAAGATAAATTAATGAAATGGAGTTAAGAGCTTAGAAAAACACTGTCATATCTTTTTTTTTATTTTATTTTTTTTTAATTTACATTCCAAATCACTTCCCCTTTCCCGTTTCCTCCCTCCCCGAAAGTCCCATAAGCCCCCTTCCCTCCCTCTTTTCTCCATTCAACCCCCTCTCCTTACTCTGTCCTGGCGTTCCCCTACATCCAGTCTTTCCAGGACCAGGGGTCTCTCCTTCCATCTTTTTAGAAATCTATTGATATGCGGATTGTGTCTGGGGTATTCCGAGATTCTGGGTCAATATCCCCTTATCAGTGACTGCATACCATGTGTGTTCTTTTGTGATTGGGTTACCTCACTAAGGATGATATTTTCAAGTTCTGACCATTTGCCTAGTAATTTCGTGAATTCATTGTTTTTAATTGCACAGTAGTATTCCATTGTGTAGATATACCACATCTTCTGAATCCATTCCTCCGTTGAGGGACATCTGGGTTCTTTCCAGCTTCTGGCTATTATAAATAAGGCTGCTATGAACATAGTGGAGCATGTGTCCTTATTGCATGCAGGTAAAGTCTCTGGGTATATGCCCAGGAGTGGTATAGCCGGGTCCTCCGGGAGTGTCATGCCCAGTTTTCTGAGGAACCGCCAGACTGCTTTCCAGAGTGGTTGTACCAGCCTGCAATTCCACCAGCAGTGGAGGAGTGTTCCTCTTTCTCCACATCCTCGCCAACAACTGCTGTCTCCTATGTTTTTGATCTTAGCCATCCTGACTGGTGTGAGATGGAATCTCAGGGTTGTTTTGATTTGCATTTCCCTAATGACTAAGGATGATGAACATCTCTTCAGGTGCTTCTCAGCCATTAGATATTCTTCAGGTGAGAACACTTTGTGTAGCTCTGTACCCCATTTTTTAATAGGGTTACTTGCCTCTCTGGAGTTTAACTTCTTGAGTTCTTTGTATATATTGGATATTAGCCCTCTGTCGGATGTAAGGTTGGTAAAGATCATTTCCCAGTTAGTTGGTTGCCGCTTTGTCTTTTTGACAGTGTCTTTTGCTTTGCAAAAACTTTGTAATTTAATGAGGTCCCATTTGTCTATTCTTTTTTTTTTTTTTTTTTTTTTTTTTTTAATTTAATTTAATTTTATTTTTTTAATTTACATTCCAAATCACTTCCCCTTTCCCGTTTCCTCCCTCCCCGAAAGTCCCATAAGCCCCCTTCCCTCCCTCTTTTCTCCGTTCAACCCCCTCTCATTACTCTGTCCTGGCGTTCCCCTACATCCAGTCTTTCCAGGACCAGGGGTCTCTCCTTCCATCTTTTTAGAAATCTATTGATATGCTGATTGTGTCTAGGGTATTCTGAGATTCTGGGTCAATATCCCCTTATCAGTGACTTCATACCATGTGTGATCTTTTGTGATTGGGTTACCTCACTAAGGATGATATTTTCAAGTTCTGACCATTTGCCTAGGAATTTCGTGAATTCATTGTTTTTAATTGCAGAGTAGTATTCCATTGTGTAAATATACCACATCTTCTGAATCCATTCCTCCGTTGAGGGACATCTGGGTTCTTTCCAGCTTCTGGCTATTATAAATAAGGCTGCTATGAACATAGTGGAACATGTGTCCTTATTGCATGCAGGTAAAGTCTCTGGGTATATGCCCAGGAGTGGTATAGCCGGATCCTCCGGGAGTGTCATGCCCAGTTTTCTGAGGAGCCGCCAGACTGCTTTCCAGAGTGGTTGTACCAGCCTGCAATTCCACCAGCAGTGGAGGAGTGTTCCTCTTTCTCCACATCCTCGCCAACAACTGCTGTCTCCTGTGTTTTTGATCTTAGCCATCCTGACTGGTGTGAGATGGAATCTCAGGGTTGTTTTGATTTGCATTTCCCTAATGACTAAGGATGATGAACATCTCTTTAGGTGCTTCTCAGCCATTAGATATTCTTCAGGTGAGAACTCTTTGTGGAGCTCTGTACCCCATTTTTTAATAGGGTTACTTGCCTCTCTGGAGTTTAACTTCTTGAGTTCTTTGTATATCTTGGATATTAGCCCTCTGTCGGATGTAAGGTTGGTAAAGATCATTTCCCAGTTAGTTGGTTGCCGCTTTGTCTTTTTGACGGTGTCTTTTGCCTTGCAAAAACTTTGTAATTTAATGAGGTCCCATTTGTCTATTCTTGATCTTAGAGTATAAGCTATTGGAGTTCTGTTCAGGAAATTCTCCCCTGTGCCCATATGTTCAAGGTTCTTCCCTAGTTTCCCTTCTATTAGTTTCAGTGTGTCTGGTTTTATGTGGAGATCTTTGATCCACTTAGAATTGAGCTTAGTGCAAGGAGATAAGGATGGGTCAATTTGCATTCTTCTGCATGTTGACCTCCAGCTGAGCCAGCACCATTTGTTGAAAAGGCTATCTTTTTTCCACTGGATGGTTTTAGCTCCTTTGTCAAAGATCAAGTGACCATAGGAGTGTGGATTCATTTCTGGGTCTTCAATTCTGTTCCATTGATCTACATGTCTGTTACTGTACCAATACCATGCAGTTTTTAACACTATTGCTCTGTAGTACAGCTTGAGGTCCGGGATACTGATTCCCCCAGAGGTTCTTTTACTCTTGAGAATAGTTTTAGCTATTCTGGGTTTTCTGTTATTCCAGATGAATTTTTGAATTGCTCTTTCTAACTCTATGAAGAATTGAGTTGGGATTTTGATGGGGATTGCATTGAATCTGTGTATTACTTTTGGTAAGATGCTCATTTTTACTATATTAATCCTGCCAATCCATGAGCATGGCAGATTTTTCCATCTTCCGAGGTCTTCTTCAATTTCTTTCTTCAGAGACTTGAAGTTCTTGTCATACAGATCTTTCACTTGTTTGGTTAGCGTCACGCCAAGATACTTAATATGGTTTGTGGCTATCGTAAAGGGTATTATTTCTCTTACTTCTTTCTCAGCCTGCTTATCCTTTGAGTATAGGAAGGCTTCTGACTTGCTTGAGTTGATTTTATATCCGGCCACTTTGCTGAAGTCGTTTATCAGCTGTAGGAGTTCTCTGGTGGAGTTCTTTGGGTCGCTTATGTATACTATCATATCGTCTGCAAATAGTGATAGTTTGACTTCTTCCTTTCCAATTTGTATCCCTTTGACCTCTTTTTCTTGTCTAATTGCTCTAGCTAGAACTTCAAGTACTATATTGAAAAGATATGGAGAGAGAGGGCAGCCTTGTCTAGTCCCTGATTTTAGTGGGATTGCTTCAAGTTTCTCTCCGTTTAGATTGATGCTGGCTACTGGTTTGCTGTAAATTGCTTTTACTATGTTTAGATATGGGCCTTGAATTCCTGATCTTTCCAAGACCTTTAGCATGAAAGGATGCTGAATTTTGTCAAATGCTTTCTCAGCATCTAATGAGATGACCATGTGGTTTTTTTCTTTGAGATTGTTTATGTAGTGGATTACATTGATGGATTTCCTTATATTGAACCATCCCTGCATCCCTGGGATGAAGCCTACTTGATCGTGGTGAATGATCGTTTTGATGTGTTCTTGGATTCGGTTGGCAAGAATTTTATTGAGTATTTTTGCATCGATGTTCATAAGAGAGATTGGCCTGAGATTCTCTTTCTTTGTCGGATCTTTGTGTGCTTTTGGTATTAGTGTAATTGTGGCTTCATAGAACGAGTTGGGTAGTGTTCCTTCTGTTTCTATTTTGTGGAACAGTTTGAAGAGTATTGGTGTTAGGTCTTCTTTGAAGGTCTGATAGAATTCTGCACTAAAACCATCTGGACCTGTGCTTTTTTTGGTTGGAAGACTTCCAATGACAACTTCTATTTCTTCAGGGGTTATAGGACGGTTTAGATGGTCTATTTGATCCTGATTTAATTTTGGTACTTGGTATCTGTCAAGGAAATTGTCCATTTCCTCAAGATTTTCTAGTTGTGTTGAATACAGGTTTTTGTAGTAGGATCTGATGATTTTTTGAATTTCCTCAGTTTCTGTTGTTATCTCTCCCTTTTCGTTTCTGATTTTATTAATTTGGATACTATCTCTGTGCCCTCTGGTTAGTCTGGCTAAGGGCTTATCTATCTTGTTGATTTTCTCAAAGAACCAACTCCTCGTTTTGTTGATTCTTTGTATGGTTTTATTTGTTTCTACTTGATTGATTTCAGCCCTGAGTTTGATGATTTCCTGCCTTCTACTCCTCTTTGGTGTATTTGCTTCTTTTTGTTCCAGGGCTTTCAGGTGTGCCATTAAGCTGTTAGTGTATGCTGTCTCCCGTTTCTTTTTGGCGGCACTCAGGGCTATGAATTTTCCTCTTAGCACTGCTTTCATTGTGTCCCATAAGTTAGGGTATGTTGTGCCTTCATTTTCATTAACTTTCAAAAAGTCTTTGATTTCTTTCTTTATTTCCACCTTGACCAAGTTATCATTGAGTAGAGCATTGTTCAGCCTCCATGTGTACGTGGGTTTTCTTTTGTTTTTGTTGCCATTGAAGACCACCCTTATTCCATAGTGATCTGATAGGAGGCATGGGATTATTTCTATCTTCTTGTATCTGTTGAGGTCTGATTTGTGACCAATTATATGGTCAATTTTGGAGAAGGTACCATGAGGAGCTGAGAAGAAGGTGTATTCTTTAGCTCTAGGATGAAATGTTCTATATATATCAGTTAGTTCCATTTGGTCCAAGGCTTCAATTAGATTCACTGTGTCCCTGTTTAGTTTCTGCTTTCCTGAACGATCCATTTCAGAGAGCGGGGTGTTGAAGTCACCCACTATTATTGTGTGCGGTGCGATGTGTGCTTTGAGTTTTAGTAAAGTTTCTTTTACGAATGAGGGTGCCCTTGCATTTGGAGCATAGATATTCAGGATTGAGAGTTCTTGATGGTGGATTTTTCCCTTGATCAGTATGTAGTGTCCTTCTGTGTCTTTTTTGATGACTTTGGGTTGAAAATCAATTTTATCCGATATTAGGATGGCTACTCCACCTCGTTTCTTGGGGCCATTTGCTTGTAAAATTGTTTTCCAGCCTTTTACTCTGAGGTAGTGTTTGTCTTTGACACTGAGGTGCGTTTCCTGCATGCAGCAAAAAGCTGGGTCCTGTTTACGTATCCAGTCTGCTAGTCTATGTCTTTTAATTGGGGAATTGAGACCATTGATATTAAGAGAGATTAAGGCATAGTGATTATTGCCATCTGCCATTCTTGACGCTATCTTTATGTTTGAGTGGTTATCTACTTTTGGGTTTGATTCAAGAAGGTTATTATCTCATTTTTTCCAGGGTGTTGTTTCTCTCCCTGTATTGGAGGTTTCCACCTATTATCCGTTGCAGGGCTGGATTTGTGGAAAGATATTGTGAAAATTTGGTTTTATCATGGAATATCTTGGTCTCTCCATCTATGGTGATTGAGAGTTTTGCTGGGTATAGTAGTCTAGGCTGGCATTTGTGCTGTCTTAGTGTCTGCATGAGATCTGCCCAGGATCTTCTGGCTTTCATAGTCTCTGGTGAGAAGTCTGATGTGATTCGGATAGGTCTTCCTTTGTATGTTACTTGGCCCTTTTCTCTTACTGCTTTTAGTATTCTTTCTTTGTTTAGAACATTCGGTGTTTTGATTATTATGTGACGGGAGGTATTTCTGTTCTGGTCCAGTCTGTTTGGAGTTCTGTAGGCTTCTTGTATGTTCATCGGCATCTCTCTCTTTAAGTTAGGGAAGTTTTCCTCCATAATTTTGTTGAAGATGTTTACTGGCCCTTTAAGTTGCAAATCTTCACTCTCATCTATACCTATAATCCTTAGGTTTGGTCTTCTCATTGTGTCCTGGATTTCCTGGATGTTTTGGGTTACGCGTTTTTTGCATTTTGCATTTTCTTTGACTGTTGAGTCGATGCTTTCTATGGAATCTTCAGCACCTGAGATTCTTTCTTCCATCTCTTGTATTCTATTGTTGATGTTTGCATCTATGACTCCTGATTTCTTCCCAAGGTTTTCTATCTCCAAAGTTGTCTCCCTTTGTGATTTCTTAGTTGTTTCTACTTCCTTTTTTAGTTCCTGGATGGATTTGCTGAGATCCTTCACTTGTTTGTTTGTATTTTCCTGTATTTCTTTAAGGTAATTTTGCATTACCTCTTTCAGGATTTCTTCCTGATGACCCACGTTCTCCTGCATTTCTCTGAGCGATTTTTGTGTTTCCTCCTCATGGGATTCCATCTGTTGATCCATCGTCTCCTGCATTTCTTTAAGCAGTTCTCGTGTTTCCTTTGTAAGGGCATCTAACCGTTGATTCATTTCTTTAAGCAATTTTTGTGTTGCCTCCTTATGGGCATCCGTCTGTTGACCCATATTCTTCTGCATTTCTTTATGCAAATTTTGTGATTCCTTTGTGAGTGCATCTACCCGTTGATTCATCTCGTTAAGCGATTTTTGTGTTGTCTCCTTGTGCGCCTCCATCTTTTGATCCATGTTCTCCCGCATTTCTCTAAGCGATTTTTGTGTTTCCTTTGTAAGGGCTTCTAACCGTTGATTCATGGTCTCCTGTAACTCTTTATGAGATTTATTTGTGTCCTTCTTGTGATCCTCTAATAGCATCATGAGAAGTGATTTTAAATCCAGATCTTGTCTTTCAGGTGTGGTGGGGTATCCAGGACTTGCTGCTGTTGGAGAGTTGGGTTCGGATGGTCCTACATTACTTTGATTACTGTTAGTAACATTCCTACGTTTGCCTTTTGCCATCTGGATACCTCTGGTGTTAGTTGGTCCTGCTGCCACTGGCTGTTGGTTGGACCTCCTGTGAGCCTGCAAAGCTATTTCTGCCCCCCCCTGGATTACCAGGATTCCCCTGGCACCGATTTCTGGGGCCTGCCTGCTCCTGAGTGACTTTGGAGCCCTAATGTGCTTTGCCCCAAGTGATCTTATATTGGGGAGGCCTTGCACATCTAAAGGCTCAGCCTAGTGGATTCCTGGAGCAGAGGTCGCCAAAGGGAGGCTGGCAGGCTCCTGCCCTGTGCAGGGGTGTGTGATCTCTCCTGGGGGGGGGAGGGGGCGTCCCTCTGCCAGGCAGAAGTCCCACAGCAGATCTGGCGCGCTGGTCACTGCAGATCAGCCCAGCACCTGGGAGCAGGTTACACACAAGCTGCCTGAACCCGAAGCGATATTATGCCTGTCTGTCTCTGAGCCTGGTGGTCCCAACTACCTGGTCACTGGAGCAAAGATGGCGGAGGGCACTCTCCGTGGCGCCGCTCACCCTGTGGTCACGATGGCCCGCCGATCTGGCACCCAGACGACCACAGCGCCAACCCGCCCTCGGGCACAGAAGGAAGCCCCAACAGGCCGTGTCCCAAGTGATGTTATATTGGGGGGAGAGCCTGGGTACCGGTCTCTCCAGCGCAGTCCGCGGGAACAGAGGTCGCGGAAGGGAAGCTGGCGGGCTCCCTCCCTGCGCAGGGTCCCTCCACCAGGCAGAAGGTCCCACCGCGGAACTGGCGCGCTGGTTACTGCAGATCAGCCCAGCACCTGGGAGCAGGTTACACCCAAGCTGCCTGAAACTGAAGCGATATTATGCCTGTCTGTCTCTGAGCCTGGCGGTCCCAACTACCTGGTCACTGGAGCAAAGATGGCGGAGGGCAGTCTCCGTGGCGCCGCTCACCCTGTGGTCACGATGGCCCGCCGATCTGGCGCCCAGACGACTACAGCGCCAACCCGCCCTCGGGCACAGACGGAAGCCCCAACAGGCCGTGTCCCAAGTGATGTTATATCGGGGGGGAGAGCCTGGGTACCGGTCTCTCCAGCGCAGTCCGCGGGAACAGAGGTCGCGGAAGGGAAGCTGGCGGGCTCCCTCCCTGCGCGGGGTCCCTCCAGCAGGCAGAAGGTCCCACCGCGGAACTGGCGCGCTGGTTACTGCAGATCAGCCCAGCACCTGGGAGCAGGTTACACCCAAGCTGCCTGAAACCGAAGCGATATTATGCCTGTCTGTCTCTGAGCCTGGCGGTCCCAACTACCTGGTCACTGGAGCAAAGATGGCGGAGGGCAGTCTCCGTGGCGCCGCTCACCCTGTGGTCACGATGGCCCGCCGATCTGGCGCCCAGACGACTACAGCGCCAACCCGCCCTCGGGCACAGACGGAAGCCCCAACAGGCCGTGTCCCAAGTGATGTTATATCGGGGGGAGAGCCTGGGTACCGGTCTCTCCAGCGCAGTCCGCGGGAACAGAGGTCGCGGGACCATTTGTCTATTCTTGATCTTAGAGCATAAGCTATTGGAGTTCTGTTCAGGAAATTCTCCCCTGTGCCCATATGTTCAAGGTTCTTCCCTAGTTTCCCTTCTATTAGTTTCAGTGTGTCTGGTTTTATGTGGAGATCTTTGATCCACTTAGAATTGAGCTTAGTGCAAGGAGATAAGGATGGGTCAATTTGCATTAAATACTCCTCAGTATAAAAGCAAGCCATATCGCAAATCACAGAGAAAATGAAATATAATGTACAAATGATGTTTAGGAAATTTGAAAACAATGGTTAGTAAAGTAAGATCATTTTTCTTCACATTAAAATAAATATTAGCTTTTTCACAGGGTTACTGGAAAAAGGGACGCTATATGTATGTATAGTAGTAATATAAAAGAATATTTAATATATCTAAAGCCCACAGAAGACATTTCTAAATATAAAATAGGAAAAACTAAAAAAAACTGAGCCTACTGGGGGTATCCTTATAAGCATTAAATAGGGGCTGGAGAGATGGCTCAGCGGTTAAGAGCACTGACTGCTCTTCAGAAGGTCCTGAGTTCAAATTTCAGCAACCACATAGTGGCTCACAACCATCTGTAACGAGATCTGACTCCCTGTTCTGGAGTGTCTGAAGGCGGCTACAGTGTACTTGTATATAAATAAATACATCTTAAAAAAGACATTAAATATATATATATATATATATCAACAAACACAGCAAAGAGCCCAGGCTGTGGTGGTGAGCGCCTTTAATCTAATGTGGCAGAGGCAGGTGGCTCTCTGAGTGTTCAAAGTCAGCCTGGGTTAACGTGTGAGTTCCAGGACAGCCAAGGGCTGCTACACAAAGAAAGCCCACGGTGAAAAACAAGACAAACAAACAAGCAGCAGAACAAAACTACGTTTGGATGAACTAAGGAGTAAAGTCCGTAAATAGATACTGGGTTTGGGAGACAACTCAGTGATGAAGTTCTTGCCACACAATTACAGAGTATTTCACATGCATTTTTATTTTTATTTTTATTTTTTGAAACATGGTGTGTATCCCTGGTTGGCTTGGAACTTGCTATGCAGACCACAGCCTCAAATTCACAGAGCTATGTCTGCCTTTGCCTCTCAAGCACCGGCATGTACTACCATGCCCAGAATTGTTTTACCCCACCTTTACACACAGACACCTGCATACCGGCACTACACAACTCAATGAGCCTGGATCTCATTCTTATTGACTCCAGTTTGCATCGGGAACATCTTTTAAGTGGAGTCTCTATTCACTTCATTTTTATGACTTAAATTTGCATAATCTGTCTTTGAAATCTGGTCTCTCATGTACTTTCCTACAGTTCAGCCCTTCTGTCAAGTCTAAGAGCCTCTTAACATCTCTATTCTCAAAGCCTTCACTAGGGCATTGCTGATGGATACTGTTTCTTGTTATTTCCTGATTTCCCTTCTCACCCCTCCAAACAGCATTCCCTCTTTCTGGCTTGGCTTTTACCACCCATTTCTAAACAGAATGTTCATGGTCCCATGCTTTCCATGTTGCTTTCTCTATTTGCCCAGTACTTCGATAGCTATTTTCACCTCTCACAGACCTTACCTTTCTCTTCTCAGCCCAAAGCTTCTGTTTTCAAATTTTTGTTCAGTGTTTCAATGCTAATGTCTGGCTATTCCTGGGGACAGTCTCTCACCTCACCAAATATGGTCTTTTTTCCTGGCAGGTCTAGTTCTACAAATGGTACCACTTTGTTTCCCTTCAAAATACTCACAAGGTTTCAAAACGTGGAGAAAGAAGAGATCTGAGGAAAACAGAAAGCAACTATCAAATCAATTTTACAATTCCTGATACAAATCAAGGATGGATTTTATTGCAATGTGTACCATTAAGGAGTTTCTCATTAGTTTAGTAATCCTTGTTAAATAGGAATTAAGCAATGACAAGCATGATGAGCCCATGAATTATCATCATTTCCATGGGCAAAACTATGGCCGTTATATTTCAATGAAAATTCTACTTTATAACAAATGGAACTCTTTTCCTTAGTAATATAAACTTGTCTTGCATATATACTATCAGTTACAGTGAACAGTAATTCATGTAACAATGATTATGCCCTTTTGGCTACATATACACATACAATACAAACCAACAAACAAACCAACAAAACCAACCAGCCAGCGAACCAACTAACCAACTAACTAACCAACCAAGCAATCAACCAAAACATACAAAAGGTACAAGAAAAAGTCCTACAGTTGTTTTGGTAGTTTGTTTGAAACAGGATCTCATGTACCCCAGGCCTCAGGTCAACCTATTCTAGACAATTTCTCATTGAGACTCTCTTCCCAGGCCATTCTAGGTTGTGGTAAGTTCACAGAACTAACCATTGCTACCTGGAACTTTGAGTCTTCCGGGCTCTACCACCCAAGTGTTGTAATTGCAGGTGTATAGCAACATACTTGGTTTTAATGGTGGTGATTGGAACATATTAGATCATGCTTTTAGCATGTAGACACGTGCTTAAACAATTGTGTTACATTCCCGACCTTCCTAAAATGTACACATGCAATATGCTTTTCTTCAATGCAATCTTTTGTCTACCCAGTCACAATGAATTCCTCCCTCACCCTACTCCTTATGTCTCTCTTCTGTCTATCATTCCAGTCTACATTAACAATTCAGTATAAGTTATTTCATGTTTTACTTCATGTCCAAGTTATGTGTACAAAATTTTTTTAAAGAAAAGTAAATATACACAAAGAAAAAAACTAGATGGAAATACTCGTAAACATTATATTCTAGTGATGTGACTATAAATGAATTTCAATTTGTTTAGTTTACACGCATACTTTAAAACATGCATTTTAGGGACTGGAAAGATGGTTTGGTGGTTAAGTTCACTTGTTGCTTCTGCAGAGGACCCAGGTTCAGTTCCCACATGGTGGCTCCTATCATTCTTATCTTCCAGTTGCAGGGGATGCAACATTCACTTCTGAACTTCATGAGTGCCACACATGCGCATAGTACACAAACACACACATACAGACTTATATATAAAACAAAATAAAAAATAAAACACATTTCATAAAAATTGGGGATTTAACACATCTTTTACATTTTTTATACTTAACAACTCATGCATCTAGTTCAAAGTCACTACTAGAGTTTTATTTTATTACTTTTAATGTCTGGATAGTATTTTGTTAATACATTAGCAACTTATTC
The DNA here is from genome assembly GCA_036184795.1 of Tokudaia tokunoshimensis. Lineage (NCBI taxonomy): Eukaryota > Metazoa > Chordata > Mammalia > Rodentia > Muridae > Tokudaia > Tokudaia tokunoshimensis. The sequence continues at coordinate 125,792,168 of BTHU01000023.1, read as the reverse complement.
AAAGATCTATCCTCTTAGTAACATTCTTTGTTTTCATTTGTATATATGCAACTACAGGTAATGGCATACATGGAGTCTTGTAAACTCCTAATTTTCTTCCCAAGGGTCATGTTTCAGTAGCAGAATTGCAGAGGTAAGGCATATTCTCAATATTTCTTCAGAAGAGGCAATATCTTTTCAATAAATTGTTTTGCCTTCTCCAACTTCTTGCTCATCAGTGGGAGGAGTGGTCCTTGGACCTGAGGGTGTTTGATGCCCCAGTGTAGGGGAATGCCAGGGTGGGAAGACATGGGTGGGTGGGCGGGGGGAGCACCCTCATAGAGGCAGGGGGAGGGGGTATGGGATAGGGGGCTTCCAAAGGGGAAACCATTTGAAATGTAAATAAAGAAAATATCCAATAAAAAAACTGTTTTGCCTTAACAGGGGGTATATAGCTCAGTGGTAATAAAAAATGAAGAAAAGTGTGTCATTTTGCTGTCACATTATTACTTTGCACTCCCTTGGTGATTACTGAATTTGCCATCTGATTTGTAAGTTTGCTTAGCTTATCTGACTATTCCTCTGCAGCTGTGTCCCTTCACATCCTTTTTCTTATTGTTGTTTTGTTTTTGGAGTCAGGGTCTCAAGTAGTATAGGCTGATTTTCAATTTTCTGTGTATCCAAAGATCACTTAGAATGATCCTGATCCTCCTGCCTTCAACCCCAGAAGCTGGGATTTCAATGTATACCACCATAGCCAACATTTTTATGTAGTGCTTGGTTTTGAACCCAGGACTTTGTGCATGCAAGGCAGTCATTCTACCAACTGAGATATATTCTCCAGCCTTTTTGCATCTTTTCTTGATTGTCCCTTTCTAGCTAATTTACAATAGATTTTTGTATGGTATACCTTCTTTATAAGCATTTTAAAATCTATTATTCATCTATAGACTTCATTTATTATTTTTATCACACACATAAAAAATAAACCCATATAATCTTTTTAAAATTTTTTTTCATTATTCATTTTATTTGTTTATATTTCAAATGATATCTCCCTTCCTACCCCTCCACAAACCCCCATCCCATCTCCCCTCTTCCCTATCCCCTTTGCTTCTATGAGGGTGTTCCTCCATCTACCCACCCACTCCTGCCTCACAGCTTTGGCATTACCCTACACTGGGACATCAAGCCTCCAGAGGACCTAGGGCTTCCCCTCCCATTGATGTCCCATAAGGCAATCCTCTGCTATATATATAGCAAGAGCCATGGCTCCTTCCATCTATACTCTTTGGTTGCTGGTTTAATCTCTGGGAGTTCTCGGCAGTCCAGTTAGCTGATATTGTTCTTACTATGGGATTGCAATCCTCTTCAGCATTTTTAGTCCTTCCCCTAGCTCTTCCTTTGGGTCTACACAGAAGGGGAAACAAAATAATCACAGGAGGTAAAGGGAGGGTGGGACCTGAGATGGAGAGGAGGGGGAGGGGAAGTGAGGGTGTCCAGGATCAGTATTGGAAGGAACAGAAGAGAAGTACAGAGGTGTCAGTAAATCGAATAGAAATATGTAGCAGTGGGGGATGAAGAACTGGGGGTAGCTACTAGAAAGTCCCAGGGAAATGAGAGGCTCCCAGGACCAGGACTGAATGGGGATGACTTTAGCCATATAATCCTTAATAACCCCACCCAGTAGCTCTTGAGTATCTGGTCCTATTCCTTGTCTTAAGTATACTTATGTTTTGTTTATATTTGAATCTTCCTCTGACTTTATTATGTTTAGAAAGATAGTGTTCATGTAAAGTTATTTCCCTCTCAGATGAATTATCATTGATTAAATCATCCATCTTTTTTCCTCAATAAATTAAAATATCAATGTGTAGTATCAGATAATTCAAACATATTATAAAGCCAATGTAATCTAATCAAATCAATATACTACATGCATTGAACTAGATAAACCAGTGTAGTACAGAGTTGTGCTTGGATTTATATGCTTTGCTGAAAGGTCAAATCTTTGGAGATGTTTCTCTTCTTCCTTTAGTCCCTCCAGGAAGAACGTGATAGCTTAGTGCTCAGAACCACTTAGTCTTATGAAAACGTCAAATGGTCTTGCTTAAGCTCACTTTCTACATCTGAGAAATGGGTATCTTCGAACAGACACTGTGAGGATAAGGGGAGAAGGGCACTTAGCACAGTGCCTGACACATTATATGCCCATCATGAAGGTAACTATTATGATATGGGTTCTCTCATGTTAAGTACTGTGGCTGTTTGTAATCCCACTGTGAGCTGCTGGGCGGGGAGGAGGGCAGTTACTGTGTCTACCTTCAGCTCCCAGGTGGTCTCAGTAAAGAAGTAATTGCACTGATCCTTCTAGATAGTCCTAAGTTTCCAGGTTATATAGGACCTATGCTAAGTGAGCGCTCCACCCTTGCACCAGGACCTAGGAATGGTTACAGATGGCCACTCTTGTGTGTCTGATCACTGCAAGGGTGAACTGAGAGTTGGCTGTAGCTGTCATTCATAGTGTAGCCTATGGGGTACTTTCATGGACACACTGGGCTTAGCTTTATCTCGTGAATGTAGAAACGTAGTCAATGTAGAAAGCAGAGTGAATTAATGGGAGGACTTTTCCTCTATTTTAAAATCAATCAATCAATCAATCAATCAATCAACCAATCAATCAGTCAATCATCAACCAACCAACAAGTGGGCCAGGAATGTTTATATTTATGGGTTATGTTTAGAATTGTTTCTAAATACTTTAGTATATTTTATGATTTATCACAAACATTTAAAAATTTATTCCATACCATGCATAAGAATTAAGATAGCATCTTTATAATTAATTTTGATAACCTTCTCCTATTTGGGCAATTAAAATTTCTACTAACCCCTCAGTGAATCCAGTTCTTTCTGCTCTTAGGCAGTGGTGGGGAAGTAATAGACAACAATATTAATTTTTTAAAAGTCACATCAAAATTTCCATTTTATAGGGGAAGTTTCCAGATGCAATATAGGCCTCCTTGTTATCTTTGATTTTCAGATGAACAATGAAAAAATTTTCAGTATGTAACAAATTAAACTAAAAGTTGCATGTAACAAATTAAACTAAATAGTTACTTCTTTAAAGTCCAAATTTAAGAGAGCGTTTTATATTTTATATTTTCCTTTGCTAAATCTGGCAACCATATTTAAAAAAAAACAAACTATGTTCATTGGCTACTTGGGGGATCATAACTGATTCATTGGGATGTCTCAAGTTAAAGCCCTGGAGATTTCCTATGTACACATTTGGTGTTCAATAAAAGTTTGCTGAATTGATTACAAAAGACTGACTATTAATAGCTATCTTTTGGCCATTGATTGTCTAAAGGCATGAAAATGGACTTAGAGTAGGCTTAGAAAGATTTTCGACAATAAGGCAGCCACCAAAAAGAAGTCTCCAATTAACCCTTTATGAACCAACCAGGAAAAGCACACTTAGTCTGGAAAGCATCTCCTTGTGCCTAAAGTCACCTGAAATTTATCCTTATTTATACATCCATGGTTTCTAAAGTATTTTGCTCAAAACTTAACCATCATCACCCCTGAGTGTGTGTGTGTGTGTGTGTGTGTGTGTGTGTGTGTGTGTGTTGTCTATCTTGACTGCCTGTGTGCATATGGGAGAAGGATGAGAAGTAGTGGCAGGAGAGGCAAGGCAAGAAATGTATAGGAAACAAAACACTTGAAAACTTTTCTTCCTGCTACATTTCATGGAGAGTTAATGACTTTTTTAAAGTACTTCCAAAATCTGAATTGGTCAGTGCTGAGTAACAGGCACAAATATGGCCTCTAGTGTTCTGTTAATGGTGGGATCAAACGAAGAGGCTCTTCTACATGCTATTTAAGAAAGGGCAGAGGAGCCAATGTAATGTTTAGTTTCTTGGAGGAAACTGAAAAAAAAATAATCCCATATTACTACAATACAGCATGAATTCAATGCAAATGGAAAAGACTGGTGGCTTATTAATAGGCTCTCCCTGTAGCAAGCTGGCCTTCCTGGCTTCAGTTTGACATTGATTATTTTAATACAGAATTCCTGAATGAAAGAGGTTCTTGGCCTTTTCCTGGGCTGTTGAATAATGTATGTGGGAGAAAGCAAATAGCAGCAGAGGGTCTCAGCTGCGGGAACAATGGCACACACCCAGAGCTGAGGGGGCACGTTAGTTTATCATCGCCTTGTCAATCCTCCTAGCCTGGGAATCGTGGGGCAGCCTGGAAAGCAGCAGCTGCCCGACGTGTGGTGAACTGACCGGGGCACTTTAAAAGAGACGACTCCATTTACCCATCTGAAAACAAGATATTGATTTTCCTCCAGCACTGGAGAGAAAAGAGCCGTCCTGAAAATATATGGAAACCACCATTTATCTAGGCTCCTCCCCCACCAATCACACCACCCCAAATGTTTTCTTGGCTTCCTCTCCACAAAGTTCCATTTTTCCCTTATTCACCTGGAGTGGGAAGAAAGCAGCCCCCCTTTTCTGCCTTCTGTGAAAACACTGCACAGAGTACTTTCAGGCTGAAACCGGAAAAGTACGTAATGGCTGGCATAGGGGGATATATTTTATGAATTAGAAATCAATTTTTTCCATCCACATGGAAATAACATATTACAGTAAACTTCAGGCTGGCACTTTATGGCTCTCTCACCTCAAGCTGTGTGCATCTTAAGTCGTTAAGGCAAAGCTCCTAGCACCCTAGAACAATAACAACCTTTTGCCTCCTCCGGATAACTTTATCATAAGATTTTTTTTTCCCACACATAAAAGCCTAGAAGATCCAAGGACCCAGATCAGATGGAGAAAATGTAGCTTGTTTTGCCATAGTAAGTATCTGTAAGTAGCCCCTTAGAACTGCAGGAGTTAAAATCAACGTGCTAAGAGCATAGGGAGAAGTGGAGTTCTGAATTGAAGCAGCCAGAAGGCCAGGCACCCAGGAGGTGACTTGAACTACTCCACAGGCTTCAAGAGATTGCAAGTGTGCTATTTGAGGTCAATTCTGATTTCTTTAATTGCTTGTATCTTCACTGCTCAAAACGCCTTCCAAACACAGGGGACCGGTTGCTCCATGTGGAGCATCTTTCTCCACAGCGAGCAAGGGAACGGGAGGATGAAAGGACCCGTTCAATTCCTTGTGGAGACGGTGCACTCCAAACAGAGGCATTTAATCCTAGACCTTAAATACCACCTTTTTTTTACAATTTCTTTTTCTGGAAAAATTCTTGTCCAATCACCGTCATGGGAAGTTTCATAGGAATCCAGGTGAGAAAAAGCGTGGGGGCAGGGTAGAAGAAAGAGGAAACGCGGAAAACAACTCCTGCGAAGTAAATAGGAAAACTTAAGCTTGGCTGCTAGGAAAGGTAGGTTGGAGACAGCAAGTGCAGGCTGTCACCCAGGGGGTTTACCCCGCCAGGCTCCAGAAAAGCAAGCTGAAGCTAGTGATTGAGCAAGCCCCAGTGGCTGAGCTCTCTGTTATGCTAAACAAGCACCGAGGTGGACTGGCCCAACCATCTGCTGGAGACATGCAGAAATCCAGGGAAGGTAGAGGGGTTCAGCACGCAGACAATGTGGAATACATGGGAAAAGGCAAAAGCACCTCATTAAAGAGCAGCAGAAAGCGACCGGAGAACAGAATGTGGTGGGTACAGATTAGAGATCCAATTATTATTAGTGTTAATAACCGCACGCAGGGGAACTCCAGGTTCTCTTGTTATTCATCAGATGCAAAGCGACTGGGAGGGCTGGCTCAGCCACTAGGATTTTCTAACATTTGTTTGATTTTATGACATCTTCCCCACCTGGGCAAGCACGGGATTCTTTAGCACTCTCCTCTCAAGTGAACACTTGATTCCAGCCCAGCATGAACATTTGTTTTTAAATCTAGGAAAAGTAAATTAGAGAGGGAAACAGATAACAGCCAGGTACTATCCCTTGCTCACGCTGGAGTTTTCCAGCTCTCAGCTGATTTCCCTCCTCCCCTCACTGGCTTTGTAAGTTGTAGCACCTTGTTTCTCAGTTGATGTGTAGGTAAATTTAAATGACTGTGTACTCTTTGTTCCTTTGAATAAGAGGTATATCTTTGGAAAGTTTAGGTGGCAATTAAGATTAACCTTGTTTGTGGTAACATAAACGCCTTGACCAGTTAGAGACGTTCATTCTGAAAATAGAATGGGTGTGGGGGAGTGGGAAGAGCAGCAATTGGGTAGACCAACCAAGGCACCAAATCCAGACAGCAGGTATCAGAGTGGTTCCATCATAAGCAAGGAACGATAACTGCAGCTGCAAAGTGACAGCCCATTTCCACCCTCAGATATGGTTTGTCAGAATCACAGCAACTCTCTTCACTATGACTTTGACTACTTTTACAGCTTGAATTCCTTGACCCATTTGCCTCAAGCTTCATGAGTCCTTACTGCAATACACTTCTGCCTATGCATGTCTCCCAAAGTCATTTCAACACATATAGTGAACTGAAGATATTCTGGAAGGCCCCACTTCTTTTGCAGACTTCACCAAGTACTGGTTCTTTTTGTTTGTTTGTTTGTTTGCTTGTTTTTGTTTTTCATGGCAGAGTTTCTCTCTGTAGCACTGCCTGTCTTGGAACTTACCACCTAGCCGAATAATGGTTCTTAAACTGTGTACATTTTCCTCCCCAGGAAATATTTAGTAAAGTTTAGGGACATTTTTAACTGAAGAGGGAATTGTTACACTACTGAATCTGGTGAGGCTAGCGATACTGCTAACGATTCTGCCAAGAAAGCCCCCCAAATTATTCAGCCCTCAAATATCAAGAGGCTTGAGAGAGGAACCTTGCCCTAAATCAGGGCTGGGATTTGCACCATTGTGTATTTTTGATTGCTTGTATCCACTTTAGGATTTTGGTCCCCTGGAAATACAAATCCTGAGTCAGAAGAGTACTATTTTATGCTATGGGCTACATAAACTTGGCTGTAAAGGAAAAATCTGTAAAAAGAATTGTACAAATTGAAAGGGGCTGAAGGGGAGGGAAAATAGAACATAACACTACACATGGATTTCAGTGGTACACTTGATCAATTTACAAATAGGCTCATTCAGACACCAAGGGAAGGACTAATATCATCAGCTTTCTTGCTATCCCTAGCATCGACAACCATGTCAGAAGACCAAAAGACCATTACTTACTCCATTTGGAGTAATACACTATGTTTTACCTGACGAATCTCTTTGAGTCATCAGAACAGCTTTGGGAGACAGATGAAAAAAACTGAGACTCAAAGGAAATAGCTAACTACCTCAAAATTCTTCATCTAGGGAGCATTGGGGCTTAGAACTTTGCTTTGACTACTTTAGATAGCAAGTTCTTATCTAAAAGTAAAGGCTCATATTTACTGAAAATTTACACAGAGGTCTGCAAATCTAGCATGGTGGTAGAACAATTGTTAGCATGTGTAAGACTGAGTTCAAATCTCTGGTGCTGAAAAAATGTTTTTACACCAAGCCAAATGATATACTGTGTGTTTTATATATTAGTTCCTTTTCCCTTGACAAACTCCTGTAGATGAAAGTAAATACTATTATTCCCATCAGATAAATGAGAAAATTGAGGTTAGACACGAGTCAAGATTAAACTTTTAATACCAGGTATGCTCAGCTTCCAAAGACTACAGTTATCACACCATAATACTCTATCTTACTCCACCTTGCCTCATTGCCACTGGAAATCATGACATGGAGTGGACTAAGCTCTGTTTTTGGACGATAAAACCTTAAATTGAGGTCCTGGCTCTATCACTGCCTTAATGGATAGCATTGATTCTGTAACTTTAAGTATCTAACAAATGTCTAGTATCACTGTTTTTTCTTAAAGTTTCAAAATTTCTACACAGTCTTCATACCTTTGCTACCTAGTTTGAGAAGCACAAGTATACAACAAAATTTATGTTTTGACATTCAGATCCATTAGATCCATTTTTATAGCTATCCCTGTGGTAGGCTGTATTAACAGGTTCTTATATAAAAAAAAACTAGCTCCCAAACTATAGTTCAAGTGAATGCCAGGTAAATGGATAGAAGTAGATAATATTATACTGAGGTGAAATAACTCAGACCCCAGGAAAGATGAATGTTACATGTTTTCTTACTTGTAAAATCTAGCTCTGAAACTTTAGACCTAAATTTATAATCTGGAGTAACTGGTAACCCTAACCCTAACCCTTTATACCAGAAAGGTATAAAGGGACATTGGAAGGAGTAAGAAGGGGCTCTATAAAGGATAGCAAAACACATGGACTTTTTTTGGAGGGATAAAAGGCAACAAAACAAAAAAGCAAAAGCAAACAAACAAAAAAAAATAGTGAGGTGGGGTGAGACCTGGAGAGGAGATGGTGAGGAAACATAAAGGGAAAGGGGGGGAGGAAGGAAAAAAACCCCAAGGATGTTTGAAAGCCATATAGCATAATATTTTATGTTTACTTACAATTACACTGCCCACCCAATGAAGTTATATCCTTTGGTTGCTTACCAGAAATTTAAGGTAAGACCCTATTGCTGAAGACACCAGATACTCCAGATATAGGATTTGTAAGAATCGATCTGGATCTGATTCTGGAAGCCTCCTTTCTAAGGACTAGCTCATCATTTGAGAAAAAGTTATGCATGCTGCCAGGAGAGAATAGCCCTACCCAACTGTAATACTTCCAAACCACAACAACGACCAGAACAGCAAGATATTCCAAAGATGTAATAGTGGTACTTATGTCTTAGTAGTAACCAACACCTACCTAATTGGAATTAAGGCCCAATCAATAAGAAGAAATATATGCCTGACACAGTAAACCTAGACTGCTACCCATGGCTGGTGAGGCTAAGGATCATAGGGGACATAGAGGACATTTCTCTAAACCAGTATAGCTCTAGTGACATTCTAAGTATTTATCCTTATATACAAAGCTTCATTTTTACAGCAGACAGAGACCATTGCATAAAGCCACGCTGGTCAAAATGCAGAGAACAGTTTCTGGTTATTATGAATAAAGCTGTTATGAACATAGTTGAGCAAGTGTCTCTGTGTGGGATGTTGAAGCATCTTTTGGGTATCTGCCCAGGAGTAGTATAGCTGGGTCTTGAGGTAGAACTAGTCCTGGTTTTCTGAGAAACCGCCGAATTGATTTCCAAAGTGTTTGTACAAGTTTGTACTCCCACCAGCAATGAAAGAGTGTTCCCCTTGATCCACATCCTCATCAGCATGTGCTGTCCTTTGAGTTTTTGACCTTAGTTACTCAGATAGGTACAAGATGGAACCTCAGAGTTGTTTTGATTTGCATTTCCCTGATGACTAAGGACTTTGAAGATTTTTTTAAGTGTTTCTTGGCCATTTAAGACTCTTCTGCTGAGAATTCCCTGTTTAGCTCTGTAACCCATTTTTAAATTGGGTTATATGGGGTGTGAATGTCTACCTTTTGAGTTCTTTATAAATTTTGGATATTAACTCCCTGTCAGATGTAGGGTTAGTGAAGATTCTTTCCCAATCTCTTGGTTACTGTTTTGTCCTATTGACAATGTCCTTTGCCTTACAGAAGCTTTGCAGTTTTATGAGGTCCAATTTATCAACTGTTGATCTTAGAGCCTGAGACATTGGTGTTCTGCTCAGGAAGTGTCTCCTGGACCAATGTATTCAAGGGTATTTCCCAGGTTCTCTTCTATGAGATGTAGTGTATCTGGTTTTATATTGAGGCCTTTGATCCATTTAGACTTGAGTTTAGTGCACGGTGATAAATATGAATCTATTTGCTTTCTTTACATGCAGACAAACATTTAGACCAGCACCATTTGTTGAAGATGCTTTCTTTTTTCCATTGTATGTTTTTGGCTTCTTTATCAAAAATCAAATGTCCATAGTTGTGTGGATTTATTTCTGGGTCTTTAATTTGATTCCATTGTTCAATGTGTCTCTCTCTGTACCAATACCATGCGGTTTTTATCATAATTCTCTGTAGCACATCTTGAGGTCAGGAATGGTGATTCCTTAGAATTGTTTTGGCTATCCTAGGTTTTGATGAATTTGAAATAAATCATACATTTACAAAGCACACATATAATGACACTGAGAAAATGAGGTGTGCATGCAAGTACCCTTAATACAAAGTGCCCTGCATACAGACCCTCCATCTTATAGGCAATATGAAAAAAGAGAAGAAAAACAAGAATGAAGAAACAGATGAAACTATTCAGGAGCACATATCCTTTGAGGAAACATAAAATACCTGAAATTTTTATAATATGATTTAAACAAATACCTATAGCATATTATTGTCTGGTACCAATATGCAAATGACAGAGAAAGAAAAGCATATTCAGGGACATATGTTGAACAGGCTAAGCCCTGGTATAGGAACTAAACACATAATCTTGGAATCAGAAAGCATTTCTAGTTAGTCAACAGTTACTTGTTCAGCATGTGTTAAATGCTGCGAACTGTTGGTTAAAATGGGAGATAGTGCTCAACAAGGTAAGTGATACCTACCATGGGGAATATGCTTAATCTCTCTAAATTTCCATGCTTTCATCCTTAAAACTGGAGAAATACCCAGTATTCCTAGATTAGAGGATTCCTGTGTGGATTGACAAGAGAAATGAAGAGAAGGTGTTTTGCATTGTCTGCTGCAGAGTAGACACATAATAAATGAAATAATTAGCCTGCCGGGGGATAAGTGGGTCATCAGCTCTGCTGTGAAAAATGTATAGAGACAAAAGGAAGATGTTCAAGGAGAGAGAACACCATTAATTAATTAAGTCATTCATGCAAAGAAATTTTTTGATTGTTTATTACATTGGCTTTCATAGGCATAGTTCACATCCATGAATTCAGCTATACACACCAGGAGAAAATTGTTTAAATAGTATGAACAAATCTTGACATCATTATGCACAGTTAATATGTGCTGGGTTGAGTGTGAGATGAGAGGCATGAATGGGCTCTGTCTCCTGCTGTGAACATCTCACTTTGCTGTGCCATTCTTTGGTTTAAAGAGAGGGATGGGTTTCATACAGAATGATAAACTAGGAGTGCAGGTCAAGAAATCTGGAGATCAAATAAAAAGAACACTAGAGAGAGGGCAACAATACTACATTTTCTGAGAAAAGGATGCAATTCTCCACTATGATACCATCCTAAAGCATTACTCAAAATAAGTTTGATGCATAATTTAGACTTCATTTACGGACATTAGGGCCCATCCCATGTGTAAGGTATAGCTTCATTAGGTATGCCAGGCATTGTATTAGATATTGGAGGCACAGTGGTGAAAGATAAGTGTGTAAAATTATAAAACAGACTTGATTGGTCTCTGAACCTGAAGGTAGACAAAATAAGCAAGAAACAAAAAATTAAAATAAAAAAACAGGAAACGTGGAACAGTATGTAAAAAACTAAATATTTGAATTATAAACATAGATAAGGTATAAGAATTCTAAGACCATGATCGTCAATAAGACCAAACTAGAGAAAAACATCTATATGGAAACAGGAAGCACACAGAACACCAAATAGATAAGACCAACTAAGAATATCCCAACATTATATCATAGCTCAAACACTAAGTATATATATAACAAAGAAGGTGTATTAAAACTGCAAGAGAGAAAAACACAAGCCATATATAAAGGAAAACCATCAGAATAACCTTTGATTTCTCAGTGGAAACTTTCAAACTCAGAAGAGCCCAGAGCAATGTATTCCAAGTCCTAAGAGACAGTGACAGCCACCTAGCAAAACTACACAGTGTAACTGAAGGAGAATGAAAACTTTCCCATAATATAAACAGCAAAAATATTTACATTCGGCATACCAAACCTAAAGAAAATGCGGGAAGCATTATTGCAGGTGGGGGGCTGACGAAACAAAGAGCATAGCAGAGTGAATGTGGAAAGAAATATGAAGCTATAATACCTAAAACACAAAATACCACTGGGAAAACAAATAACACCAACAAACCCAACAACAGGATAACACATTTCAGCAATAACTTTAAATATCAATGGCCTTAATTCTCAAATCAAAAGATACAGGCAGACTGAACAGATTGAGAAAAAAAAAGTCTATTTGTTGTCTATAAGAAACATAGCTTATAAATAAAAAGCATTCCGGATTTAAACAAAATTCAAGGCCAGAAGGATTCACAGAATTCTACCAGATACTCAAATATGAACACAGTCAATCATTCTAAAATTAATAAAAGAGAGAGAGAGAGCAAGCGAGAGAGAGAGACAGAGAGAGAGAACACACCCAAACTCCTACGAAGACACTGTAATACCCAAACCAGGTAAAGACACAACACCAACAAAAAAGAAAACAACAGGCCAATTTCCATGATGAGTATAGACTCAAAAATACTGAACGAAATATTTGCAAGCAGAATACAGACCAAGGTGGCTTTATCCCTGAAATGTGTGGATGGTTTAATATATGCAAACCAATAAATGTAATAAACTACAAAAAATGAACTTAAATACAAAATCATGTCATCATCACCTCAATAGATACAGAAAAAGTCTTTGAAAAATCCAATATGCCTTCATAATAAAAGTCCTAGAAATTATAGGGTTAGAGGGAACATTTCTCAACATAATAGTTACACACAAGAAATCTGCAGCCAACATCATCTTAAATGGAGAAAGGTTGAAGCAATACAACTTAAGTCAGTAAAGAAACAGGGATATCCACTATTCCCATTCCTTTTTAATAGTGTGTTTAAAATACTAGCTTGAACAATAAGGTAAGAGAACAAAATTAAAGGGTTACAAATTGGGAAAAAAGTGAAACTATCCCCATTTGCAAATGACATGATACTATAGAGATTCCAAAAATTCTACCAGAAAACTCTTTACAAGTAATAAGAAAATTCAGCAATATAGCAGGATTAAGACAACACATGTTGGAGAGGATGTGGAGAAAGAGGAACACTCCTCCATTGCTGGTAGAATTTCTAACTGGTACAACCACTCTGGAAATCAGTCCAGAGGTTCTTCAGAAAATTGGAAAAACCCAGCAATACCACTCTTGGGAATATACCCAAAAGATGTCCAACCATGCCACAGGAGAACTATGTTCCACTATAAGCCAACATAAATCCCTTTGACTGCATGTTGCTTTGTGTCATGGTATGCCACAGCAACAAGAAAAAATAATATATAAGTGGGCATCAGACTTTAGGCTGCTGCTCTGACTTGACCATGGTGGCATGGGGAGGGATACAGAAGATTTTGGAAGTTTGAACTAGAAAGGTAGAGGAATGCGGTAAGCAGAGCTTTATGAGCCACTCTAGGAGCAGCTTGGTAGACAGAAGTGCTGGAAACAGGGATGGCGGTGTAGATGCAGCTCATTCATTACGCTTCAGGGAGCGACTGTATTAGCACCTGAATTAGAGGCCATTCCTGAGATATGTGCACAAATAATCTTCATGCCTTCTGCCTTTGTCCTAAGAACGTCATGACTTAAAATTAAAAAACCAATGGACTAACTTCTTTGGTACAGAAAATTTCTAGATAGCAGAAGGTTGAGTCTGTGGTATGGTTAATACTGATAATTCCTATGTAGGTCTACAGGTGAAAAGAAATACATGGGGCAATATGAAATATAAAATGTACTGGCTGGAGAGAAAAAAAAAACATGAGTAAGCTTTTTGTTATAGCAAGGCTTGTGCCAAAAGAAAGGCATCATTTGGTACTTAACGGTGAACATTGTTAACTAGAGGTTTCTTTCTCTGCAATGAAACAATGAAAACCTTGACACAAGGACCCTACCCAGCTAAGCTTCCAGTTTATAAAAGGAAAGGCCTAAGGAGTTTTCTGCTCCTAGAAAACAGGAGCATATAATAGCTTCTACAAACGTGATTAAAGAGAACATGGAACCATCCCAAACTGGGGGTCAAACTTGGTAGTGCCAGCCGCGTGGTAATGGCTTTGGAAACGTGAATGACACAAGATGAATATAAAGTATTGTGAATTCTCCTACGGTTTCAGAGAGCCACTGAGGCTAGGCAATGTGTGGCAGAAGCTCAATGAGGCCCAGTATCACTCTGTAAGTAGGTCAGAAAGACAAGAAGTGCCTAGGAAGAAGAACTGCATGAAGTTGTTAAATTGAAGTCTGGATTGCATGGAGATGTCAAGGAGAGCTGCACACAGGGAGTGGAAGTAACCTAAACAATAGAGGTCCATTGTAGGCAGTGAAGCTGAGAGGCCTGAGCTAACCAAGCCCTTGAAAACTAAGCTCCCAGACACTGGGCTTGTAGCTATAGAATTTTGTGTTTTCCCTGCTGGGTTTCAGTCTTGCCTTGATCCAGTATTTCCTCACTATTCCCTGATTCCTCCCTTTGGGAATGTGAATGTATATTCTGTGTCATTATATTAAAATTATAACCTATACTTTTTATTTTTTAGGGTCACAATTAAGAGACTGTCTCAGTCTTAAAAGAGACATGGCTTTTAACAGGGCTGAAACTGTTAAAGACTATAGTGACTTTTGATTTTGGACTAACTGCATTTTATTGCACATGGTTGCCACAAGCAGAAGGCAGGAAACAGCATGTGGTAGTTTGAATGTGATGTCCACCATGGTACTAGGCATTTCAACATTCGGTTCCCCCCCACCCCCGCTGGTGACACTGTTTGGGGAAGTCGGGGGATCTTTAGGGGGTGGATCTTTGCTGGAGAGGAAGGACATTACTGAGGACATACTTTGAGAGTTTATGACCTCATTCCACTTCCAGTTCACTCTGTCTGCTTGCTGTTTTCAGTTAAAAATCTGATCTCTCATCTTCCTGCTCTTACTAGCATTTCCCCAGCCATTATGGACTTGCCCTGGCCTATAAGTCAAAATAAACTCTTCCTTTTATAAGTTGCTTATGGAGATGATGGAGATTTATCACAGCAACAAGATAAAGTGACAAAGGTTATAACATACACTATTTTCAGATCACAAGCAATTCAAAGTTTTAAATTGAAAAAGATTGAAAAGCCAATCAATAGATTATTACAACACTTAGATTTTTGAATAGCATAAATAACAAAATTAATTCAAACAATAAAACTTTTACAAAGAGCATTCCAGGATGGCATGGATTTACTAAGGAATAATAATGAATACTTAATGGAGGAAAAAAAACACCAATCTTTAACAAACAAAATTACAAATCACTTCAGAGACAAATTAGACTTGAGGAAATTAGGGATTTTGTTAGGATTTTAATTCTTCCTGTATTGATTTAAAAATTAAACAATACTACAAATAAATCAATTAAACTCTATTACAAATGAATCATAGTAGGTTTTAACAGTGGAGCTGGTTTTAAATTTTGAAGGACCGTATAAGGGATTTAGGCCTAAAAACTTAGAAATTGCTTATAAAAGTAAAAATTGGACAACAAGCCCTACTTGATTTTATGTCTTATAATAAGGCAGTTGGATAATGATATAATGACAAATAGACTAATTAAAAAAAAAACATTGATGGATTTCCTTATATTGAACCATCCCTGTATCCCTGGGATGAAGCCTACTTGATCGTGGTGAATGATCGTTTTGATGTGTTCTTGAATTCGGTTGGTAAGAATTTTATTGACTATTTTTGCATCGATATTCATAAGGGAAATTGGTCTGAAGTTCTCTTTCTTTGTTGGATCTTTGTGTGGTTTTGGTATCAGCCTAATTGTGTCTTCATAGAATGAATTGGGTAGTGTTTCTTCTGTTTCTATTTTGTAGAATAGTTTGAAGAGTATTGGTGTTAGGTCTTCTTTGAAGGTCTGATAGAATTCTGCACTAAAACCATTTGGTCCTGTTCTTCTTAATGATCACTCACCATGATCAAGTAGACTTCATCCCAGGGATGCAGGGATGGTTCAATATATGGAAATCCATCAATGCAATCGACTACATAAACAAACTCAAAGAAAAAAAACCACATGGTCATTTCATTAGATGCTGAGAAAGCATTTGACAAAATTCAGCATCCTTTCATGCTAAAAGTCTTGGAAAGATCAGGAATTCAAGGCCCATATCTAAACATAGTAAAAGCAATATACAGCAAACCAGTAGCCAACATCAAACTAAATGGAGAGAAACTTGAAGCAATCCCACTAAAATCAGGGACTAGACAAGGCTGCCCTCTCTCTCCATGTCTGTTCAATATAGTACTTGAAGTTCTAGCTAGAGCAATTAGACAACAAAAGGAGGTCCAAGGGATACAAATTGGAAAGGAAGAAGTCAAACTATCACTATTTGCAGATGATATGATAGAATAATTAAGTGACCCAAAAAGCTCCACCAGACAACTCCTACACCTGATAAACAACTTCAGCAAAGTGGTTGGATATAAAATTAACTCAGGCAAATCAGTAGCCTTCCTATACTCAAAGGATAAACAGGCTGAGAAAGAAATAAAGGAAATGACACCCTTCACAATAGCCACAACCATATAAAGTATCTTGGTGTGACTCTAACCAAAGAAGTGAAAGATCTGTATGACAAGAACTTCAAGTCTCTGAAGAAAGAAATCAAAGAAGACCTCAGAATATGGAAAAATCTTCCATGCTTGTGGATTGGCAGGATTAATATAGTAAAAAATGGCCATCTTGCCAAAAGCAATATACAGATTCAATGCAATCCCCATCAAAATCCCAACTCAATTCTTCATACAGTTAGAAAGAGCAATTCAAAATTTCATCTGGAATAACAAAAAAACCCAGGATAGCTAAAACTATTCTTAATAGTAAAAGAACTTCTGGGGGAATCAGTATCTCAGACCTCAAACAGTACTACAGAGCAATAGTGTTAAAAACAGCATGGTATTGGTACAGTGAGAGGCAGGCAGATCAATGGGAATAGAACTGAAGTCCCAGAAATGAACCCACACACCTATGGTCACCTGATCTTTGACAAGGGAGCTACAACCACCCAGTGGAAAAAAGACAGCCTTTTCAACAAATGGTGCTGGTTCAACTGGAGGTCAACGTGCAGAAGAATGCAAATTGATCAATTCTTATCTCCTTGCACTAAGCTCAATTCCAAGTGGATCAAGGACCTCCACATAAAACCAGACACACTGAAACTAATAGAAAAGAAACTGGGGAGGAGCCTTGAGCACATGGGCACAGGGGAAAATTTCCTGAACAGATCACCAATAGCTTATGCTCTAAGATCAAGAATTGACAAATGGGACCTCATAAAATTACAAAGTTTCTGTAAGGCAAACGAAACTGTCAATTGGACAGAAGGGCAACAAACAAATTGGGAAAAGACCTTTACCAACCTTACATCTGACAGAGGGCTAATATCCAATATATATAAAGAATTCAAGAAGGTAGACTCCAGAGAGCCAAATAACCCTATTAAAAATGGGGTACAGAGCTAAACAAAGAATTTTCACCTAAGGAATATCGAATGACTGAGAAGCACCTAAAGACATGATCAACACCATTAGTCATTAGGGAAATGCAAATCAAAACAATCCTGAGATTCACCTCATACCAGTCAGAATGGCTAAGATCAAAAACTCAGGAGACAGCAGGTGTTGCTGAGGATGTGGAGAAAGAGGAATACTCCTCCACTGCTGGTGGGATTGCAAGCTGGTACAACTACTCTGAAAATCAGAAAATTAGACATGATACTACTGGAGGACCCCATTATACCACTCCTGGGCATATACCCAGAGGATTCCCCAGCATGTAATAAGGACACATGTTCCACTATGTTCATAGCAGCCCTATTTATAATAGCCAGAAACTGGAAAGAACCCAGATGTCCCTCAGTGGAGTAATGGATTCAGAAAATGTGGTATATTTACATTATGGAATACTACTCAGCTATTAAAAACAATGAATTCATGAAATTCTTAGGCAAATGAATGGAACTAGAAAGTGTCATCCTAAGTGAGGTAACCCAATCACAAAAGAACACACATGGTATGCACTCATTGATAAGTGGTTATGGATACAATGTGGTACAATTACACAATGGAATAGTACTCAGCTATTAAAAACAATGAATCCATGAAATTCTTATGCAAGTAGGTGGAACTGGAAAATATCATCCTGTGTGAGGTGACCCAATCACAAAAGAACACACATGGTATGCAGTCACTGATAAGTAGTATTAGCCCAGAAGCTAGGAATACCCAAGACACAATTCACATATCAAATGATGCCCAAGAAGAAGGAAGGAGAGGCCTCTGGTCCTGAAAAGGCTTGATGTAGCAGTGTAGGGGAATACCAGGACAGGGAAGTAAGTGGGGAGGGGGTTGATTGGGGAACAGGGGGAGGGGAGATGGCTTATGGGACCTTGGTGGGGAGGGACCAGGAAAGGGGAAATCATTTGAAATGTAAATAAAGAATATATCTAATAATAAAAAAAAGAATTTCCCAGGCAGGTCTTACCATTTTGTAGCCAACAGATTATGCATTGTTTACTTTTTGAGTATACAAGTTCACCAAAAGTGAACATTTGCGTATACAAGTTCACCAAAAGTGTATCATTTGAAATGTAAATAAAGAATATATCTAATAAAAGAAAAAGTAAAAAACAGGGCTATAGAGATAACTCAGTGGTTAAAAGCACATACTGCTCTTGAAGGGGACCTGATTTTAGTTTCTAGAGCACCCTGGCCTGACAGCTTACAACTGTGTGTAACTCCAGCTCCAGAGGGATCCAGTACCTCTGGGACATCCAGGTACCTACACTCATGTGTGCATACTCCCCTACCCTCTCACATAATTAAAGATAAATTTTCAAAACTGAAAATCTAGTCTCTAATGCATTTATTGACAGTGAAATTTCAAGTTCATGAAATTATTACCTCATACAATATTGATATAGGAATTTTTTAATCATATAAAAATGTAAAACATAATGAAATGAAACTTTCTTAGTTTATGAGCCATATTTAAACAAGCATAAAATGGGAAGGTATTTGCAGAGAAATGATACCTTCACATTTTCTATAAAAATTATTCATGATTAGGACTGAGAGTTTTTAAAATCATATTACTTTAGAAGAATTTTGGTATATCCAAAAGAGCAGATCAGGTTAAAAGATGGTAGAGACTGAACCAAATACTATGAGTCTTAAAAAATAGTATCAATAAAATGCTCCCTAATTCTCTGCTATACTTGTAACTCAGCATTGAATGGTGGCTTCTTTCACTAGCCATGGCGGTGCAATTTGAAGATGGCAGGTTACTGGAGCAGACCTCTGGCAGGAATAAAACTATGGAAAGAAGTCTCCATACCAGACAATGCCAACAACCAAGAGCCAATCAAAACATCTGAATAGTCAGGCCCATGTACCAATGGAATAAGAGAAATGAAATACTCCAGTCACCTAAAGATCAGGAAGAACAAGGAGAATTGTCTCTATCCACAATACTAGGCTACCCTTTCCAAGCATCAATCCTACTTCAGTGCAGAAGTAGCCCTTTCGTATACAATCTTTTGGTCTTTCCCAAACCATTGTCCTTCCCACTCACCCTGTGTTGTTCTTAATACTTACAGAATGAACTTGTGGAAGTTGAAAAACAAAGCAAAACAAAACAAAACAAGAAAATCCTCTCAATTGTCTAATGCCTTCCCAAGACCCTACTTGAGAACAAGGCCAACAATATTCTTATGCTCCCACAAGACAAATAATGCAAAGAATAAAACCCACCACAGCAGGAGCAAAAATACTGGAATATAAAACCATTTCTAGTAACCTCTTGTGGATCCAGAAAATGTAAAGCCTCCGTTAGAAACTTAGAATGAGCTACAGCAGCTTCAGAAGTACAGAGCTATCTGTTGCCATTAAGCGATAAAGTCAAGAGTAGGATGGAGAAATGAAGATGAACTTCCTCAATGCCTTTTCCTAATGTAAGAAAGGGGACTTTGGTATTTCTGCATGTGTTTGGGGTGGTAGCAATGCCAAGGTCAAGATTTCTTGAACCCAGATGGGATTAGGTTCTGACAGGCAAGGCATGACAATGATTCTCTTCCAATATGTCCTGTCTCATGTCCAAACAAACATAACTTCTAGTCTAGTGTAGCTCATGTCATAGTAGTATTTTATTGTACTTTACCCTGTGGTAAAACTAACCACAGGACACCAAGAGAATCAAAGCATTCTTTCAAGAGTCACTGCCATTGGCTGGAGAGATTGCTAGAACACACATGGCAGCTCACATCTATCTGTAACTCCAGTTCCAGGGGACCTAACACTCTCTTTATGGCTTCCTAAGGCACCTGGCACACATGTGTAGAGTCACACAAACACATAAAATATGCATAAACCTACAGTATCATTAAAGAAATTTACAAAGACTTAATACTACAACCTTCAAGGACCACAATAATGAAGTTTGGAGTCTATAAACCTCGATTAATTAGGTTGTTTCTTAACAAGTCTGGGTTGGATAAGTGTCCTACTAGGATGAATTTGGTCTGCCCACCCACCAGCAGCAAAATATTGTCCACAGAGATTATTTGCTTGTTTATTAGTATATATTAATTACATAAAATAAGGTGTTTCATTATATTTTATAGATATAATGCACTTTGATCAATTTCAAGTTCCTAGTAGCCATTTCATTTATTCACTTTGTTAATATGTAACATTCATTACCTTAACAAATGTGACATTTTACTTTTTTTCTTTTTTATTGAAAAAGGAAGTAAAAATATTTTATGATAAAATTAAAGATTTACGTGGACAATGTTTCTAACAAATTGAAGAAGCATATAAAAAAACACATTAAGATTGACAATTTTCATGGAAAATTAAAGAGTAAAATGGTAGACATATAAAAACATTGCTAAATTAATTGAAAAAGGAAGTAGAAATATTTTATGATAGAATTGAAGATTTATATGGGAAATATTTCTAATAAAATTGTAGAAAAATATAAAATAACATTAAAATTGAAGATTATCATGGAAAATTACATATAAAATGGTAGGCATAAAAATATTGCCAAGTTGATTGAAAGTAAAATTATAGACATTATCTGACAAATTTGAAGATTTACATGGAAAATATCTCTGACAAAATTAAAGAAATATATGGAAAAACACATTAAGATTGACTATTTCATGGAAAAATTATACCGATAAAATGGTAGGCATAAAAATATTCTTAAGTTGATTGAAAGTGGCATTATAAACATTTTCTGACAAAATTGAAGATTTACATGGAAAATATTTCTGCTAAAATTGAAGAAATATATAGAAAATAACGTTAAAATTGAAGATTATCATGGATAATTATACAGATTAAATGGTAGGCATAAAATATTTCTAAGTTGATTGAAAGTGAAATTATAAAAGTTTCTGATAAAGTTGAAGATTTACATGAAAAATATCTCTAATAAAATTGAATAAATATATAGAAAAACATGTTAAGATTGGCTATTTCCTGGAAAAATTATACCGATAAAATGGTAGACATAAAAATATTCTTTTTTTTTATTATTTATTTTATTTTATTTTTTTAATTTACATTCCAAATCACTTCCCCTTTCCCGTTTCCTCCCTCCCCGAAAGTCCCATAAGCCCCCTTCCCTCCCTCTTTTCTCCATTCAACCCCCTCTCGTTACTCTGTCCTGGCGTTCCCCTACATCCAGTCTTTCCAGGACCAGGGGTCTCTCCTTCCATCTTTTTAGAAATCTATTGATATGCGGATTGTGTCTAGGGTATTCCGAGATTCTGGGTCAATATCCCCTTATCAGTGACTGCATACCATGTGTGTTCTTTTGTGATTGGGTTACCTCAATAAGGATGATATTTTCAAGATCTGACCATTTGCCTAGGAATTTCGTGAATTCATTGTTTTTAATTGCAGAGTAGTATTCCATTGTGTAGATATACCACATCTTCTGAATCTATTCCTCCATTGAGGGACATCTGGGTTCTTTCCAGCTTCTGGCTATTATAAATAAGGCTGCTATGAACATAGTGGAGCATGTGTCCTTATTGCATGCAGGTAAAGTCTCTGGGTATATGCCCAGGAGTGGTATAGCCGGATCCTCCGGGAGTGTCATGCCCAGTTTTCTGAGGAACCGCCAGACTGCTTTCCAGAGTGGTTGTACCAGCCTGCAATTCCACCAGCAGTGGAGGAGTGTTCCTCTTTCTCCACATCCTCGCCAACAACTGCTCTAGCCTGTGTTTTTGATCTTAGCCATCCTGACTGGTGTGAGATGGAATCTCAGGGTTGTTTTGATTTGCATTTCCCTAATGACTAAGGATGATGAACATCTCTTTAGGTGCTTCTCAGCCATTAGATATTCTTCAAGTGAGAACTCTTTGTGTAGCTCTGTACCCCATTTTTTAATAGGGTTACTTGCCTCTCTGGAGTTTAACTTCTTGAGTTCTTTGTATTTATTGGATATTAGCCTTCTGTCGGATGTAAGGTTGGTAAAGATCATTTCCCAGTTAGTTGGTTGACGCTTTGTCTTTTTGACAGTGTCTTTTGCCTTGCAAAAACTTTGTAATTTAATGAGGTCCCATTTGTCTATTCTTGATCTTAGAGCATAAGCTATTGGAGTTCTGTTCAGGAAATTCTCCCCTGTGCCCATATGTTCAAGGTTCTTCCCTCGTTTCCCTTCTATTAGTTTCAGTGTGTCTGGTTTTATGTGGAGATCTTTGATCCACTTAGAATTGAGCTTAGTGCAAGGAGATAAGGATGGGTCAATTTGCATTCTTCTGCATGTTGACCTCCAGCTGAGCCAGCACCATTTGTTGAAAAGGCTATCTTTTTTCCACTGGATGGTTTTAGCTCCTTTGTCAAAGATCAAGTGACCATAGGAGTGTGGATTCATTTCTGGGTCTTCAATTCTGTTCCATTGATCTACATGTCTGTCACTGTACCAATACCATGCGGTTTTTAACACTATTGCTCTGTAGTACAGCTTGAGGTTCGGGATACTGATTCCCCCAGAGGTTCTTTTACTCTTGAGAATAGTTTTAGCTATTCTGGGTTTTCTGTTATTCCAGATGAATTTTTGAATTGCTCTTTGTAACTCTATGAAGAATTGAGTTGGGATTTTGATGGGGATTGCATTGAATCTGTGTATTACTTTTGGTAAGTTGTTCATTTTTACTATATTAATCCTGCCAATCCATGAGCATGGCAGATTTTTCCATCTTCTGAGGTCTTCTTCAATTTCTTTCTTCAGAGACTTGAAGTTCTTGTCATACAGATCTTTCACTTGTTTGGTTAGAGTCACGCCAAGATACTTAATATGGTTTGTGGCTATCGTGAAGGGTATTATTTCTCTTACTTCTTTCTCAGCCTGCTTATCCTTTGAGTATAGGAAGGCTTCTGACTTGCTTGAGTTGATTTTATATCCGGCCACTTTGCTGAAGTCGTTTATCAGCTGTAGGAGTTCTCTGGTGGAGTTCTTTGGGTCGCTTATGTATACTATCATATCGTCTGCAAATAGTGATAGTTTGACTTCTTCCTTTCCAATTTGTATCCCTTTGACCTCTTTTTGTTGTCTAATTGCTCTAGCTAGAACTTCAAGTACTATATTGAAAAGATATGGAGAGAGAGGGCAGCCTTGTCTAGTCCCTGATTTTAGTGGGATTGCTTCAAGTTTCTCTCCATTTAGATTGATGCTGGCTACCGGTTTGCTGTAAATTGCTTTTACTATGTTTATATATGGGCCTTGAATTCCTGATCTTTCCAAGACCTTTAGCATGAAAGGATGCTGAATTTTGTCAAATGCTTTCTCAGCATCTAATGAGATGACCATGTGGTTTTTTTCTTTGAGATTGTTTATGTAGTGGATTACATTGATGGATTTCCTTATATTGAACCATCCCTGCATCCCTGGGATGAAGCCTACTTGATCGTGGTGAATGATCGTTTTGATGTGTTCTTGGATTCGGTTGGCAAGAATTTTATTGAGTATTTTTGCATCGATATTCATAAGAGAGATTGGCCTGAGATTCTCTTTCTTTGTCGGATCTTTGTGTGCTTTTTGTATTAGTGTAATTGTGGCTCCATAGAACGAGTTGGGTAGTGTTCCTTCTGTTTCTATTTTGTGGAACAGTTTGAAGAGTATTGGTGTTAGGTCTTCTTTGAAGGTCTGATAGAATTCTGCAGTAAAACCATCTGGACCTGTGCTTTTTTTGGTTGGAAGACTTCCAATGACAACTTCTATTTCTTCAGGGTTTATAGGACGGTTTAGATGGTCTATTTGATCCTGATTTAATTTTGGTACTTGGTATCTGTCAAGGAAATTGTCCATTTCCTCAAGATTATCTAGTTGTGTTGAATACAGGTTTTTGTAGTAGGATCTGATGATTTTTTGAATTTCCTAAGTTTCAGTTGTTATCTCTCCCTTTTCGTTTCTGATTTTATTAATTTGGATACTATCTCTGTGCTCTCTGGTTAGTCTGGCTAAGAGCTTATCTATCTTGTTGATTTTCTCAAAGAACCAACTCCTCGTTTTGTTGATTCTTTGTATGGTTTTATTTGTTTCTACTTGATTGATTTCAGCCCTGAGTTTGATGATTTCTTGCCTTCTACTCCTCTTTGGTGTATTTGCTTCTTTTTGTTCCAGGGCTTTCAGGTGTGCCATTAAGCTGTTAGTGTATGCTGTCTCCCGTTTCTTTTTGGCGGCACTCAGGGCTATGAATTTTCCTCTTAGCACTGCTTTCATTGTGTCCCATAAATTAGGGTATGTTGTGCCTTCATTTTCATTAACTTTCAAAAAGTCTTTGATTTCTTTCTTTATTTCCACCTTGACCAAGTTATCATTGAGTAGAGCATTGTTCAGCCTCCATGTGTATGTGGGTTTTCTTTTGATTTTGTTGCCATTGAAGACCACCCTTATTCCATAGTGATCTGATAGGAGGCATGGGATTATTTCTATCTTCTTGTATCTGTTGAGGTCTGATTTGTGACCAATTATATGGTCAATTTTGGAGAAGGTACCATGAGGAGCTGAGAAGAAGGTGTATCTTTAGCTCAAAAATGAAATGTTCTATATATATCAGTTAGTTCCATTTGGTCCAAGGCTTCAATTACATTCACTGTGTCCCTGTTTAGTTTCTGCTTTCCTGAACGATCCATTTCAGAGAGCGGGGTGTTGAAGTCACCCACTATTATTGTGTGCGGTGCGATGTGTGCTTTGAATTTTAGTAAAGTTTCTTTTACGAATGAGGGTGTCCTTGCATTTGGAGCATAGATATTCAGAATTGAGAGTTCTTGATGGTGGATTTTTCCCTTGATCAGTATGTAGTGTCCTTCTGTGTCTTTTTTGATGACTTTAGGTTGAAAATCAATTTTATCTGATATTAGGATGGCTACTCCACCTCGTTTCTTGGGGCCATTTGCTTGTAAAATTGTTTTCCAGCCTTTTACTCTGAGGTAGTGTTTGTCTTTGACACTGAGGTGCGTTTCCTGCATGCAGCAAAATGCTGGGTCCTGTTTACATATCCAGTCTACTAGTCTATGTCTTTTAATTGGGGAATTGAGACCATTGATATTAAGAGAGATTAAGGCATAGTGATTATTGCCATCTGCCATTCTTGACGCTATCTTTATGTTTGAGTGGTTATCTACTTTTGGGTTTGATTCAAGAAGGTTATTATCTCATTTTTTCCAGGGTGTTGTTTCTCTCCCTGTATTGGAGGTTTCCACCTATTATCCATTGCAGGGCTGGATTTGTGGAAAGATATTGTGAAAATTTGGTTTTATCATGGAATATCTTGGTCTCTCCATCTATGGTGATTGAGAGTTTTGCTGGGTATAGTAGTCTAGGCTGGCATTTGTGCTGTCTTAGTGTCTGCATGAGATCTGCCCAGGATCTTCTCGCTTTCATAGTCTCTGGTGAGAAGTCTGATGTGATTCGGATAGGTCTTCCTTTGTATGTTACTTGGCCCTTTTCTCTTACTGCTTTTAGTATTCTTTCTTTGTTTAGAACATTCGGTGTTTTGATTATTATGTGACGGGAGGTATTTCTTTTCTGGTCCAGTCTGTTTGGAGTTCTGTAGGCTTCTTGTACATTCATCGGCATCTCTCTCTTTAAGTTAGGGAAGTTTTCCTCCATAATTTTGTTGAAGATGTTTACTGGCCCTTTAAGTTGCAAATCTTCACTCTCATCTACACCTATAATCCTTAGGTTTGGTCTTCTCATTGTGTCCTGGATTTCCTGGATGTTTTGGGTTACATGTTTTTTGCATTTTGCATTTTCTTTGACTGTTGAGTTGATGCTTTCTATGGAATCTTCAGCACCTGAGATTCTTTCTTCCATCTCTTGTATTCTATTGTTTATGTTTGCATCTATGACTCCTGATTTCTTCCCAAGGTTTTCTATCTCCAAAGTTGTCTCCCTTTGTGATTTCTTAGTTGTTTCTACTTCCTTTTTTAGTTCCTGGATGGATTTGCTGAGATCCTTCACTTGTTTTTTTGTATTTTCCTTTATTTCTTTAAGGTATTTTTGCATTGCCTCTTTCAGGATTTCTTCCTGATGACCCACGTTCTCCTGCATTTCTCTGAGTGATTTTTGTGTTTCCTCCTCATGGGAATCCATTTGTTGATCCATTGTCTCCTGCATTTCTTTAAGCAGTTCTCGTGTTTCCTTTGTAAGGGCATCTAACCGTTGATTCATTTCTTTAAGCAATTTTTGTGTTGCCTCCTTATGGGCATCCGTCTGTTGACCCATATTCTTCTGCATTTCTTTATGCCAATTTTGTGATTCCTTTGTGAGTGCATCTACCCGTTGATTCATCTCGTTAAGCGATTTTTGTGTTGTCTCTTTGTGTGCCTCCTTCTTTTGATCCATGTTCTCCCGCATTTCTCTAAGCGATTTTTGTGTTTCCTTTGTAAGGGCTTCTAACCGTTGATTCATGGTCTCCTGTAACTCTTTATGAGATTTATTTGTGTCCTTCTTGTGATCCTCTAATAGCATCATGAGAAGTGATTTTAAATCCAGATCTTGTCTTTCGGGTGTGGTGGGGTATCCAGGATTTGCTGCTGTTGGAGAGTTAGGTTCGGATGGTCCCACATTACTTTGATTTCTGTTAGTAACATTCCTACGTTTGCCTTTTGCCATCTGGATACGTCTGATGTTAGTTGGTCCTGCTGCCACTGGCTGTTGGTTGGACCTCCTGTGAGCCTGCAAAGCTATTTCTGCCCCCCCCTGGATTGCCAGGATTCCCCTGGCACTGATTTCTGGGGCCTGCCTGCTCCTGAGTGACTTTGGAGCCCTAATGTGCCTTGCCCCAAGTGATCTTATATTGGGGAGGCCTTGCACATCCAAAGGCTCAGCCTAGTGGATTCCTGGAGCAGAGGTCGCCCAAGGGAGGCTGGTAGGCTCCTGTCCTGTGCAGGGGTGTGTGATCTCTCCTGGGTGGGGAGGGGCGTCCCTCTGCCAGGCAGAAGTCCCACAGCAGAGCTAGCACGCTGGTTACTGCAGATCTGCCCAGCACTTGGGAGCTGCACACACACAAGCTGCCCGAGACCCAAGCGATATTAAGCCTGTCTGTCTGAGAACCTGGCTGTCCCAACTTCCCATTCACTGGAGCAAAGATGGTGGAGTGCACTCCGCACACTCTCCGTGGCGCTGCTCACCCTGCAGACACGATGGCCTGCCGATCTGGCACCCAGACGACCACAGCGCTGACCCGTTCTCGGGCACAGATGGAAGCCCCAACAGGCCGTGTCCCAAGTGATGTTATATTGGGGAGAGAGAGCTTGGGGTACCTGTCTCTTCAGTGCAGTCTGCGGGAACAGAGGTCGCGGAAGGAAAGCTGGTAGGCTCCCGCCCAGTGCGGGGTCCCTCTGCCAGGCAGAAGTCCCACAGCAGGGCTGGTGCGCTGGTTCAAAAATATTCTTAAATTGATTGAAAGTGGCATTATAAACATTTTCTGACAAAATTGAAGATTTACATGGAAAATATTTCTGAAAAAATTGAAGAAATATATAGAAAAATGTTAAAATTAAAGATTATCATGGAAAATAATACAGTTAAAATGGTAGACTTAAAAAACCTACTAAATTGATTGAAAGAGGAAACACAAACATTTTCTGATAAAATTGAAGATTTACATGAAAAATATTTCTGTTAGACTATGTTTTGGGTTGGGGAATTGAGTCCATTGATGTTATAAGATATTAAGGAATAGTGATTGTTTCTTCCTGTTATTTTTGATGCTATTTTTATGTTTGTGTGAGTACTTTCTTTTGGGTTTGTTTGAAGAAGATTACTTTCTTGTTTTTTCTAGGGTGTAGTTTCCCTCTTTGTGTTTGCATTTTCCATCTATTATTCTTTGTAGGGTTGGATTTGTGGAAAGATATTGTGTAAATTTGGTTTTATCATGGAATATCTTGGTTTCTCCATCTATGGTAATTTAGAGTTTTGCTGGGTATAGTAGTTTGGGCTGGCATTTGTGTTCCCGTAGGGTCTGTATGAGATCTGCCCAGGATCTTCTAGCTTTCATTGTCTCATGTGAGAAGTCTGGTGTAATTCTGATAGGCCTGCTTTTATAGGTTACTTGACCTTTTCCCCTTACTGCTTTTAATATTCTTTCTTTGTTTAGTGCATTTGATGTTTTGATTATTATGTGCTGGGAGGACTTTCTGGTCTGGTCCAGTCTATTTGGAGTTCTATAGGCTTCTTGTATGTTCATGGACATCTCTTTCTTTAGGTTAGGGAAGTTTTCTTCTATAATTTTGTTGAAGATATTTACTGGCCCTTTAAGTTGGAAATCTTTGCTCTCTTCTATACCTATAATCCTTAGGCTTGGTCTTCTCATTGTGTCCTGGATTTCCTGGATGTTTTGGCTCAGGAGCTTTTTGCATTTTGCATTTTCTTTGACTGTTGAGTCAATGTTTTCTATGGTATCTTCAGCACCTGAGATTCTTTCTTCTATCTCTTGTATACCGTTGTTGATGCTTGCATCTATGACTCCTGAATTCTTTCCAAGGTTTTCTATCTCCAGAGATGTCTCACTTTGTGATTTCTTTATTGTTTCTACTTCCATTTTTAGATCCTGGATGGTTTTGTTCAGTTCCTTCACTTGTTTTTTGGGTTTTCCCGTAATTCTTTAAGGGATTTTTGTGCTTCCTCTTTAAGGGCCTCTACCTGTTCACCCATGTTCTCCTGTATTTCTTTAAGGGATTTTGGTGTTTCCTCTTTAAGGGCTTTTACCTTTTGACCCATGGTCTCCTGTGTTTCTTTAAGGGAGTTATTTATGTCCTTCTTGATGTCCTCAAACAGCTTTTTGAGATGAGACTTTAAATCCAACTCTTGCTTTTCCAGTGTGTTGGGGTATCTGGAACTTGCTGTGGTGGGAGAACTGGGCTCTGATGTTGCCAAGTAACCTTGGTTTCCGTTGGTAGGGTTCTTATGCTTGTCTTTCACCATCTGGTTATCTCTGGTGTTAGTTGGTCTTGTTGTCTCTGGCTGGAGCTTGCCCCTCCTATGGGCCTGTAAGCCTGTGTCTGTATTCCTGGGAGACCAACTCTCTTCTGGCAGGGTCTATGCACAGAAGGCTGTGGAACTGTCTGGTTCCTTGCTGCAATTGGTGGCCGGAAGGGAAGATTCCTGTCCCAGCAGCAACACTGATCGTATGCCCTGTGCGCTCCTAGCTGTTGCCCTCCAGATAAAAGGTGAATATCTCACCTCTGCACTCAGAAGTGAAATTGCTGCTGGGAGATCACTCTCTCCTGGTGGGTTATGCATAGAAGGCTTTGGAGCTGCCTGGTTCCCTGCTGCAGATGGCGGTCAGAAGTGAAGACTCCTGTCCCAGCAGCAACACTCATGTGAGCAGAAGACATTTTACTATTATGTGTATTTCTATAGCTAGATTCTGCATCTAAGAGACGACATGAAAACATATTCATTTTCCTATAAGTGACATGATTTAATGTTCCAGTGTCCTGCCTATCATGGGTGTCACTGCCCCTAGAAACACTCATCTGGGCTGTATCAGAAAGCTAACTGAGCAAGCCAGGAAGCAGCATACCTGCATGTTTCCTACCTCCAGATTCTTCCCTTTTTAAGACTAACTTAAGCTCATCTTGCCCCTGTTCATATTGACAGAACTGACCAATTATCAGTTAAGCAATACTAATAAACCTCTTGAGCTCAGTCACTTAAATCCAGTAAAGACTGAACTGAATTCAATTCCTTGAATTCATTTAGTCCCTAATCGTCCTATATAAAAGATGGTGAACATATATAACTTGAGCCAAGTACTGATAAAACCACATCCTTTCTACAAGTAATTCATACTGAATTGATGATAAGTTATCTTCCAAATATTGCGGCAGTGAAGAGGTAAAAGAATAGACATTCCCTAGAATCAGACGAAGATCACATGACAACGAAAGCTGCCTGGAGGAGGCAAGGCAGGTCACAGCACTAACAAGGGCCCAGAGCTTAGAGCAGCGTGATTACAACGGGGAGATTCAAGCAATTTGATTTTGCCACACTGAAAACTCAAAGCAGGAACTGGCAAACTCCACATAGAAATATTTATAAATACATGTTTATACTAATTTTAGTACAATCACATACATTTTCTTGCTTTAATCATCTGTGAAGACCTGGAAGCAATGAGACTCTGGAGCAATGAACACAGCTTTCATGTAGACCTTGGAATGAATTTGCTACCATTTCCCAAAAAAGAAGCCAATGTTCCTTAAAGATACTTCATTCTGGGACTGAAGACACAATATTCAGCATAAAATATTTTATAGTACTCCAAACTAAGGAAAAACTAGGGCTGGAGGAGGGAGGGAAGAAAAGGAAGTTTGGAAAGGGTATGGAGGAAGGAGGAAGGGAAAAGTAGAGAGGGAAAGAAGGGGGGACATTAGCAAAGGGAAAAGGAAAGAGGAGGAGTGAAGGGAGGCAAGAGAGAGAAGGGAAATCAGGGAGGGAAGTAGGGATAGGAAGAGGTGAGGGAAAGATTAGAAAGGGAGGAGGGGGAGGCTAGGAGGACAGAGAAGAAAAGAGGGGAGTGGAGAACAGATTGGAAAGAGAAGGGGTGAGGGAGGGGCTGAGAGTTTAGGGAGGGGAAAGGAAGGAGAAATGGTAGGTAAGGAGGGAGGGGAGTGTTGTGTTTTATAAAAAGATAAGGAGGCCAGAGATATGTTTGGTGGAGGTGCAGTATGGTGTAGGGAAAGGGGCGCCTCTACAGGCCAGTGCTGAGGCATCCCTTCCTCCTGAGGGACCAGCCACATGGCATGGCGGTATAGTATAGAATAATAGAACAGGGTTTATGTTTATTTAGGGCACGGAGAGGGGAGTTGAGGTGAGAGATAGAGAGGGAGAGAGAGAGAGAGAGAGAGAGAGAGAGAGAGAGAGAGAGAGAGGAGGTTGGCCATTAGCACGTGGAGGGGGAGGGGAATGGGGAGAGAAGGGGAAGACGGTAAGGGAATAAGAGTAAGAGGAGAAAGGGGAGGGGCTAAGCAGCCCCTTTAAAGTGAGTCAGGCACACCTGGCTATTGCCAGGTAACTGTGGGGCTGTGGGGCGGAGCCTAGACTAAATGCTAACAGAGAGAGAAGACTTAAGGAGGAGAGCGAGGGGAAAGGAAGAGATGAGGAGGGATGAGGTATAGGACAAAGGAGGAGGATGAAAAGGAGACATGCGGGAGGGAAAGAAAGTATTCTAATAATATATACAATGACCAGGATGTGTTAAAGCCTTCTGGGAAGCAGGAGAGTTCACTACAGTTCTAGCTGGAATGCTCTGAGCAGCTGAAGTTTTCTTACCAGAAACCCATAGCTGCAGTGTAATCATAAAAAAGTAATCACATAATTCAGAACTGAGGGAAAGGACTGGGCAGTGTTTCTCAAACCCATCAAGGTCAATAAAAACAAGGAATGTGAGAAATTCTCATTATCAAGAAGACCCTAAGGAGAAACAGTAACTATATATAATGTGGAACCTGTGCTATTTTAGAAGAGAACATTTAGAGAGAAAACTGAATTAAACATAGGCTTCAGTTAATAATAATGTTATTGGTCATTAATTATAATAAATATGTTGTGCTAACCCTAGCCCTAATCTGTGCTATTTTAGAAGAGAACATTTAGAGAGAAAACTGAATTAAGCATAGGCTTCAATTAATAATAATGTTATTGGTCATTAATTATAATAAATACATTGTGCTAACCCTAGCCCTAACCTGTGCTATTGTAGAAGAGAATATTTAGAGAGAAATCTGAATTAAGCATGGACTTCAGTTAATAATGTATTGGTCATTAATTATAATAAATACTTTGTGGTAATCTAATGTATTAATAAGATAAACTGGCTGTTCATTATATGGGAACTAAGTAATTTCTTAATTTACTATACATCTGAAAACATTTGACTTTATTTTTGTTACTATTAATATTTCATTATTTGAAAATTAGTTTGCCTGAGCCTGTGTGGATTATTTATTCTCCCCCATTGATTTTTGAGTTTATTCTTTTTGTAAATATCAGTCTTAATAATAAGTCTTAAGAAAAGTCAAACAAGAATGCCTACAACTGTGTGCTTTTGGGAATCAAAACATATGGGTTTTGGGAATCACACTTAGGTCAGTAGGATGGGTGGCAAGTACCCTTACAAGTTGATCCATCAAATTTTTTTAAAGGATGAAAAATATTTACTAATGAGAAAGTTTGTAAATATGAAATAAATACAAGAAGCAGAATTAAAGATTAAAATGAGTTATTTTAAAAACCAATGAGACAAACACAAAACCCTATACAAAACAACTTCAAAAGAAATAGAGAGGAAAAAAAGGGACAAAAACAAGAAAAATAATAAAGGAAAGAAAATGACTGCTTACTAACAGAAAAATAGAGAGAGACAGAATTGGAAGAATTTATGAAGGGAAATAAAAATCAAAAACCTATTAATAAAATACAATAAAGGAGAAACACTGTTAGAAGTATAATAAAAAGAAAGCATGAGAGTGCAAGAGTTTGAGCTAGAGGTATTCTGGACACGTTTTAGGAGTGTGGGAAGCAAACCCAGCCGTGCGCTCTGCATAAGTACTTTCAAGACCTCCTCAGTACTGATCATCTTACTGGAGGGATACAGGTGTGGTTATCAGGTAGGATGCTGAAGAAGCTTGTACAGCAGTGAGTGGCAGGTAGGTGGCTCCAGAGGGTTATCCACCTGCTGCTCAGTGCTATTCAATTCCAGGGTTAGTCCTAGTTAATGTGATTTGCTTCTAGCCATCTGAGGGTGGGGGTTACCTTTACCTACATAGTTTCTCTGATCTAAGCCTGTACTTCTCAACTCATCGACATTTCCCCTCTTTGTGTCCTTCCCCGTCCCCTCCTCCAAGCTTTTCACTACTGCTTCTCTTACAAGAAGGCTGTGGTAAATTAAATACAGGTTACACATCTCCAGGTTGGGTCTCATTTTTAGACCCCAGAACAGCTTAATTTCAAACAACAATTATCTCAAGATATGTTCAACTTCTCATGTCTGGGCCACAGGAAGTAACAAGATACTATTTCTATTTACAGGGACACATCTCTCAGAGGGATAATGGTCTCACTAAAACTGCAACTGGTTTTGTGAAGATTGTGAGCTTGTCACAAAGGTAAGCCCCCTAGCGTGTTTTCACCAGGACTGTCTGGCTCATCTTCTGGAAGGATCTTCTGCTCTCCACCCCCACCCACCCCACCCCACCCTACCCCACTAGCACCTGCACAGATGGTGGTGCTTTTTTTGGATAACTTCTTTTCTATGCATCACCTGTCTAAAGCTCTGTACTGTTCCAGTATTGAATATCATTGTGAATTTCTGATGCTCTTTTTACAATAATTTTTTTTTCTTATTTTTACACATGTGTCATTCACTAGGTCACAGAGACAGCTGCTAAGTCAGCCATCGTACCCAGAAGTCTGTACCTTCCTTTTCTCCCACTTAAGTGCAGACGCTTTCCTTAAGTAGATAAGTTTTTTTAATCCAATCACAGTAGTACTAGAAGTACATAGTTTTCAATCTCTTACTACAAACCATATTTCGATCAATAATCTCTTACAAGGGTTAGTGGTGTAGCTCAATGACAAAGAAGTTTGCCCAGTTTTATGTGCAAGTCCTTGAAATCACGCTCAAGTACTACAGTAAGTAATGCCAACTAATAATATTTATACAGTATTTCACAAATCCACAAATAGACCTTTAGTATACATGTCCAGAAGTAGAATTACTAGGTTGAAGAATAAATATATTTGTAATTGTGTTTTAGATTGTCAAGTTATCTTCCATAAACATGTCCATGTACCACCAACAGTCTTTCCTTTCAGCCTCACCAACGAAGTGTTTTCCAGAATCTACACTAATGTCTATTCAATTATGTAAAAAAAAGAATTGCAATATACATTTGACGGTATTTCTTTGGAAAAAAAAACCTAGTCATATTTTTACATAGCCAAATACATTTATTTTTCTAGGTACCATTTATTCATGTCCTATGCCCCAATCTTTGCTTGACTTCTATGTAGATGCTCTTTCTATTATTGGAGAAACTCATTCTTTGTGTATAGTGTGTGTGTGTGTGTGTGTGTGTGTGTGTGTGTGTGTGTGTGTGTGTGTTATCCCATTTGTCATATATCTTTGGGAGTATTTTTAAATTCTTTTTTTTCAGTTGGGTCACATTTTGTTCCTTCATAATTAGCTTTATATTTTATTTTTAATTAAAATATTATATCTATCCACACTGCGACCTCTCATTCTTCTAAGAATTGTCATGCCCCCAGTCCCCAGTCCCTCTCAAATCCATAACTTCTTTAATTATTGTTACATATATTATACATATGACTAAATATATAAATACAAGCTGCTAAGTCCATTTAGTGTTGCTTGTATGTATACAATTTCAGAGCTGAACACTTGGTATTTGGGTAACTGATTAGGGGGTTCATCCCTGGGACAAACTAATGCTCAGTTGGGTCACTCTTTGAGGAGCTACTACTTCTCATTAGCTATAGGTACTATCCTTCTCTGGGACAGTAGATGTCAAATGTTTTTATATCTCCAGATTATATTTCACCATCAGAGTACCATTTTTACTCCTTTGGTTCATTCTCTAGACTAGCAAAACCTATTCCTTGTGGCATTTGTGTTATCTTTTGAAAACCAAGCCAATGTTTTATGTCATTAACATAGTAACTGAAGATGTAGGCCAGTTTGCCTATGTTATGTTCTGACTAGCAGGTTGGACTGAGCCTATTCATTAGTGCTGCAAACTCTGCCACACAGATGTCTAAGAGACTGGCCTAGGTTGTAGAAAGCATGGGTCATAATACCCAGGTTTTCCAGAGGACAACCTATGTAGATAGGTTGAGAAGCAGCACCACCTACCAGACCTCATGGCATTGCTGCCCACTGTCTACTTGTCATGGTGTGGTTGCTTGAATAAAAATGGTCCCCATAGGCCTATAGCGAGTGGCACTATTAGAAGGTGTGCCCTTGTCGGAATAGGAGTGGCCATGTTGGAATAAGTGTATCAGTGGGGGAGGGCTTTGGGGGTCTCATGTTCAAGCCACAAGCCCAGTGTGGCAGTCTCTTCTTGCTACCTTCTAGATGTAGACCTCTCAGTTACCTTTCCCATACCATGTCAGCCTTCATGCCACCATGAATCCCACCGTGATGAAAATAGACTAAACCTCTGAACTGTAAGCCAGTCCCAACTGAATGTTTTCCTTTATGAGAGTTGCCGTGATCATGTCATCTATTCACAATAGAAACTCTTAAGACAGAAGTTGGTACCAGGGGCTGAGGTATTGCTGTGATAGGTCTGACTGTGCCTTTGTTGGAAGGAAAATGGACTTTGGAATTTTGGATTAGAAAAGCATTTGAACGGCTTAAGTGTAGCTTAACAGGCCATACTCGAAGGAAACATGGAAAACAGTGGTACTGAGGGTGATTTGAAATGTTGGGGGCCTTGCTCAAGAGGTTTCAGAGAAAAAGAATATTTGTTTGTAGCCCAGAGACTGTCATTACTATATTTTGATGAAAAATGTGCCTGATTTTTCCCCCATGTCCAAAAACTCTGCCTGAGGCTAAACTGAAGAGTACTGGATTAACAGTTTTCTTTGGCCAAGGAGATTTCCAGACACCCTGGTATTACAGTGTTACTTGGTATTAACAGTCATGGTTATGCAACTCTATAATAGAAAGGTGCAGGCTGAACAAGGAAAAAATACAAAATGTACAATTTGAGAAGAAAAGGAGTACAAGAAAGTGTAATGGAATCAAGCCTGATACCAAACAGAATAAAGAGAGCGGGACCTCAGGGCAAGATCCTACTCAGCTAAACTTCCAATTTTTGAAAAGGAATTAAAGAAAAGTTTAGGGTCAGATGTGGTGGTACACAACTTTAATCCCAGCACTTGGCAGGCAGAGGCAGGTGTATCTCTGAGTTCAAGGCCAGCCTGGTCTTTAGAGTGAGTTCACTGGACAGCCAAGCTTAGGCAGTGAAGGAAATCAAGACCAGAAAGCTATTGTAGATGTGTTGGATGAGGGGGGCCATGTTCCAACCCCAGAAAGCAGAAGAACTTGGCACGTTTGGCTACATGGCTCTGCCTTTAGTCTAGGAGAGAAGACTAGAATCTCTCTCCAAGACTAGGAAAGCTACTGAGGCCAGGGATGTGTGCCTGGAGGCCTAGAGAGGTCATCATATAAAGCTGTGAAGGTGAAGCCTGGACCTTCTTAAAGACCCCAAAATGTTGGAGATGTCAGAGCTGTGGGATGCCTGCCAAGGAAAGCTGCTAACAGGGAGTGGAGCCAGCCCAAGAGAGAGAAGCGTGAAAGCTGAAAGCAGTTGGAGACTGAAAAGTACTTGATGTCAGACATGGAAATGCAGAGTTTGGAGTTTGCTTAGCTGGGCTTTGGTCTTGCTTTGGTCCAGTATCCCCTCATTATGTTCTTTTCCCACTTTTTTTGGGGTGGTGAGGTGTATTCTGTGCCATTATATGTTGGAAGCATGTGATCTGCATTTTGATTTTGATTTTACAGGGCTTATAGTTAAAGAAATTACATGAGTCTCAGAAGAGACTTTGGACTTGTAAACAGTTTTGAGATTGTTATAGACTGTGGGGAACAGATGCATTTTGCATTATGATATGGATACAAGCCTGTGGGGGCCAGGGAGTAGAATGTGGTGGTTTGAATAAAAATGGCCCTGATAGGCCCATAGGGAATGACACTATTAGGAAGCCTGACCTTGTTAGAGTAGATGTGGCCATCTTGGAGGAAGTATGTCACTGGGAGTGGGTTTTGAGGTCTCAGATGTCCAGGCCATGGTCCTTATGGCATTCCCTTTCAGCTGCTTGATGATCCAGATGTTGACCTCTCAGCTACCTCTCCACACCATGTCTGGCTGCATGCCACCATGTTTCCTCACCATCATGCCTAGCTTAGTGGCTGCTTTCCAGGTCCTTAGGTCAAAGAAAGCTTGCTTTTTACTTTAGACTTGTTAGCTTCTGCAACTCCAAATATAGAGTATTCATTTAAAAAAAATGTCTGAGACCTTCTGTCCATGTTGATCCCACAGATTTAAGCTAGTTTACCTGTGACTCTCTACTTTGCACCATCTACTAATTGTTTTGACCCCAAAGGTCACAGCTGTTCTCAGCTTACTCTATCTTTCTGGAATTGAAAGTCTCCCTCAGTGGTTTTTAAGTAGAAGAATACAAATATATATCTTGGAAACACCACTGTTGTCACCATAAAGAATTTGTTAAAGGATAACAAAAATCAAGGTCAGGGGACCAGACAGTAAAGTCCTATAGCAGTCAGGGAGAATGTCAGTAGAAATCCAAATTATCTTAGCAAAATTTCTTTGTCTTTACTTAGTCATATTTTATCATGGGTCTTCTGGGGATGTTGCGTCCTCTGGTAGTGAAACTTGGATTTTCCACTATGAGTCCTTATTTGTGTGTTGGAGTGGTGGGATGCTGGGGATTGAACCCAAGCCTTGATCATGGAAAGCAAGCCAAATCTTTAGCCCCAGGGACATGAATGCCATGCAGTTCCCTTACGTGATTCTGACCTACTGAGCTAATTGTAGGAAATAACTCTCAGTGGCTTATCCTATGTGCCATTAAAATTATCCAGGGAGTTTTTAGAAATCCAGTATTCACCTTAAAACAGTTTTTCTTACCCTGTGGGTCATGACCTCCCTTTGGGAGTCAAATGACCTTCTCACAAGGGTCACTTAAGACCATTGGAGAACACCAATATTTATATTACAATTCATTGCAGTAGCAAAATTACAGTTACAAAGTAGCAATGAAAATAATTTTATGGTTGCGGGTCACCACAACATCAGGAACTGTGTTAAAGGATCACAGCATTAGGAAGGTTGAGAACCACTGCCCTAGATCAATTGCATTTTCTAGGTGAGAATCTCAGTTGATTTCACTTGTCAGTGAAAACAGGCACAATGATGACACCCACTATATAATAATTGTGATAAATTTAAAGAAGTAATGTATTTAAATTACTTGTCACTTACTAGGTGCTCAGTAACCAACAGGTTCTCCTCTGTGGTCCTTGAAGGACTGTAATATTTATTCAGTGAGTATCACTGATTGCTTTAAATAATATACAATTTCAGGCAGCAGTGGCTGGGAGAATTAGAGGCTGGCTGACAAGAGAAATTTAGGGTGATGTTTTTGGGGAGTGCAGTCTTCATCTGTACATGAACAAAGGTTAGAGGGGACTATATGCATTTTCATTCTGACAAACTCATTTGAGCACTTCATAGAGCATCTTCCATGTAGCAACACATGGGAGGTCTAGGACTGTTAAAAGTTATGTCTTGAAGAGTGTCTTTCTTCCCACTCTCCACCACTGTTTCCTAACTTGCTGATTCTACTTGCTAATTTTCACCACAGGAAGAATTGATGTTTGCCTTTGGTCAACTGGTAAGTTAGTCTAATTTGTATAGTGATCCATAGAGCCCAGAGGCTGTGAGAACAAAGAGCCAGGTTTGTTGGAAGAAACTTTGGAGACTCAGATTCAAATCCTACCTATAACACATAGTAGGCAAACAGTCCTCTCTGTGTAAGTGATATGAAGCACATGACTTTGTTCTACGGAAAGAAAATATATGGTTAGAAATGAGGTGCTAGAGCATCAAGAACAAAAGCTCCAGATTTTGAAGGCATACACGTTGGCTAGGATCAATGTGGAGAACCTAGCACACAATAGGCCTTTTATAAACTAAAACTATCAATGCTTGATAATGTTCAGCTTCAACTGAGAAAAGAAGATGACTCTAGAAGCCCGAGCAGGCAGGAGGCAGGGAGAGTGAGGAAAGTCAAGGTGCTAAGGGAAGCTCATAAGCTACCAATTTCCAATTCCAGTTCCGACCACTTATGGATTTTTGAAAAGGAGGTTGTCTAATGAATCTAAGCCTCAGTTGACTCATCTGTAAAATGGGCAAGGCTGTGATACCGACCTCACAAGGATTTTGGTGAAGATGAAATGAAGGAGTATATGTAAATTGACTACCATTTACTAGGTACCCAATAAAAATAGCTACTTTACCCTTTCAAGGTGAAACAATTTCCAGCCAAAGCTGGTATTAACCAGTGCTTCCTTTTCTTTCATGAAGCAACCTATATCTGATTAACTCTTTAGAAGTATCTCTTGGGGTAGAATTATAATGTGTCCTTCACTTCCTCTGGAGGAAGATTTGGCTCAAATTCTGTGCTGAGATTAATGGCCTCTGAATATCATTTGCATAAGTACTTCTGCTATCACAATGACATTAAAAAATGCATCCAGATCCTGTACTCTACTTGGTACAGAAATGGAGCTGCAAAGACCAGACATACTCCTGCCTAGAGATTAGCTGCTCCTAGACCCCTTTTCCCTCAGAAGCTCTCTGCTGGTCTGATTTTGCTAAGATAGGCTAGAAATGGCAGTGGAGGAAGTAGAGGATTTAAGAAGACTTCAAGTTCCTCATGACAAGAGATAAAAGCTCTAGCTTTGCAATAAACCTGCACAAAAAAAAAAAAAAAAACCCAAATAACAACAACAACAAAAAAAAACCCAAACCAAACCAAAACCCAAAAGCTGTTTACCACATCTGGCCTCTAGTGACTTCCTAGGGATTATGACCTCCTGAGGCTGTGGACAGCCTCCTGCCCTTAGGAAAGGCTTGACTTTCTCTGAGGCTTCCCAACAGACAAACCAATTATATCCAGCTGGCTGGTTCCTAAAATGGGGTACTTGATATTACAGGTGAGTGTACCCCGAGTTTACTTATTAACTGTTTCTCT
The DNA here is from genome assembly GCA_036184795.1 of Tokudaia tokunoshimensis. Classification (NCBI taxonomy): domain Eukaryota; kingdom Metazoa; phylum Chordata; class Mammalia; order Rodentia; family Muridae; genus Tokudaia; species Tokudaia tokunoshimensis. The sequence continues at coordinate 125,751,895 of BTHU01000023.1, read as the reverse complement.
GAAAACATCAGGCATTGCCTCGACCTCCAGTTGCCCAGGTACATACAGGCTAACCAAAGTTTTATATGTTACCATCTCCTGGTTGTGGCATTTGGAAAAGTTTCTCAATTTTGCCATATTCAAATTTTGTCATTTGTAAATCACAAGAAGACTATCTCCCTACAGCTGTTAGATTTGAATAAGGCAATGCTTAGCAAATGCTGAAGAAACTCTCAGTAAATGCTAGCTATCATGGTAATTGTTAAACCAAGTTGTTTTTAAAAGCAGATAGATCATTGGTTCTCAACCTATGGGTCCAATATCAGATAGACTGCTGCACATCAGATATTTTATATTACAATTCATAACAGTAACAAAATTACAGTTATGACATAGCAATGAAGATAATGTTATGGTTGGGGTCACCACAACATGAGGGACTGTATTAAAGGATTGTAGCATTAGGAAGATTGGGAACTGTTGAGAGATAAACTCAAAACATTTTCTTTTTTTTCATCTCGGGGCTTGAAGGTGAATCTACTCAAGTGTTTTCTTTTCTTTCTTTGTTCCTTCCTTCCTTCCTTTTTTCTTCCTTCCTTCCTTTCTTTCTTTCTTTCATCAAGTGTTTTCAATTGTCAAAGTATTTCACAATTTTGATCAAGAAATAGCTGATAACAATGGAAGGAAGGGTTAGCTTACATTTGTTTTGTACAGATGTGAATGCTGAGTTGTTGAAGAAAGCCAGCTCTCATATTTTGGGAAGAAATGGGAATTGTTGCAGGCTGTCTGAAGTGTCATTCTCTTCTAAATTAATTATCTAGATATACTTCACCGCAGCGCTAGCACTCTGTGGACTCTGTTCCCCACAACGAAAATGCATTGCAAATCAAAGTTGTGGCTTTGAGCAGGAGCATGGCTGAGTCAGTTGTACTTTCAAACAGATGTCTTTTTAATGTTATCCTTTAAAACAGAAAGAAGTGGTTTCCATGGTGTATTTTTAAATGAGGGAAGTAAGCATACATACTTGGATGTCATTGTCGTAAAGTCAAATGTATTAATACATATGTTCTATACAATTATACAGGCCAGCAAATATACATTCAAATGTGCTCCAGTTTCTCTCACTTCCTGTATTTTTTCCCCAAGGAGGATGAGATGTAATGAGGAAGGCCTCATTTTTCATACAAAAGATATCTACAGTGAATATTTGTAAGTTTTATACTGCTTAGTACTATTTAGGCAAATGTAGGTTTTGCACACGTGCTCTGAGAGACCACCAACAAGATGCTACTGGGACATTTCTCAAAAACAGAAAAAATAATTTCCTCATTTCTTATTTTGGACAAGCAGAATTTTCAAATTTCATTTAAATGTTATGTTGGAAATTGGTGAGCAACTGGCAGTCCTCAGAAGAAAATTGGGCTGGCAGCTTCGGAGCTAACTGGGTGGGACGGGCATACCCAGTTACCTTCGGTGACTTTGAAATTTTGTTCCATATGTCTGAGTCATCAACTCAAAGAAAGTAAAATTTCCCTTAAGCATTGCATTTCAAGAACCATAGCGCTCTCAGAGTCAACAGTTTAACAAAAGGTTCCTCAGTAGGGACTATCAGCCATCTCCCAGAGTCTCTGTCTCATTCCCATTGCAGGTCCCGTCCCATGTAACCTTCTCTGCCCAGAAAACTCCTTTATACAGATAGCTTTTTGATGCAGGATTCAGCATCATATTCTAATCCTTTTAATGAAGGTCCCCTGTTCTATTTCTCTGTTTTATAAAGTTTCCTCTGAGGTTAAAAACCTTCAATCTCTCTCAGAGGAAAACTTCTCAACACATAGGATGTGAAAAGGGAAACAACAGTGTATTTGACGACAATGTTTCCAGTGAGGTAATAAACAACAGGATATTCAAAGGAGAAATGAAATGCTCCATCTTACAGGGAAGCTCTTTAAGGTAGAAAGTAGATAACTTAAAAGGGCTTTAGGAAGTTCCTGAAGCTAACAAGATTCAGAAGGTCCTTCCTTCCCCCAAGAATATATAAGCAAAGACTGCTGAGACTCACTCTCAGACAAGCTAAGCTGAAAAGAAGACTCTCAAACAAGCCAAGCTACAAAAAAGATTCTTAGGCAAACTGAGCTTCTCAGACCAAGCATCCTAGAGAGAGCAGAGATCAGCCAAGTAGCTTGGAAGAAGCAGAGACCAGTTGAACCGCCTAGAAGAAACAAATACCAGCTGAGCTGCCTGGAAGACTCTCAAGACAAACAGACACTGAGAAAACACACCCTCCAATGTGTTGAGCTACCTGAATGTTCTGCTGGGGGAGGCATTTGGTGATAGAGCTGCTTTTGACTCATTTTCACCTATGTATCAACCCAACTAAAACTCACTGGTTCACCAAGTTGGATTTTGGTGGTATCTATACTGTGGTCTTTCATCAGTTCCCTATCTGTGGTAAGTAGACATTTGTTCAAGTCTCCCCAAAAATAGTGTCACACAACACTCTTGGCTGTTCATGTACATGTTTAAAAATGTTCTCACAATGCTCAACCCTACGACATTGTGCTCATTATGGGTCACAGGTGTGCTGTGACTAGAGCTTGTTTCTTGCCTTTTTGAAGATGTAGAAAATCTCTGCTCCATCAGGTTCAGCAGAAACATAGAATATCGCAAAAGCTGTGTTAAGTTACTGTGTCATTTGTACCCTCCTTTATTGGTTATTAAATAAACATTTATCAAGTCCCAGGTACTGTGCCAAACCTTGGAGAAATAAGAGGAAGCATAAATTGAGGCACTCTCTGTTCCTTTGTACAGCATATATCAGGGGAGATAGGCAGTAAATTAGTCAACAAATGAATAAGTAAATAATTACAAGTTGCTCATCTGAAAAGAAAAAGAGTGCTGAGAACCATCAGCAAAACTCACTAAACAGTGTGACTTACTCACATGTGTGCCATATTTTTAGTGTGGATAGATGTGGCTTGATTAGCTTGTTTAAAGTGTTGGTAAGTTTAGGATTATTTTTTACTTGTTTATGGTTTTCAAAGCGACTATATTCTTTTTTTTATTTTCTAAGTTTTTTTAATTTACATTCAAAATCATTTCCCCTTTCCCGTTTTCTCCCTCCCCGAAAGTCCCATAAGCCCCCTTCCCTCCCTCTTTTCCCCATTCAACCCCCTCTTGCTTCTCTGTCCTGGCATTCCCCTACATCTAGTCTTTCCAGGACCAGGGGTCTCTCCTTCCATCTTCTTGGAAATCTATTGATATGCGAATTGTGTAGCGACTATATTCTAATAGCACAACTGCTATTCATGCTGCAGTTGTCAGTGTGAGACAGGAAGAGGTAACTCATGAACACCAAAACTAACAAATCAAAACAGTAGAAGGAGGTCGCCATGCATATCTGTAATTGGACAGAAACTCTGGACTTATTTAGTGGCTATTGGATTTCTATGCCAATGGATTTGAAAGGGATTATTGACATATTTTTAAAACTCCCTTTATCAAAATATCTCTCAAGATGAGTTCTAGCTCTGCTCAGGTTAAGGGAAAAGATTAAAAACATAATTCAGTAGAAGTAGAAGTAGTAGTACTAGTATAGTAGCTGTGTGTGTGCATTCATGCATGTGTGTACTGGCTGGTCTTATGTCAACTTGACAGAAGAGAGAGTCATCAGGGAGGAAGGAGCCTCAGTTGAAAAAAATATTACCATGAGAGTCAATTGTAAGGCATTTTCTCAATTAGTGATCAATGGAGGAGGGCCCAGTCCATTGTGGGTGATGCCATCCCAGGGCTGGGGTCCTGGATTCCTAAGAAAGCAGGCTGTGCAAGCCATGGGGAGCAAGCCAGTAAGCAGCTCCCTCCATGACCTCTGCATTAGCTCCTGCCTCCACTTTCCAGCCCTGTTTGAGTTCCTGTCCTGACTTCCTTCAATGATGAACAGTGTTGTGGAACCATAAGCTGAATAAACCCTTTCCTCTTTAACTTGCTTTTTGGCCATGGTGTATCATTGCAGCAATAGAAACCCTGACTAAGACAGTGTGTGAGTGAGTATACGTGTGCATGTGTGTCTTCCAGTACAGATGTAGAGGACAGAGGTCAAATTTCTGGACTCTGTTCACAGATATTTGGAATTGAATTCAAGTCATCAGGTTTGTAAGGCAAGAGTTTTATTAGCTTGAGTCATCTTGCCAGTCCCCAAAGCCTGTTGTTTTAAAAAGAAGTGTTCATACCAGAAAAAAAAAATAGAACTGCTTACCTAATAAAGCGCTAGAGACACAATTCATTCTCCTTGCCTCTGTGTCTATTTCCATCATGGTCTCCTACCACTTCTCTCTTTCACATACACATGCATGCACTCAGGCATATATACAGGCACACGTGTATAGGACACCTGACAATTGTCAGTAAGTAGTAACATGCTGGGAGAGAGGATTACAAACTCCCTGTCCTTGTCCTCATGTCTCATTCTCTAAAGACAGCTAGGAGCCAGATGAAGGGATCACTCCAACCCTGACCCCTGACCCCTCACCCCTGACCTTGGCTGAGTACTAGCCTAGAATCAGATCCAGTTTGTAGAAAAATCCAGCTCTATGTTGCTAAAGTTGCTGCCCCAGGACTTTTAACCCAGTGAATGGAACTCTCAAAGCACAGCTAAGTGATTGGCCCACAAAGGACTGTAGCATTCAGCCTATGTTCTCATACAACACAGCTGAGAGTCAAAATACTTACAGGAAAAAAAAAAAGCAGTCCTAGAGTCTGTCATTTAACTGGACTTGAAGTCAGAACTTCTTTCCAAATTTATTATTCAATTAACTCATATTTTCTGTAAAATATCCAAAATCTGTTTATTAGAATTAATTTTACTGGTAAGCCTTCTAAATGTATCACAAATTCGTCTTATTCAATAGAACATTCTGGGCATAATTTAACCTTTTCCTGATGACTCAGGGTCATCAATATGAATATCCTTTATCATCCGTCGTCTGCTTTTGCATTATTCTGAATTCTCTTTCTTTCCACATCTGGCTGTCAGCTGTCACTGCTAACCCACAGTTAATGAGCTTGCCTCTCCCAACCCTCTTAGCTCTCAGCTAATCACTGATAATAACAGCAAAAACTGCATTGATCCCCTGCAACATGCCAGGCCCTGTGCTAAGTAATTTGCATGGATTAATTAATTAAGTCCACAGAACAACTCTTAAAGCAGGTACAATTATTATCCCCAAATTACAGATGGAGTAACCAAGGCCCAGGAGGGTCAAGTAATTTGCCTGAGGTTACACAGCAACCATGGACTATAATTAGGATTTGACCCCTGCTCTGCTAGTCTCAATAGTTTAAGTCCTTTTACCGCCACACACACCAAGGTCATTCGAACCTTTTTAGCAGTAGACAGATCAGAATTGGGTTTTTTTAGTGTAATACACTAAAGCTAACGGTCTAGCACCAGCATGTCTTTTACCTAGAACAGATTGTTGCATTCGGTTCTAGACTGCTGTGTCACTGCCATCCATTCCATTCTCCTTGTGATCACTACTAACACTGGTCATGATTCAATGAGTTTCCAGCCCATCAGTAGGTTATAACCTGGAAAATACTCTCACGTATATATCTGCAAACAATACGGGGTGCCACTATCCATGATACTCGTGTAAAGTAGAAAAAGTTGTCCTTTCTTTCTGATGTTTAATTGCATCTGTCAAAAACGTATGCTAGAGTGCTCATTTTGTTATATAGTGACTCTCTCTCTGTCTCTCTCTCTCTCTCTATATATATATATATATGTGTGTGTGTGTGTGTGTGTCATATATATATATGACATAACTACTGTTTGCCAGAAAATGGTTTAAAATAAATAAATCTCCATGCTAAAATTATGTACACTATCATGATACAAAATGATATTGAGAACCTTATAACTTTACATGTTAGACACACAATCCTGGAAATAAAATATGTAAGAGTGTGTATCAAACTGGTAAATTGTCCCAGTGTATCTGTCTATTCAGGGTCTATGAAAGCTCTTTTGCCTCTTTCGAGTCTGTGTGCTAGGTTCACAAATCAGATTGTCACACAGAACACAGGGCATAGAGCTGAATAAGAGTGTCACTAAATAACAAAAACTCCAGTGTAAGTATGATTCACAGGACATTTTGCATATAGTCACACTAGAAAATCCATTATTGATCAAAAATTACTAAAAATTTAAGTGTTGTATGTCATCATAGTAAAGAAATGGGTAAGTATTTGAGCTGTTGGGAATGTTCATTAGCTTGGTTCACTCCCATAATGCTATATGAATTACGACATCATATTTTGTGTCATAAATCTATATAGGGGTTATTTCACAATCAATAAAATTTAAAACTAAGGAACAAATTTAGAAGTCTTACTGTTTATTTGAATTTTACATTTTCTTGGACATCCTGTGTTATTCTGTAAATCTGATTTCCAATGCAGAGCTGAATCGATCCACCTCAGGGATCTTAATCAGTGATCCTACGCCACAGGAGCTACATGGAAATTCTGTTGAAATAGTTCTCGACCTGCTAGAAGGCAGAAAATAGGTCAAGGCCAAGTGTGCAATGGGAGAAGAGGAAAAAGGAAAGTTGCTAGAGTGAGTCTGTTATGGGGGCTTTGAAGAGCAGCCTAATGAAGAAGGCTTCCTGGCTGAGATAGGGTTAGAAGAACAGGGTTTGGAGAACAAATGCAGGGGCTCTTTGTTTCAAGAAACAAAGTTGAAGCTGAAATGGAACAGAAACTGTGTATCCTGTTCAGCAACAGATAAGTATAATGAGGGCTTGTGTTTGGGCATTTAAAGATCATTCTGAGAAGGCTATGAGAGGACAATGAGCCATTTGGATAGCATTTCTATAAAATACATACAGAGTACTCTACCATAACAGAAAAATCATTATGGTGCTGAACTCACAGACCGTCTTTTATGTATATCACCTTGGTGGAATTTCACAATAAAGCTCCAACACAAACACCATTACTATCTTCATTTCTAGGTGAAAAACCTGAGGCTAGTAGGTAGTGGGCAATATATGCAGGGTCACAGAGTTTGTAAATGACAGAGCTGGAACTTGAACCCAGATAAATCATTCTCCCTACCAGCATATTATGAGGCTTAAAGTCTCATGAAACTAAATAAAGGAATGCTGTAGAACAAACATACTTTCCAAAGTATTAGATGAAGGGACAAAAACCGTGAACAGATGGACATTGTAATCCTTAGATTATCCATGTATCATAGTGGTGGGGAGGAGAGGCTTTTTTATGGGACAAGTTTCTATTGTCCTGGAGCTTCCCAAGTAGGCTAAACTGGCTGGTCAGTAAGCCACAAGGATCCACCTATTTCTGCCCACACCCCCTGTGCTGTAATTATAGCGAATTCTACTATACTTTAATTGTTTCATGTGTGTTCTGGGCCTTAAACTCGGGTCCTCATGCTTATAAGGCAAACACTTTATTGACTTTATCCACCCAGCTCCAGTAAGGTATCCTTCAACCCTAGATTATAAGCTTGTCAAAGTGAAAAGCAAGGTAGTAAAGGGGCATGGCCAAGTATTCCCAGAAGTACCAGGTTCCCTTGGCACTGTTTTCAAACACCGGAACCTCTTAAGGGGAGGAGAAACTGTTAACATACAAACCACCAGGGAAACTTAAACTGTAATCTGTGTTGCTCCAAGGGTTTAAAGTCTCACAGTAAATGCAGCAAACCTTTGGCGATCACAGGGGCTAGTCTTCTGGTCAACATTCTTTCTGTGACACGGACAACAAAAAGCCAAGAAACCACAGGAGCATTAGCCACAGATGGTTTAGTGTTATCAAGATTTGAGGACTGTGATTATTTGTGGTGAGTTCATTTTCTCCCACCCTTACCCCAACCCCCATAAGACCAGCTGAGCTAGGCAAGATCAAATCAGTCAGTGAACTAAAAGGCTGTAGTCTACATGATATGCCAATATCAGTTCTCTGGGACTTGGAGAAAAAGAAAGAAAGAGTGTTTGCTGATTCCCTCAGTGTAAAGACAGCCACCACAGCTGATTCTAAGCTGCCCAGATGTCCTCACCGAATGGAAGTATCATATACAATGGCTCTCCATCACCTGCCAAGTCAACTTCAGCAACACACTGTCCATGCAGTGCACTAAATGAGAAGTGGCTTCACTGAATAGCAGTTTATTCACATAATAGGGTAAGCATTTGCTACAAATACAGATATGATCTACATTTATTTGTATATGCTTTTACTAATACAGAAATTACCTTCAGTTTACTATTATAACTTTCTTAAAGTCACTAACCAATTATTATTATTTATTTATTTTTGATATGGTGTCTTATATAGCCTAGACTAACTTTGAACTTATCTTCCCTCTTCTACCTCCCACATGCTGGGATCAGAGGCATGGGCCATCACATCTGGTAATGCTGTGCTTAGGATAGAACCCAGGGCTTTGTGAGTGCTAAGCAAGCACTCTACCACTGAGATACATGCCCAAGCCCATTCTCATTGTTTTGTTTAATGGTCTGTTTATACACACAAACACAGAAATAAAGTAGTCATCTGTGCCATAATATCAGTTATTAGTAAATAGTAGCTACATGCAAATTTTACTTTTCCTTTCTTAATATTACTAGATCACTTTCTTTATAGCTGTCATATATTCTATATTCATATGCATGTATCTATCTCTGTATTCATACAGTCAGCCTTCTGTATCCATGGCCTCAGTGTCTTTTGAACCAAACCAACTGCTTTAGAAGCTATGCATAGTGGCACATGCTTTTAATTCCAGCACTTGGAAGACAGAAGCAGGTTAATCTCTGTGATCAAGGCCAGTCTGGTCTAAATAGCATTCCAGGGTAGCCAGAGATACAAAGTGAGACCCTGCCTCAAACAACTCGAAGCAATAACAGAAATAATAAAATATTTTAGAACAAATAGTGTTATATACTGAATATATCTAGACTTATATTCTATAATTATTGTCTAAACAGTTCAGTATGACTGCTATTTATTTTGCACTGGGTATTGTAAGTGACAGATAATTTAAGGTATACAGAAAATGTGCATATATTTTAGGCAAATACTGTATCATTTTAAATCTGGCTCATCTTTGCATGTATCTATGTGCATGTGCACAAGTTCATGTCTATGGAAGTATGATGTGTATATGTACATGTCTGTGTATATATTATGTGGTGATCAGAGGGTGACACTGAGTATTCTTCCTCAGATATTGTCCATTTTTATCTATTTTTTTAGATAGTGTCTCTTCACTGGCTGACTGGGCAATAAGTCCTAGGATCTATTCGTTTCTGCAACTCCAGTAGCAAAAGTACAGGCACACACCATCATGGCTGCCATTTTTACATGGGTACTGGGATCAAACTTAGGTCCTCATGCTTTCATTGCAAGGACTTTACCAACACTCAGTCTTTCTGCATTGTCATACATAAAAGATTGGTACATCTAAGGGTCTTAGTTTCGGTGTGTGGCCATGAAACCAAACCTTCACGGACACTGAATGACTTATGTGCACATATACACACATATACACATAACACATTAGTGTTTGAAAAAAGAACATGATTTCTTATTATTTGCGTGGGGCTGGTATGTAAAAAACAAAAACAAACAAACAAACAAAAAAACAGAATCTCAACCATCTTCTCATACCTTACCCCACTTTTCTAAGTGCTAGTAAAATAGAGAAAGTCAATTTCCAATATCCCAGTGTCATACCAGACAGTGCCTTAACCAAAGACTAGCCATGGTGCTTCAAGGAAGACTGGTTTTCAGCAGCTGTCAAGTTAGCACCTCATTACTGTCTTCTAGCCTTTCCCAAATGAGGAACTACTGGGGCAAAGTGGTTTTGAAGACCTTTACTATGCAGACTTGAGTTCTCCAGTCTAAATCAGATCATCTGTATCAGTCCTACAAGTACTTTGTGGAAAAATATAGGTCCTTAGTCCTCTATTTAGTTTATTAGACTAGCTGGCAGAATTACTGTCCTTCAGTTACAATATGATTTAAATAGACTTGTAGGAAAACTCATGATATAATCAAAAGGCAAGCATGTGTGTTTGGCAGTTTTCCTTTAAAAAAAAAAAAACACCCATCATGAAAAATGTCAGGACTATGGGAAAACATGCTCCAGATTTCCAACTGACATACATGCTAATGTCTGCGACATGACATGATTCATTTGTAAATTGGGGCCTGTCAATTGGGGACCAGGTGGTCTGATCTAAATAGATCCGAGCCTTATGCTTCTCATATGGAAATGTCTTTACAGATGTGCTATTGTGATCAATGAATAATTTTAAAGCAATTGGGAAATGTTAATTATTGATCCTTGCTTGCCTCACTAAAGGGTCTACAAAATACCACACAAATTCCGTTTGTTGTATGCATTACCAAATAGCTGTGCCGATTGGCTTCTGCCTCACCACCCCTGGCTATTTTCAAGTGATTTACTTACAAGGCTCAGATTTATTCAAAAATAGCAAGGTTAAAATCAGCGATCAATTGTTATCACTTTGAACATATCATTAAAATATATATACTTGAAAAACCAAGGCAGGAGGATTGCCCCAATTTTGACGCCAGCATGAACTATGAAGTGACACCTTGTCTCAAAGTAAAATAAATAAACAAACAGATAATGAAAATGCAGTTACCTTTAAAAGCAAATGCAATTTCCTCTTCTCAAGCAACAGAAATGACTGTGGGACGGTTTCCCAGCACTGATCTTCCCCCTGCACTTCAGTTCTTGTACTTGGTTATCACTAAGACACCCATCCTCTGCTTTTTAGTTTCTTCCTTCAGAATACAGCAACCCTCTTCTTTATGAATAAGAAGAAGCTACCAATTTCTTTATTTTAGTAGAGGACTATTGTTTTAATCTATTCTTCAAATTTGTGCTCTGTGGCATAAAAGCTCACTAACCCAGAAGGTTATATCATTGATTTCAGGCCCCTCAGTGGGCATACTTCTATCTTTGGTACAAAATGGTTACACTCTTACTGGAGACAAATAAAAAGGGAACTGAGCACCCAGACTAAGCCCAAGGACAGTTTAAAGTCAAAATAGTTAGCCTCTGTAATTAAGCGGTTAGTGCCCTTGGTCTATCTAGAAGATTATTTTCTCACTTGACAGTAAGGGTTCCTCTTGAAGGACTCTGACTCATCACCAGAAGTTCCTTTTTATCCTAGATCAGGTGATAAATGAGGCAGTTGTGAAACTGCAGCCAGTTCTTTGAAGGTAGGATACTAAAGCCCAGAGGGAACTAACACTCCAAGCTCAGAGGGAAAGGGTCAAACAAGAGAACCCTTTCCCCATTCTGTAAGAGATCAAACTTCTCATCATTTCTATCATTCTTTAGTGAGAAGAGAAGCGGGTGGAAAGAAAATCCAGTGTTTGTGTGTGTGTGTGTGTGTGTGTGTGTGTGTGTGTGTGTGTGTGTGTATGTGTGTGTGTGTGTGTGTATGTGTGTGTGTGTGTGTGTGTGTGTGTGTGTGTGTGTGTCAGGTTGTGCTGGGACACAATGGATCCCTTGACTATTTTCAAGTTTTAGGAATAATAACTTTGTGGTAATTCTGTTTCATCTGTCTTTCTCCTTACTCAGGTGAAGTTCCTTGAGAGCCAGAGATAAACAGAAATTCTCTAAAAGAGTTTTCTAAAAATTTAATATTAACATGTAAAGCAGTGTACAACCTAACAGATTGTCTTAATTTGGTAAAGAAAAAACTGTGAAATTGATGCGACAAATTTCCTTCTATGTTTTGGCTCTTAAACTGCAATGTTACTAAACTGATATTACTCGGTTAGTGAGTTCTGGAAACACAACTAGTTTCTTTCCAACAATTAATGTATGTCACAAGTGTATAATGAATACACGGCTTGTATTTTAAGAAGAGACATTTTTGTATGAAGTTCATCATTTACAGAAGGATGTCAGCAGACTGACTAGGAACTCAGGCTTGAGTTAGAGACTAGGATTAGCCAGAGTCCAATAGGATGCCAACAGCCGAGCACAGTGCATGGCCCACATTGGACCTTCAACAAATACTGAGCGCTGCCTCTGCTCTCATTATTAATTACTCCTTTCATCGAGTAATCCCCCCAATCCTCTTTACATTAAAAGCAGTTCAAGGAACACTATAAATGTTTCTGATCCTGGCTGAAGCTGTGGAGTATTGTGGACTAATCACCTTTACAGATCTATGGTCTTTCCTAATAGCAGCAAAAGAAATCCAAACGTATGCCTGAGAAGCTCTTGTGATTCTTCCTAATTGCAGCCTGGCTCTCTGTCGCAGCTGGAGAACACACTGTTCCAAGATTCCTTCTGCTACTCTCCCATTAATCACAATATGGAATCCTCAAACTCAGATGATGTATAGCAGCATATACTGCTTTATACACAGTTCTGACATTATTTGTAAAATAGACCATCTAATAGAGATCCCACTAAAATGTGCTCCTTTCCAGTTGGTTGATCATTATTAACAGGCTTATTTCAATTAGGCCATGTGGTAAGAATGAATGCTATTGGAACTGATGGCTTTGTGTCATGAGGAAATGGCAGTGTTTTTTACTAGTCTTGCCAAATTTAGCAAGCAAAAGTCCAGGATGCCAGTTTAATCAGAATCACAGATAAGCTGTAAAGGCTTTTGTGTGTGTGTGTGTGTGTGTGTGTGTGTGTGTGTGTGTGTGTGTAAGTGGATCATAAACACTGCATGAGATAAACTTAGGCTAAAAAGTTACATGTTATCTGAAACTAAATCTGACAAAGCATCCTAAATTTTACCTGGCAACCATGTTTTTATACAACTCCTGTATTCATCTTTACTTGTGACATTCTAAATTTACAAATTTGATGGCACAAAGAATATAAATGTAGCAAACAGTACTAGTATTTTCTACCACAAATATTTTTTTAACTGTTATGGGATTTCAGTCTTCATCTGAATAAATTTTGACAATGACTTTTTTGTACTTTTTATTACCTTTTTTTTTTTATAATACAGTCATTACACACCTCCAGGTCCACCCTCCCATAGTTCCTCATTCCATCTTCCCCGCCCCGCCCCCCCCACAATGATTTTACAAGTCCATAGGATACAGACTTCCTAGAATAAGGAATATAAGTACATTAACAAACCACCAGAAGTTACCAACAAATCATGGTTAGGTATACACTCAGGTTAGGTTACTTTGAAATGGATCTCATGTTGCAAACTAGAACTTCAAGCCATCTCACTGAGACAGGCTTCTGCTAGTTCACAGAGGTCATATTTACCTGTAGTTAGTGGCATTTCCTCGTTCCTAGATAAGATACAACAGAGGGAAGTGTTCGGTTCCAGGTGAGTGGGAAAGGCTGTAAGAAATGAGAAGATAACAGTGTTTGCTTCAGGTGGGAATGTATCAAGTAAACTGCTCACGCCGACACACATTCAAAAACACCAGTAAGTAATCATAATGGTTCTATTAGCACCCATTAAAATCCCAGGCCTGTTTCATTCAGATTTATGTGAAGAATATTCTGACTGCACAAGTGCCATCACTTTCCTTGTCCAGAAGCAGAGGGGTGCCATGAGGTTGGCATTTAATTAATGACAATGAGACTAGAGCAATTCAACATCATGCCCTGGCTGTGTTCTCGGTGGAGTAGCTACTTCAGAATCTGAAAGGAAAGGATCTGAATAAGGGGGAGCTGCTGGCATCCCCATGAACATTAGTAAAAATCAGACAAGCGCTATCCTTCCCACCCACAGCATTTACAAGACAGAGAACTAAGGAAATTAAGCACAAACCTGCGGCTTCAGGCTTGTCCGTTTTCCCTCTGTCACTGTGCTCCTAGAGACACTGCCAGGTTGCTGTTAATTGGATCATTTCAAGCTCATGAACTGGAGCTTATTGTTTAGAGGAGGTGCTGAGGAGCACCTCCAGCCTCCAGCCTAGATCTGGTTTTGGGATACATCTGGATTTTAGAAAGATTTTTAACCTCCTAATGTACTTACCACTTCACAGTGAGGGAAGCAGGATAGATAGGAAGATGCAAGGGAAGCATGCTGATAGGCTCTAGTTTTTCTCTTTATAGGAGGTCTTCAAATTACAAAGTGTGCTTTTAAAAAACATAAAGCATTTGCACATCATTCTCTGTGGCCACTCATTCCCCAAATAAAATACAAGGCTGTGAAGTATCAGCTTCTCTACCCCTGCCTTGTACTACTATCTTTAAATCTTCTGCCACTCAAAGAAGGAAGATGTGGTATCCTATGGCTTGGAGAGTTTCCAACAATATAACCCCTTGGAATCTCCATGTAGTATTTTCCAGGAGCAAAAGGTTTGGAGCAAAAACCTTAGCTTTGAATCCTGGATTTGTGACTTACTGTGTTACCATTCTTCTTTAGGCCAATGGCCCTTATCTGTAAAATGGATAGATTAGACCTAATGAGAAAATGCACATGGGACTGATTTGTAAATGGGAGAGCAATATAAAAATAGCATTGATTGTTCTTACTCTAGGACTCAAAATGGAATTTCCACCTTGGACTAGTAAGTTGGTGACAGGGCAAAGTTGGCCTTTGATTAGGGTCCTGGTGGTTTGCAGAAGGTCGTAGTCTGGAATGTTAAGCATCATTCTGGCTTAAAGACTAAAGGACTGACCTTGCAACCCTTATTTACATGCATCCTCTCAATGACTTTTTGTAAGTCTAAGTAGAAAATCGGCTCCTTTCTTTCTTTCTTTCTTTCTTTCTTTCTTTCTTTCTTTCTTTCTTTCCTTTTTCTTTCTTTCTTTCTTTCTTTCTTTCCTTTTTCTTTCTTTCTTTCTTTCTTTCTTTCTTTCTTTCTTTCTTTCTTTCTTTCTTTCTTTCTTCCTTCCTTTCTTTCTTTCTTTCTTTTTTTTTTTTTTTGCACAGCTCCTTCCTGAAGAATTGAACCTCCCCCTCTTCTGACAAAAGATGGGTCTTTCCCAAAAGGGAACCGGGAAACACACGCAAACCATTCAATTTATGTGGCTCACATCTTCTTAACTGCCACCAGATCCTACTCACCAAACATTCGAGTCCATTAATGGCCTACACCAGTGTGAACAACACACTCTTATAAGGCCTAACAACATCAAAGCTAATGGCAAAATATAAAAGCTATACCACAAAATTGACATGAGTGTTTAGATTAAATTTGAAAATGACTTGAAGGCAAAACTTTGCTATTTTTGATATAGAATTACCACTGCATAGGACTAATGTAAATATCATTCATTGAATTCTCCTAGACGTATAAAGCAGAGTTAATTATTTTGTTTTCCATTTCAGGGCAGGGGCTAGAAACCAGAGCTTCACACACTTGAGGTAAATACTATGACACTGAAATACACTCTGCAGACTCAGCTAATAATGCCTTCTGTAGTCTCAAGAACCTCATGAGAAATAAGATTTTAAAAATTATAATTTTCAGTCCTATTAATTATACAAATTAGTGGGTTTTATTTTAATATTTACATGTATGCTATATGCCAGACTTTTATTGCAATCTCCTTCCTAAGTTATCTCTCCCTGGACCCTTTCCTCTTCCTAATACTTTACCTTGTTTTCAGGTTAAAATGTTATTTGTTGTTGTTGTTTCCACTTCTCAGAGAAACTATGTGATGCTGGTCTTTCTGTGACTGGTTAATTTGCCTTATTGGATAGCAGATTTAGCTACTCTGGCCAATTCGGCAAAATCTAGGTAATTTAGCCAGTTCCATCGATTTCCCCACAAGTGATATGATTTCATTTTTCTTTATGGCTGAGTCAAACTGTATTGTATGTATACCATTTTTTCAACTTATCTGTAAATGGGCATCTGCACTGATTTGCTTGTCTTGATTATTGTGAATATTTGCACAAACCAGAGTAAAATATAAGTTGTTGACTCTTGTATTCAGAGAATACTGGGAAAGGAGGTTAAATAGTCATGGCAAGTGTGAAGTGAGGTGCTATTTTTGTTTTGTTTTAGATTTTAGTATCCAATTGATAGTGCCCCAAGACAAATGTTTCCACATTCATATCGTTGCACAAATGGCAGCTATTTGAGCACTATCTGACTTATCCTCTTTTCTGAAAGAAGTATTAAAAAATATCTGAATGAATAAAATTTAACACTCTGTTAGTAGTTGCCTCAGTGAAGGACTTTTAAATTGTCTCTCTGCCCTCCTTCTTCTTTCCCTTCCTGGGTACTATCCCTCCTTCCCTCTTAAATCTTCATGCTTATAAGGATGGCTACTGGTATCTATGTTCGTACGACATTAACCCCTCTTTGGCCACACTGACTGATTCAGGGGTGCTCAGCTGTCTGTGAACTTGGAATTGAGACTAGGAAAGTTTAGTCTCACTCTAAGTAGCTCTATCCTATCATCTGAATGTAAGTAGTAGGAATAGCCATCGGATAGATTATCTTTGGAGGTTGGTTGAAAAGCAAGAATAAATGGTAGTTTAAAAAATTGACTGATGGTGTCAAACTGATTGATTGAATTACAAGTGTGACTTCTCTAAGCCTTAATTTTCTCCTCTGTAAGATTAAGGAAATAACAGTACCTACCACAAATATTTTAAGGACTACAGAAGAAGACAGTGCTTGAGTCTCTCTTAGTATATTCCATTTCAGTGCACTGCTCTTATCACTGACCCACCTCTTCATTTGGAATTTTATTCCCAGCTGTTGGCTGTAGGGAAGCTTGGTGTCAGACATTTTCTGAATACCAGTACCTTTGCCTCAAACATCCAGCACCCTTCAGGCTTCAGGTTTAAAAGATTTTGTGACTCAAAATTGTCATTGCATTCCTGCCACTTACTCAGGATGAGAGTCTCGCCTATCACAAAATTTTCTGCCACTCTGCAAATCTATTGAAAATGGTCTAGGGCCAGGGAGACTGCTCTGTGGTTAATGGACTCTGCTGCAAAAAGCTGATGGATGACTTGAGTTTGTTTCACGCTGTGATTTGTGCATATGCTTGTGAGCATGTGCAGCATGAACACACACATACACACATACACACAGAGAGAGAAAGACAGAGAAATGTTAAAAATCATTGTTGTATCGATACCACTATATTAATTATGAAGGCAATGAGGAAATAGAGTAGGTTTGCTTCAAAATAGTTAGGAAAAGATGAAAGAGAAATGGCCATCAAAGTGACTTATGGGGGGGATATCTATTTCTATGCCTAGAAATGTTATCAAGTTTTAGCCTGGACTGCATAATTTCCTTAACCATAGTGAAAGCGTTCTATTATTTCAAGGTGTTCTGTTGTTCAAGGGCATATCTTAAAAGTTTTGCCCTCTCTTAAGGAAGAAAAGGTTTTTTTTGGTTCATAGATTCAGAGAATACAGTCCATCATCATGAGGAAGGAATGGTAGCTGAATTTGTAGCTGTGGGAGGTTAAAGGATGGCCTGTTCATATGTTGGCAAATCAATAAGCAACGGATTCTGCCTGGGACCAGAGCAAATAGCATCTTTAAGGCCTCCTCCTAATGTCCCACTTTTCATAACTAGATCACACTCATAAAGATTTGATAGCCTTCCTAAAACACAGTAGTAGTTAAGGTCCAAGCATTCACACACCTGAGCCTAGAAGGTACATTTCACATTCAAACCCTAAAAGCTGGGAAAGCCAATAGGAATTATTTTCCCATTGTTTAAAATTGAGAAAAACGCATCTCCAAAAGTACATCGGCCTGCTTTTTACCATAGTAACAAGACTCACTACAACAGGGGAAGTTTGCTCTTCCAGTGCATTACATTTTTCTAGTATGTAAAAATTAGGAGGAGGAAACTCACTCCTCCTTACATACCCCACAGGACCACCTTAGCATCCTGCTACCTCAGTCTTCTTCCCAAACCATCCTGCTTACACATGCACAAGCACATGCAAGCAAGATATCATCATTCAGTTGTGATTAATTAGTCAAGAGTACCTGGTGCGAATCAGCTAAGCTTCAGGCAGGAAGTCTAAGCACAAATGGGATGGCTTTCCCAAGCCTCTGGCTCTCCGAAGGAATTCCTTGAAACCTTAAACTGACTCCAAAGCAATCAGTAAGCCTTGTTCTGACAGGCGAGCACAATTCAGGCAGTATGTTTAGAAACAATTAACTCAGTGTCATTCTTATTTTGACACAAATGAATGAAATAGGTAAGAAGTCAGAAGAGAAACTGCCTTTGTACTGAAGACTTTTGCTGATGCTATTTTGTTTATAACAGAATAGTACATTTCATACTGCTTTGGGAGAGAGGTGTAGTGGGTTAGCAAAGACACACATGACAAAAACTTAATCAATAGCTCTCTGAAAAGCTGTCTTCACCTTGGATTGCAGAGTTTTGCTGTTCAAGCTTTGTACTCAATGTGCCAAATGTATCACAACAATAGTGGGATGCTACCAACAACAGATTCCTAACAACATTGAGCCTTGTTGCAAGCTTTACAGAACTTGTTCTATGACATTGCTGACAATGGCAGGGCTCAATTTCTATGGCCTTAAATATCCAAGGACCAGGATAGAGCATCAAGAAATGGCTGCACCTCTCTGATGGGACAATACAGAATATAGTAGGACACAGTAAAATGAATATAGTGATCATCTATATGCTGTGATTATGGCCTCTATGCAGTCATCAGTGCTGACTGTGTGTTCCTAAGGCCCAGTAAAATGGGGGTTTGGTTTGTATGGGCTGGCCTTCTAATATAAAGACTTAGCTGTGTTGGTATTAGGGCAACTCCACAGCCATACTCCCTCTTTCTCATACCCCTTGGGGGAAACCCCAGGAGAAAGCAGACTGGTAGGGCTAAAAAAACAGGAGAGGGCCAAAGAAGGAAGTAAAACTAACTACTCCCCATGGGGGCTATAGCTCTGTCCTTGGCCTTATTAGCTCTGACAGAGCTAAAAGCTAAAGCAGCCCAGCTGGCTTTAGGAACAGGACAAAGACACAGGTGTGGAGAAACAAACCCACAGCTCTCTAGCTTTTAGGTGGGAGATGTTGTATTGGATTCTCCTATACTTTTCCAAGTTTTTTATGTATATCTCTACTATTACTGCTATTATTGCTATTACTGCTATTATTATTATTACTTTCAGTTAAAGGTAATACTTTACTTTTTCCAAGTAAAATAATGTTTTAGGTGGGGGCTGTAAGTCAGTTAGTAGAGCATTCTACTAGCATGCACAAAGCTTTGGACACCATATATACTTGTTATAGTGGCACCAGCCTATAATACCAGCACTTGGAACATAGAGGCAGGGGAATCAGAAGTTCAGTGTTGCTCTCCACTACACAGAGAGTTTGAAGATAGCCTAAGATGCCAGGTATCCTGTCTCTAAAAGGAAATACAATAATAAAAATGAGTCCTGACACTCTTTTAAGGAAGAGAATAAAACCTAATATTCATTATCTATTATACAACATAACCCCTGGCATTTCATTCTCATCCTAATGCTAAACTCAATTAACATGGCCTGGAGATGCTAACTCATTTACTTAAGGTTCTATATAGAATAACTAGTGGAAGGGTGTTAATATAAATATTCATTTCTCACTCTTGCGTTCATCAGCTTTTTACAGAGCAACATCCCTTACTATTTAGACTAAAGCAGTTACAATTAACCCTCCATATCAACTTATTACATTACATCAGAAAAGATGCTTTAGAGCACTTCATTTACAATAACTCTCTCAATTACACCATGACAATCCTACAGCAAAATATTTATTAATCAGATTATATTTTTCAAGGAGAGGACTCGAGAGATTTTTTTCTTGTTAGAGGAAGTAAAACTCATTTGGCACTTATAGTTGGTGGAACATGGTGCACTGCTCCTGTGACCCTACTCAAGTACAGATCAGTAGTTATGATGGTTAGTTTTAAATGTCAACATGCCAGAAGCAAGAATCACCTGAGATAAGAGTCTCAATTGAAGAATTGACTAAACCACATTGGCTTGTGGACTTAGCCAGAATGGGGGTGTCTTGATTGTTGATTGATTTAGGAGAGCTCCACTTGTTCTAGGCAGCACCATTCCTAGGCATGTGGTGCTGAACTGTATAATAAAGTTAGTTGAATATAAGGTGGCAGTTAGCAAGCAGCATTCTCCATGAGTCCTTGGTTGGAGTTAATACTATGTAAATTAGCAAACATGCCTGCCTTCAAGATTTTATTTTCAGCTCCTGCCTTCGCTTCCTTCAGTGATGCACTGTGACCTGGAATTGTTCCTCCCTCCAAGATGCTTTTAAAGTTCACAGTAATTTTCTCTCAGCATAAAAAATAAAACTAAAATTAATTCATGGCTGGGGAATGACTTTGATGCTAGAGTGCAATACACAGTCTGGTGGCTTCTGAGATGGGTGTGACAAAAGATAGATCAACATGTGTGTCACATAGCACCTGTGAAACCATAGTAGTAGAGTAAAGAGCGCTTACTGTTATGATGTGTATGATTGTGTTTTGTGTTTACTGTCTATTCCTGCTAGTCCCTCCCATAGGTATACTCCTAGAATTCCAAGTCAAGGGTTCTCATCCTCATTGCTACTGACATGTTGGAGTGGATAATGCTTGTTTTTAGGGACTGGCCAGTGTATCATAGGATTAGTAGCAATAGGCTGGGACTAGGATAGGCAGGTGGGTTGAGAGAGATGCTTGCTTTGGGCACAAAATGTAAGGAAATACCAAAAGCTCAGTAACCATAATTAAATAATACTTCAGTGTATTCCAAAACTCATAAATTAATGGCCCCAAATCCATGAGAAATAAAATACTATAACAATAAACAGAGACAGAACTGTTAGTGTGGCAATTCCTCTTTTCATTAATGTCCACAATGGCTCAGCAAGCCTTGCTGATTCTCTTACTGCCCATTTAGATGCTTCCCTCAACTCTTCTATCAAGATACCAGTATCGTTTTCTACATAAATTGTGATCACAAAAATACAGTGAGACATTTCTATATACCTATTGGATGGAAAACTAATTCCCTATAATGAACTACTGCTATGGGCACTATGAAAATCCTATGGCATTTCAAGATAAATCTGAAATGCATCTACTGTATTACCCAGATAAACCATTCCTAGGTATATAACCAGAGGAATCTAAGTCAATATACCATGGAGATACAGGCACATCTATATTTACTGCAGCACTATTCACAAAAGCCAAAAAAATGAAACTAGTTGACATGCCCATCAATAGACAGATAAAGAAAACAAAGAATATATACTCAATGGAGTTTTATTCAGCTGTAACGAAAGAAATTATCTCATTTTTAGCATAATGAGTGGACTTGGAGATTAAATAAGCTTGATTAGAAAAACAAATGCTGCATGTGTCTCTTGCTTGTAGATTCTAGATTTAACTGTATATAGGTATATATATGTGTGTATGATATGATATAAAAGTAAGGGGCAGATTCTGTGGGAGAAGGAAAGGATCTAAAGCAGGAGAGAACAAGAAAAGAGAATGAAAATTAACCAAAAAAAAATCATTAGTCTTCCCGTATACAAATGATAAGCATACTATAAATTAGATCAGGGAGATAATTCCACTCACAAACTCAAAAAAAAAATAGTATGAAATAAATACATCCAAAGAACTGAAAGACAATGAAAACTTCATTACAGTGAAAGGAAAACTGAAGAAAATAACAGAAGATTGAAAACATCCCATATTCATGGATTGGTAGGATTAATAAAATGACCATCCTTTTAAATGCAACTTACAGATTCAAGATAATCCCCATCAAAATTTCAATTTCTTACAGAAATTTTTTAAAAAAAATCTAAAGTTTCATATGAAACACAAAAGACCCATAAAACCAAAACAATCCCAAACAATAAAAGAATGACTGATGATATCACCATTCTGTATCTCAAGTTACACTACAAAGCTGTATTGATTTAAAAAAAAACAGCATGGTACTGGCATGAAAACAGATACTGATGAATGGGATAGAATTGAGGACCTACATGTAAGCCCACATTTCTACAATCATTTGATTTTGACTAAGAGGCCAACAACACACATTGGAGAAAAGACATCATCTTCAATAAATGGTGCTGATCAAACCAGGTAGCTAAATGAAGAAGAATGCAAATAGATCCTTATCTCTGACCCTGCACAAAAATCAATTTCAAGCAGGTGAAGGAACTCAGACATTAAGACAGTTAATTAATAGGATCTAATGGAAGTAAAAGCTTCTGAACAGCAAAGGACATCATCATTGTAGTGAAGAGACAGCCTTTTAGATGAGAAAAATTTGCCAGCCATATATCTGACAGAGTGTTAGTCTCTAGAATACACAAAGAGCACACACACATACACACACACACACACACACACACAACAAAACAAAAGTCCTAAACATTCAGAAAACAAAGACACTAATTAAAAATTAGGCATGGTTCACGTGAAGAAGAATGAAATTAGACCTATATCTATCACCTTAAACATTAATTAGCTCCAAGTGGATCAAAGATCTCAATTTGAGATCCAAAACACCTAAACAATTAAAAGAAAATATAGGCAGTGCCCTACAAAATGGAAGTGTAGGAAAGGACTTTCCAAATAGGACTTCATGTGCCCAGGAATTAAGGCTAACAATTGACTTATAGGACGTAACAAAATTAAAAAGCTTCTGTAGAGCTAAGAAAATAATCAAGTGAAGAAGAACCCACAGAATAGGAATCTTTTCCAGCTATACATCAGTGAGAGGAGTAATATGCTTAACATGTAAAGAACTAAAAAATAGTCAATGAAACAAATGACCCAATTAAGATTCAGCTAGGAAGTCCCACTTGATTCATATTCAATACATCCCCACACCTAAGGCTCAAGGAACATTTTAGAAAGAGGGGACACAATGATTGTAAGAGCCAGAGGATCAGGGACTTTGCTCTCAGATTGTTTCTCCTGGTAACATCATAAAAGTCCACCAGATCCAGCATTCCCCTATCTTGTACATCCCCGTCTCTCCACATTATTCTTTGCCTTACTGCAACCTACTTGAAGGAATCCTTCCTTCCACCACACCCTCAACTCCCATGAACCATGCATCTTTGTTTGGACAAGATCCTCTTAGATCTTTCCTGAATCCCTTTTCATCCCGTTCTCCTAATGACCTTTATTGCTTTCTGCCAACCAATGACCTGCAGAAACACCTTCTACCAGGCAATCCACAACCTCCACACTTTCCTAAGATCTGGAGAGAACATTAGAAACCAAGGAATGGAACACCCACCCAACAAAAACAAAACCAAGCCAGGCGGTGGTGGCACACGCCTTTAATCCCAGCACTTGGGAGGCAGAGGCAGGTGGATTTCTGAGTTCGAGGCCAGCTTGGTCTACAGAGTGAGTTCCAAGACAGCCAGGACTACACAGAGAAACCCTGTCTCTGAAAACAAAACCAAAAAACAAAAACAAGACCAGGTAGATATCAACACCTAGAATCACCTCAACCATCTAAATCCCAGATGTTCACACACCAGCTCAAAACCACAAATAATAATGGCCAAGGCAACATGCATCCACCTGAAGCCAGTAACCCTACTATAGCAGGCCCTGAGAAATGCAACACAGCTGAAGAAAAGGCAAAAGACATCAAAATAGCAATTAGGAAAATGTTAGAGGATTTCAAAAAAGATATGAATAAATCCTATAATGAAATTTATAAAAACACAGAGGAATGATACAATGAAATCGGTTCAAGATATGAAAGTAGAAATAGAATAACTAAATAAATCATTCAACATAGATAAATGTAGAAATGAAATATTTAGTACATCAAACAAAAACCTAAGAGGTCAGTCTCTCAACAAAATCATGGAAAAATATTCACTAATCTAAAGAAGGGGGTTCTGGAGGATCCTGCTATACCACTCCTGGGCATATACCCAGAGGCTTCCCCTGCATGCAATAAGGACACAAGCTCCACTATGTTCATAGCAGCCTTATTTATAATAGCCAGAAGCTGGAAAGAACCCAGATGTCCCTCAACAGAGGAATGGATTCTGAAGATGTGGTATATTTACACAATGGAATATTACTCTGCAATTAAAAACAATGAATTCACGAAATTCCTAGGCAAATGGTCAGAACTGGAAAATATCATCCTTAGTGAGGTAACCCAATCACAAAAGAACACACATGGTATGCAGTCACTGATAAGGGGATATTAACCCAGAATCTCGGAATACCCTAGACATAATTCACATATCAATAGATTTCCAAGAAGATGGAAGGAGAGACCCCTGGTCCTGGAAAGACTGGATGTAGAGGAATACCAGGACAGAGAAGCGAGAGGGGGTTGAATGGGGAACAGAGGGAGGGAAGGGGGCTTATAGGACTTTCGGGGAGGGAGGAAATGGGAAAGGAGAAATCATTTGGAATGTAAATAAAAAACTTAGAAAATAATAAAAAAATTAAAAGAAAATTAAAAAAAACAGAATGAAAAACAAACAAAAAAAAAAAAAGAAGGGGGTTCCCTATCAAGACACAAAATGCATACAGAACACAAAATAGACACCAGAATAGAAATTTCCCATGACACATAATAATCAAAATACTACATGTACAGGAAAAAAGAAAGAATATTAAAAGGTTCAAGGGAATACAACCAAGTAATATAATGGCAGACTCCTTAGAATAATATCTGAGTTCTCAATGGAGAATCTAAAAGCCAGAAGGGGCTGGATGGATGTTCTACAAACTCTAAGATGCCACAGATCCCAAGGTAGATTACTATACCCAGCAAAACTATCAATCACACTAGATGGAGGAGGAAAATTTTCCACAGCAAAACCAAATTTAAGCAGTATCTATCTACCAAACCAGCTGTACAGAAGGCATTAGAAGGAACATCAGTTTGAAGAAGTTAACCACATTCAAGAAAACACAAAGAACACATAGTCCCAGAATAATAAGTCAAAAGAGGGAGAAAAAAACATAACAACAAAATTACAGAAATGGATAAACACTGTTTATTATTAAATCACTAACTATTAAGGGTCTCAGTTCCCCTTTCCACCCATCCAAAGATATAGAATAGCATGTCAGATTAGAAAACAGAATTCATTTTTCTGATGTGTCCAAGAAATATACCTTACTACAAACATCAGGGTCAAAGGTCAAACAAATGGATCCAAGAAGCAAACAGGTTTCATGATTTTAATATCTGACAAAATAGTCTTCAAAAAACCTAATTAGAAGAGATAGGGAAGGATACTACATACACAAGTGAAAAATCTACCAAGAGGATATTAGAATTCTACACATTTATGCGCCAAACAGAAAGACATCTAAGTTCATAATAGAAACGCTACTACAGCTTCATTACATATTGACCATCACACACTGATAGTGGGAGACTTCAATACCTTACCCTCACCAATATACAGGTTACCCAAACAAAAACTAAACGGAGGAATGCTGGAGCTAACTGATGTCATAAACCAAATATACCTAACACATTTATATTTCACCCAAATACAAACAAATATACCTTCTCAGCACCTCATGAATTTTTCTCCAAAACTGACCACATACATGAACACAAAGTAACACTTAACAGATTTTTAAAAAAGAAATAATACCCTATATCCTATCTGACATCCATAGATTAAAGCTGACTATCAACAATACAGATAGTACACAAACTCATGGAAACTGAACAGTGTACCACTGAATTAAAAAAAATGGATCAAGACAGAAATTAAGATGAAGTTAAAAACTTTTTAGAATTGAATGAAAATGAAAATGCAACATAATCAAACTTAAGGCACACAATGATGGCAGTTCTGAGAGACAAGTTCATAGCACTAAATGCCTACCTAAAAAAATAGGAGAGATGTAATATTAGCAACTTAATAGCATACCTGAAAGCTCTAGAACAAAAGGAAAAATATCCAAACAGAGCAAACAGCAAGAAATAATCAAATCTCTAAATTCATTGGTTGATAGATGAAACTGAAAACAATCATTCTGAAAGAGGGAACCAAGAGCCAAAAAGAAAAATACCAAATGTTTTCTGTCATTGTGGATGTTAGCTTTGAATATCTAGATATTTTTGTTCCATTTGGAATACGTTGAAGAAGTCATTGTTTTTGTTTGTTTTTATTGAGACAGGGTTTCTCTGTGTAGTCCTGGCTATCCTGGAACTTGCTCTGTAGACCAGGCTGGTCTCTAACTCAGAGATCTGCCTGCCTCTGCTTCCCAAATGCTGGGATTAAAGATGTGCACTATGACTGCCTGACAGTAAAGTCATCATTTTATTGTGATAGGAGGGCATTAGGTGGTAGGTGTGAATAGAAATAGGAACTCTAATAGAGTATATATATCAAACCTCCACCATACCCATCCACCAGATTGCTAAACTAATTATCTTGAACCACAGAGAAAAATATTCTAATGGAACAAATATTGTTCTTATTGTATGGCCTTGCCTGAGATGTAATAGAAGTCAGCTATTTAGCATCAAGAACAACTTATATGCTTCTAAGCTTCAAAATTCAAGAACATATTATTGCAAATTCTGTCAAAACATGTCAGATCATTCAAACATCTCCTCTGTACCTGAAGATAACAGTAAAAGTCTAAAAAGTATATTCTTTATTTGTCAACTTAATTAAGTGGAGCTTTTAGTTGACTCCATGGAATGTTTTTTCTTCCATGGTTGGAAAAAAATTACATTTCTCTTTTATGAAAATAAATTCTAATCATAAGAAGCATATGACTATACAGTCCATCAATACCAGATTACCACCTTGCAATGTAGACTGGATTCATTTGGAAGAATTTGCAGTATCACAGTTAAAGCTCTAGGGTTGAGATGGATAGGCGGACACATTCAGACATTTAGAAATAACTTGTTCAGCAGTCTGTGACAAGTATAAAAGGCAAAGGAAAGCAGGGCTCCAAGAGTCATTAATCTAAATTAATTAACCCAGGGACATTGTCATAGAATTTTAGCTTCACTGCAGAATCCGAGGGAATACAATGCTTCAGGTAGGTAAGCTTTTCCCGTTGTGGGCTGTTTATTTACAATGAACTGCAGAAGAGGGTTAATCTAATGGGATGCAGGACTGCATTGGATGGTGAAATGCATTGTGACCAACATCCATTTGAGGTATCAATTAACTTTTAATTCTTAGAGGGAAACAAAAGCTGCCTCACACAAAGACCAAATTGGGGGTGGTATAAGGGGCACATTGCTCATGGAACCTTAGGCTCGCTACCTTTTTGTACCAGGGAAAGGCCTCCTTATCTAACACAAAGGAGCTGAAGAGTAGGGAGGGAGAGGGGTGAATTGGTGTGTGGCCTGTTAACTCAATGATGTTTCTAAAGCCTGAATGGAAGAGTCAAAGCCACCCAAGTCACAACAGTGCTAAGTCAACAGTTTGGCCCAGACTGCATGAACTGAATGGAAATGCAAATGGTTCAGTCCAATAACTGTTTGGGCTTGTCACTTGGTCTACCAGCTCTTGCCTCCCTGGAACCTTTTTAACTGCACACTCAACAACAAATCACCTTCCTAGATAGAGCCTGTATCCAAACTCCAAAGTACTCCAGGGACAACTCTGAATGCACCATCCAAAATGAAGAAAACAACAAAAAAATCATGGGGTAGCTGCATCAAATATAAAAGAATATTTTTATATTGTTCTAAGTTTCCATAAAAGACCCTTCTGGGGGCAGCAACCATGTGACTTTGCAAAAACACCAGCTGTTGTCCTACAGAAGAGTCTCACGTTCATCAGGGAAGAAAATTCTTTCCATGAAGTGCTGTTGTAGACATGTCTGGCTTCCAACCATCAGACACACAGGAGTACATAATTAATTTGTTTTCCAAGGGGGAGTCACCTCATGCTTTTCTTCAAATTCAATCAAAACATACACATTCTAAATAGAAACACGTTTATTTGAAACCCCTTTGCATGAGCAGCTGTCTGCCCCTGGCCTGGCCGAAGAAGCAAATTGTATTCATCTCTGCACTCCAGTCAGTAAATTCTTGGCTTTGTTCATCTCCATGAGCGGAGGCAGTCACACTATGTCAATTGGGCAAGAAGCCTTAATGATCGCAGGCAGGTGTCCTCAGATGCTGCCCAGGTGAGGAGGTCAGCTTGCGTACCATGAATTGTACACTTGTCTTCAGTTTGCAAAGCCTCTCCCCACCCCTGTCAATTACTGTCCTTAGTGCCTTTGCCCACACAAGAGAAAGGAGTCTGCTCAAGCCTGCTTGGGGACTTTGCTTCTCACTATGTAAGAATTCTGACAACAACCAAGAGCCACTGTTCTCAAAAGAAGGGAGGCAAAGCACTCTCCAGAAATTAGACAAAATGAAATTATAATAATATGAAAGAAAAAAAAAACAGCTGCTAAGGCCTAATAAAGAAGCTGCCAGAAGCACAAAGATGGCCCCTTTCTCTCTCTGCAAAAGCTCGTTGGAGCTGAAAGATTCACATTCTTAAGTTCCCAAAAGGTAAGGGATAGAGTTTATTCTTGCTCTTAATGGGTTTAGAAATGTCATTGTAGGCGATAAGGCAAAAGCACAGAGAACAATAATTATGTTTCATATTTATTCCAGGTTTTTGCTTTCCCAAAGCCCTAGCCTTCATATTGCCATATTTTATCCCTTTCCCATCTGTTGAGGTAGGTAAGGTAAGCACTGATATCTTTACATGATAGACTAAAGTAAATTCTTTAGTTAAGGGACTTGCCTATAAACCATACAACAAATCAGTGTCAGAGTTAAGAGTCAGAGCTAGGCCCCAGATGTATATGTAAATGAAGTCAAGCATATATGTAAATGAAGTTGAGGACCTGGGGTACAAGCAGAGACATGGAATAGTCCTTCCAAGTCCCAAGGGAGTACAGCTAGATGTAGCCTAGCTTAAGTGGAACAAGGTATATCAGGGAGGAAGTTGGCTCTTGATGGACTAGAGATGATAAATGGATTCCCTACTTGTATTAGAACCTGATTTGTGATTCTCTGAGTACTTTGGCAAGAATGAAATTAAATTTTTCAGAAAACACTGCAGGACCATAGGATTTTTCATTAATACGAAGCTTCTACCTCAACCTTTTCTGAAAGGTTTTTGTTCTTATATAGGTAGATTCTTCTCCCGTGGGAGCCAGTTTTCACCTCTCTGTCTTCAAGGTCTATTTTGTATGCATCCATTTATTATAACCAAACATATTCCAACTGACTTCTAGAGGGTTGAACTAGCATCTAGGCTATGTTGTCTAATATGAATTCATTTGTGACCATGATATAGTGTCAAAAGTGGTGGAAATGAAGCTGCTGCCTTTGTATATAGCCTTGTGATAAGCATCATCGTCATCATTGTCAAAAGCAGCATCAACAAAAACAACAACAACAACAACAACAACAACAACAAAACAGACAGTTTCTAGGTTCAAAGTCAGGCTCTAACCACATCTTTTAGGACCAATTACACAATTCTCTCCTAATTTCATTTGTGAGATGTGAAGCCAGGCAATAAATTGATCCTATCCAAAGCCATCCAATGTATTACCTATGGCATAGAATGCACTATATTAAATTATGCTCTTTGTATTAAGTTACTGTAAGTGCCCATCTCATGGTGCTACATCATGCTATTGTTGTCTGCTACTGTGTTAGTTTCATCTCACATGCTGTGCTCCAAGGAAAGTCATCTTCCACCTTCCTGCCTTTGCTCATGCTAATCCCTTGGATTGAATTGAAATGCCTCTTCTTAGTTTTGTATGATAATTTTGTTTCTCTTTCAAGACTTAGGCCAGGGAGTGTGTATTCCAGGAAGCTTTCAGAAAACTGTCAACGGAGAGAATGATATCCAAACCCTGTCATGCTACCTATGAACTCTTCACACAATTACACTCACTACATTGCCTTGTATTCTTTGCTCTCCTATGAGTCATTATATATTCTTCCAAAACAAGACTGTCTTTCTGTCAATCACTTACCTCTAACATCTATAAATCTCTACAAGCAAAGATGTCCTAGGTTAGGCTCTAGAAGGGAACAGGAAGTGCAAGTTTGCTTCCTGAATTAAGTATGAGTTCTATTTACCCCATTCCCACACGACAGCTGAAGTACCATGCTGCTGAATCTTGAACTGTTTGTTACCTTGTATTGAAGGGCAGATGAACACAATCACATATGTATATGTTCACATTATCACAGAGCAATATACTATTAGGTTTTTCTGTAGTCTGTTTACATTACAATCATGAAGAAACCACTATGAGGCTTTGGGATGAAATACAACTGAAGCACCATCATCAACAGTTGAGAACAGAGTTGTGTCTCCATTGGGTTCAAGACTCTTCTCCCTGCCATGTGTGATTAATCCCAATAAGCATTTCTTGAGACAAGCTCATCTAAATCTTTGTTATCATTTGCCAAGCAGCAAGCATTCTTGTGTTCTCTCCTCCTTCCAACTGGGTGAAGGAAGAGCTACTATCTCTATCCATTGCACGTAAAAAGTCACTAAGCTCTTGTTAAGAGACTTCTTGTATTGGTTACATTGATCATTGTGTGAAAACAAGTCCAAGTAAAGCAACTTAAGGAAGATTTTATTTGGGCTCGTAATTTGAGAGTACAGCCTGTCATTGCAGGGAAGATCTGGCTGTAACAGTATCAGGCAGCTGGTCATCTAATCAGGAAACAAAAAGTGATGAATGCTCAATTTACGTTCTCCTTTTTCTTCAGTTCACATGCTATACCTCCATCATTCATAGTAGAGTTTCCATCTCAGTTAAACCAACCTAGAAACTCTTTCACAGGCAGATCTATGTAGTGAGAATTTTGGTTTCTTTAAAAACTCAGTTATGTTATGTGAATATGTTTTAGTTTTAACTCCAGGTATGGTTGCTTCAGATTGTCCACAGCAGCTATGATTTGTCTCTTGCTCTGTCAGGTATGAGTCTACCAGGTATAGATAGTTTCCACTTGGAACTCTGGGGATTCTAGAAAGGGTATATAAATGTCAGACTGCCGAGAGGCTGCAGAGGCTGCTGCTCCTGGTTCCTGTTACTGAGGATTGGTAAGTGGTAATGAGCAAAGAGAGAAGAAGAAATTGGATATCTTGACAACAAAGATCAACATTGCCTCAAGGAACTCCATGCTCCTAATCAGCAGGAAGTAGTCTAAAGACATCTACTTCCCTTTCCCCCTCTAACCTTATTTCTCCCCTACCTAGTGTTGGAGAGTTGGAAGGGATTGGGGTGGAGAAGTGTGGTAGGTAAAAGAACCCAATAAAGTAGCCAAAAATTACAGTTATAAACCTACATAATTGTTATCTAGGTGATTCTAAAGCCTATTAATTAAGTTGACAATAAATATTAACCACCATGTTTTCCCATGGTCATATAATAAGCTGAAAACCCCTTTATAATGTCCAGTCTTGGGGTTTTGAAGCCAAGAGTTAACCTTATTATCCCCATAGCCCATATTTATAGGTGTTCCCCAATATTACTACCTAAGTGACCCAAATGTCAGAAACTGGAAGGACTACACAAATAAAGGAGATCATGGGTTTTTTTCCCCCTCCTGGAGCTACTTGTATAGAGGGACACGGGGGCATATTCACAGACAACCCCTTAGTAAGATAGAATAGAACACTATGACATGAGGCAGGACATCATGAATAGAAATGGTTAAGTGTGAATGGAAGAGATCTGGTAATATAAATGTCTTTTTTGTACAAGGAAATCTCAAAAGCTAGCCTTTTGCTTGAGACTTTGCAAACTTTATTTATTCTTTTCTCCCTCAAGCCCCAATACACTTCATTCCTTTCCCTTTAATTTGTGTCCGTCCTTCCTGAAACAGGCATAACATCCTTGAGCCATCCATCCCTCATGGTTCTTTCTAGTATTCTCTTTGCCACAAATATTCATGGTTAGAGAGTAGATTTGAAAAAGGAGTGGAGGCTTGTATGGTATGACTTCTAAGATTCCTTTGAATTCTGAGAGTGGAAGATTGCATGAGCAAAGTATTCAGATGTACAGAGAAACTCAAGAGGAAACTTTAGAAAACAGAAAGAATTATTCTGTATACCTAGAAACTCACTTTAAAATCTTCACATTTGTTTTATTATTTTATATGCATCAGGGCCTCAGGGTGGAGTCACCAACACCTTCCTCTTGGTTCTTAAACTGTATTTCAGTTTTAACTACTTCAGCAATTTCCAGATGTTGGTTAGATTCTTGCTAATAACGGTCTTTTATTTTCAAATCAAAATTTGATTCAAAGCAAGGTCAAAGTTTCCAACAGTGAGTTAGAAATCCTTCCTTCAGTTCAAACTTGATTTTACGTACAGCAAAATGTCCTCACCTTCCTTCATCCATTGGATCTCCACACTAGTCCTGTAATCTTAAAGAATTAAATACTAGTCCAGGTCCCTATCTATTCCAGGATTACAATGGAATTTTAGGCAAGTCGATAATGATTAGCTAATTCTAAGCTATTATCTAAATCCAGTAATAGGATTAAAGATAATTCAGACTTTCCAGCCATTAACCCCTAGCAGACCCCAAGGGCCAGGGGCTATTTCCATGGATTATTCTTTCAATTAAAATAGTACTGTCCCCATAAGGAACCAAGGGAAATGTAGTTAAATTCAAGAAGGAGCAGACCTGGGAAGACTTGGAAGGCAGTATGATCAGGGTGTGTTATGTGAAATTCCCAAATAATCAATAAAAATATGTTGGGAAAAAAGAAAGTGGAAGGACAGTACACAGAAACTACTGATAAATCATGTATTTGATAGGGAGCTCCTAATTAGAACATAAAAATTAGTTTTATGATTCAATTCAATAATAATGACATAGGACACAAATAAAACAGGCAAAGTCAGGTTAGAATTTGTGCTCACTAGTTTTTAGGTCAACTTCGTCTTGGACAAAGGAATCTTAACTGAGAAAACGCCTTTATAGGATTGGCCTGTAGGCCAGTCTATAGGGAATTTTCTTGATTGGTGATTGATGTGGGAGGTCCCAGCTTACTGTGAGCAGTGTCACCTCTTGGCTGGTGGTCCTGGGAGCTATAAGGGGGCAGACGGAGCAAGCCATGGGATGCAAACCAATAAGCAGTATTCCTCTATGACCTCTGCTTCAGTTCATGCCTCCAGGTTTCCCTCTTGAGTTACTGTCCTAACTTCCCTTAGCAAAGGAGTATAGTGTGACTTGAGACTTATAAGATGAAATAAACCCTTTCTTCTCCAAGTTGAGTTTGGTCACAATATTTTATTGGACTAATAGAAACATGAATGCAGACAACATTTTTTAAAAGATATATAAGTAGCAAATAAACTTACGACAAAGTTTAATAGCATTAGTCATTAGGAAAATGTTAGCCAAGACCACTATGAGCTCAAGCTGGGTGCTACACTCTTACAGTCCTAACACTAAGAAGTCAGAGGCATGAACATGTTGTGTTCAAGGTCAGCTTGGGTTATACAGATAGCTTAGCTGGTATCAAAATGGGGAGGGGGGACAGTAATCTAGCTCAGTGGTTCAACACAAGCGTGTTTAAGGCTCTGGGTTCAATATCCAAGACAATGAATGTATAATCACAAAAACAAAGTCAAGTACCATTTCACTTATTAGAAAGGCTATTATTTTAAAGAGATAATAATGTGCTGTGAAGATGTCAAGAAATGGGAACTATTACATATTTCTAGTAGGATTATACAATATTGCTAACCATTTGAAAACAATTCAGATGATTCAAAATGTTAAATATGGAATTACCACATGAATATATATATTTTCCAGTATATATTCAAGAATGAAAATATGTCCATGCAAAAAATTATGCATGAATGCCCATAACAGCATTATTTGTAGAAACAACTTAGGTATCCACGAACTGATAAATGAAAGATGCTAATTTGCACATAATGGGGTATAACTGAACAACAAAAAGTAGTATGTTACATGAATAACGTATATGCACCTTGAAAACACTTTGCTAAGAAAAAGAAAAGGACTCCTTATCACATGATTTCCTTTATATGCAATATTTGGAGTAGATAAATCTACTTCGAGGGTTGGGAACAGAGAAATGAATATATACTATTAATGAGTACAGAACTTTTTTTGGTTGATGAAAGTGTTTTTTCAGGAATTAGAAGTGGTGAAGTATAGCCAACTTTACCAGTCAAATAAAATCTACCTGATTTTTAGATTTTAAGTTTTTTACTTGTGTGTGTGTGTCTGTGTGTGTGTGTGTGTGTGTGTGTGTGTATACATGTGCACATGTGCACATGTGCCACAGTGCACTGTGGATATCAGAGCACAACCATTAGAAGAGAGTTCTTTCCATCTATCATGTGGGTTTCAGGGATCTAACTCAGGTTGTTAGGCATAACTGAGTCACCTGCTGAGCTATCTTGCAATTACTAGATTGTATGTTTTAAATGAGTAAGTTCTGGGTAGGAATTAGATCTCAAGTATTTTTTTAAGTGTGAAAAAAAATAGCACTATATGTAAAAGGTGGAGGTCTGTGGTAGGAATTACAGAGACTGTTGCAAGCTTTTCCAGATGATAGAGATTCACATTTGGATGTGTTTGGTTGAAATTTCTGCAGTACATACTATGATAGATTAATGTGTATTTAAAAGGCAGAAACAAAAATAGATACTTCTAAGGCCAGGTAGATGGCTCAGCAGGTAAAGCTCTTGCCTAAAAAGCCTAATGCCCTAAGTCCAATTCCCCTATTCTACTTAAAGGTGAAAGTAGACAACCAACTCCACAAAGTTGTCCCCTGGCCTCTCCACATGTACCCTCAACAATAAAGGTGTTTCAGAGCTATAATTACTGTAACTATAACTGCATACACTAAGACCTGTTCAAATCCTATGGCTTTCAGACACTGGATTTTTTTTCTTCTATAAAAACATGTGGAGTATTTTTTGTTTCTTTGTTTTGTTTTTGCTTTTTTTGTACCCATATTTGTGCATGCTGTGCCCTCCACTGAACCTAAGATCCAACTTACCATCAAACTGTAGAAGTAGGTTCAACTTCTCTTTCATGTGATGTAGTACTTTCTTTTTTTTTTTTAATTTTCTAAGGATGTAGTACTTTCAAATACTTAAAACAGACTGAGTGTTCCCTGAACAACTGAACAAGTGAATAGTTATAGAAATTTAACTCTTTAAGGAAGTGGTTCTCAACCTTTCTAACGCTGTGACCCTTCATTATGGTGACCCCCCTAACCATAACGTTATCTTCATTGCTACTTCATAGTTGTAATTTTGTTATCATTCTGAATTGTAATATAAATATTTGTGATTTCTGATGGTCTTAGATGGCCCCCCTGTGAAAAGTTCACTGAACCACCCAAGGGGTTGCAAGCCACTGGTCGAGAATCTCTGCTCAAGAATCTCTGCTCTAAGGAGGAAAAACTGCCCATCTTGGGGTTCTTATTTTCATACGAATTTTTCATTAAAACAATGAAATGGCACAGCTACCCTCTAGTATCAGCTTGTGCATGACAGAAAATGCTCACATAAAGGGCCAGCTCTCACAAGTTACACAAGTGTGCCTTCATCCTCTCCCAAATAGCCAAGGGTTTGGGATACAAGGGAATGAGAGCAAACATTGTCCTAAGAATGAACTTGAATCAGGTATTGTTTACCAAAACAGACAATCGGTAACACATCTCAGATCTTTAGTAGTAGTAACAAATTACCTACAGGCCAACTCCAAACCAGAGCTATTCACCAAAGTGAAGCCACTGCAGATGAAAACTACTGGTACTATAAGGAGGTCATAGCAAACTTGTTTAAAAATATAACCATAAACAGCACATATATGTATGTAAGAGCTCTTGAGGAAGCAGAGGTAGGTGGATCTCTGTGAGTTCAAGGCCACTCTAGTCAATATACTGAGTTCTAGACAGCTAGGAGTACATAGTGAGACCCTGTTTCCAAAACAGTGAGTAGGTAACATTCATTCTGAATGTGGGAGGTACTACTCTATTAGCTGGGGGCTCAGAGTGATTAAAAAGAAGAAAGCAATCTCAACATCAGCATTCATATCTCTGGTTCCCAAGTGTGGGTCCTATATGACCAACTGCTTCACACTCTTGCCACAATAAGTTTCCCACCACGATGGACTGTACCTTCAAAACAAACCCTTTCTGGTGTTGCTTTTGTCACGACAATGAGAAAGTAACTGGCATGATGTAAGCAAAAGGTTCAGTAGATCACGTGTTCACATGGAAGCCAACCCAGTAAAATTGCATTTCATTTAATAAATATAAGAAAGCTCCTTTGCCACCCAACTTTACAACTTCATTTCACTTTTATCGCCATAAATCTAGAAGGAATGGAAGACCACTTAAATAAAGACTTCTGTGGGGGAAATTCACCCAGGGATCTTTGAGAAGATCTTATGTGAAAATGATTGCTTAATATTTAAGTTTTCTTCAAGCAAAACATATGCTGCCTTTCCCCCTTTAACCACTGCAAGCTTTTTACTAACAGAAATACACGTTAACAAAATGTGCTATGGTCTTTGTTGCTGTCTTCAAAACCCATGTCTGCTTCCTTCTCATCAGCATTTGAAGCTTTGCTCTGAGCGCTCTAGTTACAAACCATCCCATCTCTGCAAATGTATTCACCAAGCCTTGTTTACACAGAATGTGTCATCCTGTAATTCATTACACGTGTTGTTTTACAAGACTGAAAAGCCCCAAAGCTCTTGCTTGATCAAGGTGAAAGGGACACCATATTATCTTTTTTACCCGTTTACCCAGTCTGTTCACTCAGGTCCACAGTTTGCTGTGCTGGCCTTGTAAGAGAGATTGTAGCCATCACTGAAACTCTACTGTCTTTTCTTTATTATCAGTTAAAAACTGAATACAGACTGAATAAAAACTGAATATGTGAACCAACAGGTCTGATCTTTCCAAATGTAACTATAGTGAGACTCACTCCTCCAAAGGTTAACCCCATCAGATCTCAGAGCCAATACAAGACTTTCCATTTCTCATTTCTGGTAATCATTCTTTTTAAAAATTTATTTATGTATTTATTTATTTATTTAAATTTATTTTATGTGCATTGGTGTTTCACCTACCCTGTATGTACATGTGAGAATGTTAGATCTTGGAGTTATAGGCAGTTGCAATGTGGGTGCTGGGGTTCAAACCTGGATCCTCTGGAAGAGCAGTCAGTTCCCTTAACCAATGAGCTATCTCTCCCGCCCCTAATAGTCATTTTTGAACCATAGTCACCTATAATGAACTAATGTACATTATTAATCCACATATCCTACTTACGGAATGCAAAATATTTTCTGTATATCTTACATGCTTTTTGTATAATATAGAAAGTTTGACACATAAATCTCTAGCTGCTTGAATATGCTCATGTGGCAGTATGATGACTGTCCCCTTTTAGCTTACTGGACTTTGAGCTACTCAAACACAGGTACATGATAATGTTCTTTCAAAGGGCAGGAGAAAGATTGGCCTGAACTTCTTACATTTTCTTGCTTATGCTCTGTCGTTTGTTCTCACTTGGGTTTGACCCCATTTTCAAAGTCTTTTGAGACTATTTCCTTTCAATTACGCGCCTTTATAAATTATAGTATTTCCTTGACTCTAGATATAAGTTCTTAACATTAGCAGCTTCCCCAGCTGACTTTTTTTTTAAAAAAAGAAAGAAATAGGTTTATCAAAATTTACCATTTTCTCTGCATTTTTACCAGATAGGTGTTATTACTACCTAGTCTAAAGGTTTTTAATTGTTTGCATATTCAGAGTTATTAACTGTGTGAAAGATGCCGTGCCCTCCACTTTCCTTTTAAGCGATAGGAAAAAAGGGAGCAGGGAGTTCGAATGACTCTATTTGCTAAGAAATTAGGGAAACACATCCACCAGGATGCCATAAATCAGTAGTCTGTATTTTTTCCTTTACTTTCTTTTTTGTTTTTATTTTATTTTATTTTGAGACAGTGTTTCTCTATACAGGCTTGGCTCTCTTGGAACTTGCTCTGTAGACTAGGATGGCCTAGAACTCAGAGATCCTCCTGCCTCTGCCTCTGCCTCTGCCTCTGCCTCTGGAAAGCTGGAATCAAAGGTATGTGCCACCACACCCAGCCTTTGAGTTACTTATCAATGAAAGCAGCTTCAAAACACATTGAGGATACACTGGATTAGCAATCTTTGCCTTAGTCTACCAAACTTAATGAGATTTAAATTCATTTAACAACCCCATAAGCAGTAACAAAGGATTTCCAAAGTATAAAACAAAGTGTCCATTGTATACATCAAGACATGGATTTTAAGTGTAGATGCATAACTCTAAAGTGAAGGCAAATTTGCTAAAAAGCTATAGTGTAGACATACATTGCCAATAACGAATCAGAAAAGCAAAGACTACTTGTAGGTTGAGTCTTTCTGACCAACACTGTGGATGTTTTAGCATTTATTTAAGGGTAGAATAAATTTTGGCTATGACTTCCTCTACTACGAATGCTGGGAAGTTAAAGAGTAGGATTCAGTGATGGCAAGGGGACAGACAACTTAGCCAAAGGGACAGACAGTCCAGAAGTGCTTGAGCTCCATACCTACCTTTCATCCACGGGACTTCTACCTTGGTCGTTAATTTCTGAGGTTTTGCGCATTTTCTGGTGAACTGTAAATTCTGTTCTTAAGATGTTTGATAGCCACTGGCTAAGATTATTTTAAAGAGCCCTTTAACACAGACCTGTGATTCACAGAAAAGATGAGAATGCCTACAAAAAGAAAGATTTTACTTTACCAAACGTCAAACAGGAGGAGGGAGCATAGGAAACTAACATTTACTGAGCAGTAATTTTAGACCCAGGGTACTGAACATATTGCTATTTAATCCATGTAGCGACCCTTTGGGAGTAGGTTTTATTATCTTCATTTTATAGAAAGAAAACTAAGATTAGAAAGCTTAAATAAATTTCTCAAAGGCAAACTGTCCACAAATTAGTAGAGCCAGGATTCAAATACAGGAAGTATGGTACAAAGGTACTAATCCCTAATAGCATTCCATGTCCTGTTCCATACTGTGGCGCTCAGATGGCCATTGAAAAGAAGGCCCATGGATGATAGTCATTTTGAAAATGTGACACCTATGCCAATCATGCTGTCACATCTGTTTTAGGAAGAAAGAATTCTTTATGTATCATCTCTAGATCTGGTAGGACATTGCTTCTTCAGAGCTTAGTGATTTCTTTTTTGAAATCTGGGATTCAGGTCATATACAAGGGTAACTGACTAAGGTAGGAAAGTAAAGATGGTCAAAGGGATAGTGTGACTATGCAGTGACACAGATGTTCCCATGTAATACATGACTCAGGTCAGAAATTGCATCCCAAAGACAAGCCACCTCTGGAAGGCACATCTGTGCTTCCAAGATGACTTAGTTGAAGGACAAAAACTCTTGACCATATAAATTCTAATACACATATCTCAAACATTAAAGTCTCACTACCAGGAAAGAACAATCAAAAAGATCCGTTTTTATTTATTTCCTCTGCCTTTCAATAACTGGACATGGTTAATCCTTTGAGTCTCTGAACATCAGCTTTTCACATGAATTAAACAGATAATAAAACACAAAATAGAAGACAAAATTTGGACAAAGAGGAAATAAAGTGCATAAAGTAACCAATAACATGCCTAAACCTAAATGGGCATTTCCAATAAGGAAGCTATTATCATTTTGAATAATTTATTGTTTGTTGTTTGCAGATTTGGGAGTTGAAGGTAGATTTTATTTTAAAACTACACAGGTTTTGGAGTTTTGCTCCAAGAATCGTATCTGGGTAGCCTCTATATCATGATGAATTTTAGGTATGAGTAATTAGAAAGAAGACTGTTTCCAATACAAAACAAACTCCTCAAAAACATTTCTTGAAAACCCACTCTACCACCACAGTATTTAATTCATTCAGGCTGTTAACAAATGCTTTTCTCTATACATGGTTCAGAGAAAAAAAACATTTTTCTGACTATAATAATTGCATGTCTTTCATTG
Organism: Tokudaia tokunoshimensis; assembly: GCA_036184795.1. NCBI lineage: Eukaryota > Metazoa > Chordata > Mammalia > Rodentia > Muridae > Tokudaia > Tokudaia tokunoshimensis. The sequence continues at coordinate 125,711,851 of BTHU01000023.1, read as the reverse complement.
ATGCTGTCTTTCAAAAAACTAGCAAGTTTCTATGTTGGTGGGAAAGCAGGTAAGGTAGGAAAGAGATGTGAAGCTTTGCACTTGCAGCTTGTTTTCCAGGACAGGGGAGGTCTGCTTTTGAAAGCAAGCAAAGTGTTAGTTTATTAAAAAAAAAATAGTTCTTTAGGCTCCTGCTAAGTGTTTTGGGGCTCAGCAATTACCCCAAACTCAGATTATAGATTCAAACCTCCCTCCCTCCTTCCCACTCACCCCCCCTCCACTCCCTGAAAAAAAAAAACAGGAAATCTTACTGTGCCTGCATGATGCCTTCCTCCCTGCAATCTTGCTGCGAGTTGGTCTGAATATTATGTGGAACAAGTCACAAAAGAGAAAAGCTGAAGGCAGGTGCAGGAACAAGACTGCACTCCTTCAAGAGGGCCTTAGGTAAGTAGCTATGAGAGTTGTACATGCCAATCAAAGACGGGCAAGGGTCAAGCTCCCTTTTGTGCACAAACAAAGACTAATTGCATGTTCATAGCTGCAGAGTCTGTGGGCACTAATTCGAAAGATGAACTAAAAAAAAAAAAACCGCTGAGACTCCCGCCTCCCAACAGCAGCCAAGGCAAAGAGAAGGGCTCAAGGAGTCCAGTGGCTATCAACCAGCTGGGCCTCTCCCTGTCTTCTCTACAGCAGCCAGGGGCTCCCACGTGGCTGCCATTTCAAAAATGAAAATAAGCCATTTTGTTAAAAGTGAAAGGATGCCTGTGTGTACATAACGCCAAGTCAATGAGCAGCAATGCAAAAGGCTCCGAGCCACTTAGCTTCCTTTGAAGCACAATACCCGAGATTGTTGGCTCTGCTTTTTCAATGAATCGACCAAATTAGCTGCCTCTTTGGATATCTTGTAGACATGACTGGTCACTGAAAATTGTCCTTTTCTTACACTCTAAAACAAAGATCTATCAAGGTGGTGGTTTGATCCTTTCTGTAAGGAACTAGTTTGAATCAAGTTACTATTAAGGCCTAGCAACTGGAGTAGACAGCTTTTGGATTTATTATTATTCATAGCTTACTTTCATAGAACACTTTCTCATGTCCCAAATGCTTCCTTTTATTCATCCCTAAGCAATGATTGGTGCTTCTGCTATAGGCAAGGCACTGTGCTCGGTTCTGAGAGAACAAATACGTTATCTAAATAGGAACCTTGCCCATTAAGCAGGGCAGGCCTAATTATGTCCATTTCCTGACCGAAGAATGGCAGAACTAAGGCAATGAAGTGGCTTCCCTTGATCATATAACTTGTTAGTGACAGGCGGGAGGGAATCCAGGCCTCCTGTTCAATTTTATTTCTACTGGACCACACTGCCTTTCTACAGGCCTGCAGAAAGGGTCCTCAAACACGTTACAACCAAATCTGGTGCTGAGGCTGTAGCTCAGTTGATAAGAGTACCAGCTTAATAAGTCGGTGGCTTTGGGTTCAATTCATAGAACTTTATGGTGTTAGGCGGTAGCCCATAGGACGAGAATTTCAGCACTGCAGAGGTAGAAGATCAGGAGTTCAAGGTCATCCTTGGCCTGACCGAGGTCTTCGCCTACCTGTGCCAAATGAGACCTTGTCTTAAAAGAACAAGAACGATTAAACCCCAATCCCGCAAACACTTAGTAAATAGGAACATTAAGATAACCAGGATTAAAAACAACAGACCAGTAGCCCAGCTGTAGAAGACACCTACCGTTCCTACAAACCTGAAATCCAGTGGGTGGATTTCATATGACAGTGACTTCTTCTGCTTGGCAGGCCAGACTACAGAAGAGATCCATGCATTGCTATAGTGATGAGTCATCTTGAGAATGGGCCTATGGTTCCAGGGAAAACTATTTTGAGGCCCTAAAAACAAGTAGCTATCACAAACCAGAGATTCTGGGGGCACCCTGATAAAATTACTGGATGGGAGACAGCCACAACAGACATAAAGAAGGGGAGGTGGGTAAGACAAGGACACACTAAGAGGTTTAGGCAGAGGAGAGACTAAGTGGCCATAGGTGCAGTGGTCAGGAGCCATATACCCCATGAATGAGTAGCACCCCATGGTAGCAGTTATAAGTATACTTTATACCAGGCAGGGGTTGATAATTTGGTAGATTTCTATACCTGATGTGGTGGCTTGAATATGCTTGGCCCAGGGAATGGGACTATTAAGAGTTGTGGTCTTATTGGAGGAAGTATGTAACTGTGGGGATGGGCTTTGAGAGACCCTCCTCCTAGCTACCTGGAAGACAGTAGTCCTCTTCTGTCTGCCTTTGGAACAAGATGTAGAACTCTCAGCTCCTCCTCCAGTACCATGTCTGCTTGCCATGCATCCCACCATGATGATAATGGACTGAAACTCTGAACCTATAAGCCAGCCCCAATTAAATGTCCTTTATAAGACTTGCTTTGGTCATGGCGTCTCTTCACAGCAAATAAAACCCTAAGGTATCATATTTGCTTCCTTTGCTCTCTGAAAGACATTTAGGGGATACATGTAGCTTGGGCATTTGCCATGCTTCTTGGTACACAGATGGAGAGCCTCTGCAGTAAATGAGCAATTGCCCAGCCCACATGCTCCTGAATATACTCTGCCTAATGACAGCTTCCATCCAGATGTATACCTATGTTCATCATGTGAGAGCCTTAATATTTGGTAGGACCCAAGTTAGAAATAAGTCTTCCTACAAGTATGTTTAGTGGAAAATGAGAATTACAACAGGCCTCATGTACAACCTACTGCTGCCCCTTGTTTGTGAGAGATTCCAATAAAAGAGAAGCCAGAAAGAAGTGTCTCTGACAATAATTGCCTAAGGTAACATTTATTTTTATTTTTTATTTTTATTTTTATTTTCTTTATTTATTTTTTTAATCTAATTTTAATTTTTTCATTCTTGAAATATATTTTAATCTCTTGTTTTCCTTTTTCTGTTGTTTTCTTCCATGTCTATTATTAATAATTTCATGTTTACTCATTATTCTCTTAAGACACCAATCTCCATACCTGCTCATCCATGTTCATTGCTTCTCTCTTCACAATAGCTAGAAACTAGAAATAGCTTAGGTGTCCATCAACTGTTGATTAGATCATAAAAATGTGGTATATTTATACAATGGAATAGTATTCAGCTGTTAAGAAATATGAAATTATAAAATTTGAAGACAGATAAATGGAGCTAGAGAAAAAATAATTTTGAGTGAGGTAAACTCAGACCCCAAAAGACAAATATTGTATGTTTTATATGTGGATGTTAGCTTTTAAGCTTTAGATATGTGTGTTTTATTTAAATATACACAGAGTTTATGTAGTGAGTAAAGTACCAGGGGTTGGGGGAAATAGAATGGAGTATTACAAAGAAATAAAGGAAAAATTAAAATAGGATTGAGTGGGAAGGGAATGAAAAAGCCTGTTGGAAGAGGGTATATGGGGAGGAATAACTAACATAAAAGGTCCTTTAAAACACCACATGGAAGCCCTAATACTGCAGAAGCTTCTTAAAATAGTTTTATATGGGATTTCAATAGAGTTATCATATATAATGGGGAGACAATGCCCCAACTAGACATCATAGTCTACCAAATAAAACTCCAAATATTAGGAATGGGTTACATCTTTTTGAATTGTTGACCAAAGTGATCCCAGAGACATACCCTCCAAACATTCCAGGCTATTGACAATGCTTTTGGTTACCCATAACAATCTGATGATAAGACCTTATTGCTGAAGACACCACACATACTATGAAACTGAACTTGCTGAAATTAAGCTGGTATTCAATTAGAAGCTTCATTCCTACTAAATATTCATAGTACTGGAGTTACCTGAGGAGAAAAGTAAGCTTGCACCTCACCCAGCTACAAATCCTGGGAGCTACAATAGCGATCAGCCTGCAAGATAAAACGATTAGTGCCACAGTGACACAAAGTTTTTGAAAGTAACCAAGCATGCTTTTATAGGATTGAAGGCTTACTCCATGAGATTGAATCCATACCTGACACTGTGATTGAGTGAAGCCAAGAACTTGAGACTAGATAGGTCATAGATCCTACCAGAAAACCTACTCAACTACTGTGTGAAATGAGCATAGCAACAAAACAACTCCTGATGACATATTACTATCCCCATAGATCAGTGCATCATGGAACTCTCATCATAGAAACTTCTTGTAGTAGGTGATAATTAACAGAGTCTCACAACTGAGCAACATGCAGAGAATGAGACATTTTGGAGCACTCAGCCCTAAATGTCTATCACACCCCTCCCATCAAGGCTCAGCAACCTATGTGGAAGAGAGGCAGAAAGACTGCAAGAGCCAGAGGTGGTAGATAAGTTCAAGGAAAGAGCATGCTCTACTGAACCACATGCATAAGACCTGCACAGATTCAAACCAGACAAAATCCTAGACAAAGAAGGGGAAGTATGTGCAACTCTTACCCCTAACCAACTACCTATTTGCAATTAATAGCTTTCAGAAAAGGAAACATCAGGTTTTTTTTCAAAGTAAGAATTAATAAACAAATAGCAGCTCCTTCAAGAGCCTTTTGATTTAAATTCTTTCTGTAGTTGTTTTGTTTTGAGTTTAAAACCATCCTGGTCTACACAATGAGTTTGGGGTCAGATTGGGTTTATCAATATCAGATGTTGTATCAAGACCAAACAAAAACAAAAGTAATTTAACCACACATGACGCCAGAAATATAGACGTGACTAGTATAGTTACTGTCCTTAAAAAAATCTTGCAATCTGGAACACACCTGTAACCCCATTCTTTGGAAGGCTGTGGTGGGAGGTAGGAGTTCAAGGACAGCCTGGCTGACACAGCAAGTTTAGGCTAGTCAGGGAACATAGTGAGGGTTTGTTTCATCTTTTTAAAATAGAGTCTACTTGGAGGGTCAGGTATGCAAAGAAATTAATGCATTATTGTCCTGGGGCTGCGCACAGCTGTCTGTATCTCCACCTTTAGGATATCAGCACTCCAACAGACTCAGTGCTGTCTTCTGGCCTCATGGGCACTCACATGAGCGCTCTCTCTCTCTCTCTCTCTCTCTCTCTCACACACACACACACACACACACACACACACTATATATATATATGTATATATATATATATATGTATATATGTAAATCTTTCAAAGGATAGATTAGTGCAGTAAAGGTATTAGGTACAGGAAAACTTCTGTGGGAACGCAATGTGCAGGATATTCTAAAACATCTTGGTATAACCAGGGCATCTAGCCAAAATGAAGAATTACTGAGGAAGAAAAGGTTGTCCCATCATAACAAGCCAGGGCATATGGTTTGAACTTTTTCTCTAGGCACTGGGAAAATGTGATTTGATTCATCAGCAAAGAATCCTTCATCACACAGATGAAGAATGAGGTAGAAAGAGCTAGAGCATGCCCCCCCCAAACACACACACACACACACACACAGAGAGAGAGAGAGAGAGAGAGAGAGAGAGAGAGAGAGAGAGAGAGAGAGAGAGAGAGAGGCGGGGAGAGAGAGAAAGAGAGAGAGGCAGGGAGAGAGAGAGAGAGAGAGAGAGAGAGAGAGAGAGAGAGAGAGAGAGAGAGAGAGAGGAGGGAGAGGAAGAGGGAGAGAAAGAGGAAAAGGAAGAGAGAAAGAAAGTGCACAGTACAGAGAGAAATCCACCAAAAAATAAGAAACACAACTAGGGCCTGAACGAATCCATTGCTGGTTTGACACTATACTTTTGATCATAATGTGTACTGCCTAGTCCTTATTGAATGAAATGACTAGGCCAGACAATGATAAGCATCTTTCAAAAGAAAAACACCTTATATATTTAAAAGCTTTAGAAGGCAGAATGAAGAGTGGTGTAAGCATGTAATACCAGCTCTTTCAGAGTAAGTAAGGTCAGGAGTGAAAAGGTTATACTGGAGACACAATAAGTTTGAAAGCAGCCTTGCCTACGTTAGACCCTGGCTCAAATAAAAAAATAAAGAAGAGACTGAAACAGTTTTATAAAAATAAACAATAATAGCACTAGTATCATAATCCTGTTTATAGCTGAAGAACCAAGAGTCTTTGCAAAAGATGGAAACCAGTACAGAAAATTATAATCAATCAAAGTGCAGAGATTGTGGGGTTCCTAGCTGCAGTAGAGACATCTACAATATAACTCCTGCACGTAAAGGTCAGGGAATATCATAGAGGACAGGACAGAAAGATTGTAACAGCTAGAGAATCAGGAAATTTGCTGTGCAATTGCATCTCCTAGAAGTGATAGAGAAGCTTTCTTCCATGATACCTTAAAATTATGGATGAATAAACAAGGTCTGAGAAAGAACAACACCAATAGAAAAGCTAAGGTGGAAGGGTGTGGTGGTTTGTATATGCTTGCCCCAGGGAGTGTCACTGTTAGGAGGTGTGGCCTTGTTGGAGGAAGTTTGTCACTGGGGCATGGGATTTGAGACCTTCCTTATAGCTGCCTGTAAACCAGTCTTCTCCTGAATGCCTTCAGAACAAGAGGTAGAACTCTTAGTTCCTCCAGTCTCATGCCTATCTGGATGCTGCCATGCTCCAACCATGATGATAATGGACTGAACCTCTGAACCTGTAAGTCAGTCACAATTAAATGTTGTCCTTTGTAAGAGTTGCCTGGTCATGGTATCTCTTCACAGTAATGGAAACCCTAACTAAGACAAAGGGGAAATAATCTCATGGGGCCTTAACCAGTAGACAAAGAACTATAGGCAACTAGGGAATGCTGAGGGCAGGAGAGTTAGACTTCCCGAGACATTAGTTCCCTAATTGGTTATCCAGTAACAAGTAGTAGACTCTGAAATCATGCATGTGTGTGTGTGTGTGTGTGTGTAATAAGAACAACTGCAGAAAAGAGACCATGAATTTGAGAGGGAGCAAGGGGGAGGAACATTGAAGGTGTTAGAGAGAGAAAAGGGAAAAGGGGAAATTCTGTAGTTATATTTTAATTTTTTAAAAAAATTAAAATAATTATTTTTTTTAAAAAACTGGAGCATTCTGAGCCCTAAGCACACAATGTTCATGAGCTTCAAGTGGGGTCTGAGAATTCATGTCTTTAAAATGGGGGCAGTAGCAGTGGCAGCAGTCTAAGTACTCCTCTTTGAGAAACACTGGACCCAGATAACAATTCTCAAAAGGTTTAATCTCTGCATTCATTCACACTCATCATGACTATTAATGATTTTTCAGTGTACTATATTAAAATGAAAACCATGAAATTTATTTAACTTTCTCAAAATAATAATCCTATTATATATACAAATGCCACAGTTTTTGAAAATCAGTATTTTTTCTTTTTTTTTCTTTATTTTATTTTATTTTTTTTAATTTACATTCCAAATCATTTCCCCTTTCCCGTTTCCTCCCTCCCCGAAAGTCCCATAAGCCCCCTTCCCTCCCTCTTTTCTCCATTCAACCCCCTCTCGTTTCTCTGTCCTGGCGTTCCCCTACATCCAGTCCTTCCAGGACCAGGGGGTCTCTCCTTCCATCTTCTTAGAAATCTATTGATATGCGGATTGTGTCTAGGGTATTCCGAGATTCTGGGTCAATATCCCCTTATCAGTGACTGCATACCATGTGTGTTCTTTTGTGATTGGGTTACCTCACTAAGGATGATATTTTCAAGATCTGACCATTTGCCTAGGAATTTCGTGGATCCATTGTTTTTAATTGCAGAGTAGTATTCCATTGTGTAGATATATCACATCTTCTGAATCCATTCCTCCATTGAGGGACATCTGGGTTCTTTCCAGCTTCTGGCTATTATAAATAAGGCTGCTATGAACATAGTGGAGCATGTGTCCTTATTGCATGCAGGTAAAGCCTCTGGGTATATACCCAGGAGTGGTATAGCCGGATCCTCCGGGAGTGTCATGCCCAGTTTTCTGAGGAACCGCCAGACTGCTTTCCAGAGTGGTTGTACCAGCTTGCAAACCATCCCAACATGCTGGTACATTCCTGTAGCTCCCACACTCAGAAGGCTGAACAAGGACATGTGTAAGTTCAAGGCAAGACAAGGTTACAGAGGAAGATACTGTCTTATGAAAAAATAAGGCTGGCTATATATTTTATGTTCCTTTAAAAAAATGTGTCTTTAAAATGTATCTTAGTTGATGGAAAGCTTCAAGATTCTCATATCTGCCTTTGATTTCAATTGTTTGTAATATGATGTTTATGATGCATATATTTTTAAAAGTCTCTTTATATAGATATATGTTTGGAAATGGGAGTCTTATTTTAATTGAATTTTCAGATAATAGCATATATCCTGCTTTAACATTGAACATAATCTCTACAAATGATAGTTAGCTACAATGTGATGTTAGAACTCTAGAATATTATACCACAAATTCATTAATTCTATCTTGTGTTTTGACATAATTGGTTCACAAGTGATATCATAATATTGTGCATTGATTATTTAAAAAACACTGAATTAAGGCATATCTTATATTCTTAAAATCATCTGTAGATTACTTCCAATATGTCCTATAAAGTAAATGATATATAAACACTGGCTTTATTGTTTATAGAATAACGACAAGAAAAGTATGGACTTTGTCCATATGATACTATCACAGGCCTAATAACATAATGTACAATTTCAGTAATATAAAACTTCTGGAAGTGCGGGTAGTGGTACACAGTATTAATCCCAGAACTTTGGGAGGCAGAGGCAGGTGGATCTCTGAGTTTGAGGTCAGCCTGGTCTACAGAGTGAGTTCCAGGACAGCCAGGACTACAGAGAGAAACCCTGTCTTGAAAAACAAACCACCAAAACAACAACAAAAACTTCTGATGAAAAATCTGAGTATATAAAGTGCCAACTTTAATCTGTCACTGGTTGAAAAGACAATCAGTATTACTCATATAATGCAATTTAATTTCACTATGAGGGCAATTAAGTAGTGGCGCATGCTATATAGCATGGATGGCCTTTGAAAACTCTATAGTGCTTGAAATCTGTCAGGAATACCACATGTGGCAGAACTCCATTCATGTGAAGTTTGTAATAGAGAGATCTACAGATCGTATATGACACAGAGTACAGTTACTGAGGGCTGTGGACTGAGAGAGGGCGATGCAAAGACAAGAGATTTCTTTTTTTACTGTGATGATTCCACATGTATATCTGAATACACTTTAAAAACTAAAATTCATACTTCAAATCAGTGTGATGTATACTCTGTACAGCTCAATAATATGTTGTAATAATTTAAAATGTATACCCCTTCTTGAGTTGTAAAAATCTTCCAAATATTTATCCATTTAACTACACTTTGTTTTAGGGTTCACATACATCTGTTATTGGTATCTATCACTAGACTCATTAGGAAAGTCTGCAAGTGTTTGGAAACTGTCAAGCTCACCGAGGTAGATACACATTTTCTAACTTCCAGTGTTAGGTTGAAAACTAAAATTCCATCATTAGCAACAAATACATGACAGCTGTCTTTCTTGAAATGATAGGCTCAATGTTTACTCAAGTGCCCAAATTTGAATTACCATAGTCTTGTAGGTTGTCTTTTCAGTTAGCAAGGGGAGGGGAACTTCTTTTTTTTTTTTTTTTTAACATGAAAAGAACACATACGGTATGCACCCATTGATAAGTAGATATTAGCCCAAAATCTCAGAATACACAAGATACAATTCACAGACCACATGAAGCTCAAGAAGAATGAAGACCAAAATGTAAACACTTTAGTCCTTCTTAGAAGGGGGAACAAAATACTCATAGGGGAGTAGAGGGTGGGAGGGACTTGAGAGGAAGAGAGGAGGGGGAAAGGGAAAGGGGGGCAGGATCAGGTATAAGAGGAGACAAGGATAGGTCAGGAATTTGAACAGGAGTGTGGCAATGGGGGGTGAGGAACTGGTGTTAGTCACCAGCAAGTCCCAGAAGCCAGTAAAGCAAGAGGCTCCCAGGACCCAACAGGGATGAGATTAGCTGAGATGCCCAACAAAGGAGGAGAACTTATAGAGACCATATCCAGAGGTTAGACACAGCCCCCGGTTGAGGAATGGGGCCACCCATTCATCTCCAAATTTTTTTAAATTAGATATTCTATTTACATTTCAAATATTATCCCCTTTCCTCGTTTCCCCTCTAAACCCCCCATCCCATCCCCCCTCCCCCTGCTCACTAACCCACTGTATTAGTCTGGGTTTTACTGCTGTGAACAGACGCCAATGACCAATGCATGTTTTATAAAAGACATTTACTTGGGGCTGGCTTACAGGTTCAGAGGTTTAGTCCATTGTCATCAAGGTAGAAGCATGGCAGCATCCAGGCAGGCATGGTGCAGGAGGAGCTGAGGGTTTTACACCTTTATCCAAAGGAAACCAGGAACAGACTGGGCATCTTCAGGCATTTAAGAGGAAGATCTCTAAGCCCAACCCTACAGTGACACACTTCCTCCAACAAGGCCACACCTTCTAATAGTGCCACTCCCTGGGACAAGCATATACAAACCATCACATTCCACTCCCTGGTCCCCATAGGCTTGTTCAAACATGAGTCTGTGGGGGCCATACCTAAACATAGCATAATGCAAAATACATTTAGTTCAACTTCAAAAGTCCCCACAATCTATAGTATTCTCAACAGTGTTAAAAGTCCAAAGTTCAAAGTCTCTTCTGAGATTCATCCAATCACTTAACTGTAATTCCAAAAGCAAGACAGGAAACCAGCTGGGCAGTTTCCAAATTCTGCATCTCCATGTCTGATGAAAAAGCAGTCTTCAGTTCTTCAACTCGTTTTTCATCTTTGTTGACTGCAACAAGGTTCTTTCTCCTGGGCTGGTTCCACTCCTTGTTAGCAGCTTTCCTGGCAGGCATCCTGTGTCTCTGGCATCTTTAACATCTTGGGGTCCCCAAGTCAACTTCAGCTTCACAGCTTCTTGTTCCAGTGTCTGAGTTCCACACATGATCTTCTGTGCATTTCCAAAGGGCTGGTGTCACTTCTCCAGATCTGCCCTCTGTAGCACTCTAAGTTCAAGTTGATCCATTCTGCTGCCACCGCTGTTCTTGGTGGTTATCCCATGGTACTCGCATCTCCAATATGCTAGGGTCTTCTACTGCAACTATGCTTCACCAAAGCCTCTCACAGGCTGTCTTCATGGTATCAAGCCTCAACTCCTTTGCATGACCCCTTCAGTCCTTGACTGTCAACTACAACTGAGGCTGCACTTCCACCAATGGCCTTCCATGGTCTCTCACAGTGCCAAACCTCAGCTGTTCTTCATGATGCCTTCATGCCTTCAAAACCAGTACCACCTGGATGATTCTTACACATTACCAAGTACAGTTGCAGCATGAGGGACAACCTTGGCTATCTCTGGAACACAGCTTCTTTGTGCTCTCAGGAAACATTTCCCAGAAAATATCACCTAAGTGATGCTGGTCTTTTCTTAATCACCACTAATTTCTTAGCTCCAGCTAACCAGCATCAATTGTTCCAATAGTCTCCTTCTCCTCTTGAATATAAAGCCAGAGACACATGGCCTAAGCTGCTAAATTCTGCTGTTTGCAGGACCTGGAACATTGGCCCCCTTGTTCTATTACCTTATCACTAGCTTCCTTTATTCCAACTCCTTCACTGCCTAAGCTTGGCTGTCCTGGATCTTGCTCCATAGACTAACTTTGAATTCAGAGATCTGCATGCCTGTCTCTTAAGCACTGGGATTAAAGGTGTGATCCACCAAACCTGGATTTAAGTTTTTCTTCACATAGAATTTGCTCTGTTCTAGGCTGGCCTTGAACTCAGAGATCTGCTTATCTTTGTCTCCTGGGATTAAAGGCTTGTACTACCATGCCTGAACCTAAATTTAGCTGGGCAGAATCTTGCCTCAAAGTCACTACTTCCTTAATTCAGTTTAATATCCTTGAATTCAGCTCCATTTCACTTCCTGGTGTCCCTTTAATGCTCAAACTATATATTTTGTATGTTTCCTTTCTCAGCTTGCTATGTTTGTTCAAAATGCTCTTCATCAGACTTGACCAGAGAACAAAGTCTCTGTTGGGCTTTTTTGAGACTTCCTTTGTCAATGTCAATATACATCTCTTTTCCTTAGCCTTAGGCAGTCTCTTCAGAAAATGGCAAAAAGCAGCCATGTTCTTCACCAAAACATCACAAAAACAGTCTCTCAACCATGAAAGTTCTTCTCCACTGAAACCTTTTGGGTCATCAGGCCTACACAGTTCAAATGACCCTCAATACCACTGTCTTCCATATTCCTATTAGGCTGGCCCACTAAGCCCCACTTAAAGCATTCCATGACTTTCCAAATCCAAATTTCCAAAACCCACATTCTTCCAAACAAAAGCATGGTCAGGCTTATCACAGCAATACCCCACTCCCAGTACCAACTTCTGTATTAGTTTGGGTTTTACTGTTGTGAACATACACCAATGACCAATGCAAGTTTTATAAAAGACATTTACTTGGGGCTGACTTACAGGTTCAGAGGTTCAGTCCATTGTCATCAAGGCAGAAGCATGGCAACATCCAGGCAGGCATGGTGCAGGAGGAGCTGAGGGTTCTACACCTTTATCCAAAGGAAACCAGGAACAGACTGGGCATCTTCAGGCATTTAAGAGGAAGATCTCTAAGCCCAACCCTATAGTGACACACTTCCTCCAATAAGGCCACACTTTCTAATAGTGCCACGCCCTGGGACAAGCATATACAAACCATCACACCCACCTATTCCCGCTTCCCTGTCCCGGCATTCGCCTACAATGACTGGAGCATTGAGCCTTCACAGAACCAAGGACTTCTCCTCTCATTGATGTCCAACAAGGCCATCCTCTGCTACATATGCAGCTGGAGCAATGGGTCCCTCCATGTGTACTTTACTTGGTGGTTTACTCCCTGGGAGATCTGGGAGGTCTATTTGATTGATATTGTTGTTCTTCCTATGGGGTTGCAAACACCTTTAGATCCTTCAGTCCTTTCTCTAACTCCTCCATTGGGGACCCTGCACTCAGTACAATGGTTGCCCAACTTTCATTCCACTGAGGCTAATGATTCAGTAGTTCAGAAGGTTAATTCCGGGAGATAGTGTTGTCTTTGGCTTGAACAGATGTTGGTAGTGTGTTAATGTGGTTATCAAAGTAGACTGCCCTGCCTTTCATTCTTTGTTCTTGAGAGTTCAGACCGTTGCTTCACAAGGCACTCCAGCTCCCTTCTATGTCCAGCAGAGCTGAACATAGCATAGCATTACCCCTATGAGTACAGGCTCCTAGGAGATCACACTGGATCCTGACAATAAACAGCATGGAAACTGGTAATGACAGACTCTATCTTTAAAAGATCTGCACATATTTATAAATGCATAAATATTCAGAATACCTTTAGATTCTCTGATTCAATAATCTATAAAACTTCTCACTCATTACATGTTTAAATCCCCCAACTACTGTATGGACGAGCTTCTTGATGAATTACTACATATTCTAATATCTTCCTGGCCATATTGAACTCCACAATGTCTGGAATAATTGCTTGTATAATCAAGATGTTAATGCCTACAAAGTAGAATCAACATTGGGCAAAAGTCCAAATATCCAGCAAGTTCAATTTTGCTGGTGTTCATGAATCCATTGTGAGCAGCTAAGGAGAATGGAGAATCCCCAAGCCTAGAAGAGATTATTTCCACCACAGCTTGGTTTCCGTTTTTTTTCTGGCAAATTACTGTCAATACAAAGGCATTGAAATGATGGCATCCCAATAGCATAGCGCCATTTCACAATCAAACTGTGGTGGTTGAAAACTTATTAAAGGTCCAAGCATCCCACAGAATAAGAAATAGATCCAAGTACATCCTGCTTTTATGCAACCTAATCATTTGGGGAATCTCATAGTTAAAGTATGAAACCAGGAGGAATATGCCTTAGTGCCTAAATTGTGACACAATGTGTGGTCTGGACTACAAATATCACAAATGTCAACATGGAGAGAAAGTGATTATCAGCATGATTGATAATAATGTTTAATACACTTCATTTTAGGTCTTACTCTGAGTTATCGCTGAGTTAGGCACTGATGATATGAAGATGTGGAAAAACCGAGTCTTGTCCTCAAAAAGTGTTCAGAGTCTAATGGGAAAGATAGACCTGTGCTAACAAAATAGATAACAGCTGGATGGAGACTGGCACACAATTATGGCACTCTAAAGTAAGAGGGACTCATCTGAAGCAAAGGTAAGAAGAAATGTTACAGAGCAGTATTTATTTTGTACACTTTGAAGGAATGCTCAGAGTTCTTCAAGAGTGTGGGAGGAGAATGACTCACAGAGCAGCTCATCAGGGTGAAGCATCTTGACCCACACGAGAAAGCAAAAGACTTCACAGATGACACAAATGAGGCTCGGAGAGACCCAAGGATTCAGTTTGGAAGAGATGAAGCTTGGCGTCATGCCCACATCTGTCTGCTTCCTCCGTGGTACTATCAGGACACTGTCTTAATTCAGTCTTACAAAACCCAAATAAGTTCTTGGTGTCCAGAAAATTCCTGTGTAGTATGAACAGATATTAAAATCATTTTAATATAAAGTACAAATAACTTGCAAAGGCATTGACAATGAACTCTACTAAAGAGTAGACAGTGGGAATGGCAACCTTTAACATTTTGTTCCATCATTTTGGATACATTTTGACACAAATATCTTACTACCAGTTAAAGGGCAAGAAACTAGAACAACTCAATAGTTAATAGTCTAACTTAAAGCTTAAGGAAAAAAATACCCGAATGGAGATGGGGATTCTGACAAATTAACCCATTTGGTAAGCCCTATCCTTTCTTGTGCATAGAAGCTGTAAACGACATGTCTCTAGCATTGTATTCAGTAATAGCATTGTCACAGCATACTGTAGTTCTATTCTTAAGTTTCTGAGTATAGCCAGACATGGAATATCCTCCCCTCCCCCCGCCCAGGCTCATACGTTCTGGTGCTTGGTCCCAGCTGATGGCACTGTTTTGGCAACTGTGGAACCTTTGGAAGTTTGGCCTAAGTGGAAGAAGTGACTCATTGTGAGTTGGGAGTGTGGGTAAATTGTAAGGATCACGTAGCTTGGCCCTGCTATCTCTGCGCTCTGATCCACCTAGATAGGAATGAACCAAGCCACAAACTCCCACTGTCTTGAAGGGTGCCTTCTGCTGTACACTTCTGCCATTTTATCCCTGCAATGATGGATTGTATCCCCTGTTCCATAAGCTTAAATACACATCTTTTCCTTCAAGTTGCTTCTTGACAGGTATGTTGTCCCATAAATGAAAAAAGTTACACAATAAAGAATCTCCAAACCAGTTTATAATTCCACCAACAGTGGTACACATGTTCTCTTTTCTCCATACTCTTATTGACCTTTTACATCTTTTTACTTTTTGATAATTCTATACTAACGAGTATTTGAAGTAATAATCAATGTGATTTTGACATGCATCTCCCCAATATTAGCAGTATTAAACTTTACTTACATGTTGGCAACTTTTATAGCTTTGGAAAAATACCTGCTCAGGTCTTTTACCCATTTTGATGGTTATCGTTATCAACTTCACAGATTCTAGAGTCATTTGGGATAGAAGCCTTTGAGGATGCCTATGGTGGATTATTTTCATTATTTTAATTGATATGTGAAGACCCATCCACTATTGGTGGCATTGTTCCCTGGCTGGTATCCTGATCTGTATAAATGAAGAAGAGGGGCTGAGATGCAGGAGGAATGCATTCATTGCTTTCTGTTCGTGGTTATAGGTGTGACTTGACCAGCTTCTCCAAGGTCCTGAAGTCTTCATTTTCCCACCATAATGGATTATACTTTGAACTGTGTGTAAAAATAAACCTTTTCTCCCTCAAAATTTTCAAGGCATTTATCAAGCAACAAGGAAACAAACTAACACACTCACTTTCTATTAAAGCTATTTGTGTGTTTTATTTTTGTATAGCTACTGTTGGTTTCTTTGGATTTTTTTCCCTTGTAATATTTAAAGAGGCAAGATAATGTCTCTTTTATGTATTTGCTTATTTTTTTAACTTTGTTGATTTTTGTCAAATTATATTAATTCTATTTAACCATGCTTTTTCATAATGTTATCTATTTTTTTAAACAACTCATTTTAGTTTTAAAAATACGTATATGTGTGTGTCCATCACATATGTATTGTACCAGAGGGGTCAAATCCCCTGGAACTAGAGTGACAGGTGGTTGTGAACTGCCTGATGTGGGTGCTGGACATTGAACTCAGATCCTTCTGGAAGACTAATGCATACTCTCAATTGATGAGCCATCTCTCTAGCCAATGGTAACTCTTTTATATGAGGCTATGTTATTTGCTTTCAATTACTATAACAAAGTACCTAAGAAACATAAATGAAAATCAAATTTAAATTAAGATTTATTTTAGCCCCTGATTGCAAAGTTTTCAGTCCATGGTTACTTGGCTCCATTACTTTGGGCCTAAGATAATAGGGGATATCATAGCAGAAGAATATCTAGTGTAGGAAAGCTCTTGACCCCATATCAACCTAGGGAACAGAAAAAAAGCAAAGGAGAGAAAGAAAAGACAGGCAGAGAAAAGCTACAGAAAGCACTGGATCTGCAGTATTCACTTACTCAGTCTGTCCCTATAACAGTATTTCTAGGAGTCAAACCTTTAACATGTGAGCTTTAGGAAAACATTTAAGATCAAAACTATAACAAGATCATTTTCAAATAAATCACATCACTTCCAAGTGACTATACTTCCTTATCCTTCAGTAATGTATTAAAATAGATGCTTTCTTATATTACAGCAATATTTTTTTGATCTTTCTTCTTTTTTTAAATTTTATTTTATTTTCTAAGGTTTTTTTTATTTACATTCAGAATCATTTCCCCTTTCACGTTTCCTCCCTCCCCGAAAGTCCCATAAGCCCCCTTCCCTCCCTCTTTTCCCCTTTCAACCCCCTCTAACTTCTCTGTCCTGGCATTCCCCTACATCCAGTCTTTCCAGGACCAGGGTTCTCTCCTTCCATTTTCTTGGAAATCTATTGATATGCGAATTGTGTCTAGGGTATTCTGAGATTCGGGGTTAATATCCCCTTACCAGTGACTGCATACCATGTGTGTTCTTTTGTGATTGGGTTACCTCACTAAGGATGATATTTTCAAGTTCTGACCATTTGCTTAGGAATTTTGTGAATTCATTGTTTTTAATTGCAGAGTAGTATTCCACTGTGTAAATATACCACATCTTCTGAATCCATTCCTCCGTTGAGGGACATCTGGGTTCTTTCCAGCTTCTGGCTATTATAAATAAGACTGCTATGAACATAGTGGAGCATGTGTCCTTACTGCATGCAGGTAAAGCCTCTGGGTATATGCCCAGGAGTGGTATAGCCAGATACTCCGGGAGTATCATGCCCAGTTTTCTGAGGAACTGCCAGACTGCTTTCCAGAGTGGTTGTACCAGCTAGCAATCCCACCAGCAGTGGAGGAGTGTTCCTCTTTCTCCACATCCTCGCCAACAACTGCTGTCTCTTGTGTTTTTTATCTTAGCCATTCTGACTGGTGTGAGATGGAATCTCAGGGTTGTTTTGATTTGCATTTCCCTAATGACTAAGGATGATGAACATCTCTTTAGGTGCTTCTCAGCCATTAGATATTCTTCAGGTGAGAAATCTTTGTTTAGCTCTGTACCCCATTTTTAATAGGGTTACTTGCCTCTCTGGAGTTTGACTTCTTGAGTTCATTGTATATATTGGATATTAGCCCTCTGTCGGATGTAGGGTTGGTAAAGATCATTTCCCAGTTAGTTGGTTGCCACTTTGTCTTTTTGACAGTGTCTTTTGCCTTGCAAAAACTTTGTAATTTAATGAGGTCCCATTTGTCTATTCTTGATCTTAGAGCATAAGCTATTGGAGTTCTATTCAGGAAAATCTCCCCTATGCCCATATATTCAAGGTTCTTCCCCAGTTTCCTTTCTATTAGTTTCAGTGTGTCTGGTTTTATGTGGAGGTCCTTGATCCACTTGGAATTGAGCTTAGTGCTAGGAGATAACCATGATTTGCATTCTTCTGCATGCTGACCTCCAGTTGAACCAGCACCATTTGTTGAAAAGGCTATCTTTTTTCCACTGGATCATTTTAGCTCCTTTGTCAAAGATCAAGTGACCATAGGAGTGTGGATTCATTTCTGGGTCTTCAATTCTGTTCCATTGATCTACATGCCTGTCACTGTACCAATACCATGCAGTTTTTAATACTATTACTCTGTAGTACAGCTTGAGGTCTGGGATATTAATTCCCCCAGAAGTTCTTTTACTCTTGAAAATAGTTTTAGCTATCCTGGGTTTTCTGTTATTCCAGATGAATTTTTGAAATGCTCTTTCTAACTCTATGAAGAATTGAGTTGGGATTTTGATGGGGATTGCATTGAATTTGTATATTGCTTTTGGCAAGATGGTCATTTTTACTATATTAATCCTGCCAATCCATGAGCATGGCAGATTTTTCCATCTTCTGAGGTCTTCTTCAATTTCTTTCTTCAGAGACTTGAAGTGCTTGTCATACAGATCTTTCACTTCTTTGGTTAGAGTCACACCAAGATACTTTATGTGGTTTGTGGCTATCATGAAGGGTATCATTTCTCTTACTTCTTTCTCAGCCTGCTTATCCTTTGAGTATAGGAAGGCTTCTGACTTGCTTGAGTTGATTATATATCCGGCCACTTTGCTGAAGTTGTTTATCAGCTGTAGGAGTTCTCTGGTGGAGTTCTTTTGGTCGCTTAATATACTATCATGTCGTCTGCCAATAGTGATAGTTTGACTTCTTCCTTTCCAATTTGTATCCCTTTGACCTCCTTTTGTTGTCTAATTGCTCTAGCTAGAACTTCAAGTACTATATTGAAAAGATATGGAGAGAGAGGGCAGCCTTGTCTAGTCCCTAATTTTAGTGGGATTGCTTCAAGTTTCTCTCCATTTAGATTGATGTTGGCTACCAGTTTGCTGTAAATTGCTTTTACTATGTTTAGATATGGGCCTCGAATTCCTGATCTTTCCAAGACCTTTAGCATGAAAGGATGCTGAATTTTGTCAAAGGTTCCTCAGCATCTAATGAAATGACCATGTGGTTTTTTTCTTTGAGATTGTTTATGTAGTGGATTACATTGATGAACTTCCTTATGTTGAACCATCCCTGCATCCCTGGGATGAAGCCTACTTAATCGTGGTGAATGATCATTTTGATGTGTTCTTGGATTCGGTTGGCAAGAATTTTATTGAGTATTTTTGCATCGATATTCATAAGAGAGATTGGCCTGAGATTCTCTTTCTTTGTCGGATCTTTGTGTGCTTTTGGTATTAGTGTAATTGTGGCTTCATAGAACGAGTTGGGTAGTGTTCCTTCTGTTTCTATTTTGTGGAACAGTTTGAAGAGTATTGGTGTTAGGTCTTCATTGAAGGTCTGATAGAATTCTGCACTAAAACCATCTGGACCTGTGCTTTATTTGGTTGGAAGACTTCCAATGACGACTTCTATTTCTTCAGGGGTTATAGGACAGTTTAGATGGTCTATGTGAACCTGATTTAATTTTGGTATTTGGTATCTGTCTAGGAAATTGTCCATTTCCTCCAGATTTTCTAGTTTTGTTGAATACAGACTTTTGCAGTAGGATCTGATGATTTTTTGAATTTGCTCAGTTTCTGTTATTATCTCTCCCTTTTCATTGCTGATTTTGGTAATTTGGAAACTGTCTCTGTGCCCTCTGGTTAGTCTGGCTAAGGGCTTATCTATCTTGTTGATTTTCTCAAAGAACCAACTCCTAGTTTTGTTTATTTGATTCTACTTGATTGATTTCAGCCCTGAGTTTGATGATTTCCTGCCTTCTACTCCTCTTGGGTGTATTTGCTTCTTTCTGTTCCAGGGTTTTCAGGTGTGCCATTAAGCTGCTAGTGTATGCTGTCTCCGTTTCTTTTTGGTGGCACTCAGGGCTATGAATATTCCTCTTAGCACCGCTTTCATTATGTCCCATAAACTAGGGTTTGTTGTGCCTTCATTTTCATTAAATTTTAAAAAGTCTTTGATTTCTTTCTTCATTTCCTCCTTGACCAAGTTATCATTGAGTAGACCATTGTTCAGCCTCCATGTGTATGTGGGTTGTCTGTTGTTTTTGTTGCCATTGAAGACCACCCTTATTCCATAGTGATCTGATAGGAGGCATGGGATTAGTTCTATCTTCTTATATCTGTTGAGGTCTGATTTGTGACCAATTATATGGTCGATTTCGGAGAAGGTACCATGGGGTGCTGAGAAGAAGGTGTATTCTTTTGCTCTAGGATGAAATCTTCTATATATATCTGTTAGTTCCATTTGGTCCAAGGCTTCAGTTAGATTCACTGTATCCCTGTTTAGTTTCTGCTTTCCTGAACGATCCATTTCAGAGAGCGGGGTGTTGAAGTCACCCACTATTATTGTGTGAGGTGCGATGTGTGCTTTGAGCTTTAGTAAAGTTTCTTTTACGAATGAGGGTGCCCTTGCATTTGGAGCATAGATATTCAGAATTGAGAGTTCTTCTTGGTGGATTTTTCCTTTGATCATTATGTAGTGTCCTTCTGTGTCTTTTTTGATGACTTTAGGTTGAAAGTCAATTTTATCTGATATTAGGATGGCTACTCCACCTCGTTTCTTGGGGCCATTTGCTTGTAAAATTGTTTTCCAGCCTTTTCCTCTGAGGTAGGGTTTGTCTTTGACACTGAGGTACGTTTCCTGCATGCAGCAAAATGCTGGGTCCTGTTTATGTATCCAGTCTGTTAGTCTATGTCTTTTTATTGGGGAATTGAGAACATTGATATTAAGAGAGATTAAGGAATAGTGATTATTGCCACCTGCTATTCTTGATGCTATCTTTATGTTTGAGTGGTTATCTACTTTTGGGTTTGATGCAAGAAGGTTACTATCTTGTTTTTTCCAGGGTGTTGTTTCTCTCCTTGTATTGGTGGTTTCCATCTATTATCCTTTGCAGGGCTGGGTTTGTGGAAAGATATTGTGAAAATTTGGTTTTATCATGGAATATCTTGGTCTCTCCATCTATGGTGATTGAGAGTTTTGCTGGGTATAGTAGTCTAGGCTGGCATTTGTGCTCTCTTAGTGTCTGCATGAGATCTGCCCAGGATCTTCTGGCTTTCATAGACTCTGGTGAGAAGTCTGATGTGATTCGGATAGGTCTTCTTTTGTATGTTACTTGGCCTTTTTCTCTTACTGCTTTTAATATTCTCTCTTTGTTTAGTACATTTGATGTTTTGATTATGTGACAGGAGGTATTTCTGTTCTGGTCCAGTCTGTTTGGTGTTCTGTAGGCTTCTTGTACGTTCATCAGCATCTCTCTCTTTAGGTTAGGGAAGTTTTCTTCCATAATTTTGTTGAAGATATTTACTGGCCCTTTAAGTTGCAAATCTTCACTCTCATCTATATCTATAATCCTTAGGTTTGGTCTTCTCATTGTGTCCTGGATTTCCTGGATGTTTTGGGTTACACGTTTTTGGCATTTTGCATTTTCTTTGACTGTTGAGTCGATGCTTTCTATGGTATCTTCAGGACCTGAGATTCTTTCTTCCATCTCTTGTATTCTATTGTTGATGTTTGCATCTATGACTCCTGATTTCTTCCCAAGGTTTTCTATCTCCAAAGTTGTCTCCCTTTGTGATTTCTTAGTTGTTTCTCCTTCCTTTTCTAGATCCTGGATGGATTTGCTGAGATCCTTTACTTGTTTGTTTGTATTTTCCTGTATTTCTTTAAGGTATTTTTGCATTTCCTCTTTCCGGATTTCTGCCTGTTGACTCAAGTTCTCCTGTATTTCTCTAAGCGATTTTTGTGTTTCCTCCTCATGGGCTCCCATCTGTTGATCCATTGTCTCTTGCATTTCTTTAAGCAATTCTCGTGTTTCCTTTGTAAGGGCATCTATCTGCTGATTCATTTCTTTAAGCGATTTTTGTGTTGCCTCCCTATGGGCATCCATCTGTTGATCCATATTCTTGTGCATTTCTTTATGCGATTTTTGTGATTCCTTTGAAAGTGCGTCTACCCATTGATTCATTTCTTTAAGCAATTTTTGTGTTGCCTCCTTGTGGGCCTCCATCGGTTGACCCATGTTTTCCTGCATTTCTCTAAGCAATTTTTATGTTTCCTTTGTAAGGGCTTCTAACCGTTGATTCATGATCCCCTGTAATTCTTTATTAGATTTATTGGTTTCCTTCTTGAGATCCTCTAATAGCATCATGAGAAGTGATTTTAAATCCAGATCTTGTCTTTCAGGTGTGGTGGGGTATCCAGGACTTGCTGCTGTTGGAGAGTTGGGTTTGGATGGTGCCATATTACTTTGATTTCTGTTAGTAACGTTCCTCTGTTTGCCTTTTTCCCTCTGGTTACTTCTGGTGTTAGTTGGTCCTGCTGTCACTGGCTGTTGGTTGGACCTCCTGTGAGCCTGCAAAGCTATTTCTGACCCCCCTGGATTATCAGGATTCCCCTGGCACCGACTTCTGGGGCCTGCCCTGCTCCTGAGTGACTTTGGAGCCCTGATGTGCCTTGCCCCAAGTGGTGTTATATTGGGGAATCCCTGCACATCCAAAGGCTCAGCGTAGTGGGTTCCAGGAGCAGAGGTCGCCAAAGGGAGGCTGGTAGGCTCCCGCCCTGTGCAGGGGTGTGTTATCTTTCCCGGAGGGGGGAGGGGGGTCCCCCTCCAGGGCAGAAGTTCCACAGCAGAGCTGGTGTGTTTGTTACTGCAGACCTGCCCAGCTCATGCTAGCAGAGTGTATACAAGCTGCCTGAGACCCATGCGATATTATGCCTGTCTGTCTCTGAGCCTGGAGGTCCCAACTGCCCTGATGCTGGAGCAAAGATGGCAGAGTGCACTCTGCATTCTCTAGGTGCTGGTTACTCTGCAGGGGAGATGGCCCACAGCAGAGCTGGTGCCCAGCCGACCGCAGTGCTGTCCTGCTCTTGGGTGCAGATGGAAGCTCAACAGGCTGTGTCCCAAGCGATGTTATATTGGGGAGAACCTGGGTACCTGTCTCCTCAGTGCAGTCGATCCAGGAACAGAGGTCACCAAAGGGAAGCTTGTAGGCTCCTGCCCAGTGCGGGGTGTGTGTGATCTCTCCCAGAGCCGGGGTCCCTCTGCAAGGCAGAAGTCCCACAGCAGAGCTGGCATGGTCCCAACTGCCCTGATGGTGGAGCAAAGATATATTACAGCAATATATTTGAGTATACATAGTGTATATTTCTGGTGGTCCCAAACTGCCTTTTACTCAAATGGATGAAGTGTGAGAAATTCACATAGTCCGAGTATTATGCAATAATAAAAATGAACTACTTTTTTATACATTCATAAGGAAGGCCCTCACATATAAAGGTAGGCATAGAAAAGGTGTTGTAGTCTTTCATTGGTAAATATCAGGAAACCCCCTATATCAGGGTGCAGGTGGTAAAGCTTGCATTTATACTATGACATGTAATTTTTTTTTAATTTTTTTTCAGTGTTTAACTAGACTCTTCCGGGATCTAGAAAAAAGATAAATAAGACAGAGACAATTGCTTCCTTCCATGTTCACTTTATCCAGAATTCTTAGGGACAGAATCCACTGTAAGCTCAGTAGCTAGTCTCTGGAACGGGGCTTTGGAAAGGTCATTTTATTCTAGGGCTTCCCCTTATCTGATGGTGTATCATATATAGGTATGTTCTTTCCTATAAGCACCACACATGTATTTGAAAGTTCTGAGCCATGATATGAATACTGTCCCTCAACCTCCTAACTCAAAAGTTTCCCTGACCTATATCCCATTGTTATCTCTGAAAATAAGGTGGTAACGGGTGGAACTAATTGTATTAATCAGGGCTCTCTAGTTGACTGGAAAGTCTTTAAAACATCACCAGCAGCAACACCTAATACTAATAGCTTACCATATGTCATGTACCTATGTGTTTCATGAGTATTCATTCCATTAATACTTAAACTAACCCTTAGTTATACTTGCTATCATTATCTATCACTATTCCAAATGAGGAAACTGAGGTTCAGAGAGATGAAGTGATTTACCCAAGGTGACAGGTTAAACAACAGACCTGGGATTTGAAGTAGGTTGTACTGAACATCACCAAACCAAGTAGAGATGCCCCTACAAGCACAGAAAACAGTGCTTTTCCATTCTCATTTCTCACTATATTTTTATAGGCTTGGTCACCTGTTCTCATTGTAGCTCTATCTTCCTGTACCCTTAATGAAACAGGAGCCCATTGGCTGCTATGCAAAAGCCTCCTGCCCCATCTGGCTTAAAAACAAAACCAGAGCACAACTCTAAACTAACTCCCAAATGTAACCAAAGCACAGGATTATGGCTCAGTTGTAGAGTGCTTCTCTTGCATATGTATAATCTTAGGTTTCATCCCCAGTGCGGCTAGGGCAGAAAAAAGAAAAAAGGGAAGAAAGAAACAAAAGAAAACATGTATGACAAAAGCATTCTCAGTTGTCTTAGTGTTAACAAGACATATATACTTGGAACTAGATATATGTTTGTCCTTTAAGTTGTGTGATGGTCCATGTGTCCACCCTCAAATATGTTTATACTTGGCCACAAATGTTTTGGTGGCCAAGTATAAACATATTTATATATGTATATATATAATATATGTATATATACCAAATATATATATATTATATATACATAATATATATATACCAAAACATTTGTGTATATATATATTCCTGTTATGTTGAATGCATGAGAAAAGCTATAACATGTATTCTGTGTTTAGGTATATATGCAAACATTCTATTATCATACATAGGTACAACTAAGTATATTGTGTGTTGCAGTATATGTATGAATTTTACTCTGTCCAAGTCTCTGGACATCAGTGTGAATCCAAGTGTACCTAAGTGTATTATCTGTTTGTTGCTATGGGAGACTCTGTATCTGTGTAGTCAGTATTCATGTACGTGGTAATGTTTTTGTGCATTTGCATATATGTTTGTAAGTGCTTTGGGGCATTCCTGTGTGGCATGTGTGTGTGAATGTTGATACATTTAATTTGAGTGTATGAGCACTCACATATAATTGTGCAATTATGAATATTGAAGTATGTTTTTGTATACTTATATGACTCTTTGATTGCATTATATATCCATGTAGAACAGTAGGACATATCTGTGGAACAGCAATATACATATCTATTGGAGGGAATTGAATTTATGTAGAGTTTATACATGTTTATATATGCTTATAAAAAAATACCCAACTTGCAGCTCAGCAGTTAAGAGCACTTGATGCTCTTGCAGAAGTCCTGAGTTGACTTAAGTGACTCACAGCCTCCTATAATTTCAGCTCCAGAGAACCCAACATCCTCTTCTGGTCTTAATTGACACTCACACATACATGTTATTATGTTCATACAAAAATACACACATATACATACATTTTTAAACATATCTAGCTACATAAAAATCTTTTGCTTAGAATCTCCTTTTGTTAGAGAATACTGGACTGTAATTTGTGTCTTGAAGATTTTTCATCCTGGCAGTTTATCATGCACTCCAATATCATTGCCTCGGTCACTGGCAAGCGATGGAAATCCTTCCAATACTGGTTTCTTGGTTCCTTGAATTTCCATGACTGTACCCTCAACCCCATGTTACTCCTACTTCAGTCACACTTCCCTGTGTAGATTACGCATTGCTGCATAACAAACTCAGCAGCTTCAAACAACGAAGAAATGGATTATTTTCACAACTGTGAACTGTTTAGCAGCGCTTCTGCTTGTACCTCCCTAGGTACACCCATGCCTCTACTGGAGGGCTGGCTAGGAGCTAGGCTTCAGTTTCACTCTCAGTGGGGGGTTGTCTGTTTTGTTTATGGTTGGCTTGCAATATGAGATACATGACAGCATCCCAAGAAACACAAAGCAGAAAATACCAGACCCTTACATCAATACTGAAAACCTTATGCCACGACATCATCCATTTTCTCTTGGTCAAAATAAGTCACAGGAACAGCCTGCATTCTGGGAGGAAAGGTGCTGTGAACTAGAGAGCTAATAACTACATTCACAGCATGTTCAATGATAACACAAAGGCACTTGAGAATGTTTTTGTGTTTCAGAGATTATGAGATCCGTTCTAATCACCTATACCTAGACTTGGCTAAGAGCAATATCAGTCATCTTTTCATACCTCAAATCCTTAATTATCCAAACCATCCCTTCCTACCTTTACAGTGTACACATTTACATGACAAACCAAGCAGTCAGCCCTTCAAGCCATTGAACCATCATTCTCTTGATCGTACCACCTTTTACTGATTACATACCTTTCCTTACCATTTGCAATGATCTTGGTCACTCATTAGAATATCTTATGGCATTTAAGCTATTTTATTGCAGCTCTCCATCTCTTCTGAGTCTGCATGTGTATGCATGAATGAACTGAGGGAACACAAAATGTTTGGAACTTTACATCTTTGGGTACCAATTCCAACCCCAGAGGTATTCATCCAGAATCATTATCATAGTGTCCTAGGATATTTATTCTGACACTCCGTGAGGAGCATTTCACACTTCCTTCTTCTACTCTCTGGTAGCTACACTTATACTCAGCAGATGACTTTGCCTCCTGTCTCTTTAAGAATGTTTCACAATTTTTGCCCATAGATGTTACTTCCCTCTTACTATGGATAGAAATCTGAGACTCCTAGCTAAGACCAAACTTTCCCTGTACATGAAATGTAACGCCTTCCCCCGATTCCAGGATAGCAATTAGAGCTTCTTCAGCATTATCAGTCAGCTCCTGTCTGGGGTGCAGTAGACTATTGCAATCATCAGGTATACCAGGATTTATCTCCAATTTTAAAAGTAAATGATCACAGGCTAGGGTATTCAGCTGTGTAGAGCACTTGCCAGTTATGCACAAGGCCCTAGAATTCATCATAGCAACACACACACACACACACACACACACACACACACACACGAACTCGCATGCGCATGTGCATGTGCACACACACACACCCAGCTTCCCCTCTAGCTTTTGCTCCATTCTTTGCTCTCCTTCACAGAAAAACTAAGGGGTTTTTTTTGTTGTTTTTTGCTTTTTTTTTTTTACCTTTCACTATTTTTGTTGGTGTTTCATTTTTCTTTGATATTTGAAACAAGGAATGCAACTGGTGGAATAATCCATGTGTGAACACTTAGGTAAGTATCTGTATGTTTACATACATGTGCATACCTGATATTAAATTATCTATTCATACATGAATCCATAGATCGATGTGTAATGCATGCATGCATTGTGTAACAAGGGACATAGTTGAAATTTACATAGGCTTTTGTTGTATGCTTATGGGTATTGTCTTAGTTAGGGTTTTACTGCTGTGAACAGACACCATGGCCAAGGCAAATCTTACAAGGACAACATTTAATTGGGGCTGACTTATAGGTTCAGAGGGTCAGTCCATTATCATCTAGGCAGGAGCATGGCAGCATCCAGGCAGGCATGGTGCAGGAGGAGCTGAGAGTTTTCCATCTTCATCTGAAGGGTTTTGGCAGAGTACTGACTTCCAGGCAGCTAGGATGAGAGTCTTAGAGCCCACAACCACAGTGACACATCTACTCCAACAAGGTCACAGTTCCTAATAGTGCAACTCCCTGACCCAAGCATATACAAACTATCACGGGTATGAATATTACTATACTGAGTACTTTGCAAGAAATATGTCACTTAATGCAATCCACGTGGCAGAAGTAGTGTACTAGTTAAGAATATCTATAATTAGACTGTCTGGGTTGCCCAGTTCTTCCAATTCCTAGTTGTATGACCATGAATACGTACCATACCCCCTCCCCTTGAAGACTTATTTTCCTCACCTGCAAAATAACAATAGGTCCTACTTCATAGAGTTGTGAGGATTAAATGAGAAAACATAGACGAAGCCTGCAGCATAACTGCTAGGAACACTGTAAACATTAAGTAATATTCACTAATACTCCCAAATAATAAGTGAGCTGAAATTCTGAATCTGGCAGAGTAACAATAAGAGAAGAACAAGAGCTTCCATTTACTATGTGCCTAATATGTATTAATTAAACACTTTTCATAGATTATGAGAGTAGTTAGACATCCATATATACATGTGCTTATGCCCTTCCTTATATGCAGGCATTTTAGAATAATAAACCTCTAGGTATGGTGGTATATGCTTTTAATAGGAGACAAAGGCAGGAGGATCTCTGTGAGTGCAAGGAAGTCCACCCTAATCTATATAGTGGGTTTTAGGCCAGCCAGAGATGCACAGCAAAACCCTGTCTCCAATAAAATAAAATAAGCAAATTAAAATAAAATTTACATACAAAAATAAAATTAAGAAATCTGTTCAGGATTATAAAACATTGTACACTGGTACACTGGTACACGATATACTGGTAGTGGCTGGTCTGTCTAAGGCCAGGGTGGGTACTATCAACTACATAGCTTATGAGTTGATATGGGCTTGTATGGGCTTTATGTGCAAGAGTATATGAAGACATGTGGCCGTTTGAGCTCTGTAATTGCCCTTAGGAGCATATGCACGTTTATGTTTTGTTTTATTGTTTATTTATTTACTTTTCAAATGTTATCGCCCTTCCCAGTTTCCCCTCCTCAACTCCCCTATCCCATCCCCTCTTCCCCCTACTTCTATGAGGGTGCTCCCCCACCCACCCACTCCTGCCTCACCACCCTTGAATTTTACGCTGGGGCATCGAGCTTCCACAGGACCAAGTACCTCCCCTCCCATTAATGCCCGACAAGACCATCCTCTGCTATATAAGCAGCTGGAGCCCTAGGTCCCTCCATGTGTACTCTTTGGTTAGTGGTTTAGTCCCTGGGAGCTCTGGGGGATCCGGTTGGTTAATATTGTTGTTCTTCCTATGGGGTTGAAAACGCCTTCAGCTCCTTCAGTCCTTTCCCTAACTCCTCCATTGGGGACCCTATGCTCAGTTCAATCATTGACTGCAAGCTTCCACATCTGTTTTTGTCAGGCTCTGACAGAGCCTCTAAGGGGACCGCTATATCAGGCTCCTGTCAGCAAGCACTTGTTGGCATCCACATTAGTGACTGGTTTGGTGTCTGCAGATGGGATGGATCCCCAGATGGAGCAGTCTCTGGATGGCCTTTCCTTTAGTCTCTGCTCCACTCTTTGTCCCTGCATTTCCTTTGGACAGGAACAATTCTGTGTTAATATTTTTCAGATGGGTGGGTGGCCCCATCCCTCAATTGGAGGACATGCCTAACCACTGGATATGGTTTCTACGGGTTCTCTCTCCCCTTTGTTGGGTATTTCGGCTAATGTCATCTCTGTTGGTTCTTGGGAACCTCTTGGGGCCCTGTCATGTGAGACTTTCTAGTGGCTACCCCGATTCCCCATCCCCCACTGCTACACACCTCATTCAAATTCTTGGCCCTCTGTACTTCCCCCTAACCCATCTCCTCCCACACCTGATCCTGTCCCCCTTTTCCCTACACCTCCTCTCTTCCTCCCAGGTCCCTCCTTCCCAATACTTTCCATGATTATTTTGTTCCCCCTTCTAAGTAGAATTGAAGCATCCACCCTTGGGTCTTCTGTCTTCTTGAGCTTCGTATGGTCTGTGAGTTGTATCGTAGGTGTTCCAAGCTCTCTGCCTAATATCCACTTATCAGCGAGTACATACCATGTGTGTTTTTTTGTGACTGGGCTACCTCACACAGGATGTGTTTTAAGAGGTCATTCTCATCATTTGCTCACCTGTTATTTTCCAGTATGGCCAGCAGAGGGAGCTCAGGAATTTTTTTTTCTCATCTTGAAGAAGTCTTCACAGCCTCCTTTGAAATATGCATTCCAGAAGGGATGGCTATGGTTTATTAGTAGCTTTTCATACTCTGAAAAGAGAAAGTAGGCATCCAGCCAGACCTAGAATCTTTCTACTATCAAGGCCATGCCTGCCTGTGAGCAGACATTCTCAAAGTACACTTGCCCAATTAGCTGCCTAGGCATCCAGTCCATGTCTCCTACAGTACTCACACAGCATTCTCGCTAACTTTCCCTCTCTCAGAAACTAGCAATTACCTCAAAGATAAAAAGGCTTTTTCCCAGATTTTTTTTTTTGTTGTTGCAGCTTTTTGTGTATTTCGTTTTCTGATATGGACTCATATTGCCCATGGTGGCTATGCAGTCGCTCAGTATGTAGCCAAACACGGCCTCGACCTCTCAATTGTGTGTCCTTTCTTCACCTCCCAAGTGCTGATATTACAAGCATGAGTCCCCATAGGAAGCTTATGTTAATTTTCATGTAGAGATCCAGTAGTTCCAGCACCATTTGTTAAAATGATGATTCTTCCTCCATTAAATAGATTTTGCTCCTTGCCAAAGACTAGCTGCCTATTTTTGTTTAAGTTCATTTCTGAGCTATTAATTTTGTTCCACCGGTTTGTCTATCCTGACATCAATTTCACAATACCTTGCTTTCTGTCACTTTATGGTAAGCCTTGAAATCATAAGCATAATCTAAGCATTTCAATTTTATTCTTCTTAAGGACTTTGCCATTTAAGGCCTTTTGCCTTTCCATGTCAGTTTTAGAATCAGTCAGTCATGAGCAATAATAGTTGGGATTCCAATTAGGATTGACTGAAGCTACCAGGGAAGGCGAGATGAAGCATCCTCTGACCAACACAGTCTTTCGGTCCATGAACCCAGGGTATCCCTCCATGCATATAAATGATTTTTAATTTTTCTTCTTCAGAATTTTAGTCTTCTCCACATAGATCCTTCACATTTTGTTAGACTTATAGTTAAGACATTTTAGAACTGTGGTTCTGTCATAAAAGGTATTTATTTTTGTTTTTAAAACTTTATATTACTTATGGGGGTAGCAAGTTGGTGCAGGTGCCAACAGAGGTCAAGAGAAGATGGCAGATCCTCTAGAGCGTGAGTTACAGGTGATTGATAGCTAACCTATGTGGGTGCTTGGTACGGAAGTATGTCCTCTGTGAAGCAGCTAACCCTCTTATCTGCTGAGCCATCTCTTCGCCCCATCATTTATTCATATTGCATTTTAGTTAGTCATTGCTAGTACACAACAAAGGTAGCTGTACCCCGTTGCTGCCCCATATGTAAAATAAACTTGAACTTCACCTTCAGTTTTGCACATAGTCCAGACTCTGGTCCATTCGTACACTGGCTGCCTTCAGTAACTTTATGAAATCATGGGAAAGCCTCCATGGTCAAATAACGGTGACACATGGATGATGCCAAGTTCCGCTGCCAGCTTAAGACTTATTATGACTTCCTTGAACAATGGCTGTAATGGTCTCTGAGTACCCATGTATCTAAACCAAGGAGGCATTTCCCTATTTGGCACTGTTGGAGTAGGGCACCCTTGGGGCTCTATCTTCTTCTCAGGCACTGTCTTTTCAGGCATTCTCTCAAAAGAATTTGCATTTTTCCAACCTAGAGTCTTTGATGAGTGGCCACCTTTCTTATCCCACTGCAATCTACATAGTTTCTTTTTGACAGTGCTATTTAAAAAATACATCTACAACAGCTTTCTCCTCACTAGCTTTGTGTATAACATTCATTAAGTTCACAGCACTCTTCTTCATGTGACTCTACATTTTTATTAATTCCAGAATTATTCTTTTTATTATTTTTTATTTTCTAAGTTTTTTTATTTACATTAAAAATAATTACCCAATTCCCATTTCCTCCCTCCCCAAAAGTCCCATAAGCCCCCTTCCCTCCCTCTGTTCCCAATTCAACCCCCTCTCGCTTTTCTGTCCTGGTATTCCCCTACATCCAGTCTTTCCAGGACCAGGGGTCTCTCCTTCCATCTTCTTGGAAATCTATTGATATGTATATTGTGTCTAGGGTATTCCGAGATTCTGGGTTAATATCCCCTTATCAGTGACTGCATACCTTGTGTACTCTTTGGTGATAGGGTTACCTCACTAAGGATGGTATTTTCCAGTTCTGACCATTTGCCTAGGAATTTCGTGAATTCATTGCTTTTAATTGCAGAGTAGTATTCCATTGTGTAAATATACCACATCTTCTGAACCCATTCCTCCATTGAGGGACATCTGGGTTCTTTCCAGCTTCTGGCTATTATAAATAAGGCTGCTATGAACATAGTGGAGCATATGTCCTTACTGCATGCAGGGGAAGCCTCTAGGTCTATGCCCAGGAGTGATATAGCAGGATCCTCCGGGAGTGTCATGCCCAGTTTTCTGAGGAACCTCCAGACTGCTTTCCAGAGTGGTTGTACCAGTTTGCAATCCCACCAGCAGTGAAGGAGTGTTCCTCTTTCTCCACATCCTCGCCAACAACTGCTGTCTCCTGTGTTTTTGATCATAGCCATTCTGACTGGTGTAAGGTGGAATCTCAGGGTTGTTTTGATTTGCATTTCCCTAATGACTAAGGATGTTGAACATCTCTTTAGGTGCGTCTCAGCCATTAGATATTCTTCAGGTGAGAACTCTTTGTTTAGCTCTGTACCCCATTTTTTAATAGGGTTACTTGGCTCTCTGGAGTTTAACTTCTTGAGTTCTTTGTATACATTGGATATTAGCCCACTGTCGTATGTAGGGTTGGTAAAGATCATTTCCCAGTTTGTTGGTTGCCGCTTTGTCCTTTTGACAGTGTCTTG
This sequence comes from Tokudaia tokunoshimensis, assembly GCA_036184795.1. Taxonomy (NCBI): domain Eukaryota; kingdom Metazoa; phylum Chordata; class Mammalia; order Rodentia; family Muridae; genus Tokudaia; species Tokudaia tokunoshimensis. Next base: position 125,679,161 of record BTHU01000023.1, on the reverse strand, counting down.
TGCCTTACAGAAACTTTGTAATTTTATGAGGTCCCATTTGTCAATTCTTGATCTTGGAGCATAAGCTATTGGAGTTCTATTCAGGAAATTCTCCCCTGTGCCCATATGTTCAAGGTTCTTCCCTAGTTTCCTTTCTATTAGTTTCAGTGTGTCTGGTTTTATGTGGAGGTCCTTGATCCACTTGGAATTGAGCTTAGTGCAAGGAGATAAGAATGGGTCAATTTGCATTCTTCTGCATGTTGACCTCCAGCTGAGCCAGCACCATTTGTTGAAAAGGCTATCTTTTTTCCACTGGATGGTTTTAGCTCCTTTGTCAAAGATCAAGTGACCATAGGAGTGTGGATTCATTTCTGGGTCTTCAATTCTGTTCCATTGATCTACATGCCTGTCACTGTACCAATACCATGCGGTTTTCAACACTATTGCTCTGTAGTACAGCTTGAGGTCTGGGATACTGATTCCCCCAGAAGTTCTTTTACTCTTGAGAATAGTTTTAACTATCCTGGGTTTTCTGTTATTCCAGATGAATTTTTGAATTGCTCTTTCTAACTCTATGAAGAATTGTATTGGGATTTTGATGGGGATTGCATTGAATCTGTATATTGCTTTTGGGCAGATGGTCATTTTTACTATATTAATCCTGAAAATCCATGAGCATGGCAGATTTTTCCATCTTCTGAGGTCTTCTTCAATTTCTTTCTTCAGAGACTTGAAGTTCTTGTCATATAGATCTTTCACTTGTTTGGTTAGAGTCACGCCAAGATACTTAATATGGTTTGTGGCTATCGTGAAGGGTATTATTTCCCTTACTTCTTTCTCAGCCTGCTTATCCTTTGAGTATAGGAAGGCTTCTGACTTGCTTGAGTTGATTTTATATCCGGCCACTTTGCTGAAGTTGTTTATCAGCTGTAGGAGTTCTCTGGGTCACTTAAGTATACTATCATATCTTCTGCAAATAGTAATAGTTTGACTTCTTCCTTTCCAATTTGTATCCCTTTGACCTCCTTTTGTTGTATAATTTCTCTAGCTAGAACTTCAAGTACTATATTGAAAAGATATGGATAGAGAGGGCAGCCTTGTCTAGTCCCTGATTTTAGTGGGATTGCTTCAAGTTTCTCTCCATTTAGATTGATGTTGGCTAATGGTTTGCTGTAAATTGCTTTTACTATGTTTAGATATGGCCTCGAATTCCTGATCTTTCCAAGGCCTTTAACATGAAAGGATGCTGAATTTTGTCAAATGCTTTCTCAGCATCTAATGAAATGACCATGTGGTTTTTTTCTTTGAGATTGTTTATGTAGTGGATTACATTGGTGGACTTCCTTATATTGAACTATCCCTGCATCCCTGGGATGAAACTTACTTGATCGTGGTGAATTTTTTCTTCTTCTGAGGTCTTCTTCAATTTCTTTCTTCAGAGACTTGAAGTTCTTGTCATATAGATCTTTCACTTGTTTGGTTAGAGTCATACCAAGATACTTTATATGGTTTGTGGCTATCGTGAAGGGTATCATTTCTCTTACTTCTTTCTTAGCCTGCTTATCCTTTGAGTATAGGAAGGCTACTGACTTGCTTGAGTTGATTTTATATCTGGCCACTTTGCTGATGTTGTTTATTAGCTGTAGGAGTTCTCTGGGTCACTTAAGTATATTATCATATCATATCATCTGCAAATAGTGATAGTTTGACTTCTTCCTTTCCAATTTCTGTTGAGGTCTGTTTTGTGACCAATTATATGGTCGATTTTGGAGAAGGTACCATGAGGTACTGAGAAGAAGATATATTCTTTAGCTTTAGGATGAAATGTTCTAAATATTTTGATGTGTTCTTTGATTCGAGTGGCAAGAATTTTATTGAGTATTTTTGCATCGATATTCATAAGAGAGATTGGCCTGAGATTCTATTTCTTTGTCGGATCTTTGTGTGCTTTTGGTATTAGCGTAATTGTGGCTTCATAGAACGAGTTGGGTAGTGTTCCTTCTGTTTCTATTTTGTGGAATAGTTTGAAGAGTATTCGTGTTAGGTTTTCTTTGAAGGTCTGATAGAATTCTGCACTAAAACCGTCTGGACCTGTGCTTTTTTTGGTTGGAAGACTTCCAATGACCATTTCTGTTTCTTCAGGGGTTATAGGATGGTTTAGATGGTCTATGTGAACCTGATTTAATTTTGGTATTTGGTATCTGTCTAGGAAATTGTCCATTTCCTCCAGATTTTCTAGTTTTGTTGAATACAGACTTTTGTAGTAGGATCTGATGATTTTTTGAATTTGCTCAGTTTCTGTTATTATCTCTCCCTTTTCATTTCTGATTTTGTTAATTTGGAAACTGTCTCTGTGCCCTCTAGCTAGTCTGGCTAAGGGCTTATCTATCTTGTTGATTTTCTCAAAGAACCAACTCCTAGTTTTGTTTATTTGATTCTACTTGATTGATTTCAGCCCTGAGTTTGATGATTTCCTGCCTTCTACTCCTCTTGGGTGTATTTGCTTCTTTTTGTTCCACTGCTTTCAGGTGTGCCATTAAGCTTCCAGTGTATGCTGTCTCCCATTCCTTTTTGGCGGCACTCAGGGCTATGAATTTTCCTCTTAACACCGCTCTCATTGTGTTTCATAAATTAGGGTATGTTGTGCCTTCATTTTCGTTAAATTTTAAAAAGTCTTTGATTTCTTTCTTTATTTCCTCCTTGACCAAGTTATCATTGAGTAGAGCATTGTTCAGCCTCCATGTGTATGTGGGCTTTCTGTTGTTTTTGTTGCTATTGAAGACCACCCTTATTCCATAGTGATCTGATAGGAGGCATGGGATTAGTTCTATCTTCTTATTTCTGTTGAGGTCTGTTTTGTGACCAATTATATGGTTGATTTTGGAGAAGGTACCATGAGGTACTGAGAAGAAGTTATATTCTTTAGCTTTATGATGAAAAGTTTTATATATATATATACATATATATATATATCTGTTATTTCCATTTGGTCCAAGGCTTCAGTTAGATTCACTGTATCCCTGTTTAGTTTCTGCTTTCCTGAACGATTCATTTCAGAGAGTGGGGTGTTGAAGTCACCCACTATTATTGTGTGAGGTGTGATGTGTGCATTGAGCTTTAGTAAAGTTTCTTTTATGAATGAGGGTGCCCTTGCATTTGCAGCATAGATATTCAGAATTGAGAGTTCTTCTTGGTAGATTTTTCCCTTGATCAGTATGTAGTGTCCTTCTGTGTCTTTTTTGATGACTTTAGGTTGAAAGTCAATTTTATCTGATATTAGGATGGATACTCTGGCTCGTTTCCTGGGACCATTTGCTTGTAAAATTGTTTTCCAGCCTTTTCCTCTGAGGTAGTGTTTGTCTTTGACACTGTGGTGCGTTTCCTGCACGCAGCAAAATGCTGGGTCCTGTTTATGTATCCAGTCTGTTAGTCTATGTCTTTTTATTGGGGAATTGAGAACATTGATATTAAGAGAGATTAAGGAATAGTGATTATTGCCACCTGCTATTCTTGACGCTATCTTTATGTTTGAGTGGTTATCTACCTTTGGGTTTGATGCAAGAAGGTTACTATCTCGTTTTTTCCAGTGTGTTGTTTCTCTCCTTGTAATGGCGGTTTCCACCTATTATCCTTTGCAGGGCTGGGTTTGTGGAAAGATATTGTATAAATTTGCTTTTATCACGGAATATTTTTGTCTCTCCATCTATGGTGATTGAGAGTTTTGCTGGGTATAGTAGTCTAGGCTGGCATTTGTGCTCTCTTAGAGTCTGCATGAGTTCTGCCCAGGATCTTCTGGCTTTCATTGTCTCTGATGAAAGTCTGATGTGATTCGGATAGGTCTTCCTTTGTAAGTTACTTGGCCTTTTTCTCTTACTGCTTTTAATATTCTCTCTTTGTTTAGTACATTTGATGTTTTGATTATGCGACAGGAGGTATTTCTGTTCTGGTCCAGTCTGTTTGGAGTTCTGTAGGCTTCTTGTACGTTCATCGGCATCTCTCTCTTTAGGTTAGGGAAGTTTTCCTCCATAATTTTGTTGAAGATATTTACTGGCCCTTTAAGTTGCAAATCTTCACTCTCATCTATACCTATAATCCCTAGGTTTGGTCTTCTCATTGTGTCCTGGATTTCCTGGATGTTTTGGGTTACTCGTTTTTGGCATTTTGCCTTTTCTTTGACTGTTGAGTCGATGCTTTCTATGGTATCTTCAGGACCTGAGATTCTTTCTTCTATCTCTTGTATTCTATTGTTGATGTTTGCATCTATGAATCCTGATTTCTTCCCAAGGTTTTCTATCTCCAAAGTTGTCTTCCTTTGTGATTTCTTAGTTGTTTCTATTTCTTTTTTTAGATCCTGGATGGATTTGCTGAGATCCTTCACTTGTTTGTTTGTATTTTCCTGTATTTCTTTAAGATATTTTTGCATTTCCTCTTTCAGGATTTCTGTCTGTTGACCCAAGTTCTCCTGTATTTCTCTAAGTGATTTTTGTGTTTCCTCCTCATGGGCTTCCATCTGTTGATCCATATTCTCCTGCATTTCTTTAAGCGATTTTTGTGATTCCTATGTAAGGGCTTATACCCGTTGATTCATTTCTTTAAGCGATTTTTGTGTTGCCTCCCTATGGGCCTCCATCTGTTGACCCATATTCTTTTGCATTTCTTTAAGCGATTTTTGTGATTCCTATGTAAGGGCATCTACCCGTTGATTCATTTCTCTAAGCGATTTTTGTTTTTCCTTTTTAAGGGCTTCTACCCTTTGATTCATGTTCTCCTGTATTTATGAGATTTATTTGTGTCCTTTTGAAATCCTCTAATAGCATCATGAGAAGTGATTTTAAATCCAGATCTTTCCTTTCGGGTGTGATGGGGTATCCAGGACTTGCTGCTGTTGGAGAGTTGGGTTCGGATGGTGCCATATTGCCTTGATTTCTGTTAGTAATGTTCCTACATTTGCCTTTTGCCATCTGGTTACCTCTGCTGTTAGTTGGTCCTGCTGTCACTGGCTGTTGGTCAGACCTCCTGTGAGTTTGCAAGGCTATTTCTGCCCTCCCTGGATTACCGAGATTCCCCTGGCACCGATTTCTGGGTCCTGCCCTGCTCCTGAGTGACTTTGGAGGCCTGATGTGCCTTGCCCCAAGTGATGTTATATTGGGAAATCCCTGCACATCCAAAGGCTCAGCATAGTTGATCCCTGGAGCAGTAGTCGCCAAGGGGAGGCTGGTGAGCTCCCGCCCTGTGCAGGTGTGCTCTCTCCCAGAGCGGGTCCCTCTGTAGGGCAGATGTCCCACAGCAGAGCTGGCATCTATAGGTGACCGCAGATCAGCCCATCTCTTGGGAGCAGGGAGCACACAAGCTTGCTGAGACCCAAGCGATATTATGCTTGATTGTCCCTGCTTCTGGAGGTCCCAGTTGCCCTGTTGCTGGATCAAAGATGGCGGAGTGCAGTCTGCAGTGACTCTACTTTTTACATCTTTCTTTCTACTTTTTGTTTATCTTTCACCGGATGTCTTTATACACCTGTCTTTGCTGCATATCTTCCACTGTATGTCTTAATCTTTCACTGGTTAAAACATTGTAAGCAATAGCATTTCCTAGACTCAATGCTATGCTGCCTTCTAAACAAATTAATATATTACTTTTACATTCAGCCTCACTCAAACTTTCAGGGCAGTGGTGGTCTGAATGAGAGATGTCTCTCTTGGACCCATTTTTAATTCTGCTATAGACTATATATTAGTTTTGTGTCAACTTGACACAAGCTAGAATTGTTTGGGGAGAGGGATTTGTCAATTGAGAAAATGTCTCTAATAATATCTATGTATAGGCAATTCTAGAAGGCATTTTCTTAATTATTGATTGATATGTCAAAGCCCAGCACATTGTTGGTAATACCATTGCTGGAAAGGCTTTTCCTGGGATGTTTAAGAAAACAGGCTGAGCAAGCCATGAGGAGCGAGTCATGAGGAACAAGCTAGTAACCAGCATTCCTTCATAGCCTCTGCATCAGTTCTTGCCCTGCCTTGAGTTTCTATCACAACTTTCCTGAATGATTAACTCTAAGGTAAAATAAGCCCTCCCCCCCCAAAAAAAACCTGGTTTTGGCATAGTGTTTTATCACAGAAATAAAAACCCTACTATCACAGAAAATGGACCCTCCAACCTTAAGTCAAAACAAATAATCTGTGTCTTTAAGTTGTTTACATCAAGCACTTCTCTTGTCGAAGCAATCAACATGTGACTAAACAAACACCTTAGGTTTAAGGAATTTGATCCCAGATCAGTAGAGTGGACCTGTCCTCAGTGTCCTGTAGCCCAATTATCTTAGCGTTTCCACAGCTTGGAGTCAGCACTTAATCACCAGGCAAGCCCCAAACACTGCTTCAGCAGGTCCTCCCAGCCATCCATGGAGAGAGAGAAAAGTTCTGTGCAATACCCAGATGGGAAACAATGACTCACAGTGACCTATACGTTGTCTCAAGGTCCCACAGCCGGCAAGTGGAAAAACAGACAATGAGGCTTGGTCTCTTTCTGCTTCCATCTACCTACCCACGAGGTCATTTCCTGTGGCACCACTAGCCCTATGTATATCAGTGTCTAAGAAGACCCCTGGACGGGCCTCAGTCTTCACTGAGGTTCTCTGGATTCCTCGGTTTGAACTGCTGACCTATATAAAAAGATGAGCGGCATGCTACCAAGATCACTAAGGCCTGTATAACAGGCCTCTCATCCCTGCCCCCATGCACTGCATGGGGAAGGCCTCATAAGCTTAGGCCCATAGGACAAACAGATGCCCCTTTTTATCGTTGGGGTGGAGGTAATCCTATAATTCACTTTCCTTCTGACTTTTGGATTTTGGTTAAGGAGATCCATTTTTAGCCAGGCTCCTGGAACTGGATCTTCATATTTCTCTATTCTTTGATGCATATATTCTCATTACTTGACAAAACCCAACCAACCTCTATGATACTACATATGTTTTTACTCTTCCAAACCCTTCCTCTAAATGACACTGATTTTGAATCCTCTTTTTGGATTTTTTTTTCTTAAAACCAATTTGTTTCACTCAGTCATTCATTTATTCAGTATATTCCTGCACATACCTTGCTATTTGCTGAGTACACTAAGCTAGGAGGTATAGGTATAACAAAGAATAGATAGAAACAGTCCCAGATGCCTTAATATTTCTAGTCTATCTGACAGAAATTATCATGAAGTAACTCAATAAAGAAATCACTTCTGATTCCAATCTATCCATTTAGATTTTTCTCAAGCTTCCTTATCCCTTACTCAAACCTTATCCCTCAATAAATTATTAAACACTCATTGAACTTTCCAACTCTCCACAGTTTTCTAAGTCTTTTTCCATTTTAATGAAAGATATTGTGGTAGTTTGAATATGTTTGGCCCATGGGAAGTGGCGCTATTAGGAGGTATGGTCTTATAGGAGAAGGTAGCAGAAGTGTGTCACTGTGGAGACAGTGCTTTGAAGAATATATATATATATACCTTTATACACTATATATGTAAATATAAATGTATATATGTGTATAAATACACATATATACACATATATATAAATATGTATATATGCACATATTTATATATGTGTGTATATACACATATATACACTATATGTGTATATATATGTATATATGTGTATATATGTATATATGTATAAATATATGCTCAAGTCTGGATAGTGTGATCCAGAGTCTTCTCCTGGCTGCCTTCAGATCAAGATGGAGAACTGTCAGGTCCTCCTGCCCCATGCCTGCCTGGATGCTGCCATGCTCCCACCTTGGTGATAATGGACTGAACCTCTGAACCTGTAACCACCCCCAATTAAATGTTGTTCTTGCTTTGGTCATGTTGTCTCTTCACAGCAAGAATACCTAAACTAAGAAGATAGGAAGAGACATGTCCCCTATGAAAATATAAAAATATACAGTGAGTGGATGTAAAGATATTTAATATCAAGAATTATCATAGAGATACAGATTAAAAACTATAAGATGCTACTTCACGTACAATAAAAAGATCAGGCAATAGAAGCATTGATATAGTACATAAAGATATGTGGAACTCTTAGACAATGCCGGCAAAACTAAAATAGTACTGCATTTTAGAAAATAGCTTGGCAGTTGTTTTTAAATTTAAACAGTTACCATATAATTTAGCAATTCAATCTAAGTATACAACATGGGATAATTGAAAAAATATGTTTATTATTCACAATGGCCAAAAAACTATGGAAACAATCCAAGTATCAATCAACTCATTGATGCAAATAGAAAATATAATTTCCTTATCTACACTTTCCATAGAATATTATTGGAAATAAAAAGAATCAGGTACTAATACATGCTACAATATTCATGCATTGTGGGAAAAGTCAAGCTAAGTGAAAGATATCATCTGTGCAATATGTCATATTATATTTTCCTTTTATATGAAATTAAACATCCACATGGTATGGAGAAGTTGCAGAAAGAAGAGCTATATTGGTAACAGATGTGGATTTCTGTTTTGGATGAGGGAACTCTTCAAGAATAAGATAATGGTGAGAAGGCCCAGCATTGTGAACATATTATTGAAGATTCTGGAATACACATTTTTTCTATTTTTATCATTTGTATATTTTTATGTATTCATTTTATATCCCACTCACTGCCCCCTTCCCAGTCACCCCATCCTACAATCTTTCTCCCCACCCCCTCCCCTTCTCCTCTGAGTGGGTGGTGACCCATCTGGGTATCCCCCCACCCTGGAACAGCAAGTATCTGTGAGCTAGGTGCTTCTTTTTCCATTGAGGCCAGATAAGGCAACTTAGCCAGAAGCACATATCCCACAGACAGACAACAGCTTTAGGGATAGCCTCTGCTTCAGTTGTTCAGGACCCACAAGAAGATTAAGCTGCATATCTGCTACATATGTGTGGGGAAGCCTAGGTCCAACCAGTGTATGTTCTTTGGTTGGTGATTCAATTCTGAGAGCCCCAAGGGTCTGTGGATTTCCTATCCCCATTTGGGGCCCATAAACTTTCCTCCTATTCTTTCATAAGAATTCCCAAGCTCCATCCACCACTTGGTTGTGAGTTCCTGTACCTGTCTGAGCCAGCTACTGGGTGGAGCCTCTCAGAGGACAGATACGCTAGGCTCCTGTCTACAAGCATAACAGAGTATCATTAATAGTATCAGGAATTGGTGCTTGCCCATGGGATGGGTCTCAAGTTGGGCCATTGAATGTACATTTTTAAATGGCAAACGTCATTAATTACATTAATTATAGGTTAAAACATAATCTGAAAGAATTTAAAAATAGAACCACTGAAATCACAAATGTACTGCTGAGTATATATTTGAAGACATAAAGAGCACATTCTCCAAGATACTTTCACAGTCTGTTCCACTAGCAAATCAAAAACTCACTGATTCATGAATGGATAAAGAACATGTGGGGGATGGAGCTACAGCTGAAGAGTATAGCATTTTCCTGCAATATATGAGGTACCACAAAATCAACAATGTGTGATATATGCATGCAACAGAAAGCTATACAGCCCTCAAAGAAAGGAGTCATGTCACATGAGAAGAAACACACACACACACACACACACATATATATATATAAATATACATATATATACTTGTAGAGATGATGCTAAATGAATTAAATCAGTTACTAGGTAATGAAAATGCTACATTCATGAAGACATAATTGTCAGATTCAGGAGTGCATTTTTATGAAAGGACAAGTTAATCCTTCCACATCTTTCTTTGCCCCTCACCCACTCACACCTTCCATGGTGGAAGGATACAAGAATGATTTGCCAAATGCTGCTCCCTCACCTTGGATTCTTCAGCCTTGAGAACCTTAAGAAATATTTTTCTGTTCTTTATCAACTATCTAGCATCTAGATAGCAATACACTAAGGTGCCTGACTTTTAAATTCAGAGGCATAAAAAATACACTGTTACTTAGCAGAAGTTGAATGACGTTTTTAAAATGTTGTTTAATGAAGATAGAGATTGAGTCAATAATCAAAAACTACTATTAAAGAAATTTCTACAACAGATAAGTTCACTGGTGGTTTCTATCAAACATTTAAAGAATAATTAACCACAATTGATCTTCAAATTCTTCAAAAAGAAAAGAAGAAATAATTACTGACATGAGAATAGTATTACTCCATTGTTAGTACTACAGAGATGACAAAACTACAGACCAATACTCCCTAGGAATATATGCAAAATACGAGTAAACCAAATTCTGCGGCATATAGAAAGGATTATGTAACATAATTATTTGGGGTCTGTCCCAGAAATACAAGGTTGGGTCCATGCATATAATTTAATAAAATATATTAGGTTTATAAAGTGGAAAATGCATGATGATCTTAATAGGAACAGTAAAATGCTTTATAAATTTCTAAGACCCTTCATTGATAAAAGCTTTTCAAAACCAGGATAGCAGAGGATTTTCAATTTGACAAAAAAGTATTGATGGAAATTCTACTAATAGTGCACATCATACTTAAGGGTGACAGACAATATTATCTTCTAAGATTGAGAGTAAGACAAGGATATCTAATCTAGACATTTTAACATCGTACTAGATGTTCTTTCCTGGTAACTTAGAAAAGAAAAAGATACAGATTGGAAAGGAAAAAATATCTATTTCCACTGTAGATGACATCAACTTATATATAGAAAATTCTTATAATTCAAAACCAAAAAAAAGAGAGATAGGCTGAGGAATTAGCTCAGTTATTGAGTGCTTCCCTAGCATATATTATATTGTAACCCTGCAAACATCAAACATCAAACCAAACATATTAGAGAGAATAAATGGATTGGGAACGCTCCAAGGTTTATAGGTCAATTAACAAATACGCTGTTTACTTTTCTTTTCGTGAAGCAGTAGTGTCTGGTTGATAATATGATGCAGCCTTGCATGGTATATTGCTGAGGAAGATGCATGTGGTTTTTTGTTTTTTTGTTTTTTGGGTGTTGTTGTTGTTGCTGAGGCGAGACCCGTGGAAGGGCACAAGATGTTTGGAGAGAGTCTAAATTGAACTCAAGGGACTGTGAGGGAGTGCTTACATAGCTAACTTTGAAATGCTTTGTTGGTCTGGCAGAGAACTTCTCCTGGCACCCCAGCTGGTTTGGTCTTCATAGCTCCCACTGACTCATGTCAATTTGGAGGAGACCTGGAGGTTTCTGCTGGATTGTGCCACCACTTCTTCTTTGTTTTAATTGGATATTTTATTTATTTACATTTCAAATGTTATTCCCATTCCCGTTCCCCTCCTCCTAGACAACCCCTATCTCATCCCTCCTCCCCCTGCTTCTTTGAGGGTGGTCCCCCATCCACCTACTCCCACCTCCCAGTCCTGACATTCCCCTACACTGGGGCATGGAGCCTTCCCAGGACCAAGGGCCTCTCTGCTACATATGTGTGCCATCACTTCTGACTCATGTTTGGTATTCTGCCACTACTGAACTGGACTGCTGTTATCACAACAAAAGGAGATTGAAATTACCCCAACAACTACTTCTATACAGGTCCACATCTATAACTATACGAGGGAGTTGAAGCATTTGAGAACCCTTATTAAAAGAAAGTTTTTAAAAAATCTAAGCCTATATTTTCATTTGTTTTATTTTGAAGTTTTGTTTTGTTTTAGCATAACAAATTCGGGGTGAATTTGGGGTTTTGGTATTAACATACAATCACTCTTACCATTGAACTACTATTCCCAGCCACCAGTAGCATTTCTATAGAGTAATAGTAAATGATTTAACAATGAATTTAAGAAGACATTTTCATTTATAATATCATCAAAAAGAAAGAAAACAGGAATAAATTTACAAAACAAGTCTATGATGTTTGAATAAGAATGGTTCCCATTGGCTCACATGTTTAAATGCTTGGTCCACAGTTGGTTTAGCTATTTGGGAAAGATTAGGGGGTGTGACTTTATAGGAGGAAGTGTGTCACTGAAGGTAGGCTTTGAGATTTCAAAAGACCACACCAGGCCCAATACTTTCTCCCCTATCTCCTGCTTGTAGATCAAACTTAGGCTCTCAACTACTGCTATAGCACTGTGCTTGACAGGCTATTGCTGTGATCCCTGCACTGATGATTGTAGACTAACCCTCTGAAACTGTAACTAAGCTTCCAATTTCCAATTAAAGGCTGTCTTTTCTTGGTCATGGTATCTTGTCATATAAATAGAAAAGTAACTAAGACCAAGTTTACAACACTGAAAACTGTAAAAAGTTTTTTTTTTTTTTAAGAAATTAAAGAAGACCTAAATAAAGCAAAGGACACTTTTTGTCCCGAGATAAAAATCCTTTATTGGAAAAGGAGGAATATTCCCCAAAATGATCTATAAAGTAACAGAACCACTCATGAATCCTGGATCCTTCTTTTGAAGAAATGGTTAAGTTGATGACAGTACTCTTATAGTAATGCAATAGCACCTAATAGCTAAAACAATCTTCAAAAATGTTGAAAGACTTATATTTCCTGATACCAAATTTTATTACAAAACTATAATAATAGTTTCATTATAATAATGATGATGAATATTGTGAGGTACTAGTATAAGTTTGAACATGAAGGCCAGGACTTAGAGTCCAAAAAATAAACTTTACTTTTATGGTCAATTGATTTCAATAAGGGTAATAAGTTTATTAATGGGTAAAATTGTGTTTTCAACAAAAAGTGCTTAGATAATAATATCCAAATGTGGAACAAATGAACTTGACTCACTAACACATACCATATATAAAAATCAACCCAAGCATTGTGTTTAAGGTCCACTACCTGAGATGGAATCCACCCCTTACACTAATATAGTAGACAAGAATCTGAGACTAGATAACTCATGAGCCTAGGGGGAAAACCACTACTAATATCCTTACTGGAGGAACATAGCAACAAAATATCTCCTAATAATATACTGCTATACCCATAGATCAGGGTCTCATTCAACCCATATCAGAGAGTTTTTATTTGCAGTAGATAACAATGAACAGAGACTTAACAGCTGGACAATGTAAAGATAGTGAGAAACTTTGGAACATCATGTTTCTTTTTTTGTTGTTCTGAGAAAGAAAACCAACATTAACTTGGGTGGATAAAGAGGTGAGGAGAATTTGGGAAGAGGTGGAGGAAGGGAGAACATCTTCAAAACATATTATATGAAAAAATTTCAGTAAAATTTTTAAAAATGAAAAATGGGGTCATTAATTTGAAAGAGAACAAAGAGAGGTATATGAGACAATGCAGAAGGAGGAAGGAGAAAGGGAAATAATGTAATTATATAATCTCAAAATTCAAATTTTGTGTTATATACATATATAACACAAATCAGACAAAAAGGACAATAAAGCCAGGAATGGTTACACAAGCCTACATGTAGAAGCAGAAGATTAAAAGTCTAGGGTCAGCCTATGCTACATAGTGAATTTAAGGCTGACTAGGATTATGTAAGAATAGTGTTTCAAAAAAGAAAGAACAATTTTTTTTAAAAAAAATGAAGAATTTAATTAAAGAAAACTCTATGTAGTAGACTTTACCAAAATTAAAATTTCTCTGCATACAAGGATATCATCAAAAGAATAAAAAGACAGGTGGTGGTGTTACATGCTTTTAATCCCAGCTATCAGAAGATAGGAGTTCGGGGATCTCTGTGAGTCCAAAGCCAGCCTGGTCAATAGAGCTAGAGGACAGTCAAGGCTACATAGAGAAAATATGGCTCAAAAAACAAAAGGAAACAAAAGAATCAAAGGAATAAAAGGGCAATCTCCCAGAAATTGGGATTTTTAAAATAAAATATTTAAATAATTTAATTAAATAAAATAATAAAAAATATTTGTATGATTTTCTTACTTTAGAAAACATGGACTATAGAAGCAACATGCTTCAACAATAAAAAGAAATATATGGGGACAAGATTTGAATGAACCTAACTCAAAAAATAAAAAAGATACCCAATAGCCCAATGAACGCATGACAATGTACTAACTACCATTAGTTAATACAGGAATGCCATTCCAAACCAAAATTAAATGCAAATTCATATCCACGAAGAATCTTATACCCAAGATACAATTCACAGACCATCTGAAGCTCCAGAAGAAGGAAGACCAAAATGTGGATGCTTCAGTGCTTCTTAGAAGGTGTGGGGGGGGGGGAGATACTCACAGGAGGAAATATGGAGACAAAGTGCTGAGCAGAGATTGAATGAAAGGCCATCCAGAGACTGCCTCACCTGGGGATCCATCCCATATACAAACCCAAACACTATTGTGGATGCCAAGAAGTGCTTGCTGACAGGAGCCTGATACAGCTGTCTCCTGAGAGGCTCTGCCAGTGCCTGACAAATACAGAGGTGGATGCTCACAGCCAACCATTTAACTGAGCATGGGGACCACAATGGAGGAGTTGGGGAAAGGACCCAAGGAGCTGAAGGGTTTTGCAGCCCCATGTAAGGAGCAACAGGCTAGAACACCCAGAGCTCCCAGGGACTGGACTACCAACCAAACAGTACACATGGAGGGCTCCAGGGCTCCAGCTGCATATATAGCAGAGGATGGCCTTGTTGGACATCGAGGGAGGAATGGCCCTTGGGCCTGAGGGGGTTCAATGCCCCAGTGTAGGGGAATGCCAGGGCTGGGAGTGGGTGGGTGGGTGTGGGAGCACCCTTACAGAGGCAGGGGGAAAGGGGGTGGAATAGGGGTTTTGTGAAGGGGAGACCTGGAAATGGGAAAACATCTGAAATGTAAAGAAAGAAAATATCCAATAAAAGAAAAAAAAATATGGGACTGTGGGGGAACAGTGGGAGAGATAATGAATAAGAACAAAGTAAAACTGTAGATATGACAACACAATAATGAAATCCATTACTTTGTATGAAGATTTATAGTGACACTATCTGAAAAAATATATACTGATCAGGTTGAGGATATAACTCCGTTGTAGAACACTTGCATAGCATCTATAAGGCCCTGGTTTTCTCAGTAACACATACACTGAAACAGAGGTGTGGGGGAGGAAATGAGAGAGAATGAATACACAAAGCAAGCACCAGGAGCTGTGGGAGGCAGAAACTAGAAAATCACTTTGTGCCTGTTATTTCAAGGCTAGCCTTGATAATGGCATGTTCAGACAACAGAATCAAATGTAACATTTTAAAAGAAATAAAGGCTGAAAACAAGTACTGTTAAAGATTTGAAAACTTCGGAGTCCTGATTTATTGTTAATGCAATGCAATATGGTATTGGTGCCTTGGATAAAAGTGGGAAATTCTAAGTTAATCATAAAGTTGTTGTATGATCCATCAATTCTATTTCTAGGTATATAGCAAAGAAAACTGAAAGCATGTGTTCCTAGGAAAAGATGTACGCTAAAGCTTATATCTCCAATATTTATACTATCCCAAAGTGGAGGGAATCCAAATATCCATCAACTTAAACAAAATGTGATCCGCCCATAAAATGAAATTCCTTTCAGCTATGAAAATAATACTGTAATGATAGATGCTACAAGATATATGAGCCTTGAAACAAGGATGCTAAATAAAGAAAAAAATCTCAATATGTAAGGCTGTATATATGGTGTGATTTCATGTATATGAAATGCCCAGAATAGAAAGCCCATAGGGAGGGAAGGCAAATTAGTGACTGTGATTTTGGATAGCTAAAATTTTGAGTTTTAGCTATAACAACTACCCAAACCATTGTCCTTTATGAAGGGCAATTAGTAGTGTTTTTAGAATTATATACCCTTTCATTTCAATCTTTTAACATACCAATGTATGAGTTAGGTTAAACCACGTAAAATTGCCAATTTGGATGTTCAAAAATGTGAAATATGGTTAGTTTCATATAGTTAAATCTAATATAATTGTCATTGTTCCCAACTCACAGGTGAGAAAAGAGAGGCACAGTAAGGTCAAACAATGTTGGAATAAAAGGCAGCTCTCAACTAAAAGGGACTAAAATAGTTTATTCTTGAGCCAAATATGAGTGGCCATAGCCTAGAAATAAGATTCAGGTAGCCACAAATAATATGAAAATCATTTTTGCTAAGTTTTTTTTAATTATTTATTTTATTTTATTTTTTTTTAATTTACATTCCAAATCATTTCCCCTTTCCCGTTTCCTCCCTCCCCGAAAGTCCCATAAGCCCCCTTCCCTCCCTCTTTTCTCCATTCAACCCCCTCTCGTTACTCTGTCCTGGCGTTCCCCTACATCCAGTCTTTCCAGGACCAGGGGTCTCTCCTTCCATCTTCTTAGAAATCTATTGATATGCGGATTGTGTCTAGGGTATTCCGAGATTCTGGGTCAATATCCCCTTATCAGTGACTGCATACCATGTATGTTCTTTTGTGATTGGGTTACCTCACTAAGGATGATATTTTCAAGATCTGACCATTTGCCTAGGAATTTCGTGAATTCATTGCTTTTAATTGCAGAGTAGTATTCCATTGTGTAGATATACCACATCTTCTGAATCCATTCCTCCTTGAGGGACATCTGGGTTCTTTCCAGCTTCTGGCAATTATAAATAAGGCTGCTATGAACATAGTGGAGCATGTGTCCTTATTGCATGCAGGTAAAGCCTCTGGGTATATGCCCAGGAGTGGTATAGCCAGATCCTCGGGGAGTGTCATGCCCAGTTTTCTGAGGAACCGCCAGACTGCTTTCCAGAGTGGTTGTACCAGCTTGCAATTCCACCAGCAGTGGAGGAGTGTTCCTCTTTCTCCACATCCTCGCCAACAACTGCTGTCTCCTGTGTTTTTGATCTTAGCCATCCTGACTGGTGTGAGATGGAATCTCAGGGTTGTTTTGATTTGCATTTCCCTAATGACTAAGGATGATGAACATCTCTTTAGGTGCTTCTCAGCCATTAGATATTCTTCAGGTGAGAACTCTTTGTGTAGCTCTGTACCCCATTTTTTAATAGGGTTACTTGCCTCTCTGGAGTTTAACTTCTTGAGTTCTTTGTACATATTGGATATTAGCCCTCTGTCGGATGTAAGGTTGGTAAAGATCATTTCCCAGTTAGTTGGTTGCCGCTTTGTCTTTTTGACAGTGTCTTTTGCCTTGCAAAAACTTTGTAATTTAATGAGGTCCCATTTGTCAATTCTTGATCTTAGAGCATAAGCTATTGGAGTTCTGTTCAGGAAATTCTCCCCTGTGCCCATATGTTCAAGGTTCTTCCCTAGTTTCCCTTCTATTAGTTTCAGTGTGTCTGGTTTTATGTGGAGATCTTTGATCCACTTAGAATTGAGCTTAGTGCAAGGAGATAAGGATGGGTCAATTTGCATTCTTCTGCATGTTGACCTCCAGCTGAGCCAGCACCATTTGTTGAAAAGGCTATCTTTTTTCCACTGGATGGTTTTAGCTCCTTTGTCAAAGATCAAGTGACCATAGGAGTGTGGATTCATTTCTGGGTCTTCAATTCTGTTCCATTGATCTACATGTCTGTCACTGTACCAATACCATGTGGTTTTTAACACTATTGCTCTGTAGTACAGCTTGAGGTCCGGGATATTGATTCCCCCAGAGGTTCTTTTACTCTTGAGAATAGTTTTAGCTATTCTGGGTTTTCTGTTATTCCAGATGAATTTTTGAATTGCTCTTTCTAACTCTATGAAGAATTGAGTTGGGATTTTGATGGGGATTGCATTGAATCTGTGTATTACTTTTGGTAAGATGCTCATTTTTACTATATTAATCCTGCCAATCCATGAGCATGGCAGATTTTTCCATCTTCTGAGGTCTTCTTCAATTTCTTTCTTCAGAGACTTGAAGTTCTTGTCATACAGATCTTTCACTTGTTTGGTTAGAGTCACGCCAAGATACTTAATATGGTTTGTGGCTATCGTGAAGGGTATTATTTCTCTTACTTCTTTCTCAGCCTGCTTATCCTTTGAGTATAGGAAGGCTTCTGACTTGCTTGAGTTGATTTTATATCCGGCCACTTTGCTGAAGTTGTTTATCAGCTGTAGGAGTTCTCTGGGTCACTTAAGTATACTATCATATCTTCTGCAAATAGTAATAGTTTGACTTCTTCCTTTCCAATTTGCATCCCTTTGACCTCTTTTTGTTGTCTAATTGCTCTAGCTAGAACTTCAAGTACTATATTGAAAAGATATGGAGTATGGAGAGAGAGGGCAGCCTTGTCTAGTCCCTGATTTTAGTGGGATTGCTTCAAGTTTCTCTCCATTTAGATTGATGCTGGCTACCGGTTTGCTGTAAATTGCTTTTGCTATGTTTAGATATGGGCCTTGAATTCCTAATCTTTCCAAGACCTTTAGCATGAAAGGATGCTGAATTTTGTCAAATGCTTTCTCAGCATCTAATGAGATGACCATGTGGTTTTTTTCTTTGAGATTGTTTATGTAGTGGATTACATTGATGGATTTCCTTATATTGAACCATCCCTGCATCCCTGGGATGAAGCCTACTTGATCGTGGTGAATGATCGTTTTGATGTGTTCTTGGATTCGGTTGGCAAGAATTTTATTGAGTATTTTTGCATCGATATTCATAAGAGAGATTGGCCTGAGATTCTCTTTCTTTGTCGGATCTTTGTGTGCTTTTGGTATTAGTGTAATTGTGGCTTCATAGAACGAGTTGGGTAGTGTTCCTTCTGTTTCTATTTTGTGGAACAGTTTGAAGAGTATTGGTGTTAGGTCTTCTTTGAAGGTCTGATAGAATTCTGCACTAAAACCATCTGGACCTGTGCTTTTTTTGGTTGGAAGACTTCCAATGACGACTTCTATTTCTTCAGGGGTTATAGGATGGTTTAGATGGTCTATTTGATCCTGATTTAATTTTGGTAGTTGGTATCTGTCAAGGAAATTGTCCATTTCCTCAAGATTTTCTAGTTGTGTTGAATACAGGTTTTTGTAGTAGGATCTGATGATTTTTTGAATTTCCTCAGTTTCTGTTGTTATCTCTCCCTTTTTGTTTCTGATTTTATTAATTTGGATACTATCTCTGTGCCCTCTGGTTAGTCTGGCTAAGGGCTTATCTATCTTGTTGATTTTCTCAAAGAACCAACTCCTCGTTTTGTTGATTGTTTGTATGGTTTTATTTGTTTCTACTTGATTGATTTCAGCCCTGAGTTTGATGATTTCCTGCCTTCTACTCTTTGGTGTATTTGCTTCTTTTTGTTCCAGGGCTTTCAGGTGTGCCATTAAGCTGTTAGTGTATGCTGTCTCCCGTTTCTTTTTGGCGGCACTCAGGGCTATGAATTTTCCTCTTAGCACTGCTTTCATTGTGTCCCATGAATTAGGGTATGTTGTGCCTTCATTTTCATTAACTTTCAAAAAGTCTTTGATTTCTTTCTTTATTTCCACCTTGACCAAGTTATCATTGAGTAGAGCATTGCTCAGCCTCCATGTGTACGTGGGTTTTCTTTTGTTTTTGTTGCCATTGAAGACCACCCTTATTCCATAGTGATCTGATAGGAGGCATGGGATTATTTCTATCTTCTTATATCTGTTGAGGTCTGATTTGTGACCAATTATATGGTCAGTTTTGGAGAAGGTACCATGAGGAGCTGAGAAGAAGGTGTATTCTTTAGCTCTAGGATGAAATGTTCTATATATATCTGTTAGTTCCATTTGGTCCAAGGCTTCAATTAGATTCACTGTGTCCCTGCTTAGTTTCTGCTTTCCTGAACGATCCATTTCAGAGAGCGGGGTGTTGAAGTCACCCACTATTATTGTGTGCGGTGCGATGTGTGCTTTGAGTTTTAGTAAAGTTTCTTTTACGAATGAGGGTGCCCTTGCATTTGGAGCATAGATATTCAGAATTGAGAGTTCTTGATGGTGGATTTTTCCCTTGATCAGTATGTAGTGTCCTTCTGTGTCTTTTTTGATGACTTTAGGTTGAAAATCAATTTTATCTGATATTAGGATGGCTACTCCACCGCGTTTCTTGGGGCCATTTGCTTGTAAAATTGTTTTCCAGCCTTTTACTCTGAGGTAGTGTTTGTCTTTGACACTGAGGTGCATTTCCTGCATGCAGCAAAATGCTGGGTCCTGTTTACGTATCCAGTCTGCTAGTCTATGTCTTTTAATTGGGGAATTGAGACCATTGATATTAAGAGAGATTAAGGCATAGTGGTTATTGCCATCTGCCATTCTTGACGCTATCTTTATGTTTGAGTGGTTATCTACTTTTGGGTTTGATTCAAGAAGGTTATTATCTCATTTTTTCCTGGGTGTTTTTTCTCTCCCTGTATTGGAGGTTTCCACCTATTATCCATTGCAGGGCTGGATTTGTGGAAAGATATTGGGAAAATTTGGTTTTATCATGGAATATCTTGGTCTCTCCATCTATGGTGATTGAGAGTTTTGCTGGGTATAGTAGTCTAGGCTGGCATTTGTGCTGTCTTAGTGTCTGCATGAGATCTGCCCAGGATCTTCTGGCTTTCATAGTCTCTGGTGAGAAGTCTG
This sequence comes from Tokudaia tokunoshimensis, assembly GCA_036184795.1. Lineage (NCBI taxonomy): Eukaryota > Metazoa > Chordata > Mammalia > Rodentia > Muridae > Tokudaia > Tokudaia tokunoshimensis. The sequence continues at coordinate 125,658,700 of BTHU01000023.1, read as the reverse complement.
ATGTGATTCGGATAGGTCTTCCTTTGTATGTTACTTGGCCCTTTTCTCTTACTGCTTTTAGTATTCTTTCTTTGTTTAGAACATTCGGTGTTTTGATTATTATGTGACAGGAGGTATTTCTGTTCTGGTCCAGTCTGTTTGGAGTTCTGTAGGCTTCTTGTACGTTCATAGGCATCTCTTTCTTTAGGTTAGGGAAGTTTTCCTCCATAATTTTGTTGAAGATGTTTACTGGCCCTTTAAGTTGCAAATCTTCACTCTCATCTATACCTATAATCCTTAGGTTTGGTCTTCTCATTGTGTGCTGGATTTCCTGGATGTTTTGGGTTACACGTTTTTTGCATTTTGCATTTTCTTTGACTGTTGAGTCGATGCTTTCTATGGTATCTTCAGCACCTTAGATTCTTTCTTCCATCTCTTGTATTCTATTGTTGATGTTTGCATCTATGACTCCTGATTTCTTCCCAAGGTTTTCTATCTCCAAAGTTGTCTCCCTTTGTGATTTCTTAGTTGTTTCTACTTCCTTTTTTAGTTCCTGGATGGATTTGCTGAGATCCTTCACTTGTTTGTTTGTATTTTCCTGTATTTCTTTAAGGTATTTTTGCATTACCTCTTTCAGGATTTCTTCCTGATGACCCACATTCTCCTGCATTTCTCTGAGCGATTTTTGTGTTTCCTCCTCATGGGATTCCATCTGTTGATCCATCGTCTCCTCCATTTCTTTAAGCAGTTCTCGTGTTTCCTTTGTAAGGGCATCTAACCGTTGATTCATTTCTTTAAGCAATTTTTGTGTTGCCTCCTTATGGGCATCCATCTGTTGACCCATATTCTTCTGCATTTCTTTATGCAAATTTTGTGATTCCTTTGTGAGTGCATCTACCCGTTGATTCATCTCGTTAAGCGATTTTTGTGTTGTATCCTTGTGCGCCTCCATCTTTTGATCCATGTTCTCCCGCATTACTCTAAGCAATTTTTGCGTTTCCTTTGTAAGGGCTTCTAACCGTTGATTCATGGTCTCCTGTAACTCTTTATGAGATTTATTTGTGTCCTTCTTGTGATCCTCTAATAGGATCATGAGAAGTGATTTTAAATCCAGATCTTGTCTCTTGGGTGTGGTGGGGTATCCAGGACTTGCTGCTGTTGGAGAGTTGGGTTTGGATGGTCCCACATTACTTTGATTTCTGTTAGTAACATTCCTACGTTTGCCTTTTGCCATCTGGATACCTCTGGTGTTAGTTGGTCCTGCTGCCACTGGCTGTTGGTTGGACCTCCTGTGAGCCTGCAAAGCTATTTCTGCCCCCCCCCCCTGGATTACCAGGATTCCCCTGGCACCGATTTCTGGGGCCTGCCTGCTCCTGAGTGACTTTGGAGCCCTAATGTGCCTTGCCCCAAGTGATCTTATATTGGGGAGGCCTTGCACATCCAAAGGCTCAGCCTAGTGAATTCCTGGAGCAGAGGTCGCCAAAGGGAGGCTGGTAGGCTCCTGCCCTGTGCAGGGGTGTGTGATCTCTCCTGGGGGGGGGAGAGGGGCGTCCCTCTGCCAGGCAGAAGTCCCACAGCAGATCTGGCGCACTGGTTACTGCAGATCAGCCCAGCACTTGGGAGCCGCATACACACAAGCCGCCCGAGACCCAAGCGATATTATGCCTGTCTGTCTCAGAACCTGGCTGTCCCAACTTCCCAGTCACTGGAGCAAAGATGGCGGAGGGCACTCTTCGTGGTGCTGCTCACCCTGCAGACGCGATGGCCTGCCGATCTGGCATCCAGAAGACCACAGCGCTGATCCGTTCTCGGGCGCAGACGGAAGCCCCAACAGGCCGTGTCCCAAGTGATGTTATATTGGGGATAGAGCGTGGGTACCTGTCTCTTCAGTGCAGTCTGCGGGAACAGAGGTCGCGGAAGGAAAGCTGGTAGGCTCCCGCCCAGTGCGGGGTCCCTCTGACAGGCAGTTTTTGCTAAGTTTTTATAGTATCAGAACAAAAAATTCCTCATAAACAAAAGCATTTTTCAAATACACTTGTAGAAACGTCAGGTAGGCAGGCTAAGGCAAAACAGGGAAAACTTTGCTCTCTGTTTCAGATGCTATCTAATAGCTTTCTTAGCTTTGGGGCTGGTGGAAGCCAGTGTTCTATTAATAAATTCCAAAAGGTTTTATATGATAGTTGAAAGGATGTTAGGTCAGAGAAATAAGCAACGAATGGCCATTACCGTGGCTGAACATAGCTCAAGATAATTTGCCTCTGAATCTGTAACATTCTAAGAAATGCTCCACAAATCACAAAGCTCAAGCCTGTAAATTGTGTATGGAATATTTAACGTAGGTGAACCTATTATTCTAAGAACTTCCACTCATGCTAACTTTTTCCAAGGCATTAGAATACTACTGTGTTTTGGATTTGAAAACTCTTTTTTCAGGTGACTTCATTCACCCAATAAACATGGATTATGCATTTAACTCATGGTAAGCACCAGAGGAGGGCTCATGAGGAATATGTACTATAATGTGCTGTCTAAGAAGCCATAGTGTATATGAATACAGAAGATATTGATGACAGTGAGAAAGTGTCGCCACTAAAGACCACTGCGACAATCAGAGAGCAACTAAAGCAGTACCTCCGAGAGAAGAAGGTAGTCCTGCTTCAGGATTAAAGAAATAGGGATTTAACTAGGCCTAGTGCCAGTCAGAGAGGAAATAAGAATAAAGCCAGAAGAAAAAAAAAAACAGGAGCGTCATTACACCATGATGCAAGGTTGATGTCCATGAAGGAGATAGGGAGATAAGGTTGGGGAACACTGTATATTGCCACAAAGCCTATGAGAACATTTATAAAGCCACTGGGGAGTTTCCAAACCAGTCACCAATGAAGAGCCATCTCTCAGAAACAAGCCTGCCTCAGTAATCCTGACTGGGAACACCCAGTGAGATGTAATGCCTTGAAGCAAGCACAGAGGTATAGCACCTGTGACTCTGTCTGCTATGCCTCCTACAATCGTTGAGCCTTCAGGGCATACCACAAGAGAAGCAAGTAATAATCTCCTGGTAAATAGAATCAGTGTAAAGAAGGAAATTAATGTCATGTGGGAAAGGATGGATGAGTAACTGTGGTATTTACAAGCCTCGTGCCAAACTACCATAGAACTTCAAATCTTTGACACTTCCTACAACACACTCCGAGTTACTTATGCTTCAATTATTGTTCAAAAGAAAGTACAGTTAAGTTACCATGGGATGTTGTATTGCTCTAATTCACTCATTTAATGCATAGAAAACTATTTATATTAATATTCAGTCATTCCAGACAGTTTTTCTACAAGATTTGTGAGATCATTTAATGTTTATCTGCTCTTTTCTCTTTGGGACTATTCTTCCGCCTGATGGTTAGAGTGAATTGGATACTTGAACTCATCTATCAGACTTGGAAATGATCTCTTAATTGATGAGGATATTTAACAGTTAATTGAACACTTCTATTGTGAACATTTTCAGAAGTGTGTGTGTGTGTGTGTGTGTGTGTGTGTGTGTGTGTGTACATGCATGTGAGTGTGCATTCATGCTTATCATGTTCTGGGGATTGAACATAGGGCCTCATGCAAGTGCTGTAATTACTGAGTAACACTCCCAGCTCAGAGGTAGATCATTCTTGAAAACCTACCTTGGGGGATTTGGCAGGGTAGGGGTAGGTATGTAACAATTACCTTTATTTCCTCCTCCCTTTTTCCAAAATTTGTAATTTGATCACCAGTGTGATGGTCATAAAATCTAGGAATGTCTTTAAAGCTTAGATTAGGGGAGGAAATGATACTTTTATTTCTTTGGAAAAGAAATGTTTAGGATACCTGGTCTCTGAGATATTCTCTTTATATGTTTGAGTGATATGAGGGGAACCCTTGCAGGGGTGCTTAACAACTGAGTATTGTGCTTTGACTGTTATTCTACTGCTTGAGTCTCATCATAACCACATAAAGTCATATAGTAAAAGGGTTTCTCATTTCCTGTTATCTACACTCACAAAGGTAGAGGAAAAGGAAGATTTCGAAGATTAACAAGGACAGAATTTTACATGAAGGGGAAGCATCCACAGTAACAGTACACATTACTGGTTTAAAAAAAAATCCCTTACACCCAATCAATGGACTGAAGTCAGGGACCCCTGTGGTTGAATTAGGGAAATGCTGGCAGAAGCTGAGGAGGAGGGTACCCCCATAGAAAGACCAGCAGTCTCAACTAACCTGAACCCCTGAGATCTCTCAGACACTGAACCACCAATCAGGCAGCATACACTAGCTGATATGAGACCTCCAACACATATACAGCAGAGGATTTCTGGGTCTGTCCTCAGTGAGAGAAGACACACCTAACCCTCAAGAGATTGGAAGACCCAGGGAGTGGGGAGGCCTAGCAGGAGGGTGGGATGGTGGTGGGGACATACTCTTGGAGACAGGGGGAGGAAGAATGGGATGAGGAACTGTTGGAGGTGGACCAGGAGGGAAATAAAGACTGGACTGTAAAAATAAATAAATAAATAAAAGTAATGAATTTAAAAAAAAAAGAAGGAATGTTGTACTTCTATGCTTAGATTAAAGACAAGGTAATCAGCTCTCATCAATCCTATTTGACACTGTAGTGCAAATTGAACCAGAAAAATTATGTTAAAAATGATGCACAGGGCATTCCAATTAGAAGGAAAGAGGTTAGAATAATCTGTATTGATAGATAGCATAACCTTTATTAAAAAAAAAACCCCATCAAAAAACTACTAGAGACAATGAATGAGTTTAGAAATCTTATAAGAAACAGATCAATAAATAAGTCAATTGGGGTTGGTGATATAGCTAAGTGGTTGATTGCTCTGAATAAGGTGCTGGATTCCATCCTAGGTACCACGGAGCCCCAAACTGGATTTTTATTTAAGTTCAGTGAACAATCTAGCAATAAAATTAAGAAAATTCTATTTATAATAATTATATCAAAAGGGAAACAATTAAAATTACATTCAACAAAAACTACATAAGAGGCATGGATTGAAAATTATAAAACATTGTTAATTTTAACATATTCAATAAAAGACATTAAGTAAATAAAAATACCTAATATTCCTTTTTGAGATAAGGTCTGTCTATCCAGTCCTGACTGTTCTGGAGCTCTCTTTTGTAGGCCAGGCTATAAAGAGACTTGCCTCTGCCTCTGAGTGCTAGAATCAAAGGCAGGCACCATTACACCTAGCATAGATCTAATATTCTTAAAATGTCTATACTCCCCTATATTGATCTATAGATTCAATATAATCCCCATTCATCTTATAGGTAACTTTTTTCCAAAAACTACAAACTGAGCCTAAAATTAATATGGAGATGGAAGGAAACCAATATAACCACAATAATCTTGAAGAGGAACACATTTGGAGCCACACTTCCTAATTTCACAAACTTAGAGTAGCTATTACTGCATGATAGATGCTGACATGGTACAAGCATATAGATAAATGGTACTGAATTGACTCCAAAAGTAAATCATTCCATGTATGGTCAAATGACATTTAGTGCAGCAATATTAGAGATGAAACACAGGGCCCTGTGCACATGAGATAAATGTTCTACTATTGAGTGACATCCTCTAGCCCTAGTCAATTGGCTTTTGGGTTAACTAAGTTCTAAAGATTTCAAGGCAGTTCAATGGAAAGCAAAATCTCTTTGATAAATGGTGCTCCAAGAACTGAATATCCACATGCAAATAAATGCAGTCCCTCCCAGACAGCAAATGTAGAAATTAACACAAAAATTGTCAAGGATCTAAGTATAAAATCCCAAATTGTAAAACTCTTAGAAGAAAAAAAATACAGATCTTCATAGTCTCAGATTAAGCATTGACATCTTAATTGACATGTCAATGTGATAGATCACAAAAGAAAACCAGAATTAAAACCATCTATTCTTCAAAAAAGAAAAAATAATAACAACATTAAAGAGAAACCCAGAGAATGCAAAAACCATTTACAAATCAGATATCTGACAAGGGACTTGGTAAAGAACAATTACAACTAGTAATAAATAAGGACACAATTTTTAATAGTCAAAGAATTTAAATAAGCATTACTCCAGAATAAATACACCAATGAACATGGACCCATTAAAAATGTTCAAAATATGCCTGAGGTCACATACCTGAAATCCTAGCACTTGAGTGTAACAATCAGGAAGATCATGAGTTCAGGGTCAGTCTCAAATATACAGTGAATTCCAAGTCAGGTGCTTTCTCAAAAAAAAAAAAAGAAACATAACAAAACAAAACAGAATAAAAGATGCTAAATACCATTAGGCATCAACAAAATACAAGTTAATACCACAATAATACACCTTATATCTACTAGAATGAATCTTATTTTAAAAGGCATATCTAAAAGCGTGGGACTATGAAATAAAGCAGCCACATTGACAAACAAATTGGCAGGATGCCAAAAGGTTAACATAGAATTGCCAGATGACCCCGATATGCCATTCCTAGGTATATATCTAACAGAATTTAAAACACATGTTCACACAAAGAAGTTGCCTAGGATTGTTCATGACAGCATTACTCTGAATAGCTAAAACTGAAATGGCATTTTTGTCATCATGTACAAAAAATAAACTTCTGTTTGGTTAACAATGCATATAAAATTATTTAATAACTAAATATCATTACATGTGTAATTTATTTTTAAATATCAAAAGCAATAAAGCTAATTAACAAAATTACTACCCAAATATCTACCAACAGAGTAAAATTATACACTGATACATTCTAGCAAAACTGATATTAAATCTGAATAAACATGCAAAAGTGAAGATAAACCAGTAAGTCTTAGTTAAACACAAAACACATGTTATTACGGATTAAGAAAATGTACCTTAATCAAGACGCATATCTCTAATTTTTTCTTTTACATATATTTTTATTTATTTAGGGGGCAGTGCCTCTGTGGCCTAGTGTGGACATGGCAGTCACATAATAACTTATGATTCAGTTCCCATTTTCCCTTCCAAGAAATCAAACACATGTCACTGTTCTTGAAAGCAAGAGCCTTTACCACTGAGCCATCTCCTTGGCCTTGAGAAATATTTTTTGAAATAAAAAAATCATAAGAAAGTAGGTGGCCTGCCCCAATCCCCTCTGCCTGCTGGGACCCCAGCAAGCCCAGTAGCCCTGTCAGAGCTCCATCTTCCTTCCAGTCCACACCTACACCTGCAGTCGCAGAACACCGCAGCACACCTCACCACACCACACAGCTCTGACTGCCTCCTGTAGCACACCTCATCACACCACACAGCTCTGACTGCCTCCCAGGTGGTCTGCACTAACACACAGATAAGAAACCCCACTCCTGTCTCAATCCCCCTACCTGCTTCGACCCCAGCAAGCGCAGTAGCCATGGGCTCTGCCTCGCACTGTTGGAGCTCTGTCCTCCCTCTAGTCAGCACCTACACCTGCAGTCATAGGTACACAGCACCCCATCCCACAGCTCTACCTGCCTCTCAGGAGGCCTACTCAAACACAGTTCCCATCTGCCTTCTGCAAGGCCTGCTCCAAGCCAAAACACACAAGCCAGTCAACACCAGATAGCAAAAGAAAAGGTCAAGATCATAATCAACAGAAACTAATGCAAGATGGCACCATCAGAACCCAGCTCTCCTACTACAGCAAGACCTGGATATTCTAATACACCGAGGAACAAGATTGTGGCCTTAAATCTCATCTCATGAAGATTATAGAAGTCTTTAAAGAGGATATAAATAATTTCCTTGAAGAAAAACAGGAAAACACAAACAGGTAGAAGCCCTTAAAGAGGAAACAAATACTGGAAAATACAATCAAACAGGTGAAGGAAATGTATAAAAAAAAAGTCCAATACCTAAAAATGGAAATAGTAGCGATATAAAAAACACAAATGGAGGCAATCCTAGATATGGAAAACCTAGGAAAGATAACAGGAACTACAGATACAAACATCACCAATAGAATACAAGAAATGGAAGAGAGAATCTTGAGTGGAGAAGATACCATAGAAGAAATCGATACATCGATCAAAGAAAATGCCAAATGTAAAAAGTTCCTAACTTAAAATATCCAGGAAATTTGGGACAATATAAAATGACAAAATCTAAGAATAATAGGAATAGAAAAGGGTGAAGATTCCCAGTTCAAAGAGTCAGAAAACATCTTCAACAAAATTACAGAAGAAAACTTCCCTAACCTAAAGAAAGAGATGGTCATAAATGTAGAAGAAGCTTACAGAGCACCAAATAGATTGGACCAGAAAAGAAAATCCTCCTGCTACATAATAATCAAAACACTAAATTCACAGAACAAAGAAAGAATATTAAAAGCTGCAAGGGAAAAAGACCAAGTAACATATAAAGGCAGATCTATCAGAATTATACCTAATTTCTCAACAGAGACTCTAAAAGCCTGAAGATGCTGGAAAGGTGTCATGCAGACTTTAAGAGACCACAGATGTCAGTCCAGACTACAGTCAGACCCAATAAAACTCTCAATCACCATAGATGGAGAAACCAATATATTCCATGACAAAACCAAATTTAAACAGTATCTTTTTACTAATCCAGCCCTACAGAGGATACTACAAGCAAAATTCCAACACAAGGAGGGTAACTCCATCCAAGAAAACACAAGAAATTAATCATCTCACAACAAGCCCAAAAGAATCATACACACATAATACCACTTCCAACAACAAAATAACAGAAACTAACAATCATTGCTTATTAATATCTCTCAACATCACACATATTATCACCACCAACACCAAAATAACAGAAACTAACAATCATTGGTCATTAATACCTGTCAACAACAATGAATTCAATTCACCAATAAAAAGACACAGGCTAACAGAAAGGATGGAAAACCAGGATCATTCTGCTGCATACAAGAAACACACCTCAGCAACAAGAAACACACCTCAGCAACAAAGACAAACATTGCCTCAGAGTAAAGGGCTGGAAAATGATTTTCCAAGCAAACAGAAGCAAGAAACATACTGTAGTAGCCATTCTAATATCTAGTAAAATAGATGTCCATCCTAGTTATCAAAAGACACGGGGAAGGACATTCATATTTGTCAAAGGAAAAATCCAACAAGATGACATCTCAATTCTGAACTACTGTGCCCCAAATGCAAGGTTACCCGCAATCATAAAAGAGACTCTACTAAACCTCAAATCTCACATTTATACCCACACAATAATAGTGGGGGATTTCAAGACCCCATTCTCACCAATGGGCAGGTCATTAAAGGAGGAAATAACAGAGAAACAATGAAACTAACAGAAGTTATGAACGAAATGGATTTAACAGATATCTATAGAATCCTTTACCCCAAAACAAAAGAATATACCTTCTTCTTAGCACCTCATGGTACCTTCTCCAAAATTGACCATATAATCAGACACAAAGCAAACCTCAACAGATACAAGAAGGTTGAAATAACCCCTTTCTTTTTATCAGATTACTGTGGATTAAGGCTTGCGTTCAAAACAACAGTAACAACAGAAAGCCCACATAATCATGAAAACTGAACAAGTCTCTACTCAATGATAACTTGGTCAGGGAATAAAATAAGGAAAGAAATTAAAGATTTTCTAGAATTCAATAAAAATGAAGGTATAACATACCCAAACTTATGGGGCAAAATGAAAGCAATGTTAAGAGAAAAATTCATATCACTAAGTACCTTTACAAAGAAATTGGAGAAATCCTACACTAGCAACTTAACTACACACCTGAGAGCTCTAGAACAAAAAGTAGCAAATGCACCCAAGAGGAGTAAGATGGCAGGAAATAGTCAAACTCATGGTTGAAATCATCAATTAGAAACAAAGAGAACAATACAAATAATCAACAAAACCAAGAGCTAATTCTTTAAGAAAATCAAGAAGATAGAAACACTTAGCCAAACTAACTAAAAGGCACAGAGAAAGTATCCAAATTAACAAAATCACAAACGAATAGGAAAACATAACAGTAGAAACTGAGGGAATTCAACGAGTTATTAGGTCTAAATGCAAAAGCCTATACTTCACAAAACTGGAAAATCTAAATGAAATGGATGGTGTTCTAGATAGATACCACTTACCAAAGTTAAGTCAAAATCAGGTAAACTATCTAAATAGAACAGAAGCAGTCAATAAAAGTCTCACAAGTAAAAAAAGTTCAGAGCCAGATGATTTTAGTGAAGAATTCTACCAGATTTTCAAAGAAGAGCTAATACCAATACTCCTCAAACTCCACAAAGTAGAAACAGAAGAAACACTAAAAAACTCATTGTATAAGGCCACAGTCACCCTGATACCTAAACCACACAAAGACCCAACAAGGAAAGAGAACTTCATACTGATTTCTCTTATGAACATTGATGCAAAAATACTCTAAAATTCTCGCAAACCAAATCCATGAACACCTCAAAAACATCATCCACCATGATCAAGTAGGCTTCATCCCAGGGATGTAGGGATGGTTCAATATACAGAAATTCATCAACATAATCCACTACACATACAAACTCAAAGAAAAAAATCATGTGATCATCTGATTAGATACTGAAATGTCTTTGACAAAATCCAATACCCCTCCATGTTAGAAAGTCTTGGAGAGATCAAGGATACAAGGCACACACCTAAACACATTACAATCAATATACAGTAATCCAATAGTCAACATCAAACTAAATGGAAAGAAACCGAAAGCAAGTACAGATTCAAATATGGTTGTTAACAATTTAACAATTTAAATTTAACAATTTAAAGCTAAGCAAATATCTGCACATAGAACATTTCTATCCAGCAAAATTAAGAGGAAAATAAAGGAACAATTGAAAATTATAATGAATAGGAAATACTTAAGCTTTTATTCAAGCATTCAGGAGACTAAGACAAGGAGATTATGAATTTTGAAGCCAGCGTGACCTACATAGTGAGATCCTGTCTCAAAAGAGTAAAAGGAAAATAAGAGTGGATATAGGAGAAATACGCAGCAGATAAATGAAGGTCACAATTGCAAACAGTTGATTTTCCTTGCTAAGCAAAACTTTCAGACTAAGTAAAATTATTAAAACTAAAATGTTAAGCCTTTAAATTCTAGTTGTTACCCAAAGAAAGCATAAGTGGGCCTTTAAGATAATTAGTAACATGCTGAACTAGAAAAAACAGTGTGAAACTCAAATAATATATGGCACAGAAATCAATTTAAATAAAGTAAAATAAAGAAATTAAATCTGCAGCACAAAATTAGATATTAGTAAAGCTTTGTTCTGGTTTGCTTTTCCTTGCTGTGATAAATACTGGTCAAAAGCAACTTGGCTTACAGGTTATAATCTTTCATCAAGGACATCAAAGCAGGAACTCAAGGCAGGGTCTTGAAAGCAAGAACTGAAGCAAAGACTGTGGAGAAATGCTGCTTTTTGCTTTCTCAGATACCTTTATTATGCAGTAACGGCCCATCTATCTAGGGAGGAATATTTTCCTAGACAAGGAGGCTCCCTCCCCTACATCAATTAACAATCAAAAAAATTCCCCCACTGGTAGGCTCACAAGCTAGTCTGGTGAAGAAGACAATTCCTCAATTAAGATTGCCTCTTCACAGATATGTTTAAGGTTGCCTCTACCTCCTGAGTGCTGGTCTTAGAATGTGTGCGGCTGTGTCCAGTTTATACAGGGCTGGGAATCAAATTAGGGTCTTCATGAATACTAAGTAAACATTTAGCAACTGTGCTACACCCCTGCTCACTGTTTTATAACTTTTCTGATATTTTTATGGTTCTAACTTTTTAGACATAAATTTGCAAAGCACACAGATTAATACCATGGATGCTGAATAAAAAGGGGAAACGTCTGAGCCATTGTTCTACCAATGTCCGGTGTAGTGACCTTACGCAAGTCACTTTTTCTGTGTCTTAATCTCACCATTTATAAAATAGGGCTGGCTTTGGTTTTTAATGAGGCTGTTCAAATTTAACAAAGTCTATTTAAGAAAAGAATTATTGAGTGCTTTCCTACACAAAAGCCCTGGATTGGTTTCACATTAGCAGCCTACCCTAGAGAGAAAGATCTATCTAAATGTAGACGGCATTCTGAGCAAAGACCCTTCAAAAGGTCCCAGCTCAGACGTAGTGTGCTGTATTAATGATCAAACAACTTGATTGGTGCAGCTAGGTGTTTGCATTATTTGGGTATAAATTGGTATTGCAGTATAAGATTAGCTGAGAATCTGGTTGCTATAATTGCCTGAGACACAGTTTCTTTTAGTTATGTTTTGGCTTCCTTAAACAGCAAGGTAGTTAGTTTACAGTCCACTGTATACACAGGCCTCTTTGGGCCAAATTTCATTACTTAATTCCAGTTGTCAGTGATACATTTTCCTAGGAGAATAATTACACCACTATAAGAATTAGTAAATGCGCTCACCTACAGCACACCACTCCCCACCTTTGAGGCATCTGAAGCCAGAGGCACTTGTAACCTAGAGTTACAGGGCAAAACTGCACAGCAGAGGAAGTCCTGTCTCAAATACAAACACTCCAGGATTAAGGAAGCAAAAGATAACAATTGTGTAGTCCCTACTCAGTGTTCCCTACATAGTCCACAGGAAGAAACAGCTATCATTCTTATCTAAGTATTTGTAAATCTTAATTTACAAGGTAGACAGAGTTTTGAGTAGTACTCCAGTAAGATTATGAGTGACTTTTTAAAACAAAACTAAATCTTTTCTAAATTGAGTATCCCATGCCAGACTTACTTCAGAGTAATTTGTAACTGTTATTGTTGATGTTTAAACATGAGCTACCTTTTTTTTCTTTTTGCTACAGGCCATCAAATGACAATCAACAAAACCTATCAATTCTGCATATATATAAAAATGTTAAAGTTTTAGATAGAACTGAAAGACTCTAGAAACAAAAGTGGAGGGAAAATGACAGGAAATATTTGTAATACTCTTGAGAAATAGTTACAGCTATATAGTACAAAAAGTTTATATGTGTTCAATCTTAAAATAATTTTATAAAATGGTAAGTAGGTCCCCAAAGAATACTATTAAATGCCAAGAAACAATAGATATTTGCCTTTATCAAAATCAGTGCAACCAGTCTTATTTTACTAAATCCTTCAATATAGTAAGGCAAATTTATTTCAAATTGCATTGAAATATAATCATTACAAGAGTCCCATGAAAAGTAGAATCCAATCTACAATAAATGTGAAATATGTCTTACCCATGCTTAAAATTTGAAATACAATCAGCTTTCTATAGTGAGAATGTAAAGGAGTGGAGTTATAATTCAGAACTGGAGAGTTCACTTACCATTGCATGTGATTTTTTTGTAGGATTTCTTGATTCTGTTATATGACGTACCTGTGCTTTCATAATTCATCTGCAATAGTTTTATGAATTTTCAAATGAGTGATCATTTCCTTTAGACAACTCATATTGCCCTTTTATTGTGGGTGAAATAAAATCATATGCATCAGATTATGTGTCACATATAAACAAATATATACACATAAAATGTGAATTAACACAAGTTGAAAATAGCTATACACATAATTGTGCATGGGGGCTGACAATTGAGAGTACAGGGCCCTTCCTTCCTATTTAGCATGATCCATTTTAGGATTATTTGACATAAAGTGGAGTAGAACTACCCCTGTTAATTATATAAAGCAGCTGTAAGTTCACTGGCCTGGAAATCAGGAAAAAAATGAGTTCCAATGCTGAGGCTGAATAGCCATCTTCCACTGTCGCTGCCAATTTTCTCATTTGGAAGACTAGATATCTTTATCCAATTTCTAAACTTTGCTTAGCTCTAAACTCCTCAATTTATGATTGGACATAATTCAAATTTAATTCTTTCCAAAATAATATTACCAGAACTTACAAAATGTCTCTAAATGATAACATTTCATATGAAAGAAAATAAAAGCCTTGAAGAAGTGACTATTGCCACCCTCTGCTGTGTTGTCTGCCCATCTGAATTGTTTCACCAGACGTTAGTCCATATTCTCATAGTTGGAAACCAACAGCCAGAAAATAGAGATGGGGCAATAAACAAAAGGAATGACCTCTAGTGGGTTCATGGTCTAAAAATAGCACTGGTCAAACTGGTGTGTTGTTTTTGTTATTTTGTTTGCTTGTACTTTTGTAAATACACATAAATTATCTATTCACTCCCTGCCTTGACATAGTGCTCTCGCTTACCCCTTCAGAGCCCTCCACATTCCCTCTCCCACCCCTGTTTCACCCTCTTGCCCCACTGCTCTGTTGTTAGCAGCATTCACCAAAATACAATCCTGCTCACCATTAATCCTTGTCTTCCCCTGCCCTCCACAGTACAAACATCTCTCTATTTCATTCCTTGCCCCCACCACCGACAACCTGCACATATCTGCAGTCTTTCAGAGAAGTAGCTGGTTTTGGGCAAAACAACTTTGCTTTCTGCTACACACAATTATGGAGGAAACATCCTGCCTGCCATTACAGGGAGCTGGGGGGGGGGGGGAGGCTGCAGAAGCTCCCACTGTCCTGTTGCTGGGCTTTAACAGAATTTCAGGTCCTATTTTTTAAAGAACAACCAAGAATCTCTTAAAGCAATTTACTTTTTTTGAAATACTTATTCTAAACAAACTTTCGATAAAACTCTGTAAAAATATAACTAAAAATTATATTCTTATACTTGCAATGGTTTGCTCCAAATATTTTTTTAAAAAATTTAAGTCAAAGCTTTGCACATAGATCACGACAGAAATGTAGTCAAGTGATAGTTATAAGAATTATATCTGCAAAAAGGTTACATTGTAAGATGGACTCCAATAAAGTAAACAGTCATTTGAAATACCTATGACAAAAGTCAAACATTGCAAAAAAAGCAAAAACATCAATTTTCTTATGAAATTACAATAAAACTTCCAATGATATAATAGTCTTTCAAATAATAAACATTTGCCAAAATTCACTATCCTGGCAAATACAAAGAATCTTCTTAAAATAAACCAGCACTGCATAAAGATATTTTGTCTTTGAGAATGGTCTCTCTTTATTGTTCCAAGTAATGTTATTCTCTTAATGACCGGGTTTTTATTTGAAGTTTGGTGTGTGTGTGTGCACACTTATATACAATTTATCACACTTAGACAAATACATACCTGATAAAAACATAGAGCTGGTGCTTGATCAGCCTGTCGTCCTTCTCTTATTAATACAAGGAGTAATCACACAATACAACCTATAATCTTGAACGCTGAAAAACAAAATACATTCATCAATGTTTGAAAAGTAACCCTTAAGAAATGCATTCCTAAATCCTTTAAAATAAACAAATTAAGAGTCCAAGAATAGGAATTCAAGGAGATTTAAATTTGAATTAGCTTAACTACTTTTGACAAGTTTACACATGAAAGACATCAAGATTGTATGTACTACTTGCTGCTTTAAGAAGTTTCATTCTGTCTGTCTATATAAAAAGTTTCAGCCAAAGTTAAATCAATCTCCTCTACTGATTTTCAACATTAGACAAATACCCACCCACCCCCCCTTTTTGAACCCTGCTTTCAGCTTGACTTTTTCCCCAATTGAAATTCAGGCCCTCAATGGTTGGTTTTTCTTGGTTCTAAATGTTGATAAAAAAGGGTTTTCTCCACTCCCTCAATTTGATGTGACAGGCTTCTGACATGAATAATGGAAGCATTTCTTTCACAGGCAAATCAACTTAATTTAGTCAGCCTTTATACTCTCAGTGGGCAAGCCACAATCTCTGAGATTCCATGAGAGCCTTGAAGTTAGATGAAATCTTTAGAATTTGTACAAAATGTATAAAGTAAACAACACTTATTTTGTCACAATACTTGAATAACTTTTATGCAGGAGTTACAGATGAATATATTACTTCCTAATCAGATCCTGATTTACAAGCAATTTGTGATGAGCCCTCTACATTCAAGGGGGAAATGGTCCCTAGTAAGAAAGCTAACAGAATTTTCTGCACACATAAATTTTAAAGCATGTAGATTGAAAACAAAACAAAGCAAAAGGGTGAGCAAAAGGAAACATCTAATCCTTCTAAAAGAAACCAATAAAAAAAACAAGGCGCATATACTGGCTAGGGCTCAGGTGTTTATTACAGCAATAGATCTATTTTGAAACAATTCTTTGATGCAGAATCTTGGAGAACTAAAAGAGCAGCCATCAGATTAAAAGCAATAGATCCACAGTCATTTCCATTTCCAAATTCTGGACACCATTATTCCCCTGAGAACTTTTCAGATCAGAAAAAAGACATGTTAATAATACATTCATGAAAGAAAGATGGGGCTCATAAAAATAAAACTAAGACATATGCCTTCTGAGTTGGCCATTGAAGAATGATTTAAAAATGAATGCAACCAGGCTTGGAGTGCACAGATTTTGCATTCAGTCTCTAACAGAATATGGTACTTGGCATTTGTCCTCTGGCCTTTGATGTCATTTATATAGGGGGGAAGACTGGAAGGAAGAAAGGAACACAAAACTGGGAATCCAGAGACGTGCTCCAAGCACAGCCAGAAAATTTCCTATTTGACTCTGGACAAGTCTCTTTTCCTATGTAAGCTTCTGATTCTTCTGTATAGAGAGAAAGAAGTGGGTGATCTTTAACCTTATTCCAGCTCTAAAATGCTATAATTCCATAGCCTGGTGGCAAAAGTCCAAATAGATAGCACAATTTAAAGAAAGTTTATGACTCTGAACTTCTCTGACAGTATTCCATATGGGGGTGAGGAGGTGTGTGTGTGTGTGTGTGTGTGTGTGTGTGTGTGTGTGTGTGTGTGTGTGTGCTTCCATATATAAAAGAAAATCCCAGCAACTGAGAGGTCCTTGGAGCCCAGACAATTCTGACAATTACTTAATTCTATCCCCACCCCTACTCTCTGGCAGATAGATAGGGTGAGGATTGAATCTAGGCCTCCAATATGCTAGGCAACTAGTCTACCACTAAGGTCCACCTCCAGCCCAAATTCTAAGCATTTTAAAATAACCAACTCGTATTATATAAAACTGGCAAATAATAACTGTGAGAATTTTACCTAGATTCATACTCTTTAATACTCTTAGTATATTACAATTTTATCAAACAAATAAAAATCTAACTGTCAAAAGCATGCTTTCGGTAAAGACAGCTTCTGTTTTACTATTATTAAGATTTTTCATGAAGATATGTTCTAGTAAAAATTAGCATCGTTAATATCAGACTTTTCATATTATAATTTAATTTGTATGCTAATGTTGGCTTCATAAACTAGGAAACTAACTGTTCCAGTACAAAGAGAAAAAAAAAAGATGTTTTAATTTCATATGAACTCTTAGCTAGAGAGAACTCTTTCTACATATATGCCATTTCAGAGAGTAAATAGCCACGTTTCTTTAAACCCCTTTCTCTCCTTTCCCTTATTCCCACTCCTCTCCTGTCCCCTCCTCTTCCATTTTTTTCTTTCTCAAAATTTGCTAATCAGCCAATTAGGGATCCCAACAATTATAAGTGTCATGGAAGGGAGACAGGAAAGAGAAATGAGAAAGTAGTCAAGGTAAAACAAAATAACTTCACTTTAAAGAGTGTCCACCATTAACCCCTAGAGGATTTACATTGCACCTTGACGGACTTGCTGTTCTCAGTCTCCACCCCTCCCACCTTCCTTCCCTATTATAATTGTTAGGTCAGTTAATTGGCTGATTAAGAATACCCTGGCATTTTTATTAACTGGCAATTAGAGTCAGACCCTGAGGCACAGAAGATCCTCCTGATTGGGGGTGTCACTTGAGTTATAAAGATTAATAAAGTCAAATGAGCTTTAAGGTCTGGCTTAGTTAATTTAATCTTCTCTATGGATATTTGAGCAATAACCATCTAATATTATCTTGATTGTTTTCAAACTAAACTAAATTCATTCTAGAACAGCAATCATTTCTCTTTAAAAACGGGGAAAGTACATGTTGGAATACTGTGCAAATATCAAACAGTGAAAAGCTGTAAAGATACCCCTGCTAAACTGATGCTTCTTCTACATTAGTCACCACTATTTCCTTTCTTTCAGGACCATTTCAATAGAAGACCCAAGTTCCTCATGTAATAAATTCGCAAGAATATGATATGTGACATGCCCTAATCCCTTTAACCTATGCAAATCCTCTCATACCTTCTTTCTATAATTGTCTAAGAAAAGTTGGCACTTATGAATTGCCATTGCACATGGGGGCAATGCAAATGTTTCCTTATATCCCAAAGACTTTGTGTGATTATAAGAAGATGGTGTTTCATATTAAAAGTATAGCTTGGATAGGCAACTTCAGAATAAGAATATTCTGCAGAATTGATACTGGCTGTGAATGTAATACCAAGAGGAAAGGAATCCCAGGGAAATGGTAAAGGCAATCTATACCCCAGGTATAGACTGGTAAAGCAGAATCTATACCCCAGGATTTTGGATCAGATATGGTTCAAAGAAAAAATCCTGTGCAATAACTGGCAGCTCACAGCTTCTTAACAGTGAAGTAAGTTACCTATGCAAGACAAAATCTGATACCAGTCAAATTAAACAAGAACATGCTCTTCAATAGCTAGGAAGAGAGACTGCCATAGCTAGCAGGTTCTAAAAATAAATATTTTTTACATGTGAAATGGGAATAATAGTAAGGCAAAGGACATAGTCAACAGGACAAATCTTCAACTCACAGATTGGGAAAAAAATCTTCACTAACCCCACATATGATAGAGGGTTAATATCCAAAATATATAAAGAACTCAAGAAGCTAACCACCAAAACACCAAACAACCCAATCAAAAAAAAATGGGGTATAGAACTAAACTGAGAATTCACAACAGAGGAATCTTGAATGGCTGAGAAGCATCTAAAGAAATGTTCAAAGTCCTTAGTGATCAGAGTAATGCAAATCAAAACGACCCTGAGATTCCACCTTACACCAATCAGAATGGCTAACATCAAAACCTCAGTTGGCAACACATGTTGGTGAGGATGTGGAGAAAGAGGAACATTCCTCCATTGCTGATGGGATTGCAAACTGGTAGAACCACTCTGGAAATCAATCTGAAGGTTCCTCAGAAAATTGGAAATGGATCTACCTGAAGACCCAGAAATACCACTTTTGGGAATAAACCCAAAAGATGCCACATCATGCCACAAGGGCACATGTTCCACTATGCTCATAGCGGCCTTGTTTGTGATAGCCAGAGCTAAAAGCAATCCAAATGTCTTATGACAAAGGAATGGATACAGAAAATGTGGTTCATTTATACAATGGAATACTACTCAGCTATTAAGAACCAGGACATCCTGAGTTTTGCAGGCAAATGCATGAAACTAGAAAATATCATTCTGAGCAAGGTAACTCAGACCCAAAAGGACATGCATGGTATGTACTCACTAATAAGTGGATATTAGCCAAAAAAGTACAAAATACCCAACATACAATCCACAGAACTCAAAAAGGTCAACAAGCTGAAGGGCCCAAGTGAGGACACCTCAGTCCCACTCAGGATGGAGAAGAAAGCAAACACAAGTGGGGAGGGAGGGAGGGACCTGGGAGGGAAAGTGGACACAGGGGAGAGAGGAGTCAAGGGGAGAGGGGAACCTGATCTGGTATTGGGTGAGCGAAATGGACTGAAGGCCCTGAGCAGAAAGAATGGAAACAGGCAATCTAGGGAGATAGGAGGTTGCTGGGGGGGGGGTGCCCTCCAGAATGCACCAGAGACCTGGGAGGTGAGAGACTCTCAGGACTCAGAGGGAGGAACCTTAGATGAAATGCCCTACAGTAGGGAGAGGGAACTTATAGAGCCCACCTCTAGCAGGAAGACAGGGCATCAAATGAGGGAGAGGGTGGCCATCCCAGTCACAATGACTCATAATTGTTCCTGTCTGAAAGAATTACAGGGATGGAAATGGAGAGAAGCCTGAGGAAAAGAAGGTCCAGTGACAAGCCTAAAGTGGGATTCAGCTCAAGGGGAGGTCCCAAGGCCTGATACTATTACTGAGGCTATGGAGTGCTCACAAAAAGGAACCTAGCATGATTGCACTCTGGAAGACCCATCAAGCAGCTGAAAGAGTCAGATGCAGATATTTGCACCCAACCAATGGACAGAAGCAGCTGACCCCTGTGGTTGAATTAGGGAAGGCTGAATGAAGCTAAGGACAACCCTATAGGAGCGCATGTAGTCTCAATTAATCTGGACCCTGAGATGTCTCAAACACTGGACCACCAAACAGACAGCATACACCAGCTGATATGAGGCCCCCAACACATATACAGCAGAGGACTGCCAGGTCTGTGTTTATTCAGAGATTATGCACTTAACCCTCAAGAGACTGGAGGCCCCAGGGACTTTAGAGGTCAGGTGAGATGGGGGTGGGGGCATCCATGTGGAGACAGGGGTGGGGTGGGGAAGAGGTATGGGATGTGGAACAGTCGGAGGGTGGGGGGGTGGGGAATAAAATATGGAGTGTAAAATTAATTAATTAATTAATTAATTAAAAAAAGAAATGGGAATAATAACAGAACTCACTTCACAGGTTGAGAATAATAACAGAACTCACTTCACAGGTTAGAAAGGGAAGACTAAATTTGATCACATTAAACCCAGGGTTAAGGAAATGTCTCATTTTGGTGATCTAGGTCTATGTCAAGTTATCAGGACTCAGAAGGATTTGAGGTCTGCTCAACAATCACAGATATGGGGCTGGAGAGATGGCTCAGTGGTTAAGAACACCGACTGCTCTTCCAAAGGTCCTGAGTTCAAATCCCAGCAACCACATGGTGGTTCACAACCATCCATAATGAGATCTGATGCCCTCTTCTGGTGCGTCTGAAGACAGCTACCGTGTACTTAAATAAATAAATCTTTAAAAAAAAAAACAATCACAGATATTCTCAAAAGCGGCTACAGTTTAGGATATTAAGGATACTAGCTAATTTTTCCACTAGAACACATCTTCATGGAAAATTTCAATAATAGTAAAAGAGAAGAATTGCATGAAGTAACTTGGTTTCTCCTGAACACAGAAGTGAAAAGAGTGACTAATGATCAAATTTTTTGGATTTTAATCTCTGCTGCTACTAGCTGTTTGACCTTAAACAACAGGGTTAACCTCTTGTATAAGTTAATTGTATTGCTATGATCTGGCAACAAGCAACATAGGGGAGGAAGAATTTATTTTGCCTCAAGGTTTGAGGATATATTCTATTATGGACAGGAAGGCCTGGCAGCAGGAGCTGCTTCTAACTGTGACTGTAGGAGCATGAAGCTGATTTCTTACATCTTGGCAGACTGCTCTTATTCGGTCCAGGACTCCCCTACATGGGATGATACCTCCTATACATAGATCATGTCTTACCCTCTCAGTTAACACTCTGAAAAATCCCTCACAGATGCACTCACGAATCCACCTTATCAGTGCCTTAGGGTTTTTTTTTCCAATCCAGTCCAGTTGATAATCAAAATTAAGCATCACACCTCTCTATTCTTCAATTTTAAGGAACTCCTGTAAAACAGGAAGATAATAAGTCTTAATTTATCATCCATGTTATGAACACTAAATAATGTAATACTTGTAAAACATTTACAAGAGTATCTTATAAAAGGGACTTATATATAAGATTACTTAAATAAGCAAAGGTACTTTGCTATGGTCGCCTTACCCTTTCCCTCAAATGACAAACTGTGTCTGCCTAGAAGGCAGAAATGTGCCACAGTGAGGAAACCAGCACTTAACTTCACTTTTCTGCTTTCCTCATTCTTTATGCCACAGACTCATGGTGGCAGATGCACATGGGGTATTTATTCCTGTTGTTAATCTTTTAACCTGTGAGGAAAGGGGCAAGGATGTGTACCACAGGCCACAACTGGAAAGGCTGTGTTCTGTCTCTAAACCTTATTTCTTCAGAGCCCTCTTCAACTCTCCTTTGCCGATGAGACAAAATACAAACCTCTTCCTTCAAAATAACCCAGGGGCTAGAGATATGGCCCAGTAGTTAGGAAAAGTGATTGCTCTTCCAGGGGATCCAGATTCAATTCCCTGCACCCATATGGGGGCTCACAATTGTCTATAACGCCAGTTCCAGGAGATAAAATACCCTATTCTGATATTTGTGGGCACTAAGTATTTATGTGCTACACTGACATACATGAAGACAAAACACCCAAACACGCGAAATAAAAATCAAAATTTAAGAATAAAATAATCCAGATGAAAATAGAATGTGAGAATTGGAAGGTCTATCTCTGAGTTTTATGCCCTCTGACTATTGTAGGGTCACTTGTACCCAGAGAGGGGAGAAGTGACTTTAGTAAAATGATCCAATTCACATTTTCCCAATGTCTTTAGATTCAATATCAAGTTGCACTTAGAAAAGAATAGTGAACTGTTCTCATCCCAACATTCGCTATTTGGATCCTTTGCAGGCTGGCATGCCTTCCAAGAGTTCAAGCCAAATGCCATTTCATGATTTCTGATGTGCTGTTTGCACAGGACTATGAGACATTCCAATACACATTGAGTGCCCTGATCTTGGCCTTTCTGACCCCCTCACATTGCATCACTAATGTATGCAAGAACTATATAGAGTTAAGGGTATCCAAGGGGTAAAACTAAGTAGGAAACATTGTCCTTTCTTTCACACTTGTATTTTCTCCATGGCAATTCAGTTACGGTGGCAAGATTTCTCAGTGCGGAACTTTGGCCCCTATTATGAATTTAAAGGGCAATAGCACAGCTAGCCAAAAAACATAGCAAGGGGTTGGGGTTGGAGAGGTGGTCAGGTGTTTAACTGTACTTGTTTTCTGCAGAGGACCCAGATTCAGTTCTTAGCACCTGAAAAGTGGCTTATGATTAGGCAGTTTCAGGGGAATCTAGTGTTCTCTTCAGACCTCCTTAGGCTCCAGGCAGGCATGTGGTAGACATATATACATTTGGGCAAAGCATTCATATATGTAAGACAGATTAATCTGTTTTTTTAAAGTAGAGGTAATGTCTAAAAGTATAATAGCACAGTAGATAGAATTCAGAAATTAAAAGGGGGATTGCTGAGTCCAAATTTATCCCTTACTTCATATTTAAAGAAATGCAAGTCCAGATTAGGCAAGTCACAAAATTATTTCAGGCTAGACCAAGATGTAGAATACAGGTCTCCTGACTCCTAGGCAAGTGTTCCTTCCATTTTACACAGTCTGCAAGTTTCTATGTATATGATTTTTTTTTTGATCACCAATGCTTGAGATGTGAGTCACCTCATCCAGAGACATATTAATACATTTATACATACATATATATATGTATATGTATATATATATATATATATATATATATATATATATACTCTGTATTAAACATGCTGTTATCTTTATGTGGGTAAAAAAAAAATCCGCTGTATTTTGAGTTAAAACTGTTTCAGGAATTCCAAGTATGGTAAATAAATGCTGTTCAGGAAGGCTAATATTATGCCAAAAGGATGTGTTTGATTCTCTTTGTATGCTACAACAGAAACTTCCTAGGGGCAGTTACTCCCATTCTACCTGTTATCATTTGATAATGCTTGATTTGAATTGAATAAAGAGTAGGGTTCCTGGCCAGATATTGTAGCACAGACCTTTAATCCCAGAAATTTGAAGGTAGAAGCAAGTTGATCTTTATGTGTTCAAAGCCATCCTGATCTACACGGCAAGTTCTAGGCTAGCCAGAGTTACATGATGAGAATCCATTTCAAAATCTCAAAGATGTGGGACTCTTTATGGCTTAACCACACTGGATTTAAAGAGATCCAATCAAAGAATATTTCATAACATATTTCTTCCCATAATTTCCTATAAGTTTATTAGCTCATCACTTATTAGTCACTGTTTGTCAATAAAAAGCCATACCTTAACACAGTGGTGTAAATGAATGTAAATAACATTTTCTGCTATATATAAGTCAACAGTTCATGCAAGTGACCTTTCATTTCATTCCCATTAAAATTGCTTATTTGCCTCATCTTGATGCATACTTAAATGATGATGAGATACAGAATATATGTTTGATGCATGCTAGTAGGTTTTGCCATTTCTAGGGGATTTATTGTTAATTGGTTGCATTGTATGTTACATCTGATTCTTCCACACCATTGTTAATGCTGATGATTCCTCAGAACACTACTAAAAGGAAAACAATGAGAAGGGCTTTCACCAAAAGAAGGAAACAGAAGCAAAAGTTCCTTAAGAAAGCTGGTTTTCATTTTATGCTTCTGATAATAAAATGCATTCAAGTCTCTAAAATGTGCGTATGAATGAAAAGTGTTTTACCAGAAAAAGAAAAGAAAAAAGAACTACTAGATTTGCAATTCTGAACTGATTTCAGGACTTTCAGGTTAGAACACATTTCTATGAATAGAAAACTGACTAATGTGACTAAATCACTCTTCTCAACTTCAAGGAATGACCTACTCTATGGAGCTATGTTCACTTTACTTCACATAACAACTGTTATCTTTTTGTTGACTATAAAATTATCTTTTTCAATTAAATATGTGCTAATCCCTGTAGGGAGCACTTTTTTTAGCTAATAGAATTATTTTGCAATGATAATAATTCTCTACAATTAGTGCTTTGATTTTTATTAAATTTCTTAACATAGAGCTAGCCTAGGTATCCTCAATTCTCAGCACTGGATATAAATTGGAAGAAGCAGAAAAGGCAGAGGCAAAATGAGGAAACAGGCCAGGAAATGAGAGAACTGGATTGGCCTAGTTTGACCACAGGCAAATCAATATAACAGTCAGCACTTACCTAAGCTTTTGCTCTCCATGCTCTTTTTTTTCTATTAATCATTTTATTCATTTACATTTCAAATATTCCCCTTTCCTGGTCCCCCCAAACTCCCATCACATCCCCTCCTCCTGCTTCTATGAGGGTGTCCCCCCCCCCCCGCCTAGCCACTCACTCCCCGCCTCCCTGCCCCCACATTCACCTACACTGGGACATCGATCCTTCACAGTACTAAGGGTCTCTCCTCTCATTGATGCCTGACAAGGCCATCCTCTGCTACATATGTAGCTGGAGCCATGGGTCCCTCCATGTGTACTCTTTGGTGGGTGTCTTAGTTCCTGGGAGCTCTGGGGTGGGGGTGGGGTGTGGTTGGTTGATATTGTTGTTCCTCCTATGGGATTGCAAACACTTTAAGCTCCTTCAGTCCTTTCTCTGAGTCCTCCATTGGGGACCCTGGGTTCAGTCTGATGGATGGTTGTGAGTATTCCATGAACTTTGTTTTTTTAATATTTATGTCTTTCTTTTTAAGTCTTAGTACTCTATCTGCATGTACACCTGCATGCTGGAAGAAGGCGTTAGATCCCATTACAGGTGGCTGGAAGCCACCATGTGGTTGCTGAGAATTGAACTCAAGACCTCTGGAAGTGCAGATGGTGCTCTTAAGTGCTGAGCCATCCCTGTAGGCCCCACTTTCCATGCTCTTACATACCATTAGTTAACCTCCATCAGAAAATATTACATGGAAAGTTTGTGACAATTTGTAAGTTTTAAGTTGTGTACCATTCTGACACAAATCATCCCTTCTTTCTTGGTATCCACACTATATATGCTGGTGACTAAATCACTTAGTATCCATCACAACTATCAGAATGATAAACTGAGAAAGTAAAAAGTAAATTAGCATACATATGTACATATAGGAGTACTATGTAGTGAGTGCTATGCAGAGAAGTAAATGTAGCTTCTAGTCTCAGATATCTTGGGATTGAATTTTTTTCTGGACTCAAATTTCTTTACCTGTAATATTGCCAGAGAAAGAATCCATGAGAATAAAGCTTGGGGATGTCACTTAGTGGTACAGCTCTTAACTTGATGTCCAAGACCCTGGATTTCATCCTTAGAACTGAAAAAAATATTAAGGGAAGATGGAATGAAAGGAAGGAGGGAAGGAAGGAAGGAGGGAAGGAAGGAAGGAAGGGAGGGAGGGAGGGAGGGAGGGAGGGAGGGAGGGAGGGAGGAAGGAAGCATCTCTGAGAAAGCACTTGGTAAACTGTTGCACTATTTAATTGAATTAAATTTGGAACAGGCTGCCTGATTGCACTTTATTTCTTTATTTCTTTTTTTTATAATCAGTATAATCAATGTGTATTCATGCATAACTCTAAAACTTACAAATGGATCTTGTGCTGATTTGATCCTTTTTATTTAGTTTTTACTCTTCTTACATGTATTCATTGGGGGTGTGGCACATGCATACTACAGTGTGCACATAGAAACCTGAGAACATCCAGTGTGAGTTGCTTCTCTACTTCCACAGTATGGGCTCTGGATATTAAGCACAGATTGTCAGGCATGGTGGCAAGTGCCTTTACCAGTTTCCCCATCTCACACATCTATGTTTGCCCTTTATATCACAACAATTTCTCATTACTAGAAAACTAGTTACTACATGCTATAATTAGATATGTACTAGAGAATTACTGGGATAGATACCTTCTTGCAGCTGTTTTTCCTGAAGCTGAAATATTGCTGTAGCATGATCCTGCGATAGCACCACAAAAGAGCTTCAAATCTGTGCAGAAGGCACAGCAGTCGTCTGAAATTGGTGTAGTAAAAGTTGCCTTATCGGAGTCAGTGACATGCAGCTGTAATCTCAGCCCTGGTGAGGCAAAGGCAGGAGAGTCCTTGGGTCTGCTGCCCAGCCAGTCTATCTGAATGGCTGAGCTTTGGGTTCAATCAGAAACCCTGTCTCAAAACCAGCGGCTTGGGTTTCATGCAACAAGCACAGTATACATGAGCAAAGCTCACCATATACAAATGCACAAGATGAACATTGTGTCCAAAGATCTATAGAAGTCATGAGTACTTTTGAGTCTCTCTTTTCATAGCTCTCTAGCCCACATCAACACTTCTGAATGTCTTAAAAACTGTTTCTAATTCTATTTCTATAATAATAATAACTTAGAGAACAATTAAGAAAGATAACCTCTGACACTCAACTACAAATAGATAAATGCTACGCTAATATACGACCTGAAACTGTAACAGAGAAAAAAGTAGCCAGGACACAAGACATCAGTATGAATCAACAAGGGTGTTCTAAATAGAACTTCAGATACTCAGGAAAGAAAATGAACAATTAATAAGACATAATGTAATTTAAAATTCTCTGTACAACAAAGGAAGCAGATAATCACATGAACATCTAGCCTACAAAGTAGGAGAAGATCATTGCTAGATATACAACTGATCAAGGATTAATATCTAAATTATACAAACAAGGCAAAAACTGAACAATAAGAAATCCATCCAATCAATAAGTAGGTGAGTTAAATGAAGACATACTTCTCAAAAGACGTGCAAATGGCCAATAACCATGAAAAAATGTTCCCAATCAGGAGTTAGAGAGACAGTGAGCCTGTACTACTCTTGCAAAGGGCCCACGTTTGGTTTCCAGAACTCGCAGCAGGCAGCTCACTACTGCCTTTAACTCCAGCTCCAAGGGCATCCAATGTGTCAGGCACACAAGGGCACCTTCTTTTACATGTGCACTTGAAACACATGCACACACACACACAAATTTAAAAATAAATAAATCTTTGAAAAAATGCTCAGCTTCAGCGGCCATTACAACAGTCAGAATGAAAATTAACAAGAGAATAATAATAATAAATAACAATAACAGCTGGTGAGGATGTGGACAAAGAAAATCCTTATATCCTGTTTATGGGAATCTATACTAATCCAACCACGGTAGGCATAAGTGTGGAGGTTCCTTGAAATACTAAAAATATATACCATATGGCCCAGCTATACCACAGCTGCACCCAAAGGAAATTCAAGTCAATTGTCACAGAGATACTTTCAGATCAATGTGTGTTATAGCACTATTCACCATAACGAAGTTATGCAACCTAACCAGTGAGTTAAAATATAGGAGTGGGTAGAGAAAGTGCAATATATACACAACAGAGATTTTTTTCAGCCATAATAAAACTGAATTTATATTATTTGCAGGAAAATAGATGCAACTAGACATGATCATACTAAATAAAGTCAGTCTCAGAAAGACAAATGTATATTTTTGTCTCATTTGTGGTTTCTATATTTTATATAGATACATAAGATAAGTGCACACATGCCATGAATGTAGAAGCAGGGATGTAGGGGAATAGCAGGGAGGAATGGGAGAGGGAAGCATGAGAAGAGGCAGGATGGGGGTGGGGATATAAGCTCATTGTAGAAAACATATTTATATGAAAATGTCCATATGTAAAAATGGTACCATGATATGATTAATATAAACAATTAAGCAAATACTAAAACTAAAATGACTTTAAAAAAAACAGAAAGAGCAGAGCGAGCTGTAAGCAAACAGAATGTAGACGTAATGAAAGAATAGCTCTGTTAAAGGGCATTTAACTCCACTTAAAGCCTGAAGAGTAAATGTAGTATCAGGGCATCAGTTTAGTCGATATGGTAAACATATAAAAGGATGTTCAACCCAGGGATTTGGTATTGCAAAAATAAATAAATAAATAAATAATAATAAAAGACAAAGCAGATGATTGATCTAGTTTTTCAGTAAGTTCTGTGGACATCCTGTAGCCACAGGCTTGGTTTATGCCTTAAAAGAGACAAAAATACTATCACACAGAGCAATTAGAGATAGCTACAGTGAGACGCAGCAACTTCTGCTAAAACTTTACCCACACTGGGAAGCTCTTCCATTGGATTGTTTTGAATATAGACACAAACCTACTTAATTTGTCTTTTCCTAGTCTTCCTTTTTTACCTCCTGGTGTAGCCTTGAACAATTTCTGATGACAGAAACCACTATTACAGTGTTGTCAGGGCACATCTCATTTTCTAGTTCAAATCCTTGTTCATGCTGTTTGCTAAGTACTTGTTCCCTGTGACAGCTTTCAGCCAAACAGAACACACTGAATGCTGCATTCCAAACCACTCTGTCCTGCTGGGCTCTGAGGAAAACAATCTCTTCAAACTCCATCATGTGAACTTTTCCCAAGGAACAACCTCCCTCAGACAGTTCCATTCAGGCCTTGGGAAGAGGTGGCATCACAGACTTTCCCCTCTGGCCAGGGTCATGACCACCAAAGTTAAATTTAAGAGGCTCCCACGTGGTTTGGCACATGATTTTCTCAACAATTTAACGTTTCCCCCAATGTTCCCATACGCTTCCAATTTAAGATAGTCACACTTAAATACAAAATTGGGTTCTGGTGTCAAGAAAGCCAGGGATTTCAAGAAGAATGAGAAAATTGCAGCCTGGGTAGGAGGGTAAATGTAAGACATAGTACACATAACACACGCCATATGTGGAGCTTTAGAGTGGGGTATTAGAAGGCATAAAAACAGAAAGTATTTCATCAACCAAGAGGCTGGATTTTTAAAGAGGTGCTCGGGATGTGCTTGCCTAGCGTCCAAGAGGTCCTGGGTTCTAGCCCCCCGGCACCATGAAAAAACACTATACAATGTTCAAAAATAACCTTTATTTAAAACAATAAAATCTTTGAAAAAATATCTGCAGCCAGGGTTTGGAGGTGAGGGCTTTGGAAGCAGCGGGAAGATTATTCCCCTGAGCTAGACAGCCAATTTGCCTCTAATTAGGCTACAATAGGAACAGAGCAGAAACCCCACTGCATTCTGAGGAATTTGCAGCTATCTTCAGAAAGCCCTGCCCAGCAGCTACTGAAGAAGAGTTTGGATCCATCTCAAAGCTCTTTAAGTGAAGAAAGCAGCTTATTTATCAGGATGCTTTCCATACCAGTTCTTCCCAGAGTTGGAGCCTGTGAAACTGCCAACCTCCAAGTCTCCCTTTTTGTGCACTGAATCTCAACATCTATCTGGCTAAAAAAATATACTCTGACTTAGCATTTTTGGAAAAGAGAGTGACCGAATCATTTTTGGCTGTACTGTGCATAGTAGCTATGTCTAACCTGCAGCCTGAGGGCAGCAGGCACCCCAAGGTAGACATGAATGTGGCCTGGCAAAAAAAAATCATAAACTTTCTTAAGACATTATGAGATTATTTTTAGTAAATAGATCATGCAGTGTTTTGTTAAAACAAAACAAAACAAAAAAGCATGTTGTGTCACAATCTCAAAAAGTTGGACATGCCTACAGTTTTTTTCCTTATTCTTGTCCTAGTGTAGAAAATGGAATCAAAAGAAAGAGGGCTGACCAATATACGTATGTTCCCATCCTCCAGACATACCACAGCCACCTAGGCAGTTTCCTAGCTATGAATAATTTTACCTTGGCAGTCCTTACTACAAGGAGCATGCAGAGTCAAATTGGTTATATACCACTGCCTATCTAATGACATCATAGGTTAGAGTGCAGAGTTGCAGAGAACCTAAAAGTTCATTTAGCACAACCAGTGACTGTTTCATATACCAATCAAAAAAGGGGCTTATTCAAGGTCAGGTAGTTACTGGGGAAATCAAGGGTTAATGTAGGTACCCCGTTCTTGCATCACTGTCAACACATGGTAATCTTCTATCTAAGTAGAATGAAGGTCAATAACTTATTTGCTCTAATTCTTTGGAGAAGCATATTTAGTGTTCTGCAGAATAAAACTGTTCCCCTGAAGGTATGTTTTGAGCTTTCTTTCCTCTAATATTACTTTGTGGGAAACCTTGTTTTTCATTAAAAACAAATGTATAGCATGATGCTCAATTTGCTTTCTCAAGCTACATATGAAGTCGTAGGGTATAGTCCCAAGAGAGCGACCTCAAATCACAAATTCCTCATCTACGTCTCATCCTCAACATGTGAATTTAAAAGGCGATACACAATGTAATATCCAATAAAAAAAAAGATGAGCTCCTTGAATCAATCACATATCTCGGAATCAAGACTTCATGCTTCATACTTACAGACCCCTTCCTAAAAAGAGGTAGTTTTAGGGGACCCTCTCATTGACATTTGTAAGTCAGCTGGAGAGTGGCTCTGAAATGATCAAATTCAAGATAACCTAGCCTGCTCTCCCCATTCCTCCCTCTCTCCTCCTCCTCTTCCTCCTCTTTTTCTTCCTCCTCCTCCTTTTCTCTCTCTCTTTCTCTCTCCCCCCTCCCCCCCTCTCTCTGGAGTTGGTCGTAGGAAAAAAAAAGCTTAATCTCATCATTGGAAATGAAGGTAAAGGCACAAAATGGGTAAACATCTAGGAGTAAGTGCATGGACATCAAGCACCTGTCTGAGGTCATAAGTATATGGAATGAGGGAAGACCCTTGGTCATACCTGGATTGAGCTGCTGGCTCTAGTCATCTGCTCCCTTAAAATTTATGCATTAGTGTTCATATGAATCAGACACTGTACTGGTCATCAAAATTACCAAGGGAAACAAGACAAACAAAATCCCTGCTCTCATAATGGCATATGGTAGTCCAACGCCCCCCCCATATACCTGTTAAAATTAGTTGTTTCTTAGTTAACTCTGTGCCCAGAATGCCTCAGTGATTCCACCAGAAGAGTATCCTCAAGCAGTAGAAGCAGAAAGAAAGAAAAAAAATCAAGGAAGGGGGCAGTACGGTTATATATCTTCAGAAGGATGCAGCTGGAACTGAATGTTTTTTCAGGCTCGAAGAAGCATCACAAAATCTTACTTGATGTGCTTTCTATCTTGTGTGGTTTGTGCCTTGGAAGAGTGGTGTGAACAAAGGCTTCCTAAAGAAAATCTTATCAGAGAGTCCATTGCCCTAGCTTGGGTTAACCAAAGGTCAATAGCCCCAGAAAAGAACATCTTGTGAGAGGTTGAACTGCTTCCACTCCAGTGTCCTACTTCTGGACAGCAGGACTCCTGCCAAAGCCAAACTTCCCAAAGTACTACTTGGATAGTGGTACTTGGATGGTACAAAATACTG
Organism: Tokudaia tokunoshimensis; assembly: GCA_036184795.1. Taxonomy (NCBI): domain Eukaryota; kingdom Metazoa; phylum Chordata; class Mammalia; order Rodentia; family Muridae; genus Tokudaia; species Tokudaia tokunoshimensis. Next base: position 125,626,769 of record BTHU01000023.1, on the reverse strand, counting down.
CTTGGACCCAGATTGAGTCTATAGATAGTCATTTGAGACCCTCTAAACCTTGGCCCCACCTCTCTAATCCAATATACTCAAACGGTACTTGAAAATCTTCCAAAGGTTTGCCTACTACTCATTTTTCTGAACCCAGTTTAAATGCCACCTTTCTCCAGAAGCTGTGGTTCTACCAGCAAGAACCTCTTTTGAGCTCTACACAGCTTTCTCCTAGGCTTTTCCCAAGCTAGAAGTCCCTGCTCGGCTACATATTTTATCATCCAAGGCAGCATCAACTCTTTGAGGAGGATTATTTTATGGTTTATATCTCTTCTCAGGATCTAAGACAGTCCCTCAGTGTTTACCCAATGCAATATCAAGTTGTTTCTTTCCTTCTTTTTTCTATCAGGAAATTCACTTCAAAGTCTAGTATTATTTTAACATATTGGTCAACTATAAATTTTATCCAAAGTCATATTAATGAAGCAGAAACAAATCTGATGTGAACTTAGAGGCAAGGTGCCTTTACTAAACCTATAATGTTTTTATGCACAGTCTTTGGAAGACTCTGGAGGAGGTGTGGGTTTTTTCATGTCCTTCTACTCCTTCCATAATTTCCCTCCACCCTACCAGCTGTACTCCATCAGCACCCCTCTTATTCAAAACCACGTTAGCCTTTTAGATACCCTAGGACCTTTACTTCCATAGTCTTTCTGTACTTGCCTCCTCCCCATATTCTTTCAGGATACTAGCCCCTGGTTGCAAAGTGTGGTCCTCAGGCAATTTAGGAACTCTAAGGATGCTGTAGTATTTATTCAGAGTGGTGATCCTAAGTCACAAGCTCAACATATTTACAATTAATACACAGACTGTGATATTTAAAATAGTTTAAACTACATAACAGTAATCTTTAGCTCAAGTAGAATACCAGGGCTTTATTTGCTGATTTCTACACTTATTTTGCTGTCTTTGCTAAAATACATATGGACTTCGGTATCTAACTGACTTGTAGTTATAGAGGGAACACACTCAGTGAGCTAAGCATTGCTGTGGACACTAGAAATTGGGACTTCATCTGCTATTTGAAATGACCTTAGCAGACACATAGTTCCATTTACTTAAGAAAAACCGGGACCAGTGGTTATTAACAGACTTGCTCAAAATCATTGTTACGTGGTGGAGCTAAGGTTCTACTATTGTTCCTTTTGATGGAACAATGCCATGGTTATGCCATGGTGTTCCCTTAAAGAAAGCCCAGTTCATTATAATTTGTCTGCTACTGTAAAACTGAATCTACTAATATGTAACTGCAGAGAAACATTTTACATTCCTCAGCAGAAGGTTGCCAAGGCCACCATCTTATTTGGATTCCTTGTCTTAAGGTGAGCACTGACTTAGCCCATCACTTATTACTAGCCCAGTCACTATGGCATCTATTCGAATCACCATCACCCAAAGCAACTTTTTCAAGGCAAATAACAACCTAAAATATATCAACTCCATGGTTTCTTTCCAGAAATTGGATGCATAGTACAGTGAGGTAAACCCAGATGTCTACTTTTACATTTTGGTACAATGTACATGAATTGGCAAAGACTATCAAAGCAGACAACATAAACAAACAAGAAGAATAAAAATCTTCCCAAAAAGAAATAAATATATATGTATTTCCCCTTTAGGTATTTAAAATATAGTCACATTTATTCATTCAACAAACATTTATTGAGCACCAACAACTGTACCAGGTGCTAAGAAATAACAACTTGAACAAGATAAACCAGGCTCCCACCCTCACTGGATATGTTTTGCTTTAAAATTTAAATGATCTTGCGAACTATGTGATATTTGATGTTCTGTAATAGAGTTATATTTTTGGAAAGTCAGAGTCATAGGAGGCCTCTTCTGGAATACTTTTAAAGTTTCTTTATGGTAAATTTGATGTTGTGATCATAAAAAGAGAGAGAGGTTTAGAGAATATGGTATACGGTGGTGTAGGGGAAGTGGGTGCCCCAGAGGGCCCATGCCAAGGCATCCCTTCCCCCAGGGACCAGACACACTCACTGGCATAGTATAGAGTAGAGTTTATTCAGGGCATGGGATGGGAGTTGAGGGTGGTAGTGGTGGCAGAGAAAGGCAGAGAGAGGGAGAGAGAGTAGAGAAGCAGAGGTCGGCCATGACCACGTGGAGAGAGGGGGGAGGGGAGGAGAGCCCAAGAGGGAAAGAGAGAAGCTGTGAGAGAAGTAAGACAGGGATAAGAGAGAGGAGGAGGTGAGCAGCCCCCTTTATGTTGCCAGGTAACTGTAGGGAGGGGCATACCTGGCTGTTGCCAGGTAACTGTGGGGTGGAGCTTAGACAGAACCCTAATACTTGATAGAACTCTTTAACTTAGGGAAGGAAGATCAGCAGTCTCTGGTATGGTTTCAACAAGCAAGTTGATGGTCAAGTTGACTGTCACACAGTAACTTGGTGGATGGTGGGCAACCAAGGTGGCAGTTTAGACCATTCGGTTGCGCTTGTGCGATGGAGAGTCTGTAGCGCCATCACCAAACTGGGCTGAGGTGCGCTTGCGGACTCCCGCACTGTCCAGCCGGAGAGCCAGTTCTTCTGAGCTCAAGGGGTTCGGATCATCTTCGAGGAAGCTACTTTTCCGACGCCCACTGCTGGCAATACCTCCATCTTGAAACGAGGAACCCGGAGCGCCAGATCGCATGCTGATGCTTGCCATGGCGCCACTGAGGCCATGGAGAGCAATGGCCTCATGGAAGGGCTGGAGGTCGACGTCCACAGGTGTGCTCGACTCACTGGCGGCAGCTTGAGTAGAGGCAGCCGTGGGTGGCCTCTGGGACGTCCGGGAGGTGCGTGGAGGCAGAGAGGTGGGGGGAACTTTGCCACAGAGGAAGCTTATGAGGTCTTCCCGGCGAATGATGCTCCTACCCTTTTTCACCCACTCCAACACGTCCCTCACACGACGCTGGTAGCCAACCTGGACGCCCAGTTCAAAACTTCTCTGGTAGGCATCCCCGCTCTCTTTGTAGAGGCTGGTCACGGCCATGGCCGCGTTCTGGAAGGGGTCCCACATAGAGAGTCCTGGCTGCTGGCCCCCGGAATCTTTGTAAAGCTGGGCCACTGCTGTGGCTGAGATCTGGAAGAGGTGCCAGAGCCTCTGGCGCTCGATCTTGAGCCCTGCCGCCGCCGCATCAGCAGCCTCCTCCTCCTGCAGCTCCGGGGACAGCTGCTCCGCCTGCTCCACCTCAGCCAGGCACTGGCGCTCCCACTTCGAAAACCAGGGCCCGGCCACTTCGGCCTCACGGTCCTTTGGCTGGTCCTCCATCCTCCTCCTCCTCCTCCTCCTCCTCCTCCTCCTCCTCCTCCTCCTCCTCCTCCTCCTCCTCCTCCTCCTCCTCGCCGTGCGCCCTCCTCCCCTGGGGTCTCAGTCACTGCTCCTCCACCTCCACCTCCGACTCAGCCTCCGCCTCCGCTGCAGCTCACCTCCGGCTTCTGGCCGCCCTCCGTCTTCCGCGGCGCCGCTTGGCGGGCGGGCAAGCGGGCGGCCACAGGATCCGAGACTCCAACCGCTCCGGCCGGCTAGCGAGCGCCGCTCAGGGCACTGGTCCCGCCCCGCCCCGCCCAGCCGGCCCGGCCCGGCCCGGCCCCCGGCTGCAGCCTCCGCCGCCGGCTAGAACTCGAGGCTGCGCTCGGCTTCCGGGCTCGCCGCGCCCCACCGTCCGCTCCCTCGCTCGCCCGCTTGCCCGCCCATGGTGCAGCAGCCTCCCCGCCTCCGCGGGCCAGGCCCCAGCCGGCCGCTCCACCCAGCACCCGCTAGCGCTTGCCTGCCGCACAGACCGCTCCGAGGTGGCCCCGCTGCAGAGCGATAGGGATCCTTTGGCAATAGCTTCTACACTTAGGAAAAAAATACGCGGTTTAATTCAGTAAGTATTTTGTAGAGGGAGAAAAGGTCACTGTAGTGCCCCCTTCTCGGCTTTTTAGGCCTCAGTTTCCCCAGCTGCCCAGTGAGGTGGTTGGAACTAGGTCTCTGAGGAACACTTGAAGGTCATGATTGAGAAGCCCCCTGCTGTCTCCTCACAACACTTCTTTAGAACTAGTTGCATACTTACCAGATTCTGATGGTCAGACATAACACTGATTTCCTTAGTCTTCCTGTAAAGGTTTACATCATTTTAAAACTTGGGATGGAAAGGGGTTCTATGTAGTTCACTTTTAACTACTCATTACACCAACATTAAGAAAAGGAGAAAGAATAACTGAAAGCTCAAAAAGAACTTTCTACTGCAGCACAAAATTCAGATTCTTTTTGAAAATACAGTAAAATAAGAATTGTCTAATTTCCAACACCCTAAATTTCCAGCTAGTTAAAATGCAATACAAAGTAAGCTACGAGGTATGGAAAAGTATTTTCTTTTCTTTGGACTCAGCATTAGTTCCTTTATAATGTTGCAACCCATTTTCAGTGCAGGCAATTCCAGAACAAACAAAAGATGAAATTAAAATTGAGCCAGGAATAACTTCAAAGTGGAGGAGAAACAGACATGGAATCATTTTTTTCAAATTTAGGGGAGGAAAATCAGAATTTTGTAGTTTCTGGTGTAGATTAAGTATCCAGAAAGCCTTGCAGATATAAATTTCAATCTTCTAGGAAAATGTCTGATAATTCTGAAGTATTAAAACTAGTATGTGAAATAAAATGATGGGCATCATCATCCTTAAAAGAAATACATGTTTCTAAGTGAAATCTAAAGGATAAGAGGGATGAGTAAGGGAAGCGGAGGGGAAAGAGGAGGAGGAGGAGGAGCAGGAGGAGGAGGAGGAAGAGGAGAAAGAGGAGGAAGAAGAAGAAGAGGAGGAGGAGGAGGAGGAGGAGGGAAACAAGGAGAAGAGACTGCACTCTTTCTCTGCAAACCAGGCTTTTCACGATTCATTAAACCTTTTTTTCCATATGTGTAATTGGACTCTTCTCATTTACATAAACGAAGGATGAGGCAAAAGACCCAAGATCAGCTCCCCAAAAGAGACCTGTTTGTCATTCTCCTATATATATGAATGTACGTCTATGATGTATATGTATATGCATGTATTGTAGACATAAACCCCAGGAAGGCAGAGTTCTCTATACTTCCAGCTCCCACCGAACCTAAAACACTTCTTGACTGGAGAATCAGCCACAGTCCTCCTCAGGGTGTCTTACAGCTATTATCAGAGCCACATGTTTTTATTTTATTTGTTTCTAAGTGAAAAGCTTGCACCATAACCCACCCACCCCCACCCGGCCCCTCCCCCGCCTCTCTCCCATTTCTGATTGGGTTAAAAACCAAGAAGAAAGAGTGCAGTGTCTTTTAAAGAGTGCAACCCTCTGCTTGGACTTGAGATGTCTGGCTGGTATCCTCCATTCACTTGGTTTCAGCACCTGATTAATTAGTTAATTAGTACTTAGAGCTGACTAGCCCCCACTTGGCAATTTTCATGCCCTGCATGGTAAAATGTTGAATCCAACACTGAAATTTCTGTCACACACCCTAATTATTATCACCCGACTACTTTTAAAGCCATTGCACCAAATTGTTATAGACAGAGTTCGACAACTCTGTGGGAATATATTCTTTCTGAGAATTTAGGATAGACTTAATATCTTTCACTGTTGTCCTGACACATTTAAATAAAAGAATTAAATGGAAAAAATCTAATTCAATTAGCCTTCAGCTCTTTCCATTGGGGGAAAATGATTTTATATAGGAGAGATGTTAGAAGAATCACATCAAAAATGTTAACAATGTTTCGTCAGTTTTCCAGACACCAAAGAGCATGCTTATAGGACGTACCTATCCTATCTGACACTGGATGTCATCCTAGATAAATGTCAAAGAATAAGACATACATACAAAACAAAGAGATCATTTTTACTAACTGCAAGAAAATGGTGCTATCTATGTGAGGGTGAGGGTGATGTTTAAAATTTTTACATAGTTTACGAATGAGTCTTCTATAGGAAAAAAATTCTTTGACCACTGCCCCATCCTTCCATAACTTTGATGTTATGGGTAAGGTTAAATAGCAACTAGAGAAAAATAGCTTTTGAAAACACTAGGATATGAACCTAAAAGACTAATTTTGGCACTTCCTGATGTACCAGTACTAAAAGGGGACTGGTATATCAATGGTTTCCAATATTATTTGTGGTCATTTTTACCTGGTAACAATCCTTATATATCAGTACAGTGGGTTGCCTGCAATTGTAAGAGCTCAATGGTACACAAAACTGGATACACAACCTCACAGACCAGTAAATGGGTTGGACTGAAAGCAAAAGTAAACACCAACCTTAGGAAATGAAAGAAGTTAAAAGATAAGTGTTAAGGACCTTATTCTTTTTGGAGAATAAAACAAGATTTAGTAGCTTTCCACTTAATTTAAATGAAAAGAATCACTACCTTACATATTGCAGTGATAATGTAATGGGGAAAGAAAACAAAAAAGTCTTTGTACAAATGACACCTCCTATAGTTGTTGTGAAGAAACTTTTCCCCTTGGTATCTGCTAACAAATTCTAATTAATGCTGCACATTCCTTTACTGAAATCATTTAATGCGGAACAAGGGGGGTAAAAAGAAATGCTGAATGCTCGTGATTGCCCTGTTAGAATTATGGGAGTGAAAGCCTGGGGCCCCAAACTTACTGTCTATTAAAGCCAAGCTTTGAAAAAGAAATGCAACCTACAAAAGCTGTCAATCTCCCTTGCCCCTAAAGTCTGGGTTCACATGGATTCAAGTGACAGCCCTCCTCCCCCATGCACAATACATCAATCTGTCTCTCCCACAAGCACCCACAGCCCATTGTGCTAGCCGCAGGTGCCTATTATGGCACCCATGGCTGCCTCCCACAGCTCCGCCCCTGAGAAACAGGAACTGCAGACAATGGAGCCCTGTGGGAAGACAGAGGTGGGTGTTGGGAGGGATAACAGACAGATGGTAAAGGGTATAGGGTAGTAAGGTAGTTTCAAAACAAATGTCAAAGATTCAAAATTATTGCTTTCATGTGCCTCCACCCCCCATCTTGAATTGCCTTTGCTTTAGTTCCCATCTGCCTTATTACGAAGACATGTACCTGTGAGGATGAATATTTGAGATCCTTTATGGAAAGTAGTAGAGAGGGTGGGTGACCTTCAGTTGTCTACTGTTTGTATTTACTTTCTGGGTTTCTCAAGGTCACAGACTGAAAGTTTTAGTTCAGGGAAAATATTAAACCATATGCAGAGAGATAAGAATAGTTTTTTTTTTTTGTTTTTTTTTTACAAAGTTTGTCAATCCTTTTCTGTCTTAGTTTGAGGTTCTGTAAATACATAAGGAATTTAACAAGTAGTTACTTTCGGTAATATATTTTTGAAATCAAAATACCATGAAACATTTTTTTTCAAATTCTGTATGAAGCAAATATAAAATATTTAGGTCATTTATTTTCTGATAAGGACATAGAAAAAGGGAGATGTGGCAGATTTACTAATATAAGTATTAAACATATTTGACTCAGCCTCATTTCCTATTTCGAGATATCTTAAAATTTGAACAAAATTGCAAGAATTCTATTCATATCATGTACTATTATTTTTAAAAATGTACTCTGTAGACAAATCATTGTCTAAAATATTACTTGTCTATGGGACTTTTAGCTTCTTTGTGGTAAACTGAAAAAATAAGACTTATGCCAAAACACATACATAAATTCATCTAGATACTTTGATCACTTTGATTTACTTGCTTTGCCCTTACATGGTTATCTCACTACAAAATTGATTCCTATTCTTGAGATTATTTGTCATAAATGAAAGCCAAATTAAGAAAAAAAAAATATCACTGGTATTACTGTCTCAAGCAAAAGAGACCAAAAAAAAAAGTTGGCAACAACTGTTAAGTCATGGTAAAAGACAATTGGTGACTTGTTGGGATGAGGATATCCACAGAATAATGCCAGGGATGAAAACCAGCCAGTTTTACTGAGGCAGACAAGAGGGTCTTGGTTTGCTGTCAAAAACCACAAACTGGGCTTTAACTAGGAACTGTCAGAGATCCAAGTGAGCTCCTGGCCAAGGAAAGCTTAATTAGCAGAATTGGTTTGAGTTTTTTTTAAATACATAAGAAAACAATCAATATGTTATGAAAGCACACAGTGGTCTAATGTAGCACAAAACTGACTATTTTTATGTATATGTAGTTATTCCACACATTTCATTAACAATTTAAATTTAGATTTTCAACATCACTTTTATACCCCATATTATGGCATGTTCTTGTATGTTTTTAAAGAATGATTTATGGTTTTGTTACCAACTAGATATATGAGTCTCTCCACCTTTTTATATGAAGAGTAGTATGCACATTTGAACATGGTAGATGATTAGTGTGTGTCAGAACATTAAAAATTTGTAGGGCATACTTTTTAAATATGAGGAGTTTTAGCTATTAAAAACAATGAATTCATGAAATTCTTAGGCTGAATCCAGAGACTGCCCCACCGGGAGATCCATCCCATATACAAACCCAGACACTATTGTGGATGCTGAGAAGTGCTTGCTGACAGGAGCCTTATATAGCTGTCACCTGAGAGGCTCTGCCAGAGCCTGACAAATACAGAGGGGGACACTCTCAGCCAACCATTGAACTGAGCACATGGTCCCCAATGGAGGAGCTAGAGAAAGGACCCAAAGAACTGAAGGGGCTTGCAGCCCCATAGGAGGAACAACAATATGAATCAATCAGTACCCCCAGAGCTCCCAGGGACTAAACCACCAATCAAGGAGTACACATGGAGGGACGCATGGCTCCAGGTATATATGTAGCAGAGGATGGCCTTGTTAGACATCAAAGGGAGGAGAGGCCCTTGGTCCTAAGAAAGCTCTATGCCCCAGTGTAGGGGAATGCCAGGACAGGGAGGCGAGAGTGGGTGGGTTAGTGAACAGAGGGAGGGGGGATAGAACAGGGGGTTTGGGGAGGGAAAACCAGGAAAGGTGATAACATTCGAAATGAAAATAAATAAAATATCTAATAAAAAGGGAAAAAAGAAAAAAGAGATAATAAAACAAAGGTATTTGTGTAAAAAATAAAAATAAATAAATAAATACGAGGAGTTCTGAGTAAGAGTTCATACTTATAAAAATAGGACTCAAGTACAAGTATGGAGAAGCCAGACACTGAGGTTATCCATTATGATGATTAGCTGTCACAAAGACCAAGACACTTGAAAACTACTCTGCTTTCTACTAACAATTATTGCAATGGATATTTTAATTCAAATATTCAGAAATTGCTAGATCTAAGTATCCATTTAAATGGGCATCAGAGAGAATATGAAGGAGAAAATCACAGACAACTCACAGATATGCTCTTTCCTACAAGTACTTTCTTGAAAACAATTTTTTTCTTGAAAATTTGAAAACACTTTCATATTTATCTATTGAAACAATTTGTAATCTCTTCCTAAGGCATCTCTATGGCATCACAATATCTACAGTTGAAAACAAAGTGGTTAGGCTACCCAATCCAGCCATGGCCTATTAATCATATTTCTAAGATCTTTCAAAAATGACCTGTTTAACTCGCTTAACTAGCTAAAAAGATCCCATATTCGTCTAGCTGTAAAATTAGATGAAAATATACAATCCTTTTTGCTTTTGACCCAGCATCAATCTCTTTGACGTTAGAAAAAATTCTGTGGTACTAAGTCCATCAATTTTCTTTTGGTTAGCATTCAAACTAGTGGGATTTACAATGAGAGGGAGGGAGGGAGAGAGGGAGAGAGAGAGAGAGAGAGAGAGAGAGAGAGAGAGAGAGAGAGAGAGAGAGAGAGAGAGAGACAGAGAGAGACAGAGAGACAGAGAGAGACAGAGAGATACAGAGAGAGGGAGGGAGGGAGAGAGGGGGGAAGGAGGGAGAGAGGGAGAGATAGAGACACAGAGAGAGAGAGAGGGAGAGAGAGAGACAGACAGACAGACAGACAGACAGACAGACAGACAGACAGACCTTTATTTTTACCTTCCCCTTGCTTGCTGGTCTCCTTCTACCTCCCAAATCCCTCCTGCTCTCATGCTACATATGTTGTGACTTTTCTTGTTCCACCCTCCCTCTTTCCTTTAGACCTCTTCCTCCTCATAGTCCCATTTGTACTTTTATTTCATATATATGAAAATATTATATATTATTATACACATAATACATATAGATATATTGATTGATTAGTGACTATGAGAAACAACATAATATACGTATTTCTCTGAGCTTTGCTTATTTTGCTTAACATAATTACCTTCAGGGGACTGGAGAGATGGCTCAGTGGTTAAGAGCACTGACTGCTCTTCCAGAGGTCCTGAGTTCAAATCCCAGCAACCAAGTGGTGGCTTACAACCATCTGTAATGGAATCTGATGCCCTCTTCTGGAGTGTCTGAAGACAGTGACAGTGTGCTCATATGCATAAAATAAATAAATAAATACATCTTAAAAAAAAAGAAAAAATATCTTCAGTTCCATCCATTCTTTTGCAAGTGTCATAGTTTCATTATTCATTACAGATGAATAAAATTCCATTACATATATATACCACATTTTTTTATCTGCTCACCATTTCTATCATGGCTATCATGAATAGTGACTCAGTAAATACAGATATGTAAGCATCTCTATGGTATGCCAAATTAAAATCCTTCACATATATGGTCACGAGCAGTAAAGGTGAATCATATGGCAATTCTATTGGTAGTTTGTTTTTGTTTATTGATTTTCGTAACTTACATATTGAGAAACGGTATGCATTCCTACCAGTAATGTATACTTCTTTTTTCATCCTCATTAGCATTTGTTGTCTTTTCTTAATGATAACCATTCTGACAAGGCTGAGATAGAACACCAATATGGTTTTAATTTACATTTCCCTAGTGGCTATGGATGTTGAACAGTTTTTCCAAATATTTATTGGACATTTGTAGTTGTTCTTTTGAATTGTTAAATTCATTTGCTTATTTATTGACATAATTTGTATGCATATACCATATATTTTTATCCATTGCCTCATGAGAGGTACATATTTATAATTTGGCTATTTTAACAAGTGCTGCAATGACCATGGTCAGGCAGGTGTATCTACTATAAGCTCAGGAGTGGTATAGTTGTATCTAGGATGGTACTATAGTTTACTTTTGGGGGAACTTTGATTTCCACAGTAGCTGCACTAGTCGACATTCAGTTCCTTGCAAAGTGTATAAGGGTTTCTTGTCCCTACATCCTCCCCCAAATTTGTTCTTTTTTCCTTGATAGCCATTCTGAATTGAGTGAGACAGGACCTCAAAGCAGATTTAATTTGCATCTACTTGATGAATAAAGATATAAATATTTTTTCATGTGTGTATTTTTTTGGAACTGTCTGTCTGGGAATTGTAGTATATACTTAGAGTTCTATGAATCTGAGACAAGAATGTCATTAAGTTTAATGCAGTCCTGGACTACATAGAGAGATACTGCTAGAGAAAAAGAGAAGAGAGAGTCTGACCATTTGTTGGTTGTATTATTTACTTTTTATTCTAGATATCAATCTCTTGGGTAATAAATAGCTGGCAATAGTTTTCTCTAATTTTGTAGGCTACTTCTTCACTCAGTCATTTGCTCTGCAGAAACTTCTGAATTTAATGCAATCTCATTTGTCAGTTCTTGCTCCTATTTCCTGAGCTACCAGAGTTCAACTTAGAATATTATTTCCTATAAACTATCTTAAGTTGTTTTCCTGTGCTTTTTTCTAGCAGTTTCAATTTCTGACTTCAAACTACACTGTAATGCCATAGTAACAAAATTCAGTGTGGTACCAACACAAAAACACTTGTGGAGTAAACTGGAATAGAATAGAGGATCCAAAAGGAAACCTACAAAACTATAACCATATAAATCTTGAGACAGGAAAGAAAAATGTATGTTGGTGATAATCCAGCCTCTTCAACAAATAATGATGGAAAAAACGAGATATGGATGTACAGAAGACTGAAACTACAACCTTATCTCTCACCTAATTCAAAAATTAACCCAGAATGAACAAAATACATTAATGTAAAATCTAAACTCTTTGAATTATGGAAAATCCATTTGAATAATAAATGGGATGCCTATATCAAAACCTCTCCTTCAAAGATATAGTAATCATCATGGAAGATGTGGAAGAAAGATTGTAGTAGCCAAAGATAGAAGATAACTACAGTGAAGCTGTTTCTGGAGAGAATAAGACAGTTCTACACATGAACTCACTGCAGTTGTAACTTCATGCATAAGACATACACAAAATCAATTCAGACAAAATCCAACAACAAGCTAAGGAACGATAGGCAATTGGTGGAGGCCAGGAGAGGGAGATAACAGTTTTTATTCTTAAAGGACATGACCCTTGAAAGGCTATTTGGTGGTCCACTTAGATGGAGCAATGGTGGTGCACTCATATGCATAAAATAAATCAATAAATCTTTAAAAAAAGAATGTGCACTGCTTTTGTAGAAGACCTGAGTTTAGTGCCTACAACCATGCACATACCAGTAGCAATAAACAGTCCTGTTAAAAATTAGAACACCTAATGACTAAGGATGATGAACATCTCTTTAGGTGCTTCTCAGCCATTAGATATTCTTCAGGTGAGAACTCTTTGTTTAGCTCTGTACCCCATTTTTTAATAGGGTTACTTGCCTCTCTGGAGTTTAACTTCTTGAGTTCTTTGTATATATTGGATATTAGCCCTCTGTCGGATGTAAGGTTGGGAAAGATCATTTCCCAGTTAGTTGGTTGCCGCTTTGTCTTTTTGACAATATCTTTTGCCTTGCAAAAACTTTGTAATTTAATGAGGTCCCATTTGTCTATTCTTGATCTTAGAGCATAAGCTATTGGAGTTCTGTTCAGGAAATTCTCCCCTGTGCCCATATGTTCAAGGTTCTTCCCTCGTTTCCCTTCTATTAGTTTCAGTGTGTCTGGTTTTATGTGGAGATCTTTGATCGACTTAGAATTGAGCTTAGTGCAAGGAGATAAGAATGGGTCAATTTGCATTCTTCTGCATGTTGACCTCCAGCTGAGCCAGCACCATTTGTTGAAAAGGCTATCTTTTTTCCACTGGATGGTTTTAGCTCCTTTGTCAAAGATCAAGTGACCATAGGAGTGTGGATTCATTTCTGGGTTTTCAATTCTGTTCCATTGATCTACATGTCTGTCACTGTACCAATACCATGCGGTTTTTAACACTATTGCTCTGTAGTACAGCTTGAGGTCCGGGATACTGATTCCCCCAGAGGTTCTTTTACTCTTGAGAATAGTTTTAGCTATTCTGGGTTTTCTGTTATTCCAGATGAATTTTTGAATTGCTCTTTGTAACTCTATGAAGAATTGAGTTGGGATTTTGATGGGGATTGCATTGAATCTGTGTATTACTTTTGGTAAGATGTTCATTTTTACTATATTAATCCTGCCAATCCATGAGCATGGCAGATTTTTCCATCTTCTGAGGTCTTCTTCAATTTGTTTCTTCAGAGACTTGAAGTTCTTGTCATACAGATCTTTCACTTGTTTGGTTAGAGTCACGCCAAGATACTTAATATGGTTTGTGGCTATCGTGAAGGGTATTATTTCTCTTACTTCTTTCTCAGCCTGCTTATCCTTTGAGTATAGGAAGGCTTCTGACTTGCTTGAGTTGATTTTATATCCGGCCACTTTGCTGAAGTCGTTTATCAGCTGTAGGAGTTCTCTGGTGGAGTTCTTTGGGTCGCTTATGTATACTATCATATCGTCTGCAAATAGTGATAGTTTGACTTCTTCCTTTCCAATTTGTATCCCTTTGACCTCTTTTTGTTGTCTAATTGCTCTAGCTAGAACTTCAAGTACTATATTGAAAAGATATGGAGTATGGAGAGAGAGGGCAGCCTTGTCTAGTCCCTGATTTTAGTAGGATTGCTTCAAGTTTCTCTCCATTTAGATTGATGCTGGCTACCGGTTTGCTGTAAATTGCTTTTACTATGTTTAGATATGGGCCTTGAATTCCTGATCTTTCCAAGACCTTTAGCATGAAAGGATGCTGAATTTTGTCAAATGCTTTCTCAGCATCTAATGAGATGACCATGTGGTTTTTTTCTTTGAGATTGTTTATGTAGTGGATTACATTGATGGATTTCCTTATATTGAACCATCCCTGCATCCCTGGGATGAAGCCTACTTGATCGTGGTGAATGATCATTTTGATGTGTTCTTGGATTCGGTTGGCAAGAATTTTATTGAGTATTTTTGCATCGATAGTCATAAGAGAGATTGGCCTGAGATTCTCTTTCTTTGTCGGATCTTTGTGTGCTTTTGGTATTAGTGTAATTGTGGCTTCATAGAACGAGTTGGGTAGTGTTCCTTCTGTTTCTATTTTGTGGAACAGTTTGAAGAGTATTGGTGTTAGGTCTTCTTTGAAGGTTTGATAGAATTCTGCACTAAAACCATCTGAAACTGTGCTTTTTTTGGTTGGAAGACTTCCAATGACAACTTCTATTTCTTCAGGGTTTATAGGACGGTTTAGATGGTCTATTTGATCCTGATTTAATTTTGGTACTTGGTATCTGTCAAGGAAATTGTCCATTTCCTCAAGATTTTCTAGTTGTGTTGAATACAGGTTTTTGTAGTAGGATCTGATGATTTTTTGAATTTCCTCAGTTTCTGTTGTTATCTCTCCCTTTTCGTTTCTGATTTTATTAATTTGGATACTGTCTCTGTGCCCTCTGGTTAGTCTGGCTAAGGGCTTATCTATCTTGTTGATTTTCTCAAAGAACCAACTCCTCGTTTTGTTGATTCTTTGTATGGTTTTATTTGTTTCTACTTGATTGATTTCAGCCCTGAGTTTGATGATTTCCTGCCTTCTACTCCTCTTTGGTGTATTTGCTTCTTTTTGTTCCAGGGCTTTCAGGTGTGCCATTAAGCTGTTAGTGTATGCTGTCTCCCGTTTCTTTTTGGCGGCACTCAGGGCTATGAATTTTCCTCTTAGCACTGCTTTCATTGTGTCCCATAAATTAGGGTATGTTGTGCCTTCATTTTCATTAACTTTCAAAAAGTCTTTGATTTCTTTCTTTATTTCCACCTTGACCAAGTTATCATTGAGTAGAGCATTGTTCAGCCTCCATGTGTACGTGGGTTTTCTTTTGTTTTTGTTGCCATTGAAGACCACCCTTATTCCATAGTGATCTGATAGGAGGCATGGGATTAGTTCTATCTTCTTGTATCTGTTGAGGTCTGATTTGTGACCAATTATATGGTCAATTTTGGAGAAGGTACCATAAGGAACTGAGAAGAAGGTGTATTCTTTAGCTCTAGGATGAAATGTTCTATATATATCTGTTAGTTCCATTTGGTCCAAGGCTTCAATTAGATTCACTGTGTCCCTGTTTAGTTTCTGCTTTCCTGAATGATCCATTTCAGAGAGCGGGGTGTTGAAGTCATCCACTATTATTGTGTGCGGTTTGATGTGTGCTTTGAGTTTTAATAAAGTTTCTTTTACGAATGAGGGTGCCCTTGCATTTGGAGCATAGATATTAAGAATTGGGAGTTCTTGATGGTGGATTTTTCCCTTGATCAGTATGTAGTGTCCTTCTGTGTCTTTTTTGATGACTTTAGGTTGAAAATCAATTTTATCTGATATTAGGATGGCTACTCCACCTCGTTTCTTGGGGCCATTTGCTTGTAAAATTGTTTTCCAGCCTTTTACTCTGAGGTAGTGTTTGTCTTTGACACTGAGGTGCATTTCCTGAATGCACCAAAATGCTGGGTCCTGTTTACGTATCCAGTCTGCTCGCCTATGTCTTTTTTTTTTATTATTATTTATTTTATTTTATTTTTTAATTTACATTCCAAATCACTTCCCCTTTCCCGTTTCCTCCCTCCCCGAAAGTCCCATATGTCTTTTAATTGGGGAATTGAGACCATTGATATTAAGAGAGATTAAGGCATAGTGATTATTGCCATCTGCCATTCTTGACGCTATCTTTATGTTTGAGTGGTTATCTAATTTTGGGTTTGATTCAAGAAGGTTATTATCTCATTTTTTCCAGGGTGTTGTTTCTCTCCCTGTATTGGAGGTTTCCACCTATTATCCGTTGCAGGGCTGGATTTGTGGAAAGATATTGTGAAAATTTTGTTTTATCATGGAATATCTTGGTCTCTCCATCTATGGTGATTGAGAGTTTTGCTGGGTATAGTAGTCTAGGCTGGCATTTGTGCTGTCTTAGTGTCTGCATGAGATCTGCCCAGGATCTTCTGGCTTTCATCGTCTCTGGTGAGAAGTCTGATGTGATTCGGATAGGTCTTCCTTTGTATGTTACTTGGCCCTTTTCTCTTACTGCTTTTAGTATTCTTTCTTTGTTTAGAACATTCGGTGTTTTGATTATTATGTGACGGGAGGTATTTCTGTTCTGGTCCAGTCTGGAGTTCTGTAGGCTTCTTGTACGTTCATCGGCATCTCTCTCTTTAAGTTAGGGAAGTTTTCCTCCATAATTTTGTTGAAGATGTTTACTGGCCCTTTAAGTTGCAAATCTTCACTCTCATCTATACCTATAATCCTTAGGTTTGGTCTTCTCATTGTGTCCTGGATTTCCTGGATGTTTTGGGTTACACGTTTTTTGCATTTTGCATTTTCTTTGACTGTTGAGTCGATGCTTTCTATGTTATCTTCAGCACCTGAGATTCTTTCTTCCATTTCTTGTATTCTATTGTTGATGTTTGCATCTATGACTCGTGATTTCTTCCCAAGGTTTTCTATCTCCAAAGTTGTCTCCCTTTGTGATTTCTTAGTTGTTTCTACTTCCTTTTTTAGTTCCTGGATGGATTTGCTGAGATCCTTCACTTGTTTGTTTGTATTTTCCTGTATTTCTTTAAGGTATTTTTGCATTACCTCTTTCAGGATTTCTTCCTGATGACCCACGTTCTCCTGCATTTCTCTGAGTGATTTTTGTGTTTCCTCCTCATGGGAATCCATCTGTTGATCCATTGTCTCCTGCATTTCTTTAAGCAGTTTTCGTGTTTCCTTTGTAAGGGCATCTAACCGTTGATTCATTTCTTTAAGCAATTTTTGTGTTGCCTCCTTATGGGCATCCGTCTGTTGAGCCATATTCTTCTGCATTTCTTTATGCAAATTTTGTGATTCCTTTGTGAGTGCATCTACCCGTTGATTCATCTCGTTAAGCGATTTTTGTGTTGTCTCCTTGTGTGCCTCCATCTTTTGATCCATGTTCTCCCACATTTCTCTAAGCGATTTTTGTGTTTCCTTTGTAAGGGCTTCTAACCGTTGATTCATGGTCTCCTGTAACTCTTTATGAGATTTATTTGTGTCCTTCTTGTGATCCTCTAATAGCATCATGAGAAGTGATTTTAAATCCAGATCTTGTCTTTCGGGTGTGGTGGGGTATCCAGGATTTGTTGCTGTTGGAGAGTTGGGTTCGGATGGTCCCACATTACTTTGATTTCTGTTAGTAACATTCCTACGTTTGCCTTTTGCCATCTGGATACCTCTGATGTTAGTTGGTCCTGTTGCCACTGGCTGTTGGTTGGACCTCCTGTGAGCCTGCAAAGCTATTTCTGCCCCCCTGGATTGCCAGGATTCCCCTGGCACCGATTTCTGGGGCCTGCCTGCTCCTGAATGACTTTGGAGCCCTAATGTGCCTTGCCCCAAGTGATCTTATATTGGGGAGGCCTTGCACATCCAAAGGCTCAGCCTAGTGGATTCCTGGAGCAGAGGTCGCCAAAGGGAGGCTGGTAGGCTCCTGCCCTGTGCAGGGGTGTGTGATCTCTCCTGGGGGGGGGAGGGGGCGTCCCTCTGCCAGGCAGAAGTCCCACAGCAGAGCTAGCATGCTGGTTACTGCAGATCTGCCCAGCACTTGGGAGCTGCACACACACAAGCCGCCCGAGACCCAAGCGATATTAAGCCTGTCTGTCTCAGAACCTGGCTGTCCCAACTTCCCAGTCACTGGAGCAAAGATGGAGGAGTGCAATCTGCACATTCTCCGTGGCGCCGCTCACCCTGCAGACGCTATGGCCTGCCGATCTGGCACCCAGAGGACCACAGAGCTGACCCATTCTCGGGCGCAGACGGAAGCCCCAACAGGCCGTGTCCCAAGTGATGTTATATTGGGGAGAGAGAGCCTGGGGTACCTGTCTTTTCAGTGCAGTCTGCGGGAACAGAGGTCACGGAAGGAAAGCTGGTAGGCTCCTGCCCAGTGCGGGGTCACTCTGCCAGGCAGAATTCCCCTAGCCGAGCTGGCGCGCTGGTTACTGCAGATCAGCCCAGCACTTGGGAGCCGCACACACACAAGCCGCCAGAGACCCAAGGGATATTAAGCCTGTCTGTCTCAGAACCTGGCTGTCCCAACTTCCCAGTCACTGGAGCAAAGATCAACACCATATCTTTTCTAAAATGCTTTATACCTGTTATGCTTCAGTAGAATAGATTTAGAAATACAGATAAGCATTTAATGTATGTATAAGTATCTTTCTTTTTTAGATATTTTACTCATGCATATTAATTATACAAAGTAATGAAGCTCATCATGAGATTTAAAACATGTATATAATTCACATTGATCATATTTACCCTACTATTAACCTCTCTTGTTTTTCCTCCCTGCCTCCCACTGATAGCATTCTTCTTCCCAAATATTCCTCCTTCTGCTTTCATGTCTTTTTATTTGTGTGTATGTGCATGTGTACATGCACATGTGTGCATGCTATGTGTGCGTAGGCACCTGAGGAGGTCAGAAGATGGTGTCAGGTTTGTTAGAGCACTGTATAATTATATAACATATGTGATTACATATTATATATTACATTTCATATATTTTATATTATATATTTTTGTATATGTTATATAATCATTTAATGCATTGTAACTAAAATAATCTCCTGTGATCAGATAATAAGTTGTTTAGTTGTGAAAATTACAGAAGCAAAGATGAATTTAACTGTGCCTCTGAATGAATAAGTGTGTGTGTGTGTGTGTGTGTGTGTGTGTGTCAGAGAGAGAGAGAGAGAGACAGAGAGACAGAGAGAGAGAGAGAATGTTTTTCAGAGAAGCCAGAACCAATTACATGTATATATGTATAAAAAAAGATATATAGAGAAAAACACAAACAAGATTTATTTTTAAATTGGCTAACATGATTATGGAAGTCACTGAAGCTAGCGGTCAAGAGCCTCAGAGAAGAGCCAACGAAGCAGTTTGGGTTCATAGATAGATAAAGTGGAGGACCAAAGAAGTTCATATTTTAGTTCAAGTCTGAATCCTGTTGGCCAATTTAAAAATAAATCTAACTGATAGAGGTCCCAGATACCAGGCAAACTTGAGTTAGCTTTGTCTTTGGTCTTCAGTAACAATCAGATCTCCTTTGGTTTCCAACCTTCTATAGAAACCAAAGGACCTGTCTGATGGTAGAAATCCTTGCTTAGCTCTTGTTCTACTTAGACCTTCAAATGACTAGATAAGACCAATCAAATTATGGAGAGTATACAACCTACTTTATTTAATATTGACCAATTTAAATGTTAATCCCATCCCAGAAAATTCCTCACAATAAACCTACAGAACATTGTTTGACCAGATTTCTGTACTACAAAAGGCAAGCAAATGAATTTTAATCTGTACTGTAGATACAGCCTTGCTTTTGTCATTCTTTTTTTTGGCCTAACTCACATGTTTGACTGGCATCTAGGACCTCCAAAACTAGAATTAATATAGTATTTGGTCTCTTCCAAATGGTAGTATCTCAACCTCACATTTTTACCCCATTTTCCAGAGTTCCCAGGATCTTGAAAATCACATAGACTATAGTAGTCTATGTTCCACACCTCTATGAAATGCCATAATATTTTATATTAGCTGATATTCCTTAATAACCTAGGCAAAATTTTTGGAGCAATAGTAATGTTTCTACTTATAGTCTAGATTCACTGAGGTGTGTTTCTTGTATGCAGCAAAATGCTGGGTCCTGTTTACATATCCAGTCTGTTAGCCAATGTCTTTTTATTGGGGAATTGAGTACATTGTTGTTGAGAGATATTAAAGACCAATAATTGTTGTTTTCTGTTATTTTTGTTGTTAGAGGTGGAATTATGTTTGTGTGGATATCTTCTTTATAGTCTGTTGTGAGAATATTAATTTGTTTTTAGTAAAGGTCCAAATTCTGGGGGAATCACCATCCCTGACCTCAAGCTCTACTACAGAGAAATAGCGATAAAAAAATATCGCATTATATTGGTACAGAGACAGGCAGGTAGATCAATGAAATAGAATTGAAGACCCAGAAATAAACCCATACATCTATGGATTTTTGACAAAGAAGCCAAAACAATCCAGTGGAAAAAAGACAGCATTTTCACCAAACTGTGCTGGTTCAACTGGAGGTCAGTATGTAGAAGAATGCAAATTGATCTATTCTTATCTTTTTGTACAAAGCTGAAGTCCAAGTGGATCAAGGACCTCCAAATAAAACCAGATACACAGCCGGGCGGTGGTGGCGCACGCCTTTAATCCTAGCACTTGGGAGGCAGAGGCAGGCGGATTTCTGAGTTCGAGGCCAGCCTGGTCTACAGAGCGAGTTCCAGGACAGCCAGGGCTACACAGAGAAACCCTGTCTCGAAAAACCAAAAAAAAAAAAAACCAGATACACTGAATCTAATAGAAGAGAAAGTGGAAAAGAGCCTTGAACACATTGGCACAGGGGGAAATTTCCTGAACAATGTCTCATGCTCCAAGGTCAACAATGAACAAAAAGGACCTTATGAAACTGAAAAGCTTCTGTAAAGCAAAGGACACTGTCAATAGGACAAAACAGCAACCAACAGATTGGAAAAAGATCTTTATCAACCCTACATCTCATAGAGGGCTAATATCCAAAATATACAAAACTCAAGAAGTTAAATTTCAGAGAACCAAATAACCCTATTAAAAATGGGGTACAGAGCTAAATAGAGAAATCTCAACTGAGAAATTTTACATGGCTGAGAAGCACCTAAAGAAATGTTCAGCCCTCCAGCTGCCATTTGCAGCAGGGAACCAGACAGCTTCATAGTCTTCTGTGCTTAGCACACCAGGAGAGAATGATCTCCCAACAGTGATTTCACTTCTGAGTGCGGAGGTGAGATCTCCACCTTCTCTCTGGAGGGGTGCAGCCAAGAGCGCACAAGGTATATGATCAGTGGAGCAGCTGGGACAGGAGTCTTCCCTTCCGGCCACCATTTGCAGCAGGGAATCAGACAGCTCGACAGTCTTCTGTGCACAGACCCTGCCAGAAGAGAGTTGGTCTCCCAGGAGTACAGACACAGGCTTACAGGCCCATAAGAGGGGCAAGCTCCAGCCAGAGACAACAAGACCAACTAACACCTGAGATAACCAGATGGAGAAAGGCAAGCACAAGAACCCTACCAACAGAAACCAAGGCTACTTGGCAATATCAGAGCCCAGTCCTCCCACCACAGCAAATCCCGGTTACACCAACACACCAGAAAAACAAGAGTTGGATTTAAAGTCTCTTCTCATGATGCTGTTAGAGGACATCAAGAAGGACATAAATAACTCCCTTAAAGAAATACAGGAGAACATGGGTCAAATGGTAAAAGCCCTTAAAGAAGAAACACAAAAATCCCTGAAAGAAATACGGGGGAGCATGGGTGAACAGGTAGAGTCCCTTAAAGAGGAAACACAAAAATCCTTGAAAGAATTCCAGGAGAACATAAACAAATGACGGAACTGAACAAAACCATCCAGGATCTAAAAATGGAAGTAGAAACAATAAAGAAATCACAAAGTGAGACATCTCTGGAGATAGAAAATCTTGGAAAGAATTCAGGAGTCATCATTCCGTTGTCATCAACAACAGAATACAAGAGATAGAAGAAAGAATCTCAGGGACTGAAGATACCCTAGAAAACACTGACTCAACAGTTAAAGAAAATGCAAAATGCAAAAAACGTGTGACCCAAAACATCCAGGAAATCCAGGACACAATGAGAAGACCAAACCTAAGGATTGTAGGTATAGAAGAGAGTGAAGATTTCCAACTTAAAGGGCCAGTAAATATCTTCAACAAAATTATAGAAGAAAACTTCCCTAACCTAAAGAAAGAGATATCCATGAACACACAAGAAGCTTACAGAACTCCAAACAGACTGGACCAGACCAGAAAGTCCTCCCAGCACATAATAATCAAAACAACAAATACACTAAACAAAGAAAGAATATTAAAAGGAGTAAGAGCAAAAGGTCGAGTAACCTAAAAAGGCAGGCCTATCAGAATTACACCAGACTTCTCACCTGAGACAATGAAAGCCAGAAGATCCTGGGCAGATCTCATACAGACCCTAAGAGAGCACAAATGCCAGCCCAAACTACTATACCCAGCAAAACTCTCAATTACCATAGATGGAGAAACCAAGATATTCCATGATAAAACCAAATTTACACAGTATCTTTTCACAAATCCAGCCCTACAAAGGATAATAGATAGAAAACGCCAACATGAGGAGGGAAACTACACCCTAGAAAAAGCAAGAAAGTAATCTTTTTTCCAACAAATCCAAAAGAAAGTAAACACACGAACATAAAAAGGACATCAAAAATAACAGGAAGCAACAATCAGTATTCCTTAATATCTTATGTCAATAGACTCAATTCCCCAACAAAAAACATAGTCTAACAGAGATGTTTTTCATGTGGATCTTCGATTTTATCAGAAAATGTTTGTGACTCCTCTTTCAATTTAGTAATGTTTTCTGTGTCTATCATTTTGACTGTATTGTTTTCCACAATAATCTTTAATTTTAACATTTTTTTCTGTGTATTTCTTCGAGTTTGTCGGAGGTATTTTCCATGTAGATCTTCGGTTTCGTTGGGGGTGGGGGATGTTTGTAGTTCCACTTTCAATCAATTTAGGAATGTTTTTGTGCCTACCATTTTGTCGGTAAAATTGTCCATGATAATCTTCAATTTTAACGTTTTTCTGTATTTTTCTTCAATTTTGTCAGAAGTATTTTCCATGTGGATCTTCAGCTTTATTAGACAATGTCTATAATTTTACATTCAATCAATTTAGGAACATTTTTCTATCTTCCATTTTATCTGTATAATTTTCCATGTAATAATCAGTTTTAACACATTTTTCTATATATTTCTTGAATTTTTTCAGGAATATTTTCCATGTATATCTTCAATTTTATCAGAAAGTGTCTTTCAAAAAACTTAGGAATATTTTTATGCCTACCATTTTATCTGTATAATTTTTCCATGAAATACTCAATCTTAATGTGTTTTTTATATATTTCTTCAATTTTATCAGAGATATTTTCCATGTAAATCTTCAGTTTTATCAGAAAATGTTTATAATTTCACTTTCAATCAACTTAGAATTATTTTTATGCCTACCATTTTACCTGTATAATTTTTCATGATATTCTTTAATTGTAATGTTTTTCCATATATTTTTTTCAATTTCATCAGAAATGTTTTCCATGTAAATCTTCAATTTTATCAGAAAATGTTTATAATTCTACTTTCAATCAACTTAGGAATATTTTCATTCCTACCAATTTATCTGTATAAATTTCTTCAATTTTATCAGAGATATTTTCCATGTAAATCTCAATTTTATCAGAAAATGTTTTTACTTCTACTTTCAATCAATTTAGGAATATTTTTATGCCTACCATCTTATCTGTATAATTTTTCATGAAATAGTTTTAACCTGTTTTTCTATATATTTCTTGAGTTTTATCAGAAATATTTTCCTTGTAGATTTTCAATTTTATCAGAAAATGTTTATAATTCCACTTTCAATCAACTTAGGAATATTTTTATGCCTACCATTTTATCTGTATAATTTTTCCATGAAATACTCAATCTTAACGTGTTTTTCTATATATTTCTTCAATTTTATCAAAGATATTTTCCATGTATATTTACACAATGGAATACTACTCAGCAATTAAAAACAATGAATTCATGACATTTTTAGGCAAATGGGGAACAGAGGGAGGGAAGAGGGCTTATGGGACTTTCGGGGAGGGGGAACCGGGAAAGTGGAAATCATTTAGAATATAAATAAAGAGCATAGAAAATAAAAATAATAATAATATTAATAAAAAACTTAAAAAAAGAAATGTTCAGCATCCTTAGTTATTAGGGAAATGCAAATCAAAACAACCCTGAGATTCCACCTCACACAGGTCAGAATGGCCAAGATCAAAAACACAGGAGACAGCAGATTCTGGAAAGGATGTGGAGGAAAGGGCACACTCCTCCACTGCTGGTGGGAGTGCAAGCTGGTAAAACCGCTCTGGAAATCAGTTTGACAGTTCCTCGGAAAATTGGAAATAGCTTTACCTAAGGACCCAGCTATACCACTCCTGGGCATATACCCAGAAGATCTCCAATATGTAATAAGGACACATGCTCCACTGTGGTCATAGCAGCCCTATTTATAATAGCCAGAATTTGGAAACAACCCAGGTATCCTTCAACCAAAGAACAGATACAGAAAATGCAATTCATTTACACAATAGAATACTATTCAGCTATTAAAAATGAGGACACCATGTGGGACAGGGTGGCCAATAGTTAAGGCGATGGACTGCTAAAAATGAGAACACCATGAATTTTGCAGGCAAATGGACAGAACTAGAAAATATCATCCTGAGTGACCCAAAAGGACACACATGGTATATATTCACTGATAGGTGGATATTAGCCATAAAGTTCAGAATACCCATGATACAACTCAGAGACCATAGGAAGTTTAACAAGCAAGAAGGCCCAAATGAAGATGCTTCAAACCTACTTAGAAGGGGGAACATAATAATCACCAGAGGCAGAGGGAGGGAGGGACCTGGGTGCAGGAGGGAGGGACCTGGGTGCGGGAGGGGAGGGAGAGGGAAAAGGGAACAGGATCAGGTATGGGGGACAGGATAGAAGCCCAGAGGGTCAGGAAATTGAATAAAAATATGTAGCAGTGGGGGATGGGGAACTGCAAGTAGCCACTAGAAAATCCCCCAGGACCCAACTGGGATGACATTAGCCAAAATAGGCAAAAAAGGAGAGACAGAACCTGTGGAGACCACCTCCAGTAGATAGGCACAGCCCCCAGTTGAGGGATGGGGACACCCATCCATCTCAAAATTATTAACCCAGAAATGTTCCTGTCCAAAGGAAAGACGGGGGAAAAAATGGAGCAGAGACTGAAGGACAGGCCATCCAGAGACTGCCCCACCTGGGGTTCCATCCCATATACAACCACCAACCCCAGACACTGTTGCTGATGCCAAGAAGTGCTTGCTGACAGAAGCCTGGTATTTCTGTCTCCTGAGAGGCTCTGCCAGATCCTGCCCAATACAGATGCAAATACAGCCAACCACTCAACTGAGCCCAAGGTCCCCGATGGAGGAGTTAGAGAAAGGACTGAAGGAGCTGAAGGGGTTTGCAACCCCATAGGAAGAACAACAATATCAACCAACCAGACCCTGCAAAGCTCCCAGGGACTAAACCACCAACCAAAGAGTATAGGATCCATGGCTCCAGATACATATGTAGCAGTGGATGGCCTTGTCTGACATCAATGGGAGGGGATGCCCTCGGTCCTATGGAGGTTTGATGCCCCAGTGTACAGGGATGCTAGAGTGGTGAGGCAGGAGTAGGTGAGTGGTGAAGGAGCTCCCTCATAGAGGCAAAGGGGAGAGGGAAAAGGGGTAATAGGATTGGGGGTGCTGTGGAGGGGTAGCTGCGAAGGGGGATATCATATGAAATGTAAACAAATAAAATGATTAATTAAAAAAATAATTATATTAAAAACCATCTAGATTCACATGACCATTACTTGATGAAAACAAACTCTTAGGACACCCACATAAAACCAGATACAGTGAACCTAATAGAACAGAAAGTAGGGAAAAGTCTTGAACACATGGGGACAGGGTAAAGTTCCTGAACAGAACACCAATAGCTTATGCTCTAAGATCAAGAATTGAGAAATGGGACCTCATAAAATTGCAAAGCTTCTGTAAGGCAAAGGACACTGTCAATTGGACAAAATGGCAACCAACAAATTGGGAAAAGATCTTTATCAAATCTACATCTGACAGAGTGTTAATATCCAATATATACAAAGAACTCAAGAAGTTAGACTCCAGAGAGCCAAATAACCCTATTAAAAAAATGGAGTACAATGCTAAACAAAGAGTTCTCACCTGAGGACTATCATATGGCTGAGAAGCAGCTAAAGAAATGCTCAACATCCTTAGTCATTAGGGAAATGCAAATCAAAACAACCCTGAGATTTCACCTCACACCAGTCAGAATGGCTAAAATCAAAAACTTAGGTGACAGCAGATGCTGGTGAGGATGTGGAGAAAGAGGAACACTCCTTCTTTGCTGGTGGGATTGCAAGCCGGTACAACCACTCTGGAAATCAGCTCGGTGGTTCCTCAGAAAATTGGACATAGTACCACCTGAGGATCCAGCTATACCACTTCTGGCATATACCCAGAAGATGCCCCAACATGTAGTAAGGACACATGCTCCACTATGTTTATAGCAGCCCTATTTATAATAGCCAGAAGCCAGAAAGAACCCAGATGTCCCTCAACAGAAGAATGGATACTGAAAATGTGATACATTTACACAATGGACGATTACTCAGCTATTAAAAACAATGAATTCATGAAATTCTTAGGCAAATGGAAAATATCATCCTGAGTGAGGTAACCCAATCACAAAAGAACACACATGGTATGCACTCACTGATAAGTGGATATTATAGCCCAGAACCTCAGAATACCCAAGATAAAATTCACAGACCACATGAAGCCCAAGAAAAAGGAAGATCAGAATATGGATACTGACTTTTATAGGGGGAAAAGAGCTACAAATCTGAGTAAGAAAGAGGGTAGATCTGGAAGGAGTTGGGAGAGGGAGGGTGAATATGGTTAAAACATGTATAAAAGAACTAATAAACTATTTTTAAAGATACTAAACCTAATCAAGCACCAGACAAAAATGAAAGTTAGAGCCACAGTATACTACCACATACATTCTTAAATGAGAATAGTAGCCAAAAGGCATCTCAGAGAAATGGCTGCTGGGAAATCAAAGTGAGTGCAACCAGTTTGTAGAGAACGTGTCAGAATAACATAGATCTTATGACATTAAACATGTGCTTTATGTAGCACCTAATAATTCTTCTATCAGACATCAATCCTAAAGAAATTAATATATAATGAAAATATCTATGCTCAAAAGTTTACAGCCATATGACTCAAAATAGCTACAAATTGGTATCTAAACAGTAATAATACAAAGTATGCAATTAAAAGAATGAAGCACTAATATGCACATGAGAACGGTTCTCAAAAATATTATGCTATTATAAGACATTAAGCACAAAACCCAAGAACATAGAAAAATTAATGAATTATCAAAGGCAGTGTTCTTAAAAGTATATTAATAGGAACAAGGAAACTTTACAGGTGATGGGATTAAACCTCAGCTTGGTTTGATAGTAGTCAGACAAATATATATATATATATATATATATATATATATATATATATATATATATATATACACATATATATACTCATTGATATCTGCCCAACTACATATTTTAAATGGCTGGATCTTTTATAAATTACCAGTCAGCAAAGCTGGATGTTTTTTAAATAAGGGAGCATTCATTGTGTCTTGTCTACACGCCAACCCATGTTAGTTGTCCAGAGTCTACCTACTGTGAACATTGATGTCACTTGGAAAAAAATCTTTCAAGTGATTTCAAGTGAACAATTACATCAGAAAGCTCCCTCCACTGGGATGGATCCCCTGGGGATCACCTAAATTCACGGTCCATTCAGACTGCCTTCTTGAAGAATGTTATGTACAATTCTTCTTCATTATAAATATTACCATCTCTGATGATGCTGCCTCCAGTTGTTAGGCCTTTTATGAGGTCTCTGTCCTCCCTTGAGTCTGACAAACATACACACATGCACACTCACACACACATACATACATACATACATACACACATACATACACACACACATGTGCGCACACACAAGCTGCCCCTTTTTAAAAGATTTATTTATTTTATTCATATGAGTACACTGTAGCTGTCCTTGGACAAACCAGAAGAGGGCATCAGATCCCATTACAGATGGTTGTGAGCCACCATGTGGTTGCTGGGAATTGAACTCAGTACCTCTGGAAGAGCAGTCAGTGATCTTAACTACTGAGCTGTCTCTCCAGCCCCACAAGCTGCATTTTAAACAGAATATTACATTTAATTTTCTTTGATAGTCAAGCTACTTAATCTCCTTTTCCTGCAAATTTTCTATTGAAATCTCAGTAACAAACGATGTGTGGATTTTTCCCAGGACTAAGATTCTTTCTCACACATAGGATGGTTCTTTATGTGTCTCTCTGAATGTCAAATTTTGGAATTCATGTGCCTTATCCTATTTCTTTGACAATTCAGCTGTATCACCATTCTACCACCTTGTTAAAGAGTCAGAAAGATAGCAATAAATTCCCTTAATGAATAGTGTGTGGCTTAAATGTTAATCTATCAAAGAATCTAATATGTTAAATGGTCAGGCCTTATCACCATTGAAGTCACTAGGAGGAAGATGTCACTACATGCTTACAGTAAACTTCTTTGCAAAGTCACCTTTCCAAACCTATGTTTATTCTCACATGATTTTAGCATTATCTTCTCACTGTGCCTATGTAGTGCATAATGATTATGTATCAGCGAATTTCACACTAAGCCATGAGAGTCTATTCCATTTCCTTTTTCAAATTATACTTAGTTTTGGTGCCCAACTCTGCATTCTAGGACAATGTCAAAAGATGTGCAGAGAATATAATGAAGTCTGTCCATCAGATTGGCAAGAATTAAATAGGCTCATACAAAGCCTAATTTGGTATACATATGAAGTCAAACATATTTTATATATTGTTATCACATATAAACCACATAAATACACATCCACACATGTTCATAAAATATATGTTTCTATGCCTATTAAATACAAGAATATATATTGTACTTTTTGGATAAAAATGCAGTGAATTTTCATATATATGATCTTTTTTGTATAACAATTCAACAACTGGAAAATTATTAAAAGCTGGATCTGGATGTATTAGTATGTACTTATAATGCCAGTACTTGGGAGGCTGAGGTCAGTGGACTTTTTAAGACAAGCCTGGGTAAGTTCAAGACCAGCCTAGGTTATATAACAAGATCCCCTTTCAGAAACAAAACAAAAATTCTAGCATTCTCACACCCGTCCTAACTCTGACCTCCATAGGTGAGTTTCTCTAGCTATAAATTTAGAGCAAATAATGACACCCTGACAACAATATAACAAGTCCTTAGAGCACACTGCCATTTACATGTTCTATAAGCTATTAAGGTGATCAAATACTCGAGACTGTGTTATTAATCCGTGGGGGTTTCAGTATTAAACGCAGGAAGATCCTGGGCAAACAAGAATGTAGCAGGCCTATAGACCTCCTTATAGAACCACAACTTCATGACCAGTTAATACTACAAAATATTAGATTTATTCTAAGTAAGTAACTTGATTATTTATGAAACACCAGTTACATGGCAGGCCCACCATCTAAACCAGTGGTTCTCTAACTTGAACTGGTACTACTTAGCCTACTTCCTTGGCTGGCGTCTCATTCCCCCCTTTGAAATGGGAATGAGTAATCTGTGCCATTGCAGGATGGAAGTACATATGTTGATTTATTACTATTATTTTATAGTTAAGAGATGGCCTTTAGCCTCAGAAGACACTTTGGACTTTGGAATTTTGCAGTTTGGGGGCTGTATAAGACTATGGAAATGTTACCTTATAAGATAACCATGAATCCATGGACGCCAAGGGATAAATATTATAGTTTGAATGAAAAATGTCTCCTAAGCTTTTGGGTACTTGGTCCACAGGTGATGGCAGTGTTTGTAAAAATTATAGAGCCTTTGAGGGATGGGGTCTATCTGGAGAAAGTGGGTTGTTATGGGGAAGGCCTTCAGGTTTATTGCCTGGCTCTGTTTGTCTATCTTCTCCTTCTCCCTTTGTCTCTCCATCTCTCTCTGTCTCTCTCTGTCTCTCTCTGTCTCTCTCTGTCTCTGTCTCTCTCTGTCTCTCTCTGTCTCTCTCTCTCTCTCTCTCTCTCTCTCTCTCTCTCTCTCTCTCTCTCTCTCTCTCTCTCTCTCTCTTCTCTCCTGTCTTTGCTTCCTTGTTCACTGAGCTATGAGAAAGTAGCAGCCACACACTCCCACTTTCACAGAACTAGTCTCTGGAACAGTTTACCCACCATGATACACGATACAATCAAACCATGAGTTAAAATAAACCTTTCCTCCCCATTAATAAAAAAGAAAGAAGCAATTGAATTTAACTTCTCAAAATAATGTACCATTTCATATCACACACACATACACACACAGAGTGGGGTGTTAGGCCACTATGTGACATGGGCTAAACACCTAATTACAAAGCAATCTGGGACTTATAACTCAAACCCAACATGTAAATAAATGCCTACTGAACACAGTCCAAGTGATGTTCAAAAGGCAGAAAGCAGAACACCATGAAGTTCACAAAGGCTATTTGTCTCCTCAGTGTACCCAGTGCTGGATCCGCAATGGCTGCTCAATAAGTGTAGACAATTCTTGCTTTGATATCACCTGGAAAAGTATTGTATCTTTACAAAAGCCAGTGTGCTACCTCTATTATAGTTTAGTGCCCCAGTTCAGAATACATTCTCTAACACACACTAGGACTGGCCCAGGGAAAGTCGTATGGAATACCTTCTTCACTCTTCCCACATGTATTGAATCCTTATCTAGTTCCTGACCAAACTCTTGAACCTAATCTTGACCTTATTTTCCTACTGGTCTACTAGGTGCCTCCAGAAAACTTCATTCCAGAATTTTTCATCTCCTAGCTAGGAATAAGGGAATAGAAAGACTGAAGCCCTGAGGGCCAGCAGAAAGAATGGAAACAGGCAACCTAGGGAGATAAGAGGTTGCTGGGAGTGGGGGGACCCTCCAGAATGCACCAGAGACCTGGGAGGTGAGAGACTATCAGGACTCAGAGGGGAGGAACCTTAGATGAAATGCCCCACAGTGGGGAGAGGGAACTTACAGAGCCCACCTCCAGTAGGAAGACAGGGCATCAAGTGAGGGAGAGGGTTGCCATCCCACAGTCACAACTCTGACCCATAAGTGTTCCTGTCTGAAAGAATTACAGGGATGGAAATGGAGAGAAGTCTGAGGAAAAGAAGGTCCAGCAACAGGCTCAAAGTAGGATCCAGCTCAAGGGGAGGTCCCAGTGCCTGACACTATTACTGAGGCTACGGAGTGCTCACAAAAAGGTGACCTATCATGACTGCACTCTGGAAGATCCAACAAGCAGCTGAGTCAGATGCAGATATTTGCACCCAACCAATAGACAGAAGCTGCTGACCCCTGTGGTTGAATGAGGGAAAGGCTGAAAGAAGCTGAGGAGGAGGGCAATCCTGTAGGAAGACCAGCAGTCTCTATTAATCTGGACCCCCCGGGATCTCTCAAACAGTGGGCCACCAAACAGACAGCATACACCAGCTGATATGAGACCCCCAACACATACAGTAGAGGACTGCCGGGTCTGTGTTCATTCAGTGATGATGGACCTAACCCTCAAGAGACTGGAGGCTCCAGGGACTTTAGAAGTCAGTTGGGGTCAGGAGATGGGTGCATCCACGTGGAGACAGGGGGTGGGGAGGATGTATGAGATATGGAACAGTCAGAGGGTGGACAGGGTGGGGGGGCTGAAATAAAATATGGAATGTAAAAAATGAATTAATTACTTAATTAAAAAAGACAGGGGCAGAGCAGAGAGACAGAGAGAGATGGAGACAGAGAACATGCACATGCACACACAGGATGCCTGCACAGCCATATTTATTTACTAACTAAATCACTAAGCAATCCCGGATCACAGGCAGGAGGAGGGTAGTAGTACAAAGGGATATCTAAATTATTCTCCGGTATTTTATAAATAAAGATGTTGTATAAATGAAGATGTTTTATATAAAAACAAATCTTTATTTTCTGAGACAAATGCTCAAGAGGGTATTTACCAGGTTGGGTTGGCAGGGTGTATTCATTTTTTTCTTTATTACTTACTTTCTTATCCTTTTCTATTTTGAGAGACAATCTCATGCAGCCAAGACCTACCTTGAACTTCCTTTGGGAATGGAGCTTAACTTGAATGCTAAACCCTCCTACCCTTACCTCTAGAGTACTTCACTTTTAAAATAAACTGGTTTTTGTGGTGTGACTGCACCACTTCACACTCCCACAAGAGTATGTGTCCTCAACATATTTGGTGGCATCAATTGGCATTGTGATTGATAAGTACATAGTAACATCTCATTATCATCTTTCACATTTTATGTTGACATATTTATGTGAAACTTCATTTTATGTACTTGACACACATATATCCTCTTTAGTGAACTGGAGATCTTATATCCAATATCTGATTAAATTTTTGTACAGTGGAGTTCTGTAATTTCTTTAGATACGTTAGATCCTAGTCTTTCAGTAGACACTAATGTTTATTAATATTTTCACCTGAGCAATAGAGCAAAGCTTTGGAATAAACACTGGCCAAGCAACAGTTCTGATGTTGATGAGTTGCAGTTTAGCAAGCTTTCCTTTAATGAATGTTACTTTTGCCTCTGGGTTTTCAGATGATAAGACATATTTGTTAAAGAAAAGTAACTGATACTATTTAAATTTTTAAAAGTTTTAGAGCAAGACACAGGCTCTAGAAGTGGGCAACAGTACAGGCTGAAGATGATTCAGAATACTCCTATTTGGAATATGGATTTTATTTATTAATGAAACAAGTAGAAATAACTTAATAAATATTAGCTTATTGGTATAGGTAAACATTTGCCTTGCTTATACACAGTTGGCAGTCTCATAAGCATAAATTAGATGTCAGTTTGGCTCCTATGATTGGCTGAGGTTGATCTGCTTAGTTAGGGGGGGAAATATTTCAGTTACGGCTTGCTTTTGTATATCAACCCAGGGTGCAGTTCATTATATACAAAAGCTACTTTGGACCAAATTCCTATCACTGAAATATTAAGGTGGGTATGTTAGTTAATCTTGTCAACTTGATGAATTGAAAACTGTCCAGGATCTTCTGAGCCTATCTGTGGAAGAGCTCCTAACTCCTTAGGATTGTCTTAGGGAGTTCAGCCCATCCTGAATGTGGGCAGTACCATCCCATAGAATGGGAGCCTGGATGGGATAAAAAGCACATAAAAGAAAGACTTTTGAAAAGGGCTAGCCCAACCTCTAATTCAATCTTTGTCTCTCTCCCTTTCCTTTTCTTCTCTCTCTCTGTCCCTCTCTCCCTCTGTCTCTCCCTCCCTCCCTCCTTCTTCCCCACCCTCCTTTTCTTTTTGTCTTCTATGAGGAGAGAAGGCACTGCCACATAATCCCACCAGCATAGTGTTCTGACCTATCATGGACCAAGAATCAACATAGCCAAGACAAAATGAACTTAAAGTTTAACCATGAACCAAAGAAAATAGTCTGTGCCTTTAAATTGTTTACTTCAAGTATTTTGTCGAAGCGATCAACATCTGTCTAAGCAAACACAGTAGGTTTAAGGAATGTTGATCCCAGATCAGTAGAGTGGACCTGTCCTCAGTGTCCTGTAGCCCAATTATCTTAGCGTTTCCACAGCTTGGAGTCAGCACTTAATCACCAGGCAAGCCCCAAACACTGCTTCAGCAGGTCCTTCCAGCCATCCATGGAGAGAGAGAAAAGTTCTGTGCAATACCCAGATGGGAAACAATGACTCACAGTGACCTATACGTTGTCTCAAGGTCCCACAGCCGGTAAGTGGAAAAACAGACAATGAGGCTTGGTCTCTTTCTGCTTCCATCTACCTACCCACGAGGTCACATCTGTGGCACCACTAGGCCTATGCATATCAGTGTCTAAGAAGACCCCTGGATGGGCCTCAGTCTTCACTGAGGTTCTCTGGAATCCTGGGTTTGAACCGCTGCCCTATGTAAAAAGATGAGCGACATGCTGCCAAGATCACTAAGGCCTGCATCACTGGCCTCTCATTCCTGCTCCCATGTGCTGCATGGGGAAGGCCTTATCAGCTCAGGCCCATAGAACAAACAGATGCCCCTTTTTATCGTTGGGGTGGAGGCAATCCTATAACTCACTTTCCTTCTGACTTTTGGATTTTGGTTAAGGAGATCCTTTTTTAGCCAGGCTCCTGGAACTAGTTCTTCATATTTCTCTATTCTTTGATGCACATATTCTCCTTACTTGACAAAACTCGACCAACCTCTATGACATTTTATTTATGTCTTTTTCACTTTCAAAAGCTTCCCTCCCTCTTGGGACTTGTTGGGAAGAAATATATAAGAAGGAATGGGATGGGCATAAGAGAGAGAAATCCAGGGGTAAATATGATGTGTATATATGTATATGTGCATGTATATACATATACATTTACATATATATATGGCTGGAAAGGTGGCTTAGTAGTTAAGAATGCTTACTGCGATGGAAGGAGAGACCCCTGGTCCTGGAAAGACTGGATGTAGGGGAATGCCAGGACAGAGAAGCGAGAGGGGGTTGAATGGGGAAAAGAGGGAGGGAAGGGGGCTTATGGGACTTTTGGGGAGGGAGGAAACGGGAAAGGGGAAATGATTTGGAATGTAAATAAAAAAAAACCTTAGAAAATAAAATAAAAAAAAAAGAATGCTTACTGCTCTTGCAGAGGATTTGAGTTTGGACCTCAGCACCCACATAGGGCAGCTCATAATAATTCCCTGTAACTCCAACTCCAGGCAATTTAATGTCCTAGTCCAACTTCTGCAGATACCTGAACCCATGTGGCATCCATCCACACAAACAGATAAAACATAAATAGTTTCTGAAAAGCATTCCTCTAACAACACCATACTCTACATCTTCTTTTAAAATGTTCCCTCCCACCCTGGAGAAGGGAATCAGTGGGAGAGGGAAAGGAACAACAACGGATTATAAAGAGTTGAATATGACAAAAAATACATTATATATACAAATGAAAATGTCATAATGAAACATTATTATGGCTGGGCAGTGGTGGCACACACCTTTAATCTCAGCACTTGGGAAGCAGAGGCAGGTGGATCTCTGAGTTCGAGGACAGTCTGGTCTATAGAGTGAGTTCCAGGACAGTAGGACTACAGAGAAACCCTGTCTTGAAAAAACAAAAAATGAAAAAAAATTTAAAAAAAGAAAGAAAGAAACATTATTATGTATAATTAATATGTGCTGATAAATAGATAACTAAGGAAAATAAAAAAGAATGGAATTATTTACCAGACTCTACAGGTGACATATCTAAAGACACCACTTGAACTTAGTTGTTGTGTTCTTTTTTACTTTCTTGCTTTATTATTTATATATGAAATGTTAGTGATTGCATACAGATTATATATAGTTTTTACAAGATTTTTTTCCTTAGGCCAGAAAAATAGCTCAATGACTAAAACACACAGTACAGAAGCATGAGGATTGGTGTTCAGATCCTCAGCACCCACATAAATGGCAAGCAGGCATTGCAGCCTGCCTGTAACCCCAGACCCAGAGCAAGTCTGCTAGTTAACCTAGCCAAACTGTTGGCCTATGTGTTCAAGTTCAATAAATAAGGTGTAGAGAGACCAAGAAAGACACCTGACCTCAACTTCTGGCCTCCACACACATGCACATGTACACACACACACACACACAAATTCAACATATTCACACTACAAAGATATCTTTTCTGAAAACCTATGGCTTCATTCAATTGTTTACTTATTCACTATATTCTAAGACCCTGTCCTTTACTGAGTACTTAGCTAGGAAGTGGGAGTACATCCAGAACAAGACATAGACCCTGATGTCCTCCTGGCTACCTGCAGAAGACAGTCTCTTTCTGGCTGCCTTCAGATCAAGATGTAGAACTCTCAGCTCCTCCAGCACCATGTCTGCCTGGAAGCTGTCATGCTCCCTGCCATGATAATAATGGACTAAAGCTCTGAAACGGTAAGCCAGCCCTGATTAAATGTTGTCTTAAGAGTTGCCTGGGTCATGGTATCTCTTCACAGCAATAATAACCTAACTAAGACAAACATATACCTCGATGTTTATGCTTTTTCGGGACTGAAACAGAATTTCACTTCTTCAGTGAAAGCTTTTCTTCCCTTCTCATCTACCCATGATATGTTCCTTTTCTATATTTTAAGTCTGCTGGGCACCACTTACAGTACTGACTACATACATATCGATTAATGTTCTAGTTTTCTATACCCGTATTACTTCATCTGAAAACAACAAAATATTTGAAGAAATGGGACAGTAATTCTGACATATCTTCATGTGCCCCACATAGTACCTCAAATGTAACAAGCTGGGTAATGGCTTCCCAGATATTTGTTTAATCTGACAAACACTTCATAAGCAGTTACTAAGTACCAAGCACTACTGGCTTAATTAAGGTAGCAGTTGAAATACCAAAGATTCTTTTAATGTTCTGACATTATTTCAGATTCTCACAAGAATCCTAGCAGATATGTTCTATTTAGAACCACATTTATAGATGAACAATACAAGGTTTAGGGGTGCTCGCCAATTTACCTGTGTCCAAGCTACCCCGAGTTCATATACTTTAGAGCTAGATACCTGGGGGTGGGGCAGCTGCTACCCTCTCAGTGGAGAATGGGATAGGAAATGGGGTAGGGACTGTGAAGGGGGGGGACTGGGAGAGGGCCACAATCAATCAGGATATAAAGTGAAGAAAGAAAGAAAGAAAGAAAAAAGAAAGAAAGAAAGAAAGAAAGAAAGA
Source organism: Tokudaia tokunoshimensis (assembly GCA_036184795.1). Lineage (NCBI taxonomy): Eukaryota > Metazoa > Chordata > Mammalia > Rodentia > Muridae > Tokudaia > Tokudaia tokunoshimensis. The sequence continues at coordinate 125,589,809 of BTHU01000023.1, read as the reverse complement.
AAGAAAGAAAGAAAGAAAGAAAGAAAGAAAGAAAGAAAGAAAGAAAGAGAAAAAGAAAGAGAAAAAGAAAGAGAAGAGAAGAGCTCAACTTATCCTTTCTGTGGTGCCATTTCCCCCACTCATGGTCGTCATAGGCGCTATCCTTCAAAGGAGTGCTGGGATCAAGTAAGTCTTAAAAGTGCGAAAGATTCTCTGAATGGCAGAACTCATTTGGTCCACATAGCAGTTTGTTAACACTTATTTTCATTATTACCCTCTCACCCCCATGAGCCTCCATGCTCCCAGGTCTCTGGCATGTCCTTGAGATGTCCCCACCCCCAACCCCATTAGCTGCAGATTCCCACTCATTCTCCTGGCCCTCTACCCCTCTCTCCTGTTCCTCCCCACACATGATCAGAAAATCACCCCCCTTTCTCCTCCCCAGCCCCTCCTACCCAGTTCCCTCCACTCCATCTGCCTCCTACAAGTATTTTTATTCCTCCTTATAAGTAATATTCAAGCATACATTTCTTGGGCCTTCTCTCTTGATTAGCCTTTTTGGGTCTATGGAGTGTATGGGTACCCTCTACTTTACTGCTAATACCTTAAGTAATTCTAACCGAGCAAAAGAAAGACTTTTATGAAAAAAAAAATTCTAGACTTTGAAGAAATTGAAGAAGTATAAGATGAAAATATCTTCCATGGATCAATAAAATGAACACAGTAAAAATGGTCAACTTACCAAAAGCAACACAATTCCCACCAAAATTCTAACACAATTCTTTATAATCCTTGAAAGAACAATATTCAACTTCATATGGAAAAACATAAAAACTCAGGATAGTTAAAGTTAAACAATCCTGTACAATAAAAGAACTTCTGGAGGTATCACCATCCCTGATTCCAAGCTGTACTACAGAGCAATAATAATAAAAATGCATGGTATTGATATAAAAAAGGCAGATTAATCAATGGGATTAAATTAAATACCCAGAAGTAAACTCACACACCTATGGACACTTGACTTTTAATAAAAAAGCCAAAATCATACAATGGAAAAAAGAAAGCATTTTCAACAAATGGTGCTGGTCTAACTGTATGTGACATGTAGAAGAATGCAAGTAAAGCCATAACTATCATCCTGTATAAACTCAAGTCCAAGTGGATCAAAGACCTCAACATAAAACAAGATACACTGAACCTAACAGAAGAAGAAATGGGGAGTAGACTTGAACACACTGGCACAGGGGACAACTTCCCAAACAAAACACCAACAGCCCAGGCACTAAGACCCACAACTAATAAATTGGACCTCATGAGACTGAAAATTTTCTGTAACGCAATGGACACTGTCAATAGGACAAAACAACAGCCTACAGAATGGGAAAGTATCTTCACCAACTCTACATCTGACAGAAGGCTAATGTCCAAAGTATACAAAGAACTCAAGAAACTAGACATCAACAAACCAAATAACCCCACTACAAAATGGGGTATAGATCTAAATAGAGAATTCTCAATAGAGGAATCTCAAATGGCTGAGAAACACTTAAAAAATGTTCAACATTCCTAGCTGTCAGAGAGATGCAAATTAAAACTACTTTGAGATTCCATCTTGCACCTGTCAGAATGTCTAAGATCAAAAACACAAGCGACAGCTCATGAAGGTGAGGATGTAGAACAGGGGAAACACTCCTCCATTGTGGGTGGGAGTGCAAATCTGTATAGCCACTTTGGAAATCAATATGGCCATTTCTTAGAAAACTGGAAATTGATCTACTTAAAGACCCCGTTATGACCTCCAATCTGCACTCCATTTGCTGGGCCATAGTTCTGCCTGCATCACTGGGAGCCTGCTATCACCTGGAACAACCAAGTGAGATTCCCCAGGCCCCAATCCCCTGCCCACTGGGTCCCCTAGCAAGCCCTGCAGCTCAGAGTTCTGCCCCATTCATCTTCCATTTTACACCTCTACATGCAACCCTGGATCTGCACTCCATTCCCTAGGCCACAGCTCTTCCTGCATCCCTGGAAGCCTGCTGCCACAGGAGACAACCAGCTCTACCCACAATCCCAGAGACCTGCTGCCATTAGAGACTATCAACTGTACTTATAGTCCCAAAGGCCTGCTACCATTAGAGACTACCAGGCCTACCAACATTAGGGACAACCAGATGGCTAAAGACTAGCATAAGAATACAGTCAACAAAAGCCAGGGCAATACGGCACCACCAGAACCCAACTACCCTACTACAACAACCCCTGGATATCCTAACATACCAGAAGCACAACAAAATGACCTTAAATCTAATCTTAAAAAGAAGATAAAGACCTTTAAAGAAGAAAAAACCCTTAAAGAAGTATAGGAAAACAGATAGAGTCAGAAACGAACAAATATAAAGAGACACAAGACCCAGTTATACCACTCCTGGACATGTACCCAAAGGATACTCTACCATACCACAAGGATACCTGATCAACTGTGTTCATATCTGCATTATTCATAGTAGCCAGAAATAAGAAACAACTGGTATGTCCCTCAACCAAAGAGTGGATATAGAAATTGTGATACATGTACACACTCAGCTGTTAAGAAGAATGACATCATGAAATTTGTAGACAAATGGGTAAAATTAGAAATAAATCATCCTGAGTGAAAAAAACCCCAGAAAGACAAACATGGTGTGCACTCACTTACCATTGAATATTACTTGTTAAGTTAAGGATACTCATTCTACAATCCACAGACCCAGAGAGGCTATGCAACAAGGAGAATTTAAGCTGGCATACATGGATCTCCCTGGGAGTGAAAATAGAACAGATTTTGTAGTGAACGGGGGGGGGTAGGAATGGGAACAGGAGGGTCCAAGCAGTGGAGGTAATGGTAGAGGGTAAGAGTAATAGGAGACTGGAATTGGGGTGCATTTAGGGGATGATGTAAAATTATAGTGCAGTGGAAATTCTCTAGAATCTATAAGACTGGCTCTAGTAAACTCTCCTAGAAATGGTGGATATGCACCTAGCCATCTTGTCTAACCAGCAAAAGTTCCAAGCAGTGAGACTTGGACATCATTCCAGCCACAAAAACCTTCGACCTACCATCTGTCCAGTCTGTAAGACTTGCTGGAGCAATAGACCAGAACTTGTGAAAGAGGCTGTAGTGGCTATTCCTGGTTGTCAACTTGACTATATCTGGAATGAACTAATCAAGAAGAATTGGAAGGCTCACCTGTCATCCTAATCTGGAGGTTCAGAGATACAAGTTTCTGACCTAGATCTTGGCATGGAGAACTTGAAGCATAGTGGTTATGAATTCTAGAAGATTAAGATAAGGAGATCTCCAAATTCAAGGTCATCTGGGATTAAAGGTGTGGTGGCACATGCCTTTAATCTGGGCCACACCCTCTGCTGGAGACCTATATAAGGACACTGGAAGAAAGAAGACTCACTCACTCTTCCTTGCCTACTTGCCTCGTGGGACTGAGCAACTGCTAGGTTCTTGGACTTCCATCCATAGCTGCTGCTAATTGGGGAGTTAGACTACAAGCTAATTTGTCATCGACAAATTCCCTAACTATATAGAGACTACCCATATGTTCTGTGACTCTAGAGAACCCTGACTAATATAGAGGCCAACCCATGACTGGTCTAACTTGTGGCCCACACTGCCAGGAGAGGGAGCCCATGCCTGACACTTCCTGGAAGGCCAGGAACCAAAGGATGTGCAGCCCAGAGACCCAGGATAGAACCAACTACAACTGGGGAAAAAAGCAATGAACTGATTCCCAATGATATTCTGCTATACTCATAGATCAGTGCCTAGCCCAATTGCCATCAGAGAGGTATTATCCAGCAACCAACAGGAGCAGATGCAGAGACTCACAACCAAACAGTAGGCAAAGCCATGAAAACCCCAAAGAAGAGGGGGGAAAAAGGATTCTAGGAACCAGAAGGGTCAAGAACACCACAGGAACATGACCTACAGAATATACTAAGCAGGACTGATAGGAGTTCACAGAGACTAAAGCGACAATCATGGACCCTGTATGGGTCTGAGCTAGGTCCTCTGTGTATATGCTATGACTGTATATCTTGGTGTTCCTCTGGGACTCCCAACAGTGAGAGTGGGAGGTATCTTTGATGTTTTTGATTGCACTTGGGCCCCTTTTCCTCCTATTGATTCACTTTGTCTAGCTTTAATATGAAAGTTTGTACCTAGTTTTATTGTTATTTGGTATGTTATGTTTGATTGATATCTTTGGGAAGCCCGCTTCCTTTTTTAAGGATATGGAAGATGACTGGATATGGATACAAAGATGTAATGTATGTAAAGAATAAAAAAAATTAAGTAATAAAAATTGCTGGTTCTATAGGTGGACTGGTAACAAGAAATATTGATTCCAGAGGCTATGAAGTGGGTTGTGAGCCATGGTAGGACATTCACAGGGTTGAGGAGACAATAAGTCATAGGGAGTCACATGGAAAATTGCTCAGCACTCAAACTCTTACAAATTTGATTTGGCTGACAGAGGATGTCCTAGAGGTACCTGATAGAGCTTAAATTGTTGTTTTTGTTTTTTGATTCTTGAAGGTTCTTAGGAATGGCATCCTAAGCAGTGGTAGTAGGGAGAAGCACCTCACTGTCACTTCCAATTCCTTGATGAATTTTTTCCAGCTCAATTGGTTACAAAATTTCAAATAATAATTATCATGTCAGTTTAGGACATACTATTGACTCATCTCTACTCCCCAGATCGTTCTAGAATATGAGACCAGATCTTTCAACTCTTGAAAAATTTGAGCTAAGAGAATGGTTCATACTTTCGACCTCAAAACTCTCTAGTACAGAACAAAGCCTTCAGTCAGGCAAATGTAATAAAATCCCAGCTACTTCAGAAGAGCCTGAAGTGGGATCCTAGGGGATGTTGGTGTTTAGGCTCCAATAGTTTTTGATCTATAGATTTGCCATGTTGAGCATGCTAATTTCCCACATCAGCCTCTCAAGTGCTGAGATCACAGCCAATTTTTAATGCTATTTCTCCGTAAACAACCCAAAATAAGGACCTTTACAATGACTATTTCAGCTTAAACAACAGCTCTGTGTCCTGTCACCATCTTCTCTATCTGGTCTTCCAAATATTATGTCATTCATGCACATCTAGATTCTTCCTTTCCGACGACCTATCTATACTGATGGCTCATTGTTTGGTGGTTAAGTTGGCATCTCCTTAGAATGCTAACTCTTAACTTGGCTGTCTTAGCATTATGCATTACAGTTGTAGGCAAACATTGCTTTATCCCCATACTAGGCCACCAAATATAGTAAACCTCATAAGATCCATTTCTTTAAGAAAGATGTGAATAATTGCAAAACTTTCTTAAAAAATATAGTCTTTATATCATGGTAGCCTTCAACATACCTGAGTAGCAATAGATTTAGAGTGTAACAGATCAGCATCTCCATCTATTTATTAAAAGACTTCTCTGCCTACTTTATAGGATTTTCCTAAGAACTAAGCATTAAGTGGATACTGGAAAAAGACTGTAGGAAAGTATAAAGAACTATAAAATCAGGTTGTCAGTTAAATTGACTGATTGCAAGGCTGAGTTCTTTTTAAACTAGCATCTACTCACTTCTTCAAATGCAAATTCTAGCCAGTGAATCTCCTGCAAAGTCTTGCAAGCTCACCAGGACATATCATGCAGTAGCTGATTGAGGGAGGAAACTTGTTCTAAAAGAGACAAGGGTACAATTGAAAATAGGAGTAGCAGTTTCATTTCTGTTACTGTGATAAAACGCACAGAAAAAAGAAACTGAGAGAAGGGGAGGATTTATTTTTTTTTATTTACTTTAATCTTTTTTTTTATTTTCTAAGTTTTTTTGTATTTACATTCCAAATCATTTCCCCTTTCCCATTTCCTCCCTCCCCGAAAGTCCCATAAGAACCCTTCCCTCTCTCTTTTCCCCATTCAACCCCCTCTCATTTCTCTGTCCTAGCATTCCCCTACATCCAGTCTTTCCAGGACCAGGGGTCTCTCCTTCCATCTTCTTAGAAATCTATTGATATGTGAATTGTGTCTAGGGTATTCTGAGATTCTGGGTTAAGATCCCCCTATCAGTGACTGCATACCATGTGTGTTCTTTTGTGATTGGGTTACCTCACTAAGGATGATATTTTCAAGTTCTGACCATTTGCCTAGGAATTTCGTGAATTCATTGTTTTTAATTGCAGAGTAGTATTCCATTGTGTAGATTTACCACATCTTCTGAATCCATTCCTCCATTGAGGGACATCTGGGTTCTTTCCAGCTTCTGGCTATTATAAATAAGGCTGCTATGAACATAGTGGAGCATGTGTCCTTATTGCATGCAGGTAAAGCCTCTGGGTATATGCCCAGGAGTGGTATAGCCGGATCCTCCGGGAGTGTCATGCCCAGTTTTCTGAGGAACCACCAGACTGCTTTCCAGAGTGGTTGTACCAGCCTGCAATTCTACCAGCAGTGGAGGAGTGTTCCTCTTTCTCCACATCCTCGCCAACAACTGCTGTCTCCTGTGTTTTTGATTGTAGCCATCCTGACTGGTGTGAGATGGAATCTCAGGGTTGTTTTGATTTGCATTTCCCTAATGACTAAGGATGGTGAACATCTCTTTAGGTGCTTCTCAGCCATTAGATATTCTTCAGATGAGAACTCTGTGTTTAGCTCTGTACCCCATTTTTTATAGGGTTACTTGCCTCTCTGGAGGTTAACTTCTTGAGTTCTTTGTATATATTGGATATTAGCCCTGTGTTGGATGTAGGGTTGGTAAAGATCATTTCCCAGTTAGTTGGTTGCCGCTTTGTCTTTTTGACAGTGTCTTTTGCCTTGCAAAAACTTTGTAATTTAATGAGGTCCCATTTGTCTATTCTTTTTTTTTATTATTATTATTTATTTTATTTTTTTTTAATTTACATTCCAAATCATTTCCCCTTTCCCGTTTCCTCCCTCACCGAAAGTCCCATAAGCCTCCTTCCCTCCCTCTTTTCTCCATTCAACCCCCTCTCATTTCTCTGTCCTGGCGTTCCCCTACATCCAGTCTTTCCAGGACCAGGGGTCTCCTTCCATCTTCTTAGAAATCTATTGATATGCGGATTGTGTCTAGGGTATTCCGAGATTCTGGGTCAATATCCCCTTATCAGTGACTGCATACCATGTGTGTTCTTTCATGATTGGGTTACCTCACTAAGGATGATATTTTCAAGATCTGACCATTTGCCTAGGAATTTCGTGAATTCATTGCTTTTAATTGCAGAGTAGTATTCAATTGTGTAGATATACCACATCTTCTGAATCCATTCCTCCGTTGAGGGACATCTGGGTTCTTTCCAGCTTCTGGCTATTATAAATAAGGCTGCTATGAACATAGTGGAGCATGTGTCCTTATTGCATGCAGGTAAAGCCTCTGGGTATATGCCCAGGAGTAGTATAGCCGGATCCTCCAGGAATGTCATGCCCAGTTTTCTGAGGAACCGCCAGACTGCTTTCCAGAGTGGTTGTACCAGCCTGCAATTCCACCAGCAGTGGAGGAGTGTTCCTCTTTCTTCACATCCTCGCCAACAACTGCTGTCTCCTGTGTTTTTGATTGTAGCCATCCTGACTGGTGTGAGATGGAATCTCAGGGTTGTTTTGATTTGCATTTCCCTAATGACTAAGGATGATGAACATCTCTTTAGGTGCTTCTCAGCCATTAGATATTCTTCAGGTGAGAACTCTTTGTTTAGCTCTGTACCCCATTTTTTAATAGGGTTACTTGCCTCTCTGGAGTTTACCTTCTTGAGTTCTTTGTATATATTGGATATTAGCCCTCTGTCGGATGTAAGGTTGGTAAAGATCATTACCCAGTTAGTTGGTTGCCCTTTTGTCTTTTTGACAGTGTCTTTGGCCTTGCAAAAACTTTGTAATTTAATGAGGTCCCATTTGTCTATTCTTGATCTTAGAGCATAAGCTATTGGAGTTCTGTTCAGGAAATTCTCCCCTGTGCCCATATGTTCAAGGTTCTTCCCTAGTTTCCCTTCTATTAGTTTCAGTGTGTCTGGTTTTATGTGGAGATCTTTGATCCACTTAGAATTGAGCTTAGTGCAAGGAGATAAGAATGGGTCAATTTGCATTCTTCTGCATGTTGACCTCCAGCTGAGCCAGAACCATTTGTTGAAAAGGCTATCTTTTTTCCACTGGATGGTTTTAGCTCCTTTGTCAAAGATCAAGTGACCATAGGAGTGTGGATTCATTTCTGGGTCTTCGAATCTGTTCCATTGATCTACATGTCTGTTACTGTACCAATACCATGCGGTTTTTAACACTACTGCTCTGTAGTACAGCTTGAGGTCTGGGATACTGATTCCCCCAGAGGTTCTTTTACTCTTGAGAATAGTTTTAGCTATTCTGGGTTTTCTGTTATTCCAGATGAATTTTTGAATTGCTCTTTCTAACTCTATGAAGAATTGAGTTGGGATTTTGATGGGGATTGCATTGAATCTGTGTATTACTTTTGGTAAGATGCTCATTTTTACTATATTAATCCTGCCAATCCATGAGCATGGCAGATTTTTCCATCTTCTGAGGTCTTCTTCAATTTCTTTCTTCAGAGACTTGAAGTTCTTGTCATACAGATCTTTCACTTGTTTGGTTAGAGTCACGCCAAGATACTTAATATGGTTTGTGGCTATCGTGAAGGGTATTATTTCTCTTACTTCTTTCTCAGCCTGCTTATCCTTTGAGTATAGGAAGGCTTCTGACTTGCTTGAGTTGATTTTATATCCGGCCACTTTGCTGAAGTCGTTTATCAGCTGTAGGAGTTCTCTGGTGGAGTTCTTTGGGTCGCTTAAGTATACTATCATATCGTCTGCAAATAGTGATAGTTTGACTTCTTCCTTTCCAATTTGTATACCTTTGACCTCTTTTTGTTGTCTAATTGCTCTAGCTAGAACTTCAAGTACCATATTGAAAAGATATGGAGAGAGAGGGCAGCCTTGTCTAGTCCCTGATTTTAGTAGGATTGCTTCAAGTTTCTCTCCATTTAGATTGATGCTGGCTACCGGTTTGCTGTAAATTGCTTTTACTATGTTTAGATATGGGCCTTGAATTCCTGATCTTTCCAAGACCTTTAGCATGAAAGGATGCTGAATTTTGTCAAATGCTTTCTCAGCATCTAATGAGATGACCATGTGGTTTTTTTCTTTGAGATTGTTTATGTAGTGGATTACATTGATGGATTTCCTTATATTGAACCATCCCTGCATCCCTGGGATGAAGCCTCCTTGATCGTGGTGAATGATAGTTTTGATGTGTTCTTGGATTCGGTTGGCAAGAATTTTATTGAGTATTTTTGCATCGATATTCATAAGAGAGATTGGCCTGAGATTCTCTTTCTTTGTCGGATCTTTGTGTGCTTTTGGTATTAGTGTAATTGTGGCTTCATAGAACGAGTTGGGTAGTGTTCCTTCTGTTTCTATTTTGTGGAACAGTTTGAAGAGTATTGGTGTTAGGTCTTCTTTGAAGGTCTGATAGAATTCTGCACTAAAACCATCTGGACCTGTGCTTTTTTTGGTTGGAAGACTTCCAATGAAAACTTCTATTTCTTCAGGGGTTATAGGACGGTTTAGATGGTCTATTTGATCCTGATTTAATTTTGGTAGTTGGTATCTGTCAAGGAAATTGTCCATTTCCTCAAGATTTTCTAGTTGTGTTGAATACAGGCTTTTGTATTAGGATCTGATGATTTTTTGAATTTCCTCAGTTTCTGTTGTTATCTCTTCCTTTTCGTTTCTAATTTTATTAATTTGGATACTATCTCTGTGCCCTCTCCTTAGTCTGGCTAAGGGCTTATCTATCTTGTTGATTTTCTCAAAGAACCAACTCCTCGTTTTGTTGATTCTTTGTATGGTTTTATTTGTTTCTACTTGATTGATTTCAGCCCTGAGTTTGATGATTTCCTGCCTTCTACTCCTCTTTGGTGTATTTGCTTCTTTTTGTTCCAGGGCTTTCAGGTGTGCCATTAAGCTGTTAGTGTATGTTGTCTCCCGTTTCTTTTTGGCGGCACTCAGGGCTATGAATTTTCCTCTTAGCACTGCTTTCATTGTGTCCCATAAATTAGGGTATGTTGTGCCTTCATTTTCATTAACTTTCAAAAAGTCTTTGATTGCATTCTTTATTTCTACCTTGACCAAGTTATCATTGAGTAGAGCATTGTTCAGCCTCCATGTGTACGTGGGTTTTCTTTTGTTTTTGTTGCCATTGAAGACCACCCTTATTCCATAGTGATTTGATAGGAGGCATGGGATTAATTCTATCTTCTTGTATCTGTTGAGGTCTGATTTGTGACCAATTATATGGTCAATTTTGGAAAAGGTACCATGAGGAGCTGAGAAGAAGGTGTATTCTTTAGCTCTAGGATGAAATGTTCTATATATATCTGTTAGTTCCATTTGGTCCAAGGCTTCAATTAGATTCACTGTGTCCCTGTTTAGTTTCTGCTTTCCTGAATGATCCATTTCAGAGAGCGGGGTGTTGAAGTCACCCACTATTATTGTGTGCGGTGCGATGTGTGCTTTGAGTTTTAGTAAAGTTTCTTTTACGAATGAGGGTGCCCTTGCATTTGGAGCATAGATATTCAGAATTGAGAGTTCTTGATGGTGGATTTTTCCCTTGATCATTATGTAGTGTCCTTCTGTGTCTTTTTTGATGACTTTAGGTTGAAAATCAATTTTATCTGATATTAGGATGGCTACTCCACCTCGCTTCTTGGGGCCATTTGCTTGTAAAATTGTTTTCCAGCCTTTTACTCTGAGGTAGTGTTTGTCTTTGACACTGAGGTGCGTTTCCTGCATGCAGCAAAATGCTGGGTCCTGTTTACGTATCCAGTCTGCTAGTCTATGTCTTTTAATTGGGGAATTGAGACCATTGATATTAAGAGAGATTAAGGCATAGTGATTATTGCCATCTGCCATTCTTGACGCTATCTTTATGTTTGAGTGGTTATCTACTTTTGGGTTTGATTCAAGAAGGTTATTATCTCATTTTTTCCAGGGTGTTGTTTCTCTCCCTGTATTGGAGGTTTCCACCTATTATCCGTTGCAGGGCTGGATTTGTGGAAAGATATTGTGAAAATTTGGTTTTATCATGGAATATCTTGGTCTCTCCATCTATGGTGATTGAGAGTTTTGCTGGGTATAATAGTCTAGGTTGGCATTTGTGCTGTCTTAGTGTCTGCATGAGATCTGCCCAGGATCTTCTGGCTTTCATAGTCTCTGGTGAGAAGTCTGATGTGATTCGGATAGGTCTTCCTTTGTATGTTACTTGGCCCTTTTCTCTTACTGCTTTTAGTATTCTTTCTTTGTTTAGAACATTCGGTGTTTTGATTATTATGTGACGGGAGGTATTTCTGTTCTGGTCCAGTCTGTTTGGAGTTCTGTAGGCTTCTTGTATGTTCATCGGCATCTCTCTCTTTAGGTTAGGGAAGTTTTCCTCCATAATTTTGTTGAAGATGTTTACTGGCCCTTTAAGTTGCAAATCTTCACTCTCATCTATACCTATAATCCTTAGGTTTGGTCTTCTCATTGTGTCCTGGATTTCCTGGATGTTTTGGGTTACACGTTTTTTGCATTTTGCATTTTCTTTGACTATTGAGTCGATGCTTTCTATGGTATCTTCAGAACCTGAGATTCTTTCTTCCATCTCTTGTATTCTATTGTTGATGTTTGCATCTATGACTCCTGATTTCTTCCCAAGGTTTTCTATCTCCAAAGTTGTCTCCCTTTGTGATTTCTTAGTTGTTTCTACTTCCTTTTTTAGTTCCTGGATGGATTTGCTGAGATCCTTTTCTTGTTTGTTTGTATTTTCCTGTATTTCTTTAAGGTACTTTTGCATTACCTCTTTCAGGATTTCTTCCTGATGACCCACGTTCTCCTGCATTTCTCTGAGCGATTTTTGTGTTTCCTCCTCATGGGAATCCATCTGCTGATCCATTGTCTCCTCCATTTCTTTAAGCAGTTCTCGTGTTTCCTTTGTAAGGGCATCTAACTGTTGATTCATTTCTTTAAGCAATTTTTGTGTTGCCTCCTTATGGGCATCTGTCTGTTGACTCATATTCTTCTGCATTTCTTTATGCAAATTTTGTGATTCCTTTGTGAGTGCATCTACCCGTTGATTCATCTCGTTAAGCGATTTTTGTGTTGTCTCCTTGTGTGCCTCCATCTTTTGATCCATGTTCTCCCGCATTTCTCTAAGCGATTTTTGTGTTTCCTTTGTAAGGGCTTCTAACCATTGATTCATGGCCTCCTGTAATTCTTTATGAGATTTATTTGTGTCCTTCGTGTGATCCTCTAATAGCATCATGAGAAGTGATTTTAAATCCAGATCTTGTCTTTCGGGTGTGGTGGGGTATCCAGGACTTGCTGCTGTTGGAGAGTTGGGTTCGGATGGTCCCATATTACTTTGATTTCTTTTAGTAACATTCCTACGTTTGCCTTTTGCCATCTGGATACCTCTGATGTTAGTTGGTCCTGATGCCACTGACTGTTGGTTGGACCTCCTGTGAGCTTGCAAAGCTATTTCTGCCCCCCCCCCTGGATTACCAGGATTCCCCTGGCACCGATTTCTGGGGCCTGCCTGCTCCTGAGTGACTTTGGAGCCCTGATGTGCCTTGCCCCAAGTGATGTTATATTCGGGAGTCCTTGCACATCCAAAGGCTCAGCCTAGTGGATTCCTGGAGCAGAGGTTGCCAAAGGGAGGCTGGTAGGCTCCTGCCCTTTGCAGGGGTGTGTGATCTCTCCTAGGGGGAAAGGGGGCATCCCTCTGCCAGGCAGAAGTCCCACAGCAGAGCTAGCATGCTGGTTACTGCAGATCTGCCCAGCTCTTGGGAGCCACGTGCACACAATCCGCCCAAGACCCAAGTGATATTATGCCTGTCTGTCTCAGAGCCTGGCTGTCCCAACTTCCCGGCCACTGGAGCAAAGATGGTGGAGTGCACTCTGCACTCTCTCCGTGGTGCTGCTCACCCTGCAGATGTGATGGCCTGCAGATCTGGCACCCAGAAGACCACAGTGCTGACCCGTTCTTGGGCGCAGACAGAAGCCCCAACAGGCCGTGTCCCAAGTGATGTTATATTGGGGGAGAGCCTGGGTACCTGTCTCTTCAGTGCAGTCTGCGGGAACAGAGGTCGAGGAAGGAAAGCTCGTAGGCTCCTGCCCAGTGCGGGGTCTCTCTGCCAGGCAGAAGTCCCACAGCAGAGCTGGCGCGCTGGTTACTGCAGATCGGAGGATTTATTTTATCTCAGAGTTCTAGGTCATAGGCCATGATTGCCCAGCAGTTATACAAGTGGGCCTTGAGATATCTGGCCATAATACATTCATAGTTAAGGGCAGAGAGCAAGGAATGCATACATACATACATGCATTTTGGCTAGTTTTCTCCACTCTTGTATAGTTTAGAACCTCATGACTAGAGAATAGTACCACCCACAGTGGGAGGGTCTTTCCACCTCAGTTAACATTATTAAGGTAATCCCCCATAGGTTTGTCAATAAGCCAACCTGACCTAAACAATTCCTAAGAGCTTCTTCTCAAGTGGTTATAGATGCTGTCAAACTGAGTATTAAAACTAACCATTACAAGTACAAATGATGTAGCCAAAGCGTTCACTATACCACACATATAACCTGCCTGCAACCTCAGCAGGTTTTAACCTTAAACAAATAGAAAGCCTGGAGTCACCAGTTTGTGATATTTACAAGGTATACAACATATTTGAGAACTCATTCCTGCATCCTGATCATTGTTTATACTGATTACTTATCTCATTCATTAGGCAAACCTCCTGACTTTATCTTGCTTTATCTTGCTGAAATCTCTCTCTCTCAAGAACCCCCCTAAAGCATTTTTCTCCCTTCAATCTCTTCTCTTTGCCTATCCACAAATCTTAGAAACTAACAATCCAAACAATTCAGCAACTGTAGCTAATATTTTGCTGTGTATCTTTCCCTAATTTCTTTCAATTGGTTATACTCATATTCTTGACCTCTGTATCTTTCTGTATATTGTTGTAGTTTTCTTGTAAACTACTACATTCAAAGTGTTCAAAAAAACTCTTGTTCATGGATAAGCATATTTGAAAGTTACAGAAAGGATAAATTATTGATACTGAAACACCTTCATCCATGTGATGGTCAATCCTGATAATCAATTTGAGTAGCTTTATGATCACCTGGGAGGCATACTACTGTGTGTGTGTGTGTGTGTGTGTGTGTGTGTGTGTGTTCCCATAGAGATTTAACTGAGGATGAAATACCCCTACTGAATGTGGTCAGCATCATTTCAACACTGAGGTACTGGGCTGAACATAAAGAAGAAAGGGAGAAAATGGATGATCCACCAACACTTCTCTTTTTCTCTCTTATTTCTGACAGTAGATTCAATGTGACTAACTGCCTTACTCTCCTGCCACAATGCCTCCCCTGCCATAATGGACTATGTCACTTCAGACAATAAGCCAAAATAAATCCTCTGTCTCTTAAATTGTTTTTGTCAGTATTTTATCACAGCAAAAAGAAAAGTAACCAATACAAATTATATCATACTATATCCATATATATCCATATATAGTTCTCTTTTAATAAAAAGTTGATATCTAGTTTGTACTTTTTGTGGGATTTCATAATTCTTAGTACAAAATTGTTTACTTGCTAAAATACATAATTATTTTTATTAGATGGATAATTTATTTTCCCCCGGAGAGCTAGAAGCATCTCACATTATTTTTTATATGTGCTTTCACTTAACATTCTGTGGGGGGGTCTGCTACCTACCAGTCTGGGATGTTAGGATGGAAAGATGAAAGAAACTCCATTATAGAGATCCCCAGGGATCTCAATCTGTTAAATACAATAGAAGAATGTTTTGGGAGTCCTAGACAGGGTAACACAGTTTCACAAAGGAAGAAACAAAAGACTTATTCGAGGTCCTATAGTCTCTTAGCCTAAAAGGAATTTTAAAACATAATGTTCTCTCCCCATACCCATCTCTCTACAGTAAAGTAAATTTTAGATGAAAGAAAAATGTAGACATTTTAAAGTATTTATCAGGTTTTCTGATCCCTATTACAAATGTTCAACAAAAACAAATAGTAAGTTCTTTATTATCATGAAGCCAATAAAATGTCCTGTTAGCACTATAGCTAGCATACATTAAAGAACAAACTGCAATTGAACTTGAATACTAAGGAATCATTTTCTTTCTTAGAATGTATTGGAAATTTTTTAGTAGCAATCCACCCTTATATAGTTTCTATAGATGCCTAACTCTGTAGAAATGCTCTTTTCATCTACATACTTGCAAGGGAAAGAATCCTAATGATTCTTCAAACACAGATTCCTACGACATCATGCTCAGGAGTTCCCATTGAAATCCCTCAAGTGGCCTTTTGAAGAGCTTTTCCTCAAGGTTGCCCTGATTCTAGAGAGGCATTTATTTTTCTTCTATCAAAGTTCTCTCTCTTTTAATGAAGCACTGAAGCATAAGAAACCACTCTTAAAGTTCTTAATTTAGAAACTTGGAAAAGCAAGTTGCTGAATATGAATGTGGAGCTCTGGATTTGATCCAGGCCCAAGGAAAGCTGTTCACTGAGCCAGGTTCACTTCAGTGACCCCAACTTCCCTCGCTCAAGTTTCCCTTCTTGCTCTACATAACCCCTTTTGTCCACTGTGCCCATTGTTTTCACCCCTGTGTGAATGCTTGTGCTGTCATTATCTGTTTCAGATACGTGGTTTAACTCTGAACTAAACTCTGGACAGAAACACCTAAAGAAGACTCAAGGGTGTCCTTGCTATGATCTGATGTGAGAGCTAATGCTTTTTCCCTGTCAGGTTCCCCACAAAGCCCATCACAGAATGGTCATTCTCATTAATGACTGAGTCTGTCTCCTGAACCATGAATTGTAGCACAAGATTCAGGGGGAAAGAATTGTGTCAATTCTGGGTCCAGACAAAAATCAGACCAACATTATTTGCATATATATATATATATATATATATATATATATATATATATACACACACACACACACATTTCCTCCCATAACAACAATCAATCAAGAAAAGGCCCCACAGAGTTGCCAACAGATCAATGTCATAGAGGCAATTCCTCAACTGAGGGTCCCTCTTCCCAAGTGACTCTAGTTTGTGTTAAGTTGACAAAAGAAAGAAAAAAAACTAACCAGCACTCTAGTTATTTTATTAACTAGTTTTCACTCTAGTTACTTTTATTAACTAGTTATCACTTGTACAGTATGTGCCAGAAGTACTTTATAACAAATCTAGGCATTAAGTTCTATTATTGCCCCTCTGTACAGAGGAAACTAAGACTGAAAGATACCTCAGCCTGTCTGAGCCAGAGCCTGGTTTCATGCCAAAGTTTGATTACAAAGCTATGTTAATAGGTTCTTCATTATACCGGGGTGATCTGACTGAAGTCCTTGGTAAATTTGCCCCCTGTCTATTTATCTGCCCCTGACATGACAGCCCTCATGTCAGGGTTTCTCTTCTTTTCCACTTAACACTCTCACTCCCTTCAGGAGTGTCCATTGCCCTCCTTCATCTACTCAGAGTGCAGGAAGCTAATCAGGAGGCTAGCCCTCTGCCGCCCCCTCCTGGTGCATCCTAGGACATGTCCCAGTGTGGGTGGCACTAAAAGGTGGCACTGACCAACCAAGAGGACTTACACACTACATTTGAACTTCACAAAGATTTCCCAGACACTGAGGCTGATATCTATTTCAGACATTAAACATTTAAACTCGTTATCTTAAAGTCACCCATTCCCTGTATTTTCCTCCATGGAAAATTAAATGGTATAGTAAATAGGATAAGATATTTGGACACTGCAAACACTGAATAGTGTAAATTGCTTTGTTGTAAAATTTAAGACTGGATGAAAAGCTGAAAAGAATATAAAGGAAATTTGTTTGGAGTCTAGATACCATGCCGGCATTACTTGAGGGGACGCATTTTTTCTTTATTTTCTAAGTTTTTTTTTTATTTACATTCCAAATCATTTCCCCTTTCCCGTTTCCTCCCTCACCGAAAGTCCCATAAGCCCCCTTCCCTCCCTCTTTTCTCCATTCAACCCCCTCTCGTTTCTCTGTCCTGGCGTTCCCCTACATCCAGTCTTTCCAGGACCAGGGGTCTCTCCTTCCATCTTCTTAGAAATCTATTGATATGCAAATTGTGTCTAGGGTATTCCGAGATTCTGGGTTAATATCCCCTTATCAGTGACTGCATACCATGTGTGTTCTTTTGTGATTGGGTTACCTCACTAAGGATGATATTTTCCAGTTCTGACCATTTGCCTAGGAATTTCGTGAATTCATTGTTTTTAATTGCAGAGTAGTATTCCATTGTGTAGATATACCACATCTTCTGAATCCATTACTCCGCTGAGGGACATCTGGGTTCTTTCCAGCTTCTGGCTATTATAAATAAGGCTGCTATGAACATAGTGGAGCATGTGTCCTTATTGCATGCAGGTAAAGCCTCTGGGTATATGCCCAGGAGTGGTATAGCCGGATCCTCCGGGAGTGTCATGCCCAGTTTTCTGAGAAACCGCCAGACTGCTTTCCAGAGTGGTTGTACCAGCTTGCAATCCCACCAGCAGTGGAGGAGTGTTCCTCTTTCTCCACATCCTCACCAACAACTGCTGTCTCCTGTGTTTTTGATCTTAGCCATTCTGACTGGTGTGAGATGGAATCTCAGGGTTGTTTTGTTTTGCATTTCCCTAATGACTAAGGATGATGAACATCTCTTTAGGTGCTTCTCAGCCATTAGATATTCTTCAGGTGAGAACTCTTTGTTTAGCGGCAAGTAACCCTATTTAAAAATGAGGGGATGCATTTTTAAGCAGAACTTTGAGAACAGTATCAACAGATTCCTACCCTTGGTATAATAGGAAATGCTAGGATTGCAGGAGCCTTTGCTAGGATGTTATGTTGGCTTGGTTTTTAGTTTGTTTGTTTGTTTATCTTTTACTTTATTGTTTGTGTGTGTGAAAGGACCCAGCTGACTGTGGGCACTGCCACTCCTGGGCAGGTGGGCCTGGCTGAATTTTTTTAAAAAAAAATGAGACTGAGCATGCCAGTAAGTAGTGTTCCTCCATGGTGTAACTTCAGTTACTACCTCCAGGTTCCTGATTGAGTTCCTGCCCTGACTTGCCTTGGATGATGAATTGTGACTGGAAAAGGTAAGCTAAATGAATCTTTACTTTTCCAAGATGGTTTTTGCCAATGCTTTATCACAGCAATAGAAATCAAACTAAAACTGATACAACAGGTATTACTCAATAGGTTAGTTAGCTTTACATAGCTTTGACCAAAATGCCCCAGAGAGTATATAAAGCTATTCTCGTTTATTAGCATATACTAAAATTATACATAATGGATTTCATTATGATGTTTTTATACATATATACATACCATGATGGTTTGTATATGTTTGGCCCAAGGAGTGGCACTATTAGAGGGTGTGTCCCTGTTGGAGTGAGTGGGTCACTGTGGATGTGCATCTTAATAACCTAGTCTTAGCTGCCTGGAAGTCAGTATTCTGCTAGCAGCCCTCAGATGAAGATGGAGAACTCTCAGTTCTGCCTGCACCATGCCTGCCTGGATGCTGCCACGTTCTTGCCTAGATGATAATGGACTGAACCTCTGAACCTGTAAGCCAGCCCCAATTAAATGTTGGCCTTTTAAGAGTTGCCTTGGTGTCTGCTCACAGCAGTAAAACCCTAACTAAGACACACACACACACACACACATATGTAATGTGTTTAATCATGTTAATCCCCCATTACCCTCTTATCCTCTACCATTTCTGCTGATGTGATTCATCTTCCCAAATGTTCCCTTTCTTCTACTTCTACTTCTCTCTCTCTCTCTCTCTCTCTCTCTCTCTCTCTCTCTCTCTCTCTCTCTCTCTCTCTGTGTGTGTGTGTGTGTGTGTGTGTGTGTGTGTGTGTGTGTATGACTCATCAAGTTTAAAGTTGTTTATAGGAGCATGGGCACCTTCCCAGTAGCCACCCACTGTCCTGGTTAGATTTATAATCACCTTAACACAACCAAGAGTCACCTGGAAAGAGGGAGTCTCAATTACGTGACTTGAACAGATCAGATTGACTTTTGACCCTGTCTGTGGGAAAATACATTAATTGTGAATTGGTAGAAGGCCCAACCCACTGTGTCTGTGGGCTGGAGATGTTGCCACCTGCGGTCAGGTAGTCTTGGGTTATATAAGAAAGCTAACTGAGCATGAGCCAGAGACAGAGATACAGGAAGCAATGTTCCTCCATGATCCCTGTCTCTGGTCCCTGCCTTGACTTTTCTCAATGATGGACTGTGGCCTAGAGGTGAAAGTCAAGATACACCCTTTCCTCTCCAGGTAGCTTTTGTTCAGTTCTTTGTTTTGTTTTCATCACAACAACAACAGATACACTAGGACAACTATGGAAATAACTGTCTAGTACTCCTCTTTCCTCCCCAACAAATATTAACCACCTATAGACATTAAGGAGGAGCAGTGCCTCATCCCCTCTCCCCTTCATGACACAATGTTGAGAAGTCCAGTTTTATGCAGGTCATCATGATTACTGTGAGTTCATGATGGCCATGTCCTGTCAGAAAGACAGTACTCAACGATACTCCTTCCTCTGACTCTTACATTTTTATTATAATTGTTATTAGTTTCCTATCATTATCATTTGGCCATGGTTTCTGTCCATAGTCCTCAGCTATTTTCTTCGTTCTGGCCTCCTAGAAAGGCAGCATCAAGGCAACAGGAGTTTTCATTAGAGGTTCTCATTTCAGATCAGTCAGTTTTCATTTCTGCCTATGCTTTACTTCTGCACCAACATGGACACATCCAGAGGTGTGTTTTTGTTGATCTCTTGGGTGCTTTTCCACCCAAATCAGTTGACAACCAAGATTCACCATCATATCTAGAAAGCATGCTTGCACTTTTTGTCTTCAAAATGAAGTTCTTAGCACAGTCAATCCTTTGGACAAAGCCAGGGAGTTCAGTAGAATCGAAGAGAGTTACCTCGGATAGAAGAAAATGTTATCTAATATAGACTCTCTAAGCATTCCAACACTGATACTATTTAGAAATGGAATTTAGGGAAGCAAAAAGAGCAGAGGCGATATAATGATGAAGGCCTACCAAACGATGGAAGCCATATAAATACTACTATTTGATTGAATGTAAAAATGTGCTAATTAGAGTTGCTGGACAAAGGAGAGGTACCATTAAGTAAGCAATGAAGTCTTAGAGTTAAAACCTGGCCACCTGGTTCAATGGGTACATAATTCTTTTTAAAATGCTTGTTTGAGAAGAAAGATATGAGTAGGTAATTTCTAAAGTTTTGTAATAATAATTCTGAGCACCTGGAAGAGTGCCTGGCAATCAGTAGAAATGACAAAAGAGGAAAGAAATGGATCTATTTTACAGTTTTGTTCAGGAAATTTTTGAGTTTTTTGTATAATTGTTGTTCTGGTGGTTTTATTATGTTATTTGTATATAATTGTCATGCTATTCATAAAGACCTGGCTTCTCTCCCCAGCACCACAAAACACAAGCTCTTGAGAGTCTCTCTCTCTCTCTCTCTCTCTCTCTCTCTGCTTAGGAAAGGTAAACAACCTGTTGAAGATCTCA